>CM074724.1:223388866-224121366 GCA_037306005.1 Rhinophrynus dorsalis | reverse complement strand
TAAGACAAAAGTGTAATTGAACTTCAACTATGGCAACGCTGTACTTTCTACCCCATTGAGACCTGGAGATAATACCATGTTGCATTAAATCTTTGAATTCAACTCTCTGTAAAGCAATATAATGGAAACTTTTCTAACATTCAAAGGGTTAAAATGGGTTGGGCATATATTAGACCAGTGGTTGCCAACCAGTTTTGCTCATGGCACCACTAACATATATACTGGAAATTTCAGGGCACCACTAAAAATAGACTTGTCAAGGGCTTGATGAAAGGGAAAATACATAAATATATGGTTATTCTGAGGTCTTACAACCAGAATGACAAAAGCAAATATATGGTACATAATAATTGTAATAAATATACATCTGAAACACAACATTCACATTTTTCATAAAGTCTTTACAGAAAAAAAGGGGCATGCTAAGAGGACATCCATGGCACACCAAAGTGCTACAACACCCTAACTCCCTTATTTTACTCAGTCTCACACTACACTGGGTGTAACCCTGTATATTGCCACGTATCTATTCTTACATTAGTAACTGACGGATCTTGCTAACCCCTTAAGGACCATGTGACATGCCATCAAGGGGTTTTTGCCTTAAGGTCCGGTGATGGTCATAGAACGTGACATACTTTTTTACTTACAGTTCTCCTCCAGGAGCGCTGTAAGTGAAAATGGGCTCTGAAATTGACCACTCTAAGACTGGAGTGGTCTCTATCAGACCCCAATGCAGCACTGTGGTATGCATAAACGATCACGTGTACCGACTCGTCAGGAAGGATCAAAGCTGTCTTTAAGGGATGGTAACTTCCCTTGACCGCTGGTCCTTAAGGGATTAATGAAATAAACACAAATTACTCCATGCAAAATGGAAAAAGGACCATGAAGACTTCACAAGAGCTGAGATATTAAAGGGATAGTAATGTCAGAAAAAAAGTATTAACTATATTGTATATACAATTAAAAGAGAGCACTTGCACTTATTCGTATTTCTCAGTTATGGTTTGAGAGATATATTAAAATAAAGTTCTCTGGTCCCTCCCCTTTCTGCTTGACGAGCAGTAAAGCTGTCAGAAGCAGATTCTGGTCGCTTGACCAGATTTGGCTCTTCAGCAGCGCCAATATAACGATATCTAAAGATAAATACTTAATTTGGAACTGTCTACAAAGTGTGCCTGGCTTGCAAGCACACTTTGTAGACCGTTCCAATGAAGTATTTATTTCTAAATAGCGAGATTTCAGCTCTGCTGAAGAGCCTCTGTCTGGTTAAATGACTGGAATCTGCAGCTGTCAGCTAGATGGGAGACTTGAGTAAAACAGCCAGGAAACGATAACTTTAGCAAGTTATATCTCTCAAACCATAAAGGATTGAGAGATAAGACTTACATTGATGTTAATCTTTTTTTAATGCCTACAATATTAAACCAACTTAACATTAACCATTACTACCCCTTTAAATGCATTTATGCAAACAAGGGGTAACTTTGGCCTGGAACATAACTAATTAGCACACTATGCAGGGAATTAGCATAAAGTGCCACATTGCTGTCAACAAGCAAACGCTAATTTCTCAAAAAACTGTTTTGTTAAAGAAAAATTGGTAGCATGACATATCGTCAGATTCTAATTACCTGTAAGAGAAACCAGCTAAACTTACGGGGACAGGTCTGCTCTAGGCACAGCACTCTCTGGTGCCCTTAGCTCCGCCTTGGCCCTACCCCTAGCCACACCCCTCATTTAACCACACCCTCTTTTGGGTCCCAAACCATTTTTACATTTTATTCTTCACAGTAAACATGTAAAATATTGATTTTATTCTGACTTTAAAAGTATTCTGACATTAAGAAGAACTGGAGCAAAGCAATTGCAATATAAGGGTCAAATAAATATTCCCTAAATGTTCACACAATGATGGAGCAACACTAGTGATATCACTGAGCTAAACATTGAAATGGGGCTACATAAGTAATACCACAGAGCTTATAGGTGAAACGGACCAACACTGGTGATACCACAGCACTAGACATTGAAATGGGCCTACATAAGTGACACCACAGAGCTTATAAGTGAAACGGAGCAACACTGGTGATACCACAGCACTAGACATTGAAATGGGGCTACATAAGTGATACCACAGAGCTTATAAGTGAAACGGAGCAACACTGGTGATACCACAGCACTAGACATTGAAATGGGGCTACATAAGTGATGCCACAGAGCTTATAAGTGAAACGGAGCAACACTGGTGATACCACAGCACTAGACATTGAAATGGGGCTAATAAGTGATGCCACAAAACAATAAGACCTTTAGGTGCCAACTTACATGGGCTAATGCATGATTTTGGCACCTGCCTGGCAGTTCTAGGGTTAATAATGTGCCAGGTGTCATAGGTTTGGAACATTATTAACCACTGGAATGCCAGAAAAGTGCCAAATGTAATTATGTGCCATGCCCCTATTCTGTTTCCTAATGTTATATAGATGGCTGATGTTAGGCATATGTCAGTTTATCAGAGCTCTTAAGCCCAACACAAACCTCACACTCTTCCATAATCAGAGCTCTCACCAACCAACAACATTACAGCCTTCAGCTTCCCCCTTCCTTCCACAGCAGAGCCCTTAACCCTTTGAATGTCAGAGGGGTGTGTAGCACCAAAGGGTTAATATCACAGAACCCACTATGTACAGTATAAATACACCATTGATGGGTCAGGCTGGTCTGATCAATCTCCCATCCAGTGTTTTAATATAAGCATTTTAACCCCTTGAGGACCAGAGGCTTTGCAATGCCTTGTGCTCCCCTCTGGTCCTCAAGAGGTTAAGAGATCTATTAAAATCTCACAGAAATAAAACCAAACACATATAATATGATCTAATAATTAACAACAAAGCACTTGGCTGAGAGCAAGAAATTACAACTTACCCCAAACTCCCTGATTATTAGCATTCACATTCTTTCAGACTGACTCTCACTGATAGAATAAAGAGAGCAGTATAATTACCCAGGAGCAGGTGACAAGGTTGGTTTGGTAATCAGCGTGCTTTCCAGATCTGATGCTTTGATGGGTCTGTGGAAGGCACTAGTGCTTCACGTAGGCTCCGCTCTGTATGGACAGCAGCACAATATACCCGGCTGTACCTTCTTTCCCCATATGCTAATTCCTAGTTGAGAGGCAAGCAGAGACTCACGGGGAATTGCCCGGGCGGTGCAGAGGCATAGAAGCCAAGCACCCTCGGAGGTGCTGCAATGCGTAACATTTCTGGGGGCTCCATCCCCAGATGGGCGTGACAAGGCCATTGCCTGGCGCACCTCCAAATATGGCACCCTAGGCACGTGCCTCATATGCCTATTTATAAATCCGGCTCTGAATTACTGTTTTTTTTCCTCCATTTTGGAGAAATCTTAACACATTGGCTCCATAGAATAACATTGGACTTATTTTTTTGCTTTATTTTTGTTGCTCAGTTTTCTTGCACAATGATCTCTTTACTCACACACCTCTAAAGCTGTAGGCATTGGTTCCATAGAATAACATAGGCCTTGGAGCACTGCTTTTTTTTTTCTTGCTCCATTCTTTTCTCTGCTTTCTTGTCCCATTTTTTGCACCTTTATTTTTAGCTCTGTTTTCTTGTTCAAATGTTTAATCCTTTCTGTACTAGATAAGTATCCAGCACATTACATTGCAATGCATTGGATACTTTGCTGGCACTCACTATAGCGTATGAGATATTTAGCTTTATTTAAATGTGTACTGCAAAAAAAGTCAGAACTTCCTGCTGGGAAGTGTCACTTGAGAAAGAGAGTGGAATACTGGTGTGTGACACACTCTTACCTCCCAACATTTCAAATTGCCAAAGAGGGACTCTTGTGCTTTAGGGGGTGTTTCTGGGGGCGTGGCTTCTGGGGGGGCATTACAGAGAATTTTTAGGCTATTTCATGACCTATTGACACCCCCTTCTGTAACTAAAAAATGACTTATAACAAGCCCAGAGTATTTTATTTACACAGACTTATTTATAAACACATTTGAGTTTTATTGCTGTGGAGTAATGTGATACACTTATATACAAACCGCACAGTCTGAACTCCTAAAAAGAAGGACATCGGGGTGGGATAGAGAGACAGAGGGATTTGGGTCTAAAAGAGGGATTGTCCCTCCTAAAGAGGGGAGGTATGCATTGTAGGCACTGTAGGCTGTACCAACCAGTACTGCCTAATTTGCATCAACTGACAAATAAAGCTTAACCCTTTGAGTGTCAGAAGGGCATGCAACGCATTGCTCTGCAATGCTTTGCGTACCCCTCTGACACTCAAATTGATAATATCTCTTAAACTATTGTTTACATCAAGATTGGCTAATATAAATATAGCTAATTCTGAAAACTCCCAAATGATTTTTAACTGTTAGTTCCACTTTAATTATATACGCTTTCCTTGTATCCCTACATTTGCATATTTGATAAGCTGGTGATAGATTTGAATGAGTGATGCTTCCCCTGCAGGATTTTACATGGTGTTGTTTTGTTGCTTTCGTTTCCTCCCTACATTTGTCAAGTTAAAAGACATTTATGTTATTTATTATTTGTAAATGTCACCTCGAGGTAAAAATAGGAAATTTTTATGCATTTGTTTTCAATTTCGACACGCTTTGTTTTAACCCCATGTTGAGAAGTTGCAGATGCAAGACTGGGAAAGCTTGGAACTGGCTATCATATTCATATTAATAATGAAAGTGAGGCATTTCATACTGGCACATGTAGCAGATTTCAACCGGAATTTTCCTTATACTCACTGAAGATTGTCCCTCACTGCGCTCTGTCCTGACCAGCATGAGAGGCAGCGTGACGTACGTACAGGGGCTGGAGGAGGATCCTATCTAACTTAATAACTGTTGAACTACAACTCCGATAATACTG
The DNA here is from genome assembly GCA_037306005.1 of Rhinophrynus dorsalis. NCBI lineage: Eukaryota > Metazoa > Chordata > Amphibia > Anura > Rhinophrynidae > Rhinophrynus > Rhinophrynus dorsalis. The sequence continues at coordinate 224,116,441 of CM074724.1, read as the reverse complement.
GCATACTGCTCTAGATAATAACAAAACTATACTGGTGAATCGGACCTCAGTTTATTTTAATCCATTACTATCCCATTAAAGTGACTCTGCGACTATAATATACAATTTTACATTTTCAAACAGAAAACAAATGTACAGATAATAATGCAAAGCTAGTACAGTTGTTATAGAGGGGAGAGCAATGCGTTATATTGTAGTGCAGTATATTTTGCTGTTTGATTTCATCAACAGATCCCTCCATAATCAACAGAGAACAATCAATCACAAACAGCACCAGACTGAGCCAATGGTTATGTCTTGGCATATGAAGCTTACAGAAGAACACAAAGGTACTCCTGCTGTTTGGTGATGTTTCGCTCAAAAGTTATTACAGAGAAAAACTGCATATGTTAGGTGGTGTATTTCCATGGTCTGTCCTTTTTATTGTAACACTGTCACTATTGCTGTCTACATACAACTTACGTAACATACAATAGCTCTTTATAAACTGCCTTAAAGGGCAATGATCATGTGTATAGTTCCCTGTAGGTACTTCAGGACAAAACAAACACTCAAATCTCTCAGTTCAGACAACTGGGGCCTGAAAAGAGTCTGAATCCTTTCAGTTCAGTCTCCTGTCCTTCGAAGAGCAGTTTCCCATAGTTCCTATGTATCAGACTTGAAATCCTGACAAAGCATTTCTATGGAGACTGCATACACACATCCAAAGTATTTGTGGATAAGACCCACATACTTCAGGGTCACGTTCCAGTCAAGGGGGTAATTTTTCTCACCCCGTGAATGGCTGTTTGGAGCAATTTTAAAGCTGGAGCCGAGGAGCAGAATTGTAAAACATGGTAATTGCCTTTTAATGGCAGCATCCCCATTTAATTAAAAATGCTGCTCTGAAGAACTTAGTAAAACAAGGGAACTTCAACTGCTGGCATTTGTTTTATTAAAATTGTCAGGAAGCAAGTGACAAAGAGATTACTTCCTGAAAGTTCAAACTGTCAGTAATGACAGTATTTTCTATGACATTCTAAGGAGAACTGTTTGTAATATTTCCCATAAAATGAAGCAAAGTAACAAATTGACATCTGACCACTAGATGATGCTGTTACTGTATAAAACAAGAGTTTAAACTGTAATAACCCTGGACATATGCGTCTTTCATCATCTTTCATCAAAACAGAAGTTTAAACTGTTTTAATTGTGGAAATATGCATCTTTCATACATGCTTTTTCATAAAAGGTATTGCTCCTTTAAATGGTGATTTAACCTCTTCAATGCTACAGAAGACTCCAGCACATTACTGTGCGTTCAGTGGGTTAAAATACCTATTTAACCCATTGAGGTGTGCAATGCATTGCTTTGTAAAATCAACATTTTTGGAATTTTTATTTGATGCTTCATACATCAGCCGTTTGCTTTTTTAAACTCCCTTTCTATCCTCCCTGAGTATATTGTGCACCTTCCAATTTCACATTGCTAATCCTTGAAAGTAATCTCTGGCTGATTACAAACCATAATATCAAAACTGCTGTCTTTGATTGTGCTTCCTGATTCAGCACTTCTAAATTATGATCTGGTTTTATACTGTGCTAGAAAATATAGAAATATAGAAGTATACTTAATATATTTATACTTGTTAATCCTTTGAGGGGCAATAAGGTGATTAGAACATCGAAAAGCAATGTGTTGGACACTCATCTGGTATCCATAGGTTTAACCCCTTGAGTGCCAATGCAAAGCAATGAGTTGCGTACTTCTCTGTTGCTCAAAGGGTTAAAAGATACATGGCATATTTAGAGTCATCGGGTGCTGTAATAGCATTGCGGTGGAATTCTGTGCTACAGCAACTTTTTGTACTGTTTTGAGACAACATTTATATACTGAAATCGCTGAAGTAAAAAAGATTACTGTAACAACAGCTGATGTACACTAGATGGCAGTCTGATAGCTATACTATAATGTAACTTGGCCAGTGAAAGTAACCAAAAGTTTTGTTCCTGGTTTCCTTGTTTGTTTACTGTATAATAATTTCTTTCTGCTTTATCTAACATGAAACTATGCCACCATCTGCAGAAACTGAATCCAGTTTGTCCTCTTAAAATATTATGTAAAAACACCATTTCTGTCACAAAAAATAACAAGGACCTGGGGATATTTTAAGCTGACCAGACCTCACCTTTAACCAGGCACCCATAGGATATTTCAAGGTTTCTCTGAAATCAAAGCAGCCCTGCAGTATGCACTTTTCATATGTGTATCTGATTAAAGGTGAGGTATGACCAACCTAACCCATACATGAATAACAGGAATCATTTAAAGGAACCACACACCAATTGAGAAACAAAGGGATACTTCCCAAGATAGCAATCAGTAAAGGGTTAAATGTGAATCATCCAGATTACTGAAGAATCAATGACCATCTCAGAAACAACAATTTATATGTATGATCTACACACGACTGCAATATCAGTCACATGCCACAGAATTTGTATGTACATTTACACACTCAAGGAAATATGTAGTCCTGCATTTGTCATTAATCTTAGCACAGTGACTGATCTAGCAATGGGGAGAGTAATTCTAGATTAACTCTTGCAAATCCTAAATGGATCTAAATTGCTATCACTCTTATCTCACACAATTCTGATATATGGCATTAAATTATCCTGTATCATTTGCAAAACTAATCTATTAATACCACCAAATACGGCTTCTATGTGGCAATACCCATTAGATTGTCCAGGTCTACTGGGAAGGGTCACTGGCTATCCCAGAATAGACTGAGTAATAATAATTTTTAGAAGTTTTTACAGGATTAGTTACAAGAAAAACATATATTTACCAATCCTAGATTGAGTCTTGGTCAGTGTGAAATAGATGGTCATGGCTCACGGTCAGAAAGACTAAGAAACCAACTAAAACCAGGAAAAGGTCCCTTGCTTTTGCTTTTATCACAAGCAAATTCTTATCTAAGGACTCCAGATGTTAAGTATTAAGATAAGTTATCCCCCTAGGAATTAAAATATGGGGTTGTTCTAACTTTTTAGAGTGTTCTTTGACTGGATAAACTAAAAGATAACTTTTACATTTACCAAACCTTCAAAAAACTATTTTTATACCAGAAGATGGCGCTAAGATACTACAAGTTGCATGAAAGAATAATTAAAAGACCATCTGCCCAATTAATAATAATTGGACTTATGTTCAGAAAAAGGTATTTCAAGAAAGTCTGACTTCATACACTCCATTATTCTTCCCATAAGGCGGAAGAAGGTGTTCACTTCCCCCAATAGATAATATTATATGAAAAACAATATTCTTATGTTTTCAGAGGAAAGGAGGTAACTTTTTCTTGTTTGTGGGCTTGTGAAATTTTTACAAACCAACTATAAGACATCTAATTTAAAAAAATACTTTTTCTCTTTGTGGTGGCTCTTACTGTTCAAAATGTTCTAGTTACAGTGTAATAATATGTTGAAGTTGATCCCTCAAGCTACCTCCGTACAGATCTGAAAACTGGTCCCGGTACTGGAGAGATTATGAGGGACAATCTTTCCTCATTCAGTATAAGGAAAATCCTGCCTTTCTTGATGAAGGAGGGCAAGTTTTTCCTAATACTGTGTGAAGGCTGTCCCTCTTTGTGATCACTGTCAGATCTGGGACAAAAATGCTGATGTAGGAGAAAGAGGTGGGAGGAATAAAATTCAACATATTTTTACACTGCAAGTATCACATTTTGAACAATAAGGGCATCATGCTGCAGTAATTTTACATATGATGAACATTATGTGCTAGGCTTTATATGAAATATTACCATCCCTTTAAAAAGGCACTTTTGGCTACACAGGCCGATATTGGCGCTAACCCCTCTGCCCTGTTGTTTTGGAGCAGGTATCTTCCCCTTGCCTCCAATGGCTCCACCAGCCATGCAGTAACCCCTATGATTTGTTGCTGTAGAGTAAGTATCATCCCCTCGGCTCCGACGGCTCCACCAGGCAAACACTGACCCCTCCTGCACTGATAGCAGGACACCACCTTTAGCAAGGCTACACAGATCAATATTTCCACTAAGCGAGACACTAACCCCTCCATTCTGACATCTCCATCAGGCAAGTATTGACCCACCAGCTACCCTTATAACACAAGACCACCTTTAACAAGGCACTCTCAAGCTCTCTTCAACCATAACAAAACCTGCAGAAAAAATAGCAATCATCATTGCTGCTTTAAAGGCTATTTAAATAAATTGCCTGGCCTTTCAGTTAACTAAGTGTGACACTACATGCATATACAAAAACACCATAATACATAGAATACAACACCTATAACAAACATAAAATAATATCATATTAGTGGGATGTAGGATGAGGGATATAATTAAGACAGTAGAGACTGCAGGTACAGAACTGGCAACAGTATTGGATTTGTATACTGCCTGGCTATTGGCCACTAGCATTGGACTCACATGCAGTACTGCTATGTATGGCATCAACCAATAGATGGCATCAGTGAGTTCACAGGACTTAGGAAAATACCTGTGCTTACATAACAGGGCTCAACCAATAGATGGCATCAGTGCAATACTGCTATGCTTGGAATCAACCAATAGATTGCAACAGTGAGTTCATAGGCCTTAGCATAAAAGCTGCTTTTTCCAAACAGGTCTAAACCAATAGATGGCAACAGTGAGTTAAATGGCAACAGTGAGTTCACAGGATTTAGGCTGATAGCTGTGTTTCCCAAACAGGTATGAACCCTTAGATGGAAACAGTGAATTCATAGGACTTTCAATGGAAAAAGTCCATGGCAGATGTATTGAATATAATGTCCATGTAACCCCACAGGCCTCACACATCATAGGTACATGAGGGGTTAACCGGTTTTTCCACACTTCTTCACCAACAGGCACCCCAAAGACTCATAGTTCTCGCCAAGTCCTGCTTGTAGGCCCAGAGTGCCCATCTTGGAGAATCCCACAATTTGGAATGAGGGCAAGTTTGGTGGGATAGGCACCAGGCTCACCTTCCTGTCCCACCCCTTTGTCCAGGGGGTACAGAATTCCAGTCCCTTGGGTCAAGCAAAATGTATCCCACAACCTCCATCCAAAACGTAAAAGTTCAAGGAGCAGAAACAGCCCAGGTAGTTTCTGGGGGAAAGGATCATATGGTCTATGAATTGGGGGCCCCAGAATACATTCTTTGGTGGGCCCCAGCCCTAGGGCAGCAGGTAAACAACCCTTTCCCGTCTGTGGTCCTTGGCAAACATCCAACATGGCCAAGAGTAAAGGTGGGGATAAAACTCCGGGGATGTCCCAATCCCTTGGGCCATCCTCCAACTTAGGTCCCTGGAGCCTGATAGCTCCCAAATCAAAGAAAAAAGTTTGGGTCAAGGTGCTCTGTCTTGCACCCAGCTTCACTGTGCTGCAGGCTTCCAACATGTCACTTCACACTGCTGCCTCCACTGCTGCTGGACCACCTGCACCCTGCATGTCGGTGGGTGAATGGGGCTTACGGCTGCCTTCTCAACAGCCACCTTTCTGTGAAACTGCTTCCCTCCTTCCTCTGCTTGGCCATGGACGTCTGGGTCCTCTACCTTTTTATTCTACAGGGGCTGTTGGGAAGCGGTGTTGTCCCACTTGCTTCCATCCTCCAGTGCCATGGAACTCCTGGGCAGCAGTCTCTCTAAACCAGTAGTTCCCAAACCTTACCCTCATTGCCAGGGTTGATGATTTCCTTGATAGAATGCATTTTAGTTAATCACAATCACTGAACCCTGATTAACTCACCTGTGCTCTGGCAAGGAAATCCTCAAATCCTGGCCTGTTAGTGTGCCATGAGGGCACAGATAGGGAACCACTGATTTACACCCTTCGTGCAGTAGGGCTTTCAGGGATCTCTTTGAAGGAATCTGGTTCGGGACTCAGACTGGTTGTCTGGCATCCATTCCTGAGCTTCAGCTCCGACTCTACAGGTACCATGTTTGGGAGAAGTGTTTCTCAATCTTTTTTGGTCATCCATGTTCACTCTACCTGATACAGCAATTCCTCCTGTTCTTTGAAGGTCTGTTGGGTTACCTTGGATCTCATGTTCGGTGTAGCTCTGCTCAAGCCTGCAGCATTATCTCCACTATTATGACATAAGTTATGGGTTTTATCAAGTAAGCCAGTCTCTCTGGCATCCTCTTGAGAAATGGGGTCTCTGTTCCTTGCTGTAGAGCTAGGGCCTCAGCTATGCCAGCTTCCACATCCATTTTGATCCGGTGAGCAAATAGCTCTAGCTTATGGGGTTAACCATGATCAGACTCTCAGTCTGTGATCAGTTCTCACAATGCTCTACCCTGAAATTTCTATCAGGCAGGCACCTCAGATACACTGCACTGGCTACTCCGATTTTTTCTCCATTTCCTTCTTGATACATTTTTTGCTCTTATCTCTTCTTGCTACATTTTCTACCTGCTCCATTTTTGCTCCATTTTCTCCTTGCTCTCTTTTTCCCTTTGTTTTCTTCTTGCTTTGTCTTTTTACTCCATTTTCTTTTTGCTCCATTTTTTGCTCTGTATTCTTCTTGCTACATTTTCTACATGCTCAGATTATTGCTTCATTTTCTATTTGCTCTGTTTTTATTGCTCCAGTTTCTTCTTCCTAAATTTTTTGCTTTGTTTACTTCTTGCTCCTTTTCTTGCTTACATTTTCTTTTTGCTCCATTTATTTTTCTTCTAGCTCCGTTTTTGCTCCGTTTACTTCTTGCAAGGCTCCTTTTTCTACTAGCTGTTTTTGCTCCATTTTCTTCTTGCTCCACTTTCTTTGGCTCTGTCTTGTTTTTGCTCCATTTTCATCTTCCTCCATTTTTTGCACGCTCTATATTTTGTTCCATTATCTTTTCTGTTCATTCTTTGCTCCGTTTTCTTCTTTCTCCGTTTTTTGCTCCATTTTCTTTTAGCTCTATTTTTTGCTCCTTTTTCTTCTTGCTCCATTTTTTGATTCATTTCCTTTGTGCTCTGTTTTCTTTTTGCTCCATTTTCTTCTTGCTCCATTTCTTTTTTCCTCTATTTTGTTTTTGCTCCATTTTCATCTTGCTCCATTTTCTTTTTGCTCTATTTTTTGCTCCATTTTCATCTTGCTTCATTTTTGATCCATTTTCTTTGTGCTCCATTTTCTTTTTTGCTCCATTTTCTTCTTGTTCCATTTTTGCTCCATTTTCTTTGTGCTCCGTTTTCTTTTTGCTCCATTTTCTTCTTCCTCCATTTTTTGCTCCATTTTCTTTTTGCTCCATTTTTTGCTCCATTTTCATCTTGCTCCATTTTTGATCCATTTTCTTTGTGCTCCATTTTCTTTTTGCTCCATTTTCTTCTTCCTCCATTTTTTGCTCCATTTTCTTTTTGTTCCATTTTTTGGTTGTTTGGCATCACTTCCTGAGCTTCAGCTCTGCCTCCACAGCTACCATGTTCAGGAAAACTCTTTCATGATCTTTGAAAGTCTGGTGGGTTACCTTGGATCTCATGCTCGGTCTAGCTCTGCCAAAGCCTGCAATGTTACCTCCACCATGATGACACCAGATATGGGTTTGATCAGGTAAGCCAGTCTCCATTTTTTGCTCCATTTTCTTTTTCCTCTGTTTTGTTTTTGCTCAATTTTCTTCTTCCTAAATTTTTTTCTCCATTTTTTTCTTGCTCCGTTTTTGGCTCCATTTTCTTTTTACTCCATTTTCTTCTTGCTCCATTTTTTCCTCACTATTTTTTACTCCATTTTCTTTTCAGTCCATTTTTTGCTCCTTTTTCTTCTAGCTCCGTTTACTTCTTGCATAGAGCAAGGATTTTTGCTCTATTTTTTTTCTTTCAATTTTTTGCTCCTTTTTGCTTGCTCCATTTTTTGCTCCATTTTCTTCTTTCTTCATTTTCTTTTTCCCCTGTTTTATTTTTGCTCCATTTTCTTCTTGCTCCATTTTTTGCTCCATTTTCTTTTTGCTCAGTTTACAACAAAAGTAGCAAAAAGAAAATGGAAAAAAAAAACGGATCAAAAAGAAAATGTACCAAAAAAATGGAACAAAAATAAAATGTAACAAAACACAGAGTAAGAAGAAAACGGAGCAAAAAATGGAGCAAAAAGAAAATGGAACAATAAACAGAGCAAGTAGAAAATGTAGCAATAAGAAAACAGAGCATAAAATGTAGCAAAAAGAAAATGGAGCAAAAAAACAGAGTAGCCAATTCAGTGCATCTGATTTGCCTGCCTGGTAGAGATTTCAGAGTAGAGCATTGAGAGATCTGATGACAGTCTGAGAGTCTGAACATGGTTAACCCCATAAGCCACAGCTATTTGCTCACCTGATCAAACTGGATGTGGAAGCTGACATAGATGAGGCCCTAGCTCTACAGCAAGGAACAGAGACCCCATTTCACAACAGGATGCCAGAGAGATTTGCTTACTTGATCCTACTCATCTCACTTGTCAACATAGTGGAGGTAACACTGCAGGCTTGGGCAGAGCTAGACCGAGCATGAGACCCAAGGTAACCCACCAGACTTTCAAAGATCATGAAAGAGTTTTCCTGAACATGGTAGCTGTGGAGGCAGAGCTGAAGCTCAGGCTATGATGACATCAGATATGGGTTTGATCAGTTAAGCCAGTCTCCATTTTTTTGCTCCATTTTCTTCTTCGTCCATTTTATTTTTCCTATGTTTTATTTTTGCTCCATTTTCTTCTTCCTAAATTTTTTCTTCTGTTTACTTCTTGCTCCTTTTTTGCTTACATTTTCTTTTTGCTCCATTTTTTGATATTTTTTCTTCTTGCTCCATTTTTTGCTCCATTTTCTTTTTGCTCTGCATCCACAGCTACCATGCTCAGGAAAACTCTAATGATCTTTGAAAGTCTGGTGGGTTACCTTGGGTCTCATGCTCGGTCTAGCTCTGCCCAAGCCTGCAGCATTTTCTCCTTGCTACATTTTTTGCTCTTTTCTCTTCTTGCTACATTTTCTGTTGGCTGCATTTTTGATCCATATTCTCCTTGCTCCTTTTTTTCCTCCATTTTCTTCTTGCTCTGTTTTTTTGCTACATTTTCTTTTTGCTCCATTCTTTTGTTTTGTATTCTTCTTGCTACGTTTTCTACATGCTCAGTTTATTGCTTCATTTTCTATTTGCTACGTTTTTATTGCTCCATTTTCTGGTTTCTACATTTTTGGCTCTGTTTACTTCTTTCTCCTTTTTTTCTTACATTTTCTTTATGCTCCATTTTTTGGTCCTTTTTCTTCTAGCTCCATTTTTTTGCTCCATTTACTTCTTGCAAGGGGCAAGGATTTTTGCTCCATTTTTTTTACTTTCCATGTATTGCTCTGTTTTCTTCTTGCTCCATTTTTTGCTCCATTTTCTTCTTGCTCCATTTTCTTTTTCCTCAGTTTTGTTTTTGGTCCATTTTCTTTATGCTCCATTTTGTTTTTGCTCCATTTTCTTCTTCCTCCATTTTTTGGCTCCATTTTCTTTTTTTCCATTTTTTGGTTGTTTGGCATCCCTTCCTGAGCTTCAGCTCTGCCTCCACAGCTACCATGTTCAGGAGAACTCTTTCATGATATTTGAAAGTCTGGTGGGTTACCTTGGTTCTCATGCTAGGTTTAGCTCTGCCCAAACCTGCAGCGTTACCTCCACTATGATGACATCAGATATAGGTTTGATAAGTTAAGCCAGTCTCCATTTTTTGCTCCATTTTCTTCTTGCTCCATTTTATTTTTCCTATGTTTTGTTTTTGCTCCATTTTCTTCTTCCTAATTTTTTTGCTCTGTTTACTTCTTGCTCCTTTTTTGCTTACATTTTATTTTTGCTCCATTTTTGAAATTTTTTCTTCTTGCTCCATTTTCTTTTTGCTCCATTTTCTTTTCTTTCCATTTTTTGCTCCTTTTTCTTTTAGCTCCATTTTTTGCTCTGTTTTCTTTTTGCTCCATTTTCTTCTTGCTCCATTTTTTTGCTCCATTTCCTTTTTGTTCCATTTTTTGGTAGTCTGGCATCCTTTCATGAGCTTCACCTCCGCATCCACAACTACTACACTCAGGAAAACTCTCCTGATCTTTGAAGATCTGGTGGGTTACCTTGGATCTCATGCTCGGTCTAGCTCTGCCCAAGCCTGCAGCATTACCTCCACTATGATGACATCAGATGTGAGTTTGATCAGTTAAGCCAGTCTCTCTGGCGTCCTCTTGAGAAATGGGGTCTCTGTTCCTTGCTGTAGAGCTAGGGTCTCAGCTATGCCAGCTTCCACATCCATTTTGATCTGGTGAGCAAATAGCTCTAGCTTATGACGTTAACCATGATCAAACCCTCAGTCTGTGATCAGTTCTCTCAATGCTCTACCCTTAAATTTCTAACAGGCAGGCACCTCAGATACACTGCATTGGCTACTCCATTTTTTTCTCCATTTTCTTCTGGATACATTTTTTGCTCCTTTTTCTTCTTGCTACATTTTCAATTTGCTCCATTTTTTGATCCATATTCTCCTTGCTCCTTTTTTTCCTCTGTTTTCTTCTTGCTTTGTTTTTTTACGCCATTTTCTTTTTGCTGTGTATTCTTTTGATCCGTATTCTCCTTGCTCCTTTTTCCCTGTTTTCTTCTTCCTCTGTAATTTTTGCTCTGTATTTTTTTTCCTCCATTTTCATTTTCCTCAGTTTTCTTTTTGCTCCATTTACTGTTTGCTCTATTTTCTTTTTGCTCCATTTTCTTCTTGCTCCATTTTTTTCTCACTCAATTTTTTGCTCCATTTTCTTTTCTTTACATTTTTTGCTCCTTTTTCTTCTAGCTCCGTTTTTTGCTCCCTTTACTTCTTGCAAGGAGCAAGGCTTTTTGCTCCAATTTCTTTTCTTTCCATTTTTTGCTCCGTTTTCTTCTTGCTCCGTTTTTTGCTCCATTTTCTTTTTGCTCCATTTTCTATTTGCTCCAATTTCTTCTTGCTCCATTTTTTGATCCATTTTGTTTTTGCTCCATTTTCTAATTCGTCAATTTTTTCTCCATTTTCTTTTTGCTCCATTTTTTGATTGTTTGGCATCCCTTCCTGAGCTTCAGCTCCGCCTCCACAGCTACCTTGTTCAGGAGAACTCTTTCATGATCTTTGAAGGTCTGGTGGGTTACCTTGGGTCTCATGCTTGGTCTAGCTCTGCCAAAACCTGCAGTGTTACCACCACCATGATGACATCAGATATGGGTTTGATCAGGTAAGCCAGTCTCCATTTTTTGCTTCATTTTCTTTTTGCACCATTTTCTTTTTCCTAAATTTTTTGCTCTCTTTACTTCTTGATCTTTTTTGGCTTACATTTTCTTTTTGCACCATTTTTTGCTCCTTTTTCTACTAGCTGTTTTTTGCTCCATTTTCTTCTTGCTCCACTTTCTTTGGCTCTGTCTTGTTTTTGCTCCATTTTCATCTTGCTCTTTTTTTTGCTCCATTTTCTTTTTGCTCCATTTTCTTCTTGCTCCATTTTTTGCTCCATTTTTCTTGTAGCTTCTTTTTTTGCCCTGTTTACTTCTTGCAAGGAGCAAGGATTTTTTTTTCTATTTTCTTCTCTTGTTCCGTTTTTTGCTCCATTTTCTTCTTTCTCCATTTCCTTTTTCCTCTGTTTTGTTTTTGCTCCATTTTCTTCTTGCTCTGTTTTTGCTCCATTGGGTCTCATGCTCGGTCTAGCTCTGCCCAAGCCTGCAGCGTAACCTCCACTATTATGACATCAGATATGGGTTTGATCAGGTAAGCCAGTCTCTCTGGCATCCTCTTGAGAAATGGGGTCTCTGTTCTTTGCTGTTAAGCTGGGGCCTCAGCTATGTCAGCTTCTACATCCATTTTGATCAGGTGAGCAAATTGCTCTGGCTTAAGGGGCTAACCATGATCAGACCCTCAGGCTTTGATTAGTTCTCTCAATGCCCTACTTGAAATTTCTACCAGATAGGCACCTCAGATACACTGCATTGGCTACTCCGTTTCTTTCTCCATTTTCTTCTTGCTCCATTTTTTGCTTGCTACTATTTTTTGTTCCATTTTCTTTTCTTTCCATTTTTTTGCTCTTCTGTTTTTGTTTTTGCTCCATTTTCTTTTTGATCCATTTTTTGCTCGGTTTTCTTCCTGCTCCATTTTTTGATCCATTTTATTTGTGCTTCGTTTTCTTTTCGCTGCATTTTCTTCTTGCTTCATATTCTTTTTGCTCCGTTTTTTTCTTGCACGATTTTTACTCCAAAGTAAATGGAGCAAGAAGAAAAGGGAGCAAAAAGAAAACTGAGCAAAAATGGAAAGAAAAGAAAATGGAGCAAAAATTTTAGTTTTTTTTCCATTTTTTGGATGTTTGTCATCCCTTCCTGAGCTTCAGCTCCACCTACACAGCTGCCATGTTCAGGAGAATTGTTTCATGATCTTTTAAAGTCTTGTGGGTTACCTTGGGTCTAATGCTCGGTCTAACTCGGCCCAAGCCTGCAGCGTTACCTCCACTATGAGGACATCAGATATGATCAGGTAAGCCAGTCTCTCTGGCATCCTCTTGAGAAATGGGGTCTCTGTTCCTTGCTGTAGAGCTAGGGCCTCAGCTATGCCAGCTTCCACATCCATTTTGACCAGGTGAGCAAATAGCTCTGGCTTATGGGGTTAACCATGATCAAACCCTCATGCTATGATTAGTTCTCTCAATGCTCTACCCTTAAATTTCTACAATGCAGGCACCTCAAATACACAGCATTGGCTACTCCGTTTTTTTCCTCCATATTCTTCTTGCTACATTTTTTTCTTGCTCTGTTTTTTGTTCCATTTTCTTTTCTTTCCATTTTTTCTCCGTTTTCTTCTTGCTACATTTTTTTCTCCATTTTCTTCTTCTTCCATTTTCTTTTTCCTCTTTTTTTGTTTTTGCTCCATTTTCTGCTTGCTCCATTTTTTGCTCCATTTTCTTTTTGCTCCAATTTTCTCCATATTCTTCTTGCTCCAGTTTTTTGATCCATTTTATTTGTGCTCCATTTTCTTCTTCCTCCATTTTTTGCTTGCTTTATTTTTTGCTCCATTTTCTTTTCTTTACATTTTTTGCTTTTACTTCAGACCCTCAGGCTGTGATCAATTCTCTCAATGCTCTAACCTGAAATTTCTACCAGACAGACACTTCAGATACAATGCATTGGCTTCTCTGTTTTTTTCTCCATTTTCTTCTTGCTACATTTTTTGCTCTTTTGTCTTCTTGATATATTTTCTATTTGCTCCATTTTTTGATCAATATTCTCCTTGCTCCTTTTTTTCCTCCGTTTTCTTCTTGCTCTGTTTTTTAGCTCCATTTTATTTTTGCTCCATTTTCTCTTTTCCCCTTTTTTGTTTTTTGCTCCATTTTTTTCTTGCTCCAATTTTTGCTCTATTTTCTTCTTGCTCCATTTTTTGCTCGCTCTATTTTTTGCTCCATTTTTTTATTTCAATTTTTTGCTCCTTTTTCTTGTAGCTCCGTTTTTTTGCTCCGTTTACTTCTTACAAGGAGCAAGGATTTTTGCTCCATTTTCTTTTCTTTCCATTTTTTCCTCCGTTTTTTTTCCATGCTCCATTTTTCTCCATTTTCTTCTTTCTCCATTTTCTTTTTTCTCTATTTTGTTTTTGCTCCATTTTCTTCTTGCTCTGTTTTTTGCTCCATTTTCTTTTTACTTCATTTTATATTTGATCCATTTTCTTCATGCTCCATTTTTTGCTCGCTCTAGTTTTTTTGCTCCATTTCCTTTTCTTTCCATTTTTTGCTCCATTTTTTTCTTGCTCCATTTATTGCTCCATTTTCTTCTTTCTCCATTTTCTTTTTTCTCTATTTTGTTTTTGCTCCATTTTCTTCTTGCTCTATTTTTTGCTCCATTTTCTTTTTGCTTCGTTTTCTTTTTGATCCATTTTCTTCTTGCCCCATTTTTTGCTCCATTTTCTTTTTGCTCCATATTTTGGTTGTCTGGCATCCCTTCCTGAGCTTCAGCTCCGCATCCACAGCTACCATGCTCAGGAAAACACTCCTGATCTTTGAAGGTCTGGTGGGTTACCTTAGGTCTCATGCTCGGTCTAGCTCTGCCCAAGCCTGCAGCGTTACCTCCATCAAATATGGGTTTGATCAGGTAAGCCAGTCTCTCTGGCATCCTCTTGAGAAATGGGGTCTCTGTTCCTTGCTGTAGAGCTAGGGCCTCAGCTATGCCAGCTTCCACATCCATTTTGATCAGATGAGCAAATAGCTCTGGCTTATGGGGTTAACCATGATCAGACCCTCAGGCTGTGATCAGTTCTCTCAATACTTTACCCTGAAATTTCTACCAGGCAGGCACCTCAGATACACTGCATTGACTTCTCCGTTTTTTTTCTCCATTTCCTTCTTGCTCCATTTTTTGCTCGCTCTATATTTTGTTCCATTTTCTTTTCTTTTAATTTTTTGCTCCATTTTCTTCTTGCTCCATTTTTTGCTCCATTTTCTTCATCTTCCATTTTCTTTTTCCTCTTTTTTTTGTTTTTTTCTACGTTTTTGTTTTTTCTTCTTGCTCCATGGTTTGATCTATTTTATTTGTGCCAATTTTCTCTTTAGATCGTTGCACACACTTCCACATAAATTATTGGGGTGCTACAGGCTAAGAATCTCATACGATGTATAGTGGAAAAGCCGAGCACTCATCCTATTGTCATAATATTGTCCCTGATGAGTTAAATTTTATGACAATAGGCTGAGTGCTCGGCTTTTCCACTATACACCATTTTATTTGTGCTCCATTTTCTTTTTCCTCCATTTTCTTCTTGCTCCACTTTTTGCTCGCTCTATTTTTTGCTCCATTTTCTTTTCTTTACATTTTTTGCTCCTTTTTCTTCTAGCTCTGTTTTTTACTCCATTTACTTCTTGCAAGGAGCTAGGATTTTTGCTCCATTTTCTTTTCTTTCCATTTTTTGCTCCTTTTTTTTCTTGCTCCATTTTTTGCTCCATTTTCTTCTTTCTCCATTTTCTTTTTCCTCTGTTTTCTTTTTGCTCCTTTTACTTCATGCTCCATTTTTTGCTCCATTTTCTTTTTTTCTTCCAATTTCTTTTTGCTCCATTTTTGGTTGCCATGTTCCACATTCATTTTGAACAGGTGAGCAAATAGCTCTGGCTTATGGGGTTAACCAAGATCAGACCCTCAGGCTGTGATCAGTTCTCTCAATGCTCTACCCTGAAATCTCTACTAGGCAGGCACCTCAGATACACTGCATTCGCTACTCCTTTTTATTCTCCCTTTTCTTCTTGTTCTGTTTTTTTGTTCCATTTGGTTTTTGCTCTATTTTTTGCTCTGTATTCTTTGCTCCATTTTCTTTTTCTCTGGTTTGTTTTTGCTCTATTTTTTTCTTGCTCCATTTTTTGCTCCATTTTCTTCTTGCTCCATTTTTTGCTCGCTCTATTTTTGCTCCATTTTCTTTTCTTTCAATTTTTGCTCCTGTTTCTTCTAGCTCTGTTTTTTCTCCATTTATTTCTTGCAAAGAGTATGGATTTTTGTTCACTTTTCTTTTCTTTCCATTTTTTGTTCTATTTTTTCTTCCTCCATTTTTTACTTCATTTTCTTCTTTGTTCATTTTCTTTTTGCTCTGTTTTGTTTTGCTCCATTTTCTTCTTGCTTCATTTTTTGCTCCATTTTCTTCTTGCTTCATTTTCTTTTTGCTCCATTTTCTTCTTGCTCCATATCCTTAAGAGGTTAGACAAATAATAGTTGTCAAAGCCCAGGAATCATTGGATTGCTTTGAGTCCCATAGCAAGAGGCCATTGGAGTACTGCCGACAGTTTCCCAGGGTCCGTAGCCAACCCCGAAGAGGAAATCACATACCCCAGGAAGGTCACCTGGGACTGGTGAAATTCACATTTCTACAACTTACAGAAAAAATGATTGTCCCTTAAGAGTGACAACACTTTTGCAACATCTGTATGGTGTTGCTCAATATTTGGGGAATGGATGAGAATGTCATCCAGGTAGATGACCACACAACTCATCAAAAGATCCCGCAACACATCATTAATGAACTCCTGGAAGACAGCAGGAGCGTTGCAAAAACCAAAGGACATTACCAGATATTCTTAATGCCCGCTCCAGGTATTGAATGCTGTCTTCCATTCATCGTTCTCTCTGATACGCACCAGCTTATATGCGGACCGTAGGTTGAGCTTAGTAAAGACCATTGATCCTTGCAACCAGTCAAATAACTCTGTTATCAGGTGAATAGGGTATGCATTTTTGATCATAATTTTATTGAGCCCACGGTAATCAATACACAGCCTTAATTTGCCATCGTTCTTCTTTACAAAGAAGAACCCCACTCCTGCCTGGGAGGTGGATTTCCTAATAATCCCTCCGCCACATAGTCCTCCATGGTCTGGTTTTCAGCCATGGAAAGGTGGTACACACGACTCTTAGGAGGAATTGCCCCTGGCACCAATTCAATAGCACAGTCATACGATCTATGATGCGGAAGGGTCGTGACCTGCACCTTGTTGAAAACCTCACTGAAGGATCGATGCACCTTTGGTAAGGTGAAGGAGGAGGTGGAGGAGGAAGCCAAGCCCAAAATTCTAATAGGACGAGTCAGGCATCACTCTGTACAACGTGGAGACCAAGACAAAATGTTGCAACTGTGCCAGTCCATCCTGGGGTTATGTTTTTGAAGCCATGAAAACCCCAGAATGACCGCATGATGTGGGTAGTTTATGACCTGAATCTCAGTGTCTCATGATGTAGGGCTCCCACCAACGAGTCTACAGCAACGGTCTCATGAGTCACCTGAGTCAGTTGTAATGACCTGCCATCAATAGCCTCTATCGTCAATGGAGATGCCCGTGGCAAAACAGGAATGGCATGTTTCTCCACAAAACCTGCATCAATGAAGTACCCCACTGCTCCAGAATCAATTAGGGATGGGGTTATTACTGAGGAATTGGCCCAAGAAAGGATGGCCTCCAGAGTGGGTTTCTCTTGGAAATATCCTGGAGACTGTGAGACCCCACCTAAAGTTTGTCCCCTACATGACTCTAGGTGCACCCGTTTCCCGGGCGTACGAGACAAGTGCGCAACAAATGTCCACGTTTACTGCAATATTAGCACAGCCCTTCTCTTCTGCGGAATGCTCTTTCCTGTGCCGACAGTCGGGTGAATCCCAACTGCATGTGCTCCCCCCCTCCCAGGTCGGAACCAGGAGGCTTGGGAGGTGAGGGAGGAATGGATGGGCAATTAAACGTCGGTGCCAATCGTACTGGAGGCCTCCGCAGACACTCCTTAAATTATGGTCTCTCTCTGATACGAGTATCAATCAAGATAATAAACAATATCAAATTGTCTAAATCCGAAGGCAACTCCCTGGCCGCAATCTCATCTTTGATGACGTCATTTAGCCCCTGTGAGAAAGCGGCTACAAGTGCCTAATTATTCCATCCCACCTCTGCTGCCAATGTGCGAAACTCGATTGCATATTCTGCCAGCGTATGACTGCCCTGGTGGATAGACATTAATTGTTTAGCAGCAGAGGTGGAGAGGGCGGGTTTGTCAAACACACATTTAAATGTGGCCACAAACCCAACAAAATCATGAATGATGGGTTTAAAATTCTCCCTAAGTGGATTGGCCCACGCCAAGGCCTTGCCAGACAAAAGTGAGATGAGTAATCCGACCTTACTGTGCTCATTGGGGAATGCTTGCAGTACCATTTCCATATAAATGCCCACCTGGTTTAGGAAACCACGGCACAGTGCTGGGTCTCCCCCTTACTGCTCAGGAAGAGGCACTCGACTGGAAAAACCTGTGAGCACGCCTGCATCAGGGGCGGCTTGCACTGCCGGTGCTGGCAGTTTGGTTCAACAAAGTCTGTAATGCAAATGTTATTTGATCAATTCGTTGATCCTCAGCCTCCACCCTGGCTAGGAGGTGGTGTACAGAAGGGTTACCAGTACCGTCTGTAGACATGGCCCTTTAGTACTGTCACGGACTGAAGAACGAGAAGTGGACCAGTGATTGACACTGCTAGGAGCAAGCAGGGGCTGTTTCTCTTTTCCTGTACTTCTTATCTAGGGAGGGAAGATGTGTTCCAAATTTCTTCAGTTACGTCACCTTACTAGCACTGTACATAGTCAACACAATCTTTATTAAGATATACACGTACAGAATGAACGGCAACACAGGAACACAATACAATATAGCAGACATCAGGAAGGAAGGTGCTGCTGTGGAGGTACCAAGCTGAGCTCCAGAAGGCAGGCTGGACATAAGCCGCTTCAGGTCCGCACCTGAGGATCTGCTACAGGTCCGCACCTGTACAGACAAGGTTCCTGAGAAAGGCTACTGTGCTACAGGACCACACCTGTATAGACAAGGTTCCTGAGAAAGGCTACTGCACTACAGGTCCGCAGAGACAAGGAGATGTCTGCCAGAGCCACCAGGAGTACCCAACCAGTTTTCCACTGAAGCGTTGATATGCTGGGTGCGTAGTAGACAACCCCAGGGAGCACCAAGGTGGGTAGTCAGACAAATCGGAATATACAAGGAGCAATTCGTAAACCAGAGCCGCAGGTTGCACCAGATTGGTTATCGGACTAGCCAGGGTCATACACAGAGCAGGTAGTCGGACAGAGCCACAGGTCAGCACCAAGACGGATAGTCAGCCAGGCCAAAGGTCATACACAGATGAGTTAGTCTACCAGAGCCCCAGGTCCACACCAGAAGGAATGTCAGCCAAGCTGGGGTCATACACAGCGCGGGTAGTCAGACAAACCAAAGGTTGGCACCAGAACGGGTATTCAGACAAACCAAGTAATGCACAAATGCAAGCCAACTGCACTGGACACAAAAGCGCAATTGAGTTAGTGTCCAGGTAGTTTAAATATTCTTAGCTCCACCCCTGGAAGGTGGAGCACTGTCTCTTTAAGAGCTGGCATTACGTCACTATGGAATCCCAGTGACGCGCACCTGACTCAGTCAGCCAGCAGAGGGAGCCAAAGAGATGCAGCAGGAGCCCACACGCACAGCCCAGAGGGACAGCATCCTGGACGCCAAGGCAACCGGCTGCCAAACGGAGCACTAGGGTAGCCGGCTGCCAAACAGAGCACTAGGGCAGCCGACTCCTTAGTAAAGGTAAGCTTGAACGCTTACACCCACCTTCCATTTAATGGGTAGGTGGGGGGAGCAATGGGGCCAGAGCTGAGGAGACAGGGGGATTGCTTATGAGATATAAAGTTTATAGAGATATCACATAGATAAAAATCATGAGGGGTAAATGGAGTTTTGTTTATGTTGGGTACAATATACAATATACAGGGAAATATAATAGGATGGTGTATGCACAGGTCATGCCTGGGGGTGTTATTTGCTTATCTCCCCCCTCATCCTCTTTATGTGCCCTTGTGCGTACCTCCATCTCCTTTTGCCTCATAATTTTTGGAGGGAGGATTGGGAGTTAGTTGGGAGAAGAAGGGGAGAGAAGAAGGTGATATGTGCTTAAGATTATGACTAATTTATCATACTCTTATAATTGGATGTGGGTAGAATGTATAATGGGCACATTGGTAAATTTATGGGGTTTGATAGAAAGTGTGCACATGATATAAAGCATACTAAGGGATCATACAAACACATAAGTATAAGGTGAAAATGGAGTTATATTTGAGTTTGGTATAATGTATAATATATAGGGAATAGTAGTATAGTGTTTTTTTGTATAAGTATCATGTGTTTGTGTGGCCTCCTTTCTTCCCCTCTTTTTTTATGGTGGGGGACAGGGAGGGAGGGGAGGGGCGAAGGCTATATGAATATAAAGGTATGAAAAATAAAACACCGCCTTTTACCGGGATGTTGATAGAAGATATAAGGTACATGTTGTTAGTAGAAGGGTGGTTTTTGAAGCATGGTTAAATGTATGTAATCTATGTGGGTTAGTTTTTTTTTTTCCTCTCCCTGTTCCCTCCATTATTGGCCTTTTCGCTATTGGGGGGATTCCTTACCCTCCCCCTTGGGAAGAGGGGGGAGTTATGAGGGGTGAATGGGCCAATGCTGAGAGGTTAGGGGGAAAGCCAATAGTATGTATTAGGTCACAGTATAGTTATGAGGTGTTAGATTCCAGTTGAAAAAATGTGCACTTAGAAATAATAGGGAAAGATAAGTATGAGTTGTAAATTTAAAGGGATTATAATGTTTCATAATAAAAGCAACTCTAATTAATCATCATAGTATTTGGACTTTGGAGAGTGTTATTTCAATTCTGTCAGAGTTGTAGTTCAAGAGTAATTCAATGACAAAGTATACCCCTTCCTCCCTTTTACTGATGTAACACTGTTCAGCCAGAGCAGAAGGGAGGTGCCCAGGTAGATTGCAGAGAGCGACAATCTTCAATTAAGATAAGGGAAAAACCTGAAAAACTTGTCAAGGGGGGGCCAGACCTTTCATTGTTCTCATAAGAAGAAGATTGTCCCCTGCTGTTATCTGTCTGGTCTATGGACTGCATTCCACATCTGAGAAGAGATGGCTTACACTAGGTAAAAGGGGCGGGAGGGAAAACTTTGCTTGTGAATAGCTCTCAAACCATAAAGGTTTGAGAGATAAGACTTATATCGTTCTTCATGTTTTTTTAATGCCTACAAAATAAAATAAACATAAAATGAAGTATTACTATCCCTTTAATAATAGTGGTACTTTCGTATGATATATGAAGTATAGGATTTAGTAGAGATGCGATTGTGGATAATTATTTTATGTCCCTGTATTTTGGATGGGGAGGAAGGTTATATGTACTAATAACTAGAAGAATAAATAATATGAGGACATTGACGGAATGTATTATGGGTATGGTGCTAGTAAAAGGGTTCACTTTTGAATTGTTGATTGTATGTATTTTAAATTAGTTTTTTTTCTCTCTCTTCTCTCCTTTCTTTAAACATGTGCAGTCCTCCTTGCCCCTTACCTTGTAGAGATAGAGGTTTCTGACAACCCATAATAAAAGTGGGACCTTTTCTTACCAGGGATAGGGAAGGTAAGATATTTTGCACCTGGTGGTTGTTCTTGGGACAAACCAGGAGCAAGCTAGGTAGATATGCAGATCGGAGAAAGGTTAATAAGGTCTGCGGATGAGTGAGAGTAGTGGTGAGAATGTTTGGATGGATGTATTGGCTGTAGGGAACATAACATGGGAGAGGAGGAGAAATCCTAGAGATGTGTTATTAAACTCATCTTGTTGAATGCCAGAGGCATCAATTCCTCTCATAAAAGATCCCTTGTCTTGAATTATCTAGGTAAAACCCAGGCCCAGATTTGTGCTTTACAAGAAACACATTGGAAATGTAAGCAGAAAATAGGTTTGAAGGCCAGTAAATTCCCGACAATGATTAGTGCCTCAATGAAGAATAAAAGGAAAAGGGGGTTAGCGTTCCTCTCTCAAGAGATATCTCTTTGGAGATACGATCATTTGAACTTGATGAGGAAGGAAGATATATCATATTAGTCTGTAAGATCAATAATATATTGATGACTCTGGTCAATCTCTATGCTCCTAATGGATCTCCTCTAAGTTTTATTGCAAAAGTCATGAAAAAAGTAGATAGAATGAAACAAGGAAATGTATTGATTATGGGTGATTTTAATCTGGTCTTACTACCAGAGATGGATAGAAGGTCAGTGAAAAGTAATAGACTAAGTAATAACAAGAATATGAGTGGGGCTGTAAGATTTCAAGATCTTTTGAGATTATACGACACGAAAGATGTATGGCGAATATTTCATCAACAGAGAGGGATTTTACTTGTTACTCTAAGCAATTTAATTCTTACTCCAGAATAGACCTAATATTCAGCAACTTGGAATTTTTAAGGATAGTCAAAAAAATAGAAATTGGATTGATATCTTGGTCGGACCATTCTCCATTGATTTTGGAATATGATGATATATATGATATAAGGTGTAGGGAATGGAGACTGTATAATCATTTATTAGTCAAAATGGAAAGTATGGAGGAAATTAAAGTAACTAGACTCTACTTTCAGAGAACGATAATGGTGAAGTGTCAGAAGAAGGTGTATGGTGTGCATATAAGTGTGTGATAAGATGCCATTTGATAAAGATCGCAAAAATTGAGAAAATGCAAGTACGGTCTGGATTACCCCAGTTATATGCTGATTTAGCAAGATATGTGAGCCAAAACAAAGAAAATCCCTCATCTACTGTTGCTATGAAAATACAAGTGACCTTGATAAATGAACATTTATTGCAGAAGACTGTAACAACATTAGAGATAAAGATAGGGTGTTGATGAAACCAGAGGAGATTGGTTCAATTTTTAGTAAATGTTATCAAGATCTATATAATTTACGAAAGAGTGCAGCAACATCTACAAGAGAAGGCTATTTGGAGAGGTTGGGAATCCCACGGATTCCTTTGAATCAGTTAATTGACTTGAATAAACCTATCGTAGAAGTGGAAGTCATACAAGCGATAGAAAATCTTAAAAGTAAGACTGCTCCAGGACCAGATGGGTTTAACTACCATTATCTCTATGAGCCACCCTTACACTGCCAGTCGCTTGTGAGCCCTGGGCTGTAGAAACCTCAGAGTTCTTACAGCCAGCATTTGTATGTATGGCTTGTTGCCAAAAGTGAAAAATAAGTTCTACCCTTGCAACAAAGTATTCTTGAGCACACTGACTGAATACTTTGTTGCAAGGGTAGATTGGAACTTATTGTCGGCTTTTGGCAGCAAGCCATACATACACATGCTGGCTGTGAGAACTCTGAGATTTCTACAGCCCAGGGCTCACAAGCGACTGGCAGTGTAAGGGTGGCTCATAAAGATAATGGAAGTTAGATCCCTATTATTTACTAAGAGCTGATCTCATGAAACAGAGTTTAGGCTACTCATTAGAATCAAGATATAGGTTTATGTAATATTGAGGAGCACTGTTTCCACTAATTCTTTTAACCCTTTGAGTGCCAGACAGGTAGCAAACACATTGCAATGTGTTGCTATCTCTCTGGTACTCGTAGAGTTAATCTTGCAATACAAAATACGAGGGGATGTCGAAAAAAATAGGAGAAGAAAAATGTTGAATTTAAATGGTGAAAGAAAGCACTGTAAGTCGGATTTGGAAGGGGAAGGGTTAAATTGTCGAATATGAGCAATATTTGTTGAATTATTGTGGTGAAGGAAAGCACTGCATGTTGGATTTGGGAGGGGAAGGGTTAAAATGTGGAATGTGCACAACATTAGTCAAATTAAAGTGGGGAAAGAAAGCACTGCAAGTCGACTTTTAAAAGGTGGGGTTAATATGTCGAAGGGGGCAATTTATGTCAGATTTCTATGCTGTATACTGTATTATACACTGCTTTTGTTCGAACAACAATGGTTTTGAAATTGTCGTTATGGCTTCTACGCCTCAACCTCTGAGGCACAGAATTTCTGACTTAAATGTAACCATAAAACAGGCGGTAATACTGAGTGTGTGTAATAGGATACTAATTGCACGTTGTTTTTAGGTGTTTCCTATGGCCTTTTTTTACACTAGCGGTAAATATAATTACCACTGGTTTTGTTTTCACATGTAGGGTAATAGGATAGCAAAAACAATGATTTGTAGGACTTAAGCTTGTTATTTATTTATTTATTTATTTATTTATGTATTTATTTATTTATTTTCAAAACACAAGCTCTGAGAAAAAAATAACTATGCCCTACTGGCCTAATGCCAGCAGGTCATGTTGGCCAGTGGCTACTGTCAAATGTCCTCCTGAGTTGCAACTGCTGTTCGCACTGCTGCTGCTGAGTTGTTACGCAGCAGGATGATTAGGCAGCTGAAAGGGATTGGGATCAACTAAAGCAGTAACATGGAAGATGGATGATGAAGGTAATATCCAAGAAAGGGTTAAAGAATTAACCTATTAGGTATTGACAGCTACTTCACAGTAAAGAATTGATTAAAATAATCAATCCCGCATATTTGTGCAAAAATATATATAATTTATTTAAGTAAAATATACAATATATAAAGTGTAAACAATGATATAAGTGAGTGACCAGCAATTACAATACATATACAGTAATTCAAACCACAATTATCACCATTAGGATTACCAGCAATTAAGGGGTTAACTACACATAGGTATATTCAGACATATTAAACAACAATAATTGAACTCAGCAGCATAGAAAAGGATAATTGATCCTATAATTAATTAAAATACAGTTGGCAGCAACATATATGAATACCTCTGCCCCAGAAACTGTATAAACTATACTAATTGACGTTTAAGGTAGGTTGTCAGGTGAGCAAACTTTAATATTAAGCCAATTCCTCTGACAATTTCCTTATACCATATATAATAACCAAATTTAGAGACTAACTGGAATAAAATCCCAGATTTAAATCACTAAAATTTAATTATCTACAGATTTCAAATATTGCATATCTTCTGAATAAAACATATAAATTGCATTTAATATAGTCAATAATAGATTATACCAAGAATATACTCAATCAATCAATCTAATAATATATGTACAAACAGCATACCAAACTTCATGCAACATATATCATACACATGACCATAGCAATCCTATGTGAAACCTGTATGGTACTTTTAGGGTTAATCCACTTAGAAATATAAAATGCCACACCCAAGATGGCGACTTCTTTTGTCTAGTGTGAAGTTAAATAAACTTCTCACTGTACAAAAGTTTAGACCCAAAACACACAAAGAAATCCAAAGAAACACCTCAAAATAAATAGACAAATAGCAGTTAAACGGTTAATAAATTAATTCAAAGAATACCCCAGATCAATATTAGATATTATAACCTTTCCAGAAACACAATATATTATTCTAGACATACCAAGAATTATATTAACAAATATATAATCCAAGCTATTTAACTATATTACACTTATCTCGCAAAATATAACAATTTACCAATAAATTAATGAATTCCACTTAATTCAGAATTACTACAGGTAATATAGCTTAATATAATTGATCCCAAATGGTTGGCCAGTCCAATTAAGACAAATTATAAGAAAAATTGAATTTCTTCAAATATGGAAGAAATATATATTTGATTCTGAATTTTGCAGAATTTAAATAAGGAAAAAAATATATTTACCAGTCCAATAAGTGTGGATTTCTTAGGATTTCTTTGGCAGGCAGCCAGGTATATAGCAGGAATTGAAGAGCCAGGAACCAAGAGGAAAAAGCCAAGACCCAAGACCCCTTTTCTCTCTAAACTTGCAAATTTATAATGGGAATTTACTCTTATCAAAATCTGCTCTGATTGGTTAAAGAGCCATCTCATTATACAATGACATCAGAATAAAATTATCATAATTTTTGGAAGTTCTTCAAAACACTGGTAATAATGCTATATACCCTGTAGATGGCGCCATTACTCTACACTAAAATTCACACCTAAAATGATCCCTGGTCTGTATTTTATCAAAAAATAGGAATGTGAACCTTAATCTTACATCACATAACTATGTCATCCTTCCAGATTTTCCCATAGGGGAGTATATCTCTGTTTTAGACTTTGAGATTTTCTCGTAAGATAATAATACTGCTTGAGACTGTGGTTGTCTGCAATTCGATCACCCTAAAAGTCACCTAGATATTTTTCATTGCCATCTAGGTAAATAGAAGCCTCTTTTGTCCAGAAGAATGAGCTAATTTAAGCACATTTTAAACACAGATTTTTAAAGAATTTGGTTTAAAAGAAAAATTAACCATTTCCTCCCCATCATGGCAATGTCTCTGACATAATCCCCCTTTTTAGCAAAATTTTTCTAACTTGATTAAAGTTTTAAAATATAATTGCTAAAACTGGAAGACATAGTTTGTCATCTTCTTCCCATGACTGGGATCGTCCCTGAAATTATCACAGTTCACTTCAGTCCATCAACTCGATAATGGCATAGTCTTGTTTCCAAAATATGAAGTACTTATTGTTCTCTTCAATAGATGAAACAATATCTCCAAATAGGAAACCAATAGACAAAATAGTTTGATAGTGAGACGTTGTATCTGATATGAATAGTTGCTTGACCTATACAAGGATCTCTTTAGTTTTGGCTTGAGCTAAAAAGGCACACATATAATATCAGACTCACAGTTTTAGAGTCTGGTGGTGGGAGAAATATCAGTTTCCTCTTCAAGGTGACCATGGAAACATGTTAACAAAAACTCCTCTGGGATACAAATTATTTTCTGTTAGGATGGATTCTGGCAAATCTTGCCCAATGGTTCTTCATAAAGGCACTGGAACCACTTGTTTCTTTCCGGAACTCCTGTCACAGAAGAAGGATGATCCACATCACGGCTTGGCTTTGGCCGAACTCCTGTCACCGAAGAAGTATGACCCACCTCACGTCCTTGGTCTTGACGTCCATAACAATGGCATCTGTCAACCGACCTCAATCTTTTAAGAACTCTTTGGTCTAAAAGAAATGACACATGAGTGATCTCATTGTACCCATTTTGCATGCATGCATACAGTACAATACAGTTTCGACCTGTATCCCTATGATTTTGGTACTGTTAAGATTACTGTGCATTTATTTTGCACTAGTCTGCTTGTGGCCCTCATTAGCCTTAAGCTAAACTATGATAATCTAACACTCTCTGTCTCTACTCTTCCCTCTTTCACAGAGGAATGACCCTCAGCTGTATGCTAAAAACAAAACCTTTTATGCTAAAAACAAAACCTTGTCAAAAGGAAAAATAAAATTAGCATAACATTTTCAGAGAATCATTGAGCAGCAATTAATTTGTTGACGAGATATGTTAGAAATTTAGTAGGGAACATACATGCCATACAGACAGACAAAAGAGATAGAGACATTTCACTAAAACAAAAGAAGACAATAGAACCAAACATGATAATGTCATTTGGACACTCAATAATACTCATCCATCTGGTGATTGAATTAGGATCTTTGTTCTTCTTCAGATTTTCCTTCTGTTATCTGGAACTGAGATTTAGGGTGACAAGCACGCAATTGGTTTATATGAACCCACTATTCTAAAGTCTCAGCATTATTAGGGATAGAAACCTTATAGGCAACCGGAGATAATTTATCAGTAACGATATATGGTCCTCTCCATGAGGGTAAGAATTCCTTCTCTCTTACATGGTTTCTCACAAAATTGTACACATAAACATGATCATTTACCTCATACTCCCTTTTGGTGGTCTTTAGGTCATATTAAGTTTTATTACTTACAACTGCTTTTTCCAGATTGTCCTGTGCAAATTCAAATACATTAATTAAGGCATTAATTAGATTTTGATCAGACGTACGGCTGCACTAGGAGTAGCTCGAATAGCCGTAAGAACTAGGGGTAGTTTAAGATCCCAATCCTTACCGGTCATCGGATCGATATCTAAGTTGACTGCATAGTGAGCATGATATTTATTGGGCTTTCTCTATGTATCTGTGGTATGGTCTTGGTAATAGTATTTTTATTGCAACATGGGTGCTAGTTTTAAATTGATGTTTTCTGTCTGTGCTTGGGAGGTGGATATATCATGAGTGTCTTTTTTTGCAGTTCTTTTTTTGTAATTCTTTTTTTCATTACCGTAAAAAAAAAAGTTAGGGTTGGCAGATACCTTTCCTCCCTCGCCCCGGGCCAAAACCGCTGCCAAACCAAGACTTACTTGGTTCAAATTTAACTCCCCACTTAAGTCTGCATCTCTTGAATTGATGGAAGGAAAAAAACAACGCTTCCCAGGGGCGGCATGCTTCCATTTGCCGCCCAATTCCTTCAGTGAGCTTTCAGGACCTTCTGCCTCCATCTTATTGGCTGGAGGAAGAAGGTTCTGAAAGCTCACTGAAGGAAGCGGGCGGCAAATGGAAGCATGCCGTCCGCTGGGAAGCTTTGTTTTTTTCCTTCCATAAATTCAAGAGATGCGGACTTCAGTGGGGATTTAGATTTGAACCTAGTAAGTCTTGGTTTGGCAGCAGTTTAGGCCCGGGCGAGGGAGAGAAGCCTTCAAATTTTTTTTTTTAGCAAGGGGGAAAACAAGGGTGCGTATTATACATAGGCACTCTTGTTTTCCCCTAAAATCTTTTGTATAATATGCACCTGCGTATTATACACTGGTGCGTATTATACCTGAGATTTTACGGTATACTTTTTTGAATACATTTTTGGATACTTATATTTTTAATGTGACTTTTGTATAGGTCTGAGTGCTTGTTATGGGGTTATGCACTAAGATGTGATAAAAGGTGAGAACGTAGAGATAAATGCAGTGAGATCACTTTTCCAAATCTTATTTTATTCAGTGGAGCTTATGCACTAAGATCTCTCCCACATGAATAATCTTAGTGCCTAGACTCCATAGAATACCATAGGAACTGGAGAAGTGATATCATTGGAGAAGTCATCTTCACTTTATCACCACTTTATCACACCTTATTGCATTCCCCTCAGTGAGTCTGTATAGCTGTTGAAATTCTTGGGCTTCGTTTGAAAATGGCAAAGGTGGACATTTCATGGATTTGCAATGCGTGGGAAATTTCACAGAAAAAGTGGGAAATCATATTTTTTCTTGAAATTTCTCAGAAGAAAAAATCAGACTTTATACCATCTCGAGCTTATACCATCTCTAGGTAGGAGATCAATTCCAGCACCTGTTTTTAAGTTGAATGCCTTTTGTATAATCATAAATGTATTTGCTATGCATTTTAATAAAAGGTAATTAACTTTCTTTATCCCCTCACCCATACTACATTTTATATCTGGGAAATTGGAGGCTACGCACCTGGAGTCTACTCAACACTTATACGAGTGACATTCTGATGTCTCGACACTTAAGTCTGTGACATCAGAATGTCACCCTTTTCAACCAGGTGACATTTTAATGTGTAGTTTTGTTGGTCGCCCAGTAGTGGGCAACATTTCAAAAGGATACCTACTACAAAGTATTATCCCCTCCATTTCCTCTGGGACCTGAAAGGAGTTACAAGCAATGATTTCCATCTCCACTGATAACAGAGAGGTTAGGTAACATATTTAACTGCCCCACTTCCAACCCATTCACACATACACTATCAAATAGTAACATCTCTGTTGTGTATAATGAATGGTGGGTCTGGAGGCACTGAAGAAATTACAAACAAACAAAATTAACCCTCCTGCGCCCTCAACTCCCCCCCCATATATTTCAATAACTGTTTGTATTTTCTTCATGATCTGAAAAGTAATATGTTGAAGCTCCCTATGACAATGGAAGGGTTAAAGAAAATGACAGTATAAATGAAGTAATAAGTCAATTTTAGATCTAGGATACATCTAGGGGAAAGGAATCTCCTGAACTCACACATCTCTCCAACGCTTTTGCATATGCATGTGTTCTTTTGTTCCATATAATTTTATATTCTTCAAGGGAGGGTGGATTTAAAAAGCCATCGAAACACCCTTTGATGTTATGTGCAAGGCCAAGTTTAAATCTTTGCTTTCCTTAAGAAAGGCTCCCTATGTGTCCTTAGCCCCCTTGGCCACACTCCAGTTCTTCCCATGACCACACCCCAGCTTCATCCACTGCTCTCTTGCACAGGAAATACAGATAACCAATTACAGTCAACAGGGCCGGCACCACCTATAGGCAAGGTAGGCGCCGGCCTAGGGCGCACATGTACTGGGAGCGCAGGCATGCAGCAGAGAAGAGCTGCGCCCAGGTTCGGTGTCGTGTATCCGTCACGCCCAGGAGGTGGGACCTGTCATTGTGGTCTGCCTGTTAGGCATGTACAGCAGCGTCATGCTCTGCCCTATCTGTTGCGCTCCCTTGTCGATGTTGGCTCTTTAGTAATGCAGAGTGCACTGGGAGTCAACATCTCCCAGCGCGCTCTGCATTACTGAAGAGAAGACCACGTGGGAGCTCCAGCTACAGGTCTGTGATGGGGGGCAAGTTGGGGCTGATGGGGGCAACGTGGAGCTCATAGAGGGCAAAGTGGAGCTGACGGGGGCAAGTTGGAGCTGATGGGAGGCAAAGTGGAGCTGGTGAGGGCAAGTTGCAGCTGATAGGGGGCAAAGTAGAGCTAGTGGGGGGCAAGTTGGAGCTGGTGGGGCAAAGTGGAGCTGGTGGGGGCAAGTTGCAGCTGATGGGGTAGAAAAATAGGTGGGGTATAAGTAGGCAGGGTATAAAGGGGTGGGGCACAAGGGGCAGAGCCAAGGGGCAGCAAAATTAGGTTTTGCCTAGGGTAGCAAAAATCCTTGCACCAGCCCTGACAGTCAAAACACAAAAAAGATGTTAGCTCACTGAGTGTTAGAGAGATCTCCAACTCATTGTGGAGAAATTTGTTGGGTGTCCTCTCTAGAGTTCAAGGGATTAAAAATAGCCAGTAAAGGAATATGAAAGCTGCTAAATAAACTGTACATCATAAACCAGTAGAAAATGTCAGGTTAAGGGGTGTTGGAATTGCAGTTCAAAATGTGACTAGAGTAGGGGTATCCAATTTCATTCCTCAAGGGTCACCAACTGTGTAGACTCCTTCATTTTGATTGGCTCACTTGTGCTTAAACAGGTAAATCCTTACAACCTGGACTGTTGGTAGCACTTGAGGATCAAACTTGGACCTAGCCTAGAGCAATTGAGGTAAATTTAAAAATGTGGTGCTATAGTGGTTGACCACTTATTGAAAGTGTGGCCCTGGGTATGTGATTGCAGCAGTATGTAGGACAGTAGTAGCAGTGGGGTGCTTGTTTAATAGGGGTGAAGATGAGACCTCTCTCTTCCCTCTATTTGCAAGTTTTCTTGGGGGTGGGGGCTCTGTTGTCCTCAGCACAACATTACATGGTTCCCCAAGAAAAATACACTCCAGAGAACCTATAATTAATTTTTTTGGAGGCCTCACTGGCATTGTACTTTTGGAAGTTTTGACCAGCTTCTATTGGTTCAAGCACCCCTCCCACCCCCATGTGCAATGTTCATTGTCTCTAGGACCCTATATAATGCCTGTCAGAGAGTCTCTCTCCATTAATGGGTAAAGCTGATCTAGACTCAGCTCTCAGGATAAAATAAATTAAGATTAGTAAATGCCTAAAGTAGGAGAGATTCGACAAAGCATATTAAGGTTAGGTACTTGCCAAAATGAGGTACGTTGGTGTTGGTGGCAAGCTTAGCATTCTATGGCCATGTGATGTGACCAAATCATCATCTTTAATATAATAGTGATATGCAGGCACAATGCTGCAGACTAAAGGGTTAATGGTGATGAAAATGTGGATGTGCACAAATACTTTGTGTATTTGCTTATATATATACATTTATATAATGTCTGAGGCATATACATAGTTTTATTTATTTATTTATTTTTTAGGGTTCGCTTTCAGTTTGACATGGAATATGAAAGAATGCTAATCATACTTAGACTGCTATATTTGGTAAACAGAGTGTCTGTTATTGTAATAATCCAAGCCTCAACCCTTTGCGTGCCAGAGGGATGAGCAACACATTGCAGAAGAATGCATTGTTCATCCCCCTAGCACTTAAATGGTTAAAAGTTTTTGCTTACAGGTATTGTATTCGATAGAATTAGGTCTACTCTAATTAGTTATAATTAACACCAGTGACAGGCAAAGAGAATGTGATTCTCAGGGCTGTCATTACTAATCACAGGGTCTGTGAACACTAAAGCAATAACAGATTGTGCACCAAGTGAAAGAGTACTTCATTAAAGTGAAAGAATATTTAATTAACACCTTGAAGATCAGAGGGGTGTGCAACACATTCCTTTGCAATGTACTGGGCAATCTCCTTGTCCTTGATAGGTTAACCATGGTGGAGGCTGGGGAAAAAGCAGAGGTCTTTAAAATTATCCCTGCTTGTTGAGCAGGTAGTGCATTAAGAATGTTTTACCATTTAAGTGCCAGAGAAGTACACAAAGCACTGTAAAGCACTGCATTACAAATCTTTCTGGATGTCAAGAATTAAAGGAGCACACATTTGTTATATGAAAGAGCATATGTTATTTATTTTATTAAAGTATCCGTACCTTGACAGAAGTTGACATTATTGACGCGATGCAGGAAATGTGCGCAATCACTATTTCCCGTGTGAAAACCACTAGGTAATAGATTTGCACATTATTTTGTTGAATTGTGCATGAAAATTCAAGATTAGCGAACGGCTACATATATTTTTTTTGTGGGCGTGGCTAAGATTCACGAATCTGTGAGAGTGGAATAGCGAATGCGCCCAATGCAAGAACTGCTATTGCAAATTTCTATATCTGTGTACTGTTGTAAAATGGAAATTTTTATGAGCAATTCAAGAAGCGTTCAGTATTTAGCTTCCTGGATTAGAACATGCACAAAAATGCCTTTATCCAATCCAAACGTTTCTTGCATCGCGCCATATATTGCTTGTGATGTATTTCAGGAATCTGATCTAGAGCCTGTACTGTACTAGTTAATTCAAGTCAGGGCATGAAGAGTGTAAGGGTAATTGATTTCCCCAGCTTGTTGAAGAAGAACAAATGCAATGTCATATCTTAAAGTGAACCTGTCACCTACCAGGTTTTAGTCTTATTTAAGATATCTATTGGAACTACCTTGTGTTTCTTGTTTTTCAGTCAGGTCAAATGTTTTAGATCAGAGGTTCTCAACCCATGCCCTCAGGGCCAATTTACAGGCCAGGGCTTAGGAAATTCCTATTAACTCACCTGTGCTCTAACAAGGAAATCCTCAAATCCTGGCCTGTTAGTGGCCACTGAGGGCACGGGTTGAGAACCACCATTTTAGAGGTATGTGGTTTAGCACTTAGGGATTCTTTAACCTCTGCCTGTCTGACAAAACCTGTTTAACTAGCTTACCTGTTCTGAAACAGTTTTATTCCTCCTGAAGCTGCCAGAACGTAAAGTAGAACAGTCACTTTTCAACTAATCAGTGATACTGAGAGCTTCCAAAAGCACCTACATTTTATTAGCCACTTTTATTTCAAACAATAGTTTGAGATATTTCACTTATTTTATTAGTTGTCAATGAGTTAGTACTTCCTGGTAGGAAGAGACAGATCGGATGTGGAGCAGTTTGTCAGTGCCTCCCATTGTCTGCCATACATGCACTAACTGACAAAAAAAGCTAAATGTATTATAGACAATTGTTTTGAATAAAAAATGCCCAACATAAATATATGTGCTTTTAAAAGCTATTTGTGACAAAGTGACAGTTCCACTTTAATCAGTGCCCACCAAAGAGCGGTGTAAATTAATGGGAGGCGTAATCCTGGTTTACAATGCTTGAAATACCTTTATAGCCTCTAAGAGTCTAAGGGCCAGATTCTATTGCAGGTGCTAAATGTTAACACCCGTTTTATCAAACATTTTCCTATTGGAGTCTATGGGGAAAACTGGAGATAAAAGCAGTGATAAAATTAGCACCTATAATAGAATCTAGCCCTAAATGCCTTATTTAATTTGAATTTAGAAAATATGTATTTGTCCTTTTTGCAGAAGTTGGCTTTCCCCAGAATCATTCTAGTTTTCTTTTGAACACACGGACTGTAGATGGTGTTGAATGAAATCTGCAATTATGTGAAATTAATTGAAGGTGACATGTCCACTCTAAGGTGACCCCAACATAAAGGGCTTTTACTATAGACATCAGCGTTTGTGTGTGCACGCGAATGTGTGTGTATATATATATATATATATATATATATATATATATATATATATATATATATAATATACATACATTTCAAAAGTTTGGGGTCACTTAGAAATGCCCTTGTTTTCCATCAATTGAGTTGCTGTTACAATTAGAGGTCTGGAATTTCAGAATAAAAATAAGGACACACACACTGCAGTGAAAACTATAAAACTACAGTTTATTAAAACATGCAATAATTAAATAGGTTATGAAATAAACATCCTGCCAGAGTTCACAAGCGTATGCGAGACATACCTCTAACAAGTTATAAAATACAAGAAACTAGAACTATTGCCAGAGCTTAAAAAACTCTGCAATACGCAAGATAGGAAAGATAGGAAAGATAAGAAATAACAAAAGGTACTTATCAACGAGAGAGCCTGGTTACACGAAACTTCATAATAAGACACAGGTGCACGGACAGAGGTGAGAATCAGGTCACCCTCATTCGTCCCAAAAACGGCTCTCTGAATCTATTGTGTTGATTACAGGTTAAAATACAGATGTCTTATACTACGCATGCGTATGTGCTTGGTTACAGAAGGCTGAATAGTGGAGATATCACGAACTGTCTCTCATAAACACTACGTAAGCTAGCATCGCCCGCCCCTCTGCTGTTGCCAGCCAAAACTGCAGATAATTAACCCCCAACTAACCATGAGGAGATCACCAAAAAAAAAACATCCCTTACAGTTGTAAAATTAATAGAAAATACAGTCAAGACATTGACAAGGTTTGAAATAATAATTAATTTAAATAATATTTGTGTCCTTCAAACTTTGCTTTCGTGGAAGAATCCTCCATTTGCAGCAATTACAGCCTTGCAGGTCTTTGGCATTCTAGTTGTCAATTTATTGAGGTAATGTGAAGAGAGTTCACCCCATGCTTCCTGAAGCACCTCCCACAATTTGAAAGGTCGTGTGTGTATATATATGTATATATATATATATATATATATATATATATATATATATATATAAAATATAATGTCCCCACAACTGTTCACTCACTTGTAATATTAAGCCTCTGGCTTGGGTGCTAATCCATAATATTTTTGCTAAACAAACATAGCTGTGGTATGTTTATTCTATAAGGCATCTTGATAAAAGACCAGGCTAGGGCCGAAACGTTGATGGAATAAACCAGCACATTTTGACACCTGCAAAAGACCTGTGAGTGCATTTCTTTTGGACTGTCTATCTATATACACCAATGTCCCCAGTCAGTTACGTGAATTTACTATTTTTGAACTCTGCTATAGTCTATAACTGAACAGGGACATATTACTGGTTCTCGTATCCCTTTAAAATCATGGTTACTCTAATTCAGACTATTGTTTATTGTGTGGAATATAAAACTGAATACAGACCCAAAATGCTGCATGACAAAGTTAGGTGGCTGTAAATTCTATCCATGCAAAATATAAACAGATATATCTGCCTTCTGTAGATAAATGAAGTTAATTCTTTTTTATGACATTTATAACCTGATTAATTCTCACCTCTGCTGTTTAACCACATGTTCAAACCACACTTAAAACATTTCATTATAGCACATAGCAGATCCAGATGATATTAGCAATGCACTAGCAATTTGTTAATTGCTTGTTTATTTTTTATTTTTTTTTAAGGCAGGCCATGTACAGTATAGTAGAGTATTTTTACAGAAATATTAAACTAAGCAGTAGAATCCAATGTTACAGCTCTTTATCATATTTTCCCAATGCAGACATTTTTACACTCACACGCATCACTGTGTATCTGATTCTTGCCAGAATATAATTCTCTTATTCAATAATCTTAAACATGTGTTCTTATCTATTCTGCACCAAGGCCTGGATTCAAATGCAGATACTAATTTTATCTCTGCTTTTATCTCCAGATATCCCTATAGCCTTCAATAGGAACCTTTTTTATAAAATGGGAGGTAACATTTATCTCTTGCATTTTAAACAAGCTGCAAGTGTTCTATGTTCTATACTAGAAATCTGATTGCTAATCTAATTTTCATTCACTATGTGGAATCTGTTTCTAGATGCACATGTATAAGGCTTTGCCTGCATTTTTTGGGCGGGGCTAAAGGCCTTTATAAACTCTTCATTCCATCCCATCTCTGTTCACGTCGCTTCAGTGATTCCCACCCTCCAACAACTCTCTCAGTAATATTCCTTTAAGGTGAGCCCTATAATCAGGCTCACTGCCAGTAGTCTGAGCCTATGGTTCAATTACCTAGGTTATTGCCACGCCTCATCACACACTCCCTTTTCCCTGCCTTACGCCCTGACCACAAGTACAGGCTGTGCAAAAAAAAGAGCCACTAAACTTATATTTGTCTTACTTCAGTTGTTTTCAAACTGTGTTCTGTGCAAACTCGGGGTTCCCCAAGGAAGTACAAGGGGTTTCCATCGAATACATTTAAGTAATGGTGGGAAAGTTAAATAATACTTAAGTGACAATCAGTGAATGTATGGTTCTATGACCCCTAGTAAACAGATAAGGGTGAATGGATGAATTTAGCAATGCAATATCTCTGGTGTTATCCTTAGGGCTGCTTTATGACACTGCTGGGTCCTGGGCAAAGCTCCTGCTAGTGCCTACCACCTTAAAATCCCGGTATCTTTTCATATGTCGCACCACGTGACTTGAAATATCGCATCTTAGGTTGCGTGTCATTAAATGGCGCATCTTTGGTCGCGTCTTCAAATGACACATTCCAAATATTGCAATGCTAAATGGCGCATTTCATTTTTATTGCTGGGAGGGATGTGTTGCTTGTAACATAACTGAAATTCATGTGTTTTACACTTTTCTAAAATTTTTTTACATCTCCTCCTAGGTCCGGAACCTCCACGAAGAGTCTATCCTGGTCCTCAGTTGGCCACCCAGGAAAGGTCCCTGCAGCCTACCAGTAAGTAATTTTTGTGCCATTTACATAATACACAACAATGTTCAATTATGCTGCATAAACTGACCTATTAATATTTTTATAGGTCGTACTGCATCTGGAAGGCTCTCTAGGCCTGCTCCTCCTCCTTGTAAGTCACATTGTAGCTCACAAATAACTGCTATGTACTAGGTATTCATAGATGTTTTCTATCCATTTATTTGTAGCTTGCAGAACGCGGCACAGAAGCCACAGAAGGCATGCCCCTTCACCCTCACCACCTCATAAGTATTCAATGAGGACTGTGGCTACTACCACTATGACATATTTAAGTACTTGCTTACCACTGACACACAATATACACATACAGCACTAACAAATACATAACTACTATGTGCTAGGTATTCATATATTTGTCTGTCTATTTATTTGTAGCTTGAAGAACACGCCACGCACGCCCCACAGTTGTGGACTCACCCTCACCTCCTCGTAAGTATCCATTGAGAAATGCACACAGCAAAAATGCCTTTTCCATTTCAGCCAGTGTGTTTGGCATAAAATACAACAAATATCAGATGTGGCAAAAAAATACTCTGAGAATGCTGACTATGCACTGCAAGTAAGGAACCTACTAGCACTTGCTTTTGTACCACCACAGGATGTGGTAGACACTTTTGAAAGCCTAATGGACTCCACATTTTTTATGGGAAATTTCAGTTAACTGCAATTGCTTCTCAACTATTTTGAGGACACATGGATTGGTAGACCTGGTAGAAGAAATACTAGATGCAAACCACTTTTTGACATTGAACTGTGGAACTGTTTCCATTCAGTTTTGAATGACCTGCCAAAAACTAATAGAAGAAGGGTGGCATAGAGTGTTCAGCTTTCTTCTAGGAGCATGCCACCCAACTATTTGGAACTTTATTAATGGACTAAAAAAAAGAACAAAGCTTGACTTGAATTAAAATTGGCACAGTATGCTGCAGGACATGAACTACCACAACCTAAAAAAGTGTATAGGGACAATGCACGAAGATTGAAAATAATTGTTATGAACTATGCAACGACACAGATGTCTCAGTACCTGAAAGGTGTGTCACACAATTTGTATTGTAATACATAGACTGCATAAATGAACTATTTTTGGTATGTTTTATTTTATATTGAACATTAACATGTTAGGCTGTATCTGTTTTATCATGTTATGCATGCTTTATAAAATATTAATTTCTTTGAAATAAATATTGCTACAAAACATGTGTGATTATTCCTACAATAAACTGATAGGCTGTATTTGTTTTGTTATGCTATGCATGACTTATAAAATATTTGTTTTGAAATAAACATTTCTACTTAACCCTTTGAGTGCCAGAGGGGTATGCAATGCTTTGTGCACCCCTCTAGCACTCAACAGGCTTAAAGCATCCTTATTTGGCCTCTATTTGTTATAATTTATGCATACGTTGTCAAATATTGTTTGGTTTCAAATAAAGATTTCTAATTCACTACTTTTTGTTACTTGTACTTCTTTCACCTTACTTCCTCTTTACAGTGTCCCTAATGAACAGTATTGTACCCATACTGCGTCCTTCTTGCACCCACTTCAACCATAATGCTGCTCTAAAATGCACAACATGATAAATGCACCATTCGGAATGACGTGACTAAACAAATGCGCCAATTCAAGACGCGATATTCAGCCTGTGACCTTGAAAGTCCCTCTTGCCTCATTAAATGACAGGATGGGAAGGGGAGGGAGCAGGCTTCAGTGACCTGACTCTGTGATGGGGGTTGGTGCTGAGCGGGAGTGTGAGGACAGGGAGTGTGAGCACCACAGTGGAGGATTAAGCACAGTTGTTGAATTGGAGTGGAGAAGGTGCCTGTGAGCAGGGGCAGGAAAGGGAGTTTGATTGAAGGCAGTAGAACGGCATGATTTAGAACATTGCCCCTTCCTCTCAACCAGCTCTGACTTCCCAGGCGATTGGATGAATGGGCAGGTGGTAAGTGTCTGGTCATATTGATATCTGCTAGTTCAGTGCAAGTGACAGGGGCAGTAGAGGGGTTCTACAGGACTGGCACAGCACAAACCAGGGCAGAGGGGGACCTATTGCGATACTACTGCTACTGGGGTGCCTGACAGCAGGGCCGGTGCAAGGATTTTTGTATACACAGGCGAAGGTGCATTTTGATGCCCCCCCCCGACCCGGACACAATCCCCTGCCCCCCCAACCTTGCCACAATCCCCTGCCCCCGCCCACATATTTACCTCCACACTGCCCCTTCCACAATTCTCCCTTCATCTCCACAATTCCCCTTCACAATGTCCCCTTCATCTCCACAATGCTCCTTCCACATTGCCCCTTCATCTCCACAATGCCCCTTCATCTCCACAATGCCCCCTTCATCTCCACAATGCCCCCTCCACATTGCCCCTTCATCTCCACAATGCCCCCTTAACTCCACATCGCCCCTTCATCTCCACAATTCCACTTCACAATGCTTCCTTTATCTCCACAATGCCCCCTCCACATCTCCTTCGGCACAGAGCTGAGGCTCCCACGCACTGCTCTCAGTAATGCAGAGAACTGGGAGATGATGTCATCTCTCAGCGCTCTGTATTACTACAGAGCCTGGGTCTCTAAGTAGTGTGTAACATAGACGCTGCGAGGGAGCGCTGATTTACACTACCAAGCGTTCCCTCGCGGCGTCTTTGTAACACACCGCAGAGAGACCCAGGCAGATATATATATTATTAAAAAAAAAAACTTCCCTCTTTTCTGCGCCCCTCCATTGCGGCGCCCTAAGGCAGCTGCCTGTTCTGCCTTAATGGCAGCGCCGGCCCTGCCTGACAGTTGGAGCAGAGGGGATCCATTCATCAAACAACAATAGTGTGTGTCTAAGAATAATATGTGTGCCCTAATGAAGATGTAAGAGGTGGGGTAGACATGTATATATATGCCTGTTAATGTCTATTTGCTACTAAACGACATAACATAATGAATGTGGGTGTGTTCTGGTGGGAGTGGTTTTGGTGGTGGGGGGAGGCAGCATTTCATCCTTGGACCCAGACAGCACAATGTCATGGGCCGGTCCTGGTTAGCTTACAACTCCATCAGTTGTATGTTTGGGTATACACTAGACTAGAGAGTATGATCACTTTAGTACCTACCAATGCGCACACACTGCTGCAGGGGAGGCTTTGTTTCTGGGGACCCTAAGTTAAAAATTCATAAGAGGTCCCCATTTATCCTCCTGTCAATATTTATAATAGGATGTTGTCATCTGATTTTTCTTTTTTGCTTGCAGTATCGGTACCACTTAAGCTCTGTGGGGCCCTGTGACCTAGTGGGTGGACCTAAGCAGAAGCTTATTCTGCTTATATTGTCAATATGCTTTTAATACCAGCAAGCCCTGAACTCTTCCTCAGTAGTATGGAAATGGACTAAAGTTATGACAATTCCTCTGAACTTTGCTAGGATATCACTTAAAGCAGTGCTCAGAGGAAAGAAATACCTATACACTTCCCTACTATCTAACCTTGTCACAAGCAGTGTCTATGGGCGGATTCAAGACCTCCCTAACATCCAGTGGCTTATACAATTAGACTTCCAGTGAAATTTCATGTGAAAATAAAATGATACACCACAGCAAAGAGTTTGATACTGACTGATCTCTGTCATAACATGGAGTTAACCCTTTGAGTGCCAGAGGGATGCAGAGGAGTACGAACCCCTCAAAAAATCTGGGGGGATAGCATTTTTTGCACCCCCCCAGCCACCCTATGTTTCACTTTATCCACCCAGCCCATCTGTATGTCACTTTGCCCCCCCCAGTCCCTCTGTACCTTCTTTGTATCATGGCCGAGTGACCCACGGTAAAGGAGCTTCTGATCCTTTACCTGGTCTAACAGGAAGCTGCTCATTGTGCTTGACAAGCAGCTTCCTGTCATACCGTGGGTACAGAAGCTCCTCTACTCACGGTCTGCTCTGCTCGGCCACACTACAACGAGGTGACTGACTGGCAGGAGGGAGCACTGTGCAGTACGCTCCACTCCTGATAGTCATCCAGAGCCTGTGCCCTCCTGGCTGGTGCACCTAGTGCCTGGGGGGATTTCTACTTTATCTGTCCCCCAGCATGATTTCATGGAGGGGGGAACGTTCCCCCCCATCCACCCCAGTTCCTACAGCCCTGGAGGGAGGTGCAATGCATTAAGAGTTAGGAGAGATACATTTTTAAATACATCAACGACAACCATATAAAGGCAAATTATATTATTCCAAAGAGGCAAAAATCTTGGAACAAGAGGCAATACTAAATTGCTAGATATTTACTGAACAGGGTCAAGCTCTGAGTCTCTTATTAAAAGACTGAGTCATGTAATGATGTAATACTCTGATCATCACCATGAAGGTAATGGAGCAATAGGGCTATCATGCAGGTGGGTGTAAGCTTTCAGGGAGAGATGCATTAAGGGACCAGGATGGTGATATGATTAAGTATTTGTGTTGATGGCATATTGACAGCATGCACTAAGATGTCTTCCCCATCATATCCCTGTGAATCCACCACCAATCTACCACAATCTGCCGTCAGCTTCATGAATCCACCAATATGTCATTTGCATATGGAAATGCAGGTTAATGAGCCATTGATGTATTCATATGGGTGTGTTTATATGTTAATGTGGGACATTGTCACATGTTCTAAGATCCAATAACTGCTTCTGCTGTCAGTGTTCACAGTCCCAGTATCGCCTGCATGAGCTTGGCAATGTTGTGGTCTTTGTGTAGCTTACTATGCAGTAACAGCCCTAATAAAAACAGAATCATGTAGCGTTGTCATACTGCTATCAATGTGTAAGAGATGCCCTCCCTTAAACATTGGCAGAAGTACGACAACCCTGAAGTGTGAGCACTTTCTCTCTGCTCCCCCACATATCCAATGGGGGAGAAGAGAAGATTCGCTCAGACTTCAGCACCACAAACCTGCATCGCACACCCCTACTACACAGAATGATTTAGAAAAGTACAGTCTCCCACTACAAAGACAAACATCACTATGTTGAGCTCCTTTCTTTGCAATAGAGAATTCCTACATATCTCAGACTCCCAGTATTCACGTCCCCTTCTCCCCTACAGGAGGTTTCCATATTTTTTTTGCATTTCTGTCACATTTCCTCCCCCTCACATCTGCCTCCCCTCACCATCACTCCTTTTTACCACCCCATCCCACCCCTTTGCTGCCTTCTCTCTACCCCATCTCCCTTTTTCATGTTCCCAAGCACTTTTTTGCCCACTGCACAGAGCAGGTGTGATCTGCTCCATGCAGGACAAGGGCTGGCAGAGAGATCTGTGTACTGCATGGAGTTTGAGCATAATAACTTTTGAAGGACACGTCTTCCAGTAGTTCTTTTGTTTTCACCAGGAAAAGCCCTATAACATAAATTTTTTTTTGTTTCATAAAAATATGTTTACTGCTCCTCTAACCTATTTGAGTGCCAAAGAGTTAAACAATGCACATATAATTATATAGGAAAAATGAAATTTATAGTAATACAATCATTTTTTTCGACCAAGTAGAAACGATTATGCAGGGTTTGCCCTTTTCACCAAAAAATAAAGTAACTGTCATTATAAGCAGCCTTATAGATCTTAGTCTTTGGTGTAGAAAGGAATCACCAGACCTCAACAGAATCACAGGGTGAAACTCTGAATCCTAAGCACAATGTACATTCCCTCAGACACAGCAAACAGCAGCCAAACCTTCTCTGCTTCCTACAGATTGCTTAAAGGAGAACTAAGACTTCTCACTTACCTTACTATGATCAGGAAACCCTAATGACCCCTATGAATGTTGCCATTGTAACTTTTTATGTTGGTGGGTTTTTTTTTGTCTTTCACTGCTTGAAAAAGCAGTCCTAGGATTGTGAAAGTTATAGCTTTTAGATTGGCTTTATATTATTATTTTATTTTAATATTTCTTATATATTTGTGATACCAAAATAAATTTTATTAAAAGACTTGGTGCAGCACTTGTCCACTTGTAATGTTAAAAAAAACAAAAACATCCTATTAATATTCATAGTATTTTGCCCATGGAGAGTGTTATTTCAAGACTGTCAGAGTTGTAGTTCAAGAGTAATT
This sequence comes from Rhinophrynus dorsalis, assembly GCA_037306005.1. Lineage (NCBI taxonomy): Eukaryota > Metazoa > Chordata > Amphibia > Anura > Rhinophrynidae > Rhinophrynus > Rhinophrynus dorsalis. The sequence continues at coordinate 224,073,797 of CM074724.1, read as the reverse complement.
GAATGATAAAGTATCCCCCGCCCACCCCTTTTACCTAGTGTAAGCCACCTCCCCTCAGATGTGGAATCTGGTCTCTTGACTGGACTGGTAGCAGCAAGGGACAATCTTCTTACAGTGAGCATAAGGAAAACCTTGCCCACCATGACAGGTTTTTCCTTATGCTCAAGGAAGAGTGTCCCTTGCTGCAATCCATCCAGGCAGTCTTGCTGCTCTGAGGTGAGCAGTTTACTTCAGTAAAAGGAGCGAGAGGGGGAAACTTTATCATTCAATTACTCTTGAACTATAACTCAGACAGTATTGAAATAATGCTCTGCACTGCCCTGCACTGCTTTTTTTTGTGAAACATTACATTCCTTAAACCTGACCGGGAAACCTGAGCAGAGACAGGCTAATTCTCTCTACAAGCATTTGTTGTTGGTAGCTGGCATATGCCACCTGCCAACCATATTGTTTGTGAGTATATTTAAATATTTCCAGCATACTTACTCATTGGGAAAATACGCACTATTTTGCACCCTCTGTCTGTGCTCTTTTCCCTGTTCCATACTACTTCCTGATGGATGTTTAGAGGTTCATCCACCTTCTTCCATCCATTGCTGAGGATAAAGAGGTCATCCATACTGTGGTTGGGACAGTATTAAATCCCTCCTGCTTGTTTTTTTTGAGTATGAACATATGTTTTACTGAACAATACAATTGTAAGTATATTTTCAACTGTCTTTTTTACTGTCGTGGATGTTATGTGGGCATGAGAGTTACTGGCATTTTTTGTAAAACTGATTCTGGCAGAGTTCACAGGCCTACTTAACTCTTCATGTTCCAGAGAGGTATCCAATTCATTGAGTGCTAATTGTAGGATATTTATAGTTAGTTTGCAGGATAATTTGTGAGTAGACATTACTGTTACTTTTAAAGATTTGTATTGTTAAATTCATACTTCACTATGTTTTTTATCTTCTTTCCTTTAAATAAGTTGAGGTCTTATTAAGATATCCTGAACAACATACCACTGAGATAAGCTGTGTGGCTCCTCAACTCACCCGCCCCCACATACACACAGTGTAGGGAACTCTGCTACTACCTGATGCTGAGCCACTACTGGGACTCATCACCCAACTCTGGCTAGCGAATCCTGCAACTACCTAAAGTTGATCCACTGCTGGGACTTCCTGCTAATGGTTTGGCGACAGTGTGGGAGCTACTGATATCTGAATCTCATTCAGTGGTGGTGGTGGTTCAGCAGGGTGGTTGCTGCAACCTTTGTCACCATCTGAGGTAGTGAGGAAAATCCCCAGGAGGAGACACTATGAGAATCTGACAGAAGGAGGAATACATCACTATCTCATGGTCCTCCTCTTTAGGAGTGGAGGGCACAAAGTGATGTTCCTACTGCTTCTGGGCCTGATGAAGAAACAATCAAAGAATCATACATTGACATGTTATGTACCTGTATCAAAACAACTGCAGTGGTTTTCACTCTGTTCCCATGGGGCTCACTAAGAGGTTAAGATTCAGGATTTCACAGTTTGAGCACAGGTGTGTCAGTCACAATGAATACACCTCTGATTGCCTCTCCTGGGCTCAAGCTGGAAGATTAGCAATTCCTGGGGGGGATGCACTTAAATTTATGGCAATGTGTGTCTAGCCTGTTAGTGAGCCCTAAGGGCACAGGATGAGGACAAGCATAGATTGTCGTATTCAACTAAATCAAGGCACCCCTGACACATACAATCTGGAAACTTCAATGCACTCTTAACCTCTTCATAGGTCATGGGAAGGTAAAAAGTCTAACTAAAATGCATTATTAGGTCTCACGATTATAAAGACAGAAACCAGCATGCCATGGATCAACATATCAATAATTCTAACCTGAAAACACAATATGCACATTCATTCTAAGTCTTCATAGAAAATCATGGTACCCTAAACTGGTGCCCATCGCAGACCAAAGTATTACTGAACCCTGACTGAGAGCATAGGCTGTCAATGTCCACCGCCAACCTATTCTTGTCACATTCAACTAGAACATACATTGGTGGGCATCACCAAACCATGTCTGTCTCATTCAACCCTATCGTAGGTTGGCAGACATCACCAAAAAATGCTGCATAGGTTGCGGACATCTCCAACCCATGTCTGTTTCATTTGTCCACAGCATTGAGTGGCGGACACAGCCATCTCATGCCTGTCTCACTTGACCCCAGCCTAGGTTGGAGGATATCGCAAATCCATGCTTGTCTTATTTCCAACCTATGCCTGTCTCATTTGACCCCAGCACAGGTTGCACTTGCAATAGCAAGACAGATCCCCCTTGATATGTATTGAATCTCGAGATGGCTTTACCCATTCCCTTACCTGTATTGAAACACAATTCACACCATTTTTGAAATCTGGAAATTCTCATATCTGATTGGCTAAACACAAGTGCTGCAATGGCCAGAGGAAGGAACACAGTCTTCAGCATGGTGGAAAATGAGGCCCTAGAAGGATCGGTGCAGGGCTCCTATGCCCAGTTCCTTGGCCTATGGGAAGCTGACACAGTAGTCAGCAAGTAGGAAATGTGGGTGCTATGATTTCAGCTTTTAATGAGGTGACAGATATAAATGTAGCTTTGATTATTCATCATAGTTTTTGGGCCATGTAGAGCTTTATTACAATTCTGTATTGGTGTGGATCAAGAATAATTGAATTATAAAGTGTCCCCCTCCCACCCCTTTTAGCTACGTAATGCTGCCTCTCCTCACAGCAGCAAGCCGGACCAGATGGATCGGAACAAGGGACAATCTTCTGTGAGCATCAGGAAAAACCTGCCCTCATTTTTCAAGGGGGTGCAGGGTATTCCTTGTGCTCACAGCCAGAAGATTGTCCCTCGCTGTGATCTGTCCAGTCCGATGACCTGAATCCACATCTGAGTGGAGATGCCTAACAATAGGTAAAAGGGGGATACTTTATAATTTAATTATTTTTGAAGTACACATCATACAGAATTGTAATAGATACATGGTCCAAAAACTATGAAGAATAATTGAAGTTGCATTTATGTTCAGATGTTACTATCCCTTTAAGTCTATAAATAAATTTGTAGATACAACCATTCAAAAAAGCAATGTATACCAAGCTTAAATCAGCTAGAAACTTGGGCACTCCTGTGTTTTAAACATTTATGTATGTAAAGTCTCTTTTAACTCTATATATCTTTCAGCAAGTAAAAATATGGAAAGTGAAGAATTTTAACCTTTAAATAAATAAATAAGTGCATGTGTGTTTTAAAGCCCAGACACTTGTTAGTTAATCCCTGCTTACTTCACATCTGGCAGTAGCCAATATCAGGATTCCTCCCTGGGTTAATGCTGATGATTCCTATTGGCTGTGTGATGTCACAGCCACCTGTGCAGCCAATAGTTATGACGAGGCTGCCGCTGCTGGGATAAAAAGCTGGGCTGGGACATATACAATTAGCACTATAAGTTTAGCATATTGTTACTCCCATAAGTATTAACTGGCAATTAACAAATAGACTGAGCTTATTTATACATTTTTTTTCTTTCTGATTTATGTGTTAGTTGCTTTTTATCCCCTTGGGTGCTATAAAGATTTCTTCTTTGGTGATATCTCAAGCTTCATGGGCTGAATTCAAATGCAGGTGCTAATTTTATCTCTGCTTTTATCTGCAGGTATCCCCATAGACTTCAACAGGAACATTTTTGATAAAATGGGAGGTAACATTTATCTCCTGCCTTTAAATCCAGCCCCACATGAGTTAAGTGTAAAAGGGATGTGCAATGCATTACTTTGCAGTGAGCTGTTCTCTCTCTCTCTCTCTCTCTCTCTGTCTCTCAAATTGTTAATTTCTTCTGGAGCATATGGGATCAGAATAACGTTAATAAAACTCAGGTAATCGCCAAACAATGCATTATATGTACTAAGCCACTTTTTGGATTTATGGCCCATCCAACAACAAAAAAGGGCTAAAAGTTTTATGAACCCTTTCTAATTGAAGAAAAGAAAACTCAACTGAAGCTATGGTCCAAAGCATATAAATCAAAAAGCTGGCCCCACAGAGAATCTAATTTCACTGCTCAGTGCTGTGACTGTGTGTTGGAGAGTAACAAGTTCTCTTCAGCATGGTTAGGTCAGATAAAGGGCTACTCTACACAGTATGTAATTGGATTGTGAAATAGGCTGCAGGGACACCTAACAGAAACCGGCAGCCTTAAAATTATTCAAAAATTGTATAGGATACAGCTATCACTAAACTGGACTACTGAGACAGCAGAAGAATAACCTAGTCACATTGTAGCCTCAAAGGAAACTCTCAAAACCAGAAATGATGAGCTTTGTTTCCGATACTCCTATATCATGGTATATTCAGAATTCATCATGACGTTTAATCCTGAGATGGAAGAGATGTTTCCAAAGCATTCCTATGCAATGCACCAGAGACATCTTTAACTACTAAGGAATTAAATAATTCTGACCAGTGTGACCTCAAGGATCTGAACTGTTAAAACCAGTAACAACTGATACTGTTAAGGTACCTAATTACCTCTTATGAACATATTTTTTGAGGAAATTGTAAAAACAAAATAGTATGTTAAAAGTTCAGGCTATTACCTTCTAAAAAAAACATCACATACATTACTACGGTCACATCACAAAATTGTAATAACAATGACTAATTTAGCGATTGGCTCATGAGTAAATCGGTCCTGAATGTTTTGCCCCTGGAGGTGAATATCACTTTTGCTGGTAGGATGCCTGGACCCCAAGCTCCAGGCACTGTAGTATTGATATTTTCTACTGGACCACACCTTCTGCCTGATCTACACTGATAAGGAGATGATCCCCCTGATGACTGCACTGTGCCTGCCCCAAGAGAAAAATAGTCCCACACCCATGACCTCAGGGCGTAAGGGAAATGTGGAGAAGAATGGCCTCTTTCTTGTTCTCCACAATCCCCTTCATTGGCTGGGGCAGAGGATGTTGCTGCTGCTGCTTTGTCAGAATAATCACTAGAACTAGGACCAGCATTTTTGCTGGCATTGACAAGTGTCCTAGCCCCGCATCATTACTGCAGGACCCCATTCCCACTGTAGTCACAGTGGTCTGCGGGATAATAGCCTACTTATCATCTGCCTGCTGCTGCTCCTGAGACAGATCGACATCTGGCCCTTTCAACTCAGCAGCAGAAGGAATTACAGCAACAGCACACTCACCAAAAAATATACAAAGTGGTAGGTCCACTTTAAGCTTAAGTCAATAAATAGCTGCAGCCATAATTAATTCAAATTAAGTGTTTGTGTGATTATTTAGGTTGTGGTGTGGGTTTGTCCAAACAAAAGAATGTGGTTCTCCATATAAAAAATAGTGTCTAATTTCTTAACCATTAAACCATGGTATCCTCTTTGATACCTCATTGATATTACTGGAATATAGATATAAATATTCTATAAACGTCCTATATTCCAATTTACTCGTAGATAGAATTGGTTGAGAAAACCACAATTCTTCTGTGTAGAAAAGAGAAGAAAAGTGAAGCCTCCCGCAGCACTGTGCTTGTATTTATTTGTGTCAGGCGTTAGAGATGCATGAACTGCTCTCAAGTGGAAACCTTGTCTTCTGAGGTGTCCTTGGTCATTTGTTCTGCCTGTCTAAGTATGATCAGCAGCTTTCATCAATCATACGTCACCTGGCATCTTCTCTCTTCTCCTATGTCCTTTTCAGCCTCCATTAACTCCTATAGAGCAAAAAGGGCAAAGGATACATATGCAAAGAATACACATAGAATTGTAAAAACTGTGAATCATTATTTTTGTTAGTATTATTATTATAAATATGATGATGATGATTACTACTAATTACTTATTTATTAAACTAAAGAAGTGCAATTCTGGACCAAACCATCTGCACCAAAGAAGACAAAAAACTCCCTCAAATTTACATTGATATAAATGGCAATTTTAACCCAGTGAATGAAGTCTCTAGTGCATTATTAAGCAATGGGTTGGAGACTTATCTAGCATACAAGGGGTTAAAAGTGAAATGTACATCAATAGCAACATATTTATTCTCTATGGTGCAGTTGATTTACTTCAGACTTACATGTCTTTAGTTTGATGAACAAGACCCAATATGTTTTTCTTCTGAAACTTCCCAAAATTTCAGAGCAGTGAAAATGCCATATTTTTATAATCTTATTATAATCACACTAAATAGTAAACCCCTTTCGATGCAAACAATCTCTTGAATGCATTGCAAAGCATCCAGGAAGTTTAACATTTATGTGAACTTAGCCAATGGCAGAACTAGTCATTAAAGGGCCCTGGTGCAAACATTTTTTGGGCCCCCAATCAAAGAAATATTTTTGGCTCAGGCCTGATATAACCTATTGTACCCTGGGTTAGATGGGGCCCCCTTGATTGCTGGACCCCAGTGCAACTGCACTCTCCTTAGCAGTCTTATTTAACATTGGTTCCTATTTGCCTCAGCTTTTCAATATAAACTTGTGGTCAGATGTTTGGTGAGTTATAATGCTAACCTTGGTGCACAATGTATCATTGTGACTGTTTTTCCCACAAATATTACATTGTCTAAGGAACTACTCTATAATATTTAGGAATCTAAAAATATTCTTCCTTCTGATGTTTCTTTTCACAATTTTTCCAGGAGCATCAGAAATTCATGAAAATTCTGTGGAAAAAGTATTTCAGTCCTCTCAGACCGCTCTCATCATTTTGTTTTTATCATGCATTAGTGTAGCAAGTTTTATTCCTTTCCCAGAATCCCTTACTCACTATATAAACAACAGCAACAACGCTGCACAGAATACACAACTGTAATATTTGTGCAATTTCATTGCAATTCCATTGAAACCTATTTTACATATTTGTAGACGAATTAACCCTTTGAGTGCTAGAGGTTTAATCAATGCATTGCAATGAAATGTGTTAGACACCCTTCTGGCATTCAGAAGGTTAAAGCACTGTGTTGATAAAAATGAAGCAAGCTGGATTGACCTGAAATGTTCAATCCAACTGCACAATAGGCAATATAAGAAAACTCCCCAAATTCTCTTTGATTAAATGGAGCTTTCAATTCCTGGAATGCTAGAGATGTCTCCAATTGTGACTGAATGCATTAGAAATCTCATTAGCATTGAATGGGAAAAGGTCATTAATAAATGGGAATTAGGGAATATTTTGCTTGATCTCTATCCTAGGGTTCTGTTTGTTTGAGCAAGGATTACTCCATTTCTTGGTACAGCAGATTCAAAGACATGTAACTCATGCATTTTTTATGCTTCATTATTACTGTAATAATGTAGCCCATGTGGACAAGGCCATATAGGAACACTGTTCATCCAAGTACTAGAGATTCCACCTTTAACTCCTTCCCGACAATGGACGTACATGTACGTCCCGCAAAAACTGTCACTTAGTGACAGAGGATGTACATGTACATCTCAGAAGTCCGGGTCCTCACGTGGCTGCACGCCGTTCGTGGACTCCAGAATAATTTTGAAAAAAAAAATGTCTTAGCCGGGCATTAAGTGACGGCTGCGTGTGCGCGCGGCCGGTCACTAAGGGGTTAATAATTATCTACATTTCCAAAAACAGGTGTTTGTACCCTATGGCATGTGTAAGAACAGGTGTTACACATCACAATGATCCTTTTGCTGATTCTGCTTGGTGGGATGATTGCGTCTGTAAGCATGTTAGGCTTTGTTCTCAAAGGAAACTTTGCTGCAGCCAAACCACACGTTTACTCACCATTGATATCCTATATTCTACTTGCAATCTTCCCATTAGGGGTGAATCTCAGATGTGGGTCAGAAGACTGGCCCACATGGGTGTCAGCCATATATTATTGTCTAATGTCCACTTGGGTCAGCAAGTTATTAGACTTCATCAGATTTTGAGATGCTGTTGCTGTGCAGGTTGTTCTCATTGGTGAGCAGCGTAAGAATGCTGAAACCTGGATGTGCCTAGTTCATAAGCACATTCAATTTGCAGCATGCTGCATTAGGGTGTTATAAAAGATGAACATTTCCCATGTGAAAGGCACCATTGAGAAGTTATCAGTGCTTACTGGGGGTACAGACTGTCAGTTTAAAGGGATACCGCGTTTTAAAAATTTCAGCCTAAGGTGAACATGACAAAAATGGCAACATGTTTTTAATGGGGGGCAGCTTTAAGATTTTGTACTGGGACTCAGTAGCTTCTAGTTATGTCCCTGGTTCTGTAATAGAGTTGTCAAGAATTTCAGCTGTGGTCACTCACCTCTTTTCATACTGATGAACTGAATCTTGACCAAAATGGTCATTATTATATTGTTTCTGGTATATGAGTTGCACTAGTGAAAATCAGCATGGATATTATTTCCAGCTGTGACTGGTGGTATTTGATATTGATTGCAAAAATGCTTGAAGATATGAGCCTATTGATTTTTTTAGAAGGCAAATTATGCTTCAGGATTTCCCCTGCTCATGTTCCAAACTAGAAAAGAACAATTTTATGGTGGATGAATATCTTGGCACCAACAGAGACACAAAATGACTATGGTCACATTATATTTGCAGTAACAAAAATCCATTATGTATATTTCATAAAACGGCAGGTTCAATGAGGCCAGGTAAAAGTTTATTTAGAAACATAAGAATTCTCATTAAAGATTTCAGCAGTCTTGTACTAAAGAGGGTTAGATAAATATTTACTCAGTTTAGTGTCTGAATTTGGTCTCCCATAGGTTTCAAAGCAACTCCTAAAGATACACTGTAGGGTACTAATGGGCAACACAAGGCTTTCCAGCTGTTGCCAGACTACCACTTTCATGATGAGAGCTATAGCCTAGCAGCAGCTGAAGGGCCTCAGATTGCTCATCCCCGCGGTAGGTAGATGTATGAATCTGCCAGCCCAGCTCATTTTCTGCTCTCCCATACTAACCTTAAGTCTTGCAATTGCACATTAGGGTATATTCAAGTTTTTTGTGATTGCTTTAGCGCCTACCAGACCACACACTCTGTTGATGCCAGTACTTAGAAGCAAGCAAGTCCAGAGTGCCTCATGTATGGTGTGCAGGAAAATTGAGTCAGGTGACACTGATTTCTTCAGCAGATTTTCACTACACAGCATAAATGAGACTCTGAGGTACATACCTCCCAACATTTCAAATGGTGAAAGAGGGACACTTCTGTTTTAGGTGGTGTTTCTGGGGGCGTGGCTGGTAGGCGGGGCATTTCCAAGAATTTTTAGGTTATTTCTTGACCCATCTGCACCTCTTTGTGTAACTGATAAATGATTTAGAGCAAAATCAAAGTATTTTAATTACCCATATTAATGTATAAACACATATACTGACAATTAACACATTTATGTATGTTTTATTGCTGTGGAGCAATGTAATACACACCACTCGTTCTGATCTCCTAAAAAGAGGGACAAAAGGGTAGAAAAGAAGAACAGAGGGATTTGGGTCTCAAAGAGGGAATGTCCCTCCTAAAGAGGGACACTTGGAAGGTATGGAGGTATGGAACACTGAGAAACACCCACACACTTTCCTACTGTCCTTGGTGCTATTGTCACTAAAGGGAGCTAGAGTAGACAGCTTAGAACATAGGCAATAGGCAGGAGCAGAAACAGTGGAGAAAACTACATGCACCATAGGGACAGTTAAAACTCTTTACTGATTTACATGGGGCTTTTAACCCCCTGAATACAGAAAGATCTCTAAAGCCTCACGAAACAATGATTTGGAGACCTTTCAAGTATTCAAGGGATTAAAGGTTCCTTTTGAATCAATGTGAATTGTTGGTATGGTTATTTCTCCCCTATAGTAAGGGATATATTTACGTCCCAGGTGTCACAAAGCATGGCATTCTAGGAGTCCATAGCTCTGCCCATGGCCACAGCCCCTCTCCTCACAGGACTCTGCTCCCAGCCCCAGCTACTGTTTCCTGGCACAAAAAGTACCATTGGCCTATAACAAACCAAAATGAAAAAAGCTTTAAAGTGATAGTAATGTTTCACAAAAATAGCAGCTCCAATTAATCTTTATAGTATTTGAGCCATGGAGAATGTTATTTCATTACTGTCAAAGTTGTAGTTCAAGAGTAATTGAATGTTAAAGTTTCCCCCTCCCGCCCCTTTTACCTAGTGTAAGCCACCTCCCCTCCGATATGGAATCTGGTTCTGGGACTGGACAGCTCACAGCAAGGGACAATCTTCTTACTGTGAGGAAAACCCTGCCGCCTTTGACAGGTTTTTCAGGTTTTTCCTTATGTTCATTGAAGAGTGTTCCTCTCTGCGATCCATCCAGACAGTCTTGCTGTTCTGAGGTGAACAGTGTTACATCAGTAAAAGGGACAGGAGGGGGATACTTTATCATTCAATGACTCTTGAACTACAACGCTGACATTATTGAAATAACTCTCCATGACCCAAATACTATGAAGATTAATTGGAGCTGCTTTTTTTGTGAAACAGTACTATCCCTTTAACCATTTGAGTGCCAGAGAGGTACGGAACGCATTGCTCTGCAATGTGTTCCATACCCCTCTGGCACTCAGAGGGTTAAATGCTTAATTGCAATGAGCTGAAGATCTCGCCAGCATTCAAGAGATTAAATTATAGTCTGTGAAAGGGTATAAAACTGGTGCATGGACATTGATATTGCTCCTTACCCACCCATAAAAAAGAATGTAGGTGTGGTCAGCACAGCTGAGGAGCCCCTCAAGATTTAGAACTGTAGGCAGTTGCCTTCTTTGCCTACTGGGAAATCTGCCCCTGCCTATGGTGCAGTTGTCTGATCCACAATTGCTCTAACTTTCAATAGTACATCAGCCTCATTGTGTGATGTTCCTAAACTAGAGACATAACTGCAATGCAGTGAAGAATGCACAAACTATTGGAAGGCCAGAGAGAGAGAAATGAGTGTTCCTTTTTCCAAAGACAACTTTTTCTAAATGAGGTGATTCACAATAATACAGCTACAGAGCAAACCACAGCCTTCATTTACAAAACAATCAACAGTGCCATCTCTTAGTCATAACAAACCGCCATTGAATGCCTGTACTCATTTCTGAGGAGACTGAGCTTCATCTATTATTCAACCACTACGTATGGATGTTCTCTAGTGACAGTAATGTAATATTATATATCACATTAGCACTGCAAACTGGTAGACATTAAGATTGTTAACACTTACTGAGCTGCAGTATTAGATTCCCAAGGCTTCAGGAAAGTATCTGGATTTATTTTATTGTATTGTGTCTTGCATTGTGTAAAGTAATGCCGTGTCGTTATTTTAACATGTTTATTTATCTTTTCAGATTGCTTCTGCTCATTTTAGGTTACCCTGTGGGGAAAGTAGGAAACGCAGTCACAGAGTATAGTGGGCCAACTGAAGATAACAAAAAGAGTAGTCATCTTGGAGCAAATCAGCTGCACAGTAGGAGACAAATGAAAATTCCCATTGATTTAAATGAGGCTTTTAATACCTTGAATGGTGTAGAGAAATATCCAAAGCTCCATTTAAATCAATGGGCTTTTGGGGAATTTTTATTTGTCCCCTATGGGTCACTTGGTATGCTCCAGAATTGCTCATCATTTGCTTCCTACATAGGACCCCATGCAGAGGACTATATAGTAATCCATTTAAATGGAAGTAGCCAGGTAAATAAAATTCCTGTTATATGACCTCATTTCATGAAGCAGCAGGATAACATATTTTATTACATAGCTTCCTGGTAGCAACACGCTACAATTCTCCAAGAGTTTTTTAAAAACCTTTGAGGCCCCTGGTGAAGCGGTGAGTGGAGGTTCCTAAATTTAGGAACAGATACAAGAGTCTTTTAAAGGAATAGTAGCACTTTGTTTTAACATTGCATATTCTGCAATACATGATATTTTAACTGGAATGGCCTCAAGGGGCCACCAGACAGACCCGAACTGTTTATCACTGGATCATGTCGCACCAGTCAAAGATGCCGTCAGCCAGAATGGAGTAACTTCTGGTACAGCCAGCCCATAACAGATGGCTTAGGGCAGTGACCTAGTTTGGGACTTGCACTTCTACCCACTTCAACAAGTCACTGCTGAACAGGTATCGATCCCGCTGTTTCAATGTCTCCACCAGGCAGGCATTAGCACCTCTGTCTTGTTGCTACAGAGCAAGTATCATCACCTCTGCTCCACCATGTCCATGAGGCAGACACCAACTCCTCTACACTAATATTGCAACACTACCTTTAATAAGGTGCTTTTATCTGTACACTCCTACCATCATCACGACCTGCACCAGATAAATACATTTAATAACAAAGCCTAACAAATGATTCAGAAATGGAAAATGTGCAACTAATCTTAAATACAATGCCCGGTCTTTTAAAGCCTATAGTTAACTTAGGATGACACTACATGCATAGAAATAGAATATTAAACTTACAGCAAACATAGAGTATAATATTAGTTGGGTGTATGATGGGTAAAGAATTAAGGCAATACAGGCTGGATGTACAGAAATGTCAACAGTAACAGATTTGCATACTGTCTGGCTTTTGGCTGCTAGCACTGAACTCACAGCAAGACAATACTGCTATGCATTGCATTAACCAATACATAGCAACAGTGAGTACACAGGACTGGATTTGTGATAATAGCTGTGCTTCCCAAACAGGGCTCAACCAATAGATGGCGACAGGGAGTACACAGCAGGATTTTTCATCTTCATCTATTTGCACTTCTATGGCATTGACAGTGTTTGCAGAAAGCTTTTTTTTCAGGCAACACAAAAGCAGGTCAAGTGATACATTGTAAAAAAAAAAAGAAGCAATGCAAAAAAGGAAAGCATAGAGAGCTATATGTCCAGGCATCTCACACAACAAGATATATAACCCAGGCATCTCACACAACAAGAACACCCAGTAATATCTCTTCCTCCATGCATTTTTCCCCACACACAAAAACATATTACCCCAATCTAGTATGCTTGCAACCAGGTCTCTTTTCACTGGAGATCTCTTTACACAAATATTTGTCTTCTACACCTCAGGTGATGTAGCATCGAACAAGTATCTTTCTAGCCCTCCTACACACACACATACACATGTCCCTGTGGCTTTCTCTGACAACATACAAGTGTCCACAGTAGTGGCTAGATTCTAGTGTTCTCAAACTAGTACTTTCTTCCCCTAGAATTTAGCCTATTCTATATAGAGCAGGCTAGGTAATATGCCCAGGATGGACTAGATCTGGTAACCCACTAGATACTATGCCCTAATTATTTTTGGTCTATTTTTAGGTAGCCCACGTGACCTATTCCTTCTACAGCATATACATTAGCCTGCTCTGTATAGGATAGGCTAGATTATTTTGGGAGAAAGGACTCTTCTGAGAGATAAAGGCCCTGTATTCTACTTGTATCTATTCACTACAATTCTTTCATAGTTTGCAATAGTATTTGTTCTGTTTGGGTGGGATTTGCATCATCAACTATTGGAGTTTAGTGAATGTAGCAAATAACTTATAAACAAGCCATCAGGAATACAAAACAGGCTCATTAGGCCAAATCTCTGTATGCAAATGAGCCACTGGAGAAGACACTTCAGCACTGTAAACCTGACAAGGCATAAAGAAATTGTGGATAATGTAGATGTATTTGAAGTATAGTTTTTGGTATGAGCTAAAGAATGAATACCACAAGAAGGACTTGGATCCAGTTCACAGTATATCACCAGACTGGACCCTATCTTCCCTTGGACTACTTCAGTTTCAAATTCATATGAACTCTTTTCATGTTTTAGTAATAATGTTCATTTAAAACCTAACCAATGGTGTGTCTTGTGGACTAATGGCGATAATATGTCACGGTTTTGAAAGAACACTCAGGCAATTAGGTAAGGTTAAGAACAGCTTTATTAAAAATAAATAACAAAAGCAATCACCCTATTCAGGTCCAGATGAGGTCAGTACTATGATACTTCCCAAATCTGGCACAGGTCAGGATGGACAGAAATATCAGTAGGCAATAAGAACAGTAGGACTATGCTGGCTTGATCCGTCGACAGGTCACTGGAACAAAGAAAACCACAACAGCACCACACCGTGGAGAGGCCCTACTATAGCGGTGGGTAACTGCAGGGCGATTCCCTAGAAGACTAGGGATAGCAGAGGAAACACAGAAAGATCACTGGCAAGTGACCAAGTCCCTAGAATGCTAGGGATAGCGGAGGCAACACAGATAGGACACTGGCAAGTGACCAAGTCCCTAGAATTCTAGGGATAGCGGAGGCAGCACAACAGACTGGCAAGCGACCAGAGCTACTTGTAACACAGTCTCCCAGATGACCTCAGGAGTGACAGGCCAAGCAGGCGTTGTAGCGGTATTACTGCATGTAAGAGTAGGCAGAACAGAACACAGGGTACGCACCCTGATGGGCCTGAAGCCAGAACTGCCAAATCGGTACACACAGAGGTAGTAGCCAGTCCTAGTCAGTAACGGAATCGGATACTCAGTCAAAGCCAGGTCGGTACACACGGAGGTAGTTAGCCAGTCCTAGTCAGCAACGGAATCGGAACACAGGAGCAACAGGAGCATAGTCGGGCGAGCCGGGTCATACACAGAGCAGGAACAAGCAGCAACTCAAACACTAGGTACAGGTATACCACGAAAAGGCTCTGAAAGGATGACAGGAGAGAGTTTAAAAAGGCTAGCCCTGGGTGGAGCCAGTGCCCAATCTCCAATAAGAACTGTGCACTGGAAAACCAGGAAGTAAACATGTCGCCCTGTCTCAGAATCACGGGCACCATGATATAATTACTGACAAAAGTGAAGCACTTCTGAGGCAAACCGCCAACTGCTGATATTTAAGGGGTTAAATCCCCTTTAAATCTGTGGGGAATTGGGAATTTTTATTCTATGGGGCAGTTCATTTTCTTTAGAATAACTCCACATTTTGCTTAGTTTTCAATGATCAGAGGTCATTGTGTACTAAAGAAACACGCCAGGTCACCATTTCTTTAATGGTGTACTATACTGTTAGTAGAATATAATGATATAATGCTCTGCTAGTCTTATATAATTGTAGATTTAAAAAAGTACCAAGTCATAGATCTGGTATTAATTGGCTGAATATCACATGTATAAATATGAGAGTATCTGAGGACAAACAATGACATGTTCTACTGCTAGTCACCTCTCTGAAGCATCACATTTTAGCTCTCTAGTGCCATTACAGAGGAGAGATTTCCATGTATATATTAGGCTAATCCCAACCAAAAGGGCAGCCCAGTTCCAAAATGTCAGGCAAGTCTTCTCTGCTTGGGAACACCAGCTAACCCCAGGCATACATTTTGGCCTTGTTGGGCGTCATCAGTGAGGTGTAGCTATATTTCCTAGGCACTGAGAGCAAGGGGTCCACATCTTGATTACCTTTTACTTTTAGGGATACCCCTAAAAGTATTGAAAATACATGCAAAAATGTGAGAGGTTCTGAGGACAAACAGAAAGCTGTAGAACAAGCCTTTGTTTTTTTATTTGTCCTCAGAACCTCTTGGTGTGCATGGGAGGATTTACATCTCAAACACTCCTAGACACAGCACGCCCTGATGCCCTTATCCCCGCCTTGGTCCCCCTGCTAACCACACACCCTCATTTAACCACACCATCTTTTGTGGCCAAACCCAGTTTTAGATTTATACTTCACAGTAATGTGGCAATTTTCTAGAAGTTAATGAAAAGGTTATTAATAGGGATGGGGTATATAGAGCACTCATGCAGAAACCCCAAGTAACATTTATTAGGTATGTAGCCCACGCTTTCCCCGTGTTAAGACCCAAGTAATGAGAAGCTCCAAGCACCAAAGATCAAACCAATACTGCAAAATCAAGAAGTGAATTGTACAGTGCAGATCACTTACAGTTACAGAGTCTGAGTACTCTATGCTCTCTGGAGTCTCTTCTTCCTAAAAAATATTGGCATTATTATCACTCACTCATTCACAGCACCAACCACTGTGGCACACACATAGTGTCATCTTTACTAGTCTGTACTCATTATTGTGCCAATCACAGAAAGTCATTACCAATTCTACACAATGCCCTTATGCCCCTCAAACCTAAAATATCCAAAGAGCCTGTTCATACAAATACTTCATTTAAAATAAACACTTATATGTCTGCTTTTACAATAAACCACACAATCTAAAAATAATGCCCACCTCTTAAATATCCAATCATAAGGAGGCTTTATATTTATCTGAGAAAAAAAATATTATAAAAAATGAACCTATAAAATAATTTTATTAACAAATGATTCTACACAGACTCCCCCTCCCCATACCTGGAATCAGCCAACTACCTAACAGGATAATCTGACAGCTGACATTCCACTCCATCATCCAGGATATCCTTATAATAATTTATTTCTTTCGTATCTTGAAATGCCTTTGCAAATGGATTTTGCTTAATTTTCAGGGCTGTGATCTCTTCACAGCAATAAATTTTGTCTCAGGAAAGGAATGCCTGGATATCATTCTTTGAGGACCCCCACTAGGCTCATACTTGTGCAAGGAGTCACAAACAAGGAACAAAAAAAAAAAAAACAGAGCACGAAATGGTGTAAAAACAGTGCCCTAAGTACTATGTAACAATGCTAAAACACAGAACAATATTGAAAATTTCTCCAACTCTTAGTAAAGAAAACATATCCAAGTCCTATGTTATTCTATGGGGTCAATGTATTACGATTTCTCCAGCTTTAGAGGTCTTAGTGTAAGAAAATGGAGCAAAAAAGGGAGCTAAAAAGCAGAGCAAGAAAATGGAGCAAAAATATGGAGCATGAAAATGGTGCAAAAAATGGTGCTCTAAATTCTATGTTAATCTGTGAAGTCAATTTCTCCTACATTATAGGTCTTCATGCACTGGCTGAAAAAAGACACAAATCCATCAAGTTCAACCTTTGCTGCATAACCCAGAGACATGAGAATTATATAGCTTTCTTCTTACCGTTCTATGTGCCCCTCACTGCCATGACTCCTGGCTTCTGTCACCAGCAACTAACCTTTAGTCTGAACTCCCTGTGGTGGTTGCTGTAATTTCAGAGGTGACAGGAGCTGGGAGTTGTGGCAGTGAGGGACACATAGAACGGGAAGAAGATTTTACTGAGAAGGAAAATGCTTATCCATTATTCGGAAGGAACTTATATTAAACTACCTCTGACAATTTATGTTGCTGTGCATGCAAAACGAAAGAAAAAATATTTGATTGGTATGACTGCATAGAAGAGGGTACTGAAGGGGGCACTCAAGCGGTTAATGCAGAATTAATCAATGAACTGTCACCATGTATGTTGTGACCATTAAGAGTGTAATATCAGAATGTTGTTCAATTGATTTGATTGGGGAGACACTCTAATCTCGCTCATTTGGTTCTGGAGATATTTTTAACTATTCCTTTTGTTGGTCGCCCAACACATGGCAACATTTCAAAAGTGAACGTTACTCAATAAGGCCTTGGAATTAATAGCTCACTAGAGAGATCCCTGTATTGACCTCTCATATATTTGTACATTGTGATAAGATCTCCTCTAAGGCATCTTTCTCTAGAGTAAATAAACTAAGTGTATCTAGTTGTCCCTCATACATCAAGTCCTCCATTCCCCTAATTCATTTTGTTGAGATTTGCTGTACTCTTTCCAGTTTTGGAATATTCTTTTCAGAACTGTTGCAAAAAAACTGCACTGCATACTCAAGGTGAAGTCTTACTAATGATTTGTAAAATGCACAATGATGTTATCCACTCTCGCTTCAATACCCCTTTTTATACAAGACAGGACTTTGTTTGATTTTGCTTCTGCTATTTGACACTGGTCCTTGTTTCCAATTTTGTAGTTTACAAGGATTCCCAGGTCTTTCTCTATCAACAAGTCCCCTAAAATAACTCCATTAAGTTCATAAGTAGCATAGCAATTTTTTTCTTCGTAACACTTTTGTACATTAAACATCATATTCCATTTGTTTGTCAATCTACCATTTTATGTAAATCCCTCTGTAGAGAACAAATATCCTGTTCTGAATATATTACCCTGCATAATTTAGCGTAATCTGCAAATACTGATATTTTTGTTTCTATATCTACTTTCAGGTTATTTATAAACATGTTAAAAAGCAGTGGACCAAGTATTGAATACTGAGGTACTCTGCTCTGAACTTTAACAGTTTTGGAGAATTGTCCATTTACAACCAAACACACTGTTGCCTGTCCTTCAAACAGTTTTCTATCAAATTACAAAGGCTATCCCCTAGCCCCAGTCTCCTTATTTTATACCCCAGCTTCCTGTGTGGCACTGTATCAAATGCCTTTGCAAAATCTAGATATTCTAAATCAACTGCCTTTCCATTATCTAGATTACTACTTACTTCTTCATAGAAGCCGAAAAGATTAGTTTGGCCTGGTCTATTCATCATAAAACCATTTTGATCCCTGATATTAATCTTAGTTTTGCTGTGTAATCCTGTATATATCCCTTATTATCTCTTCAAGCAGTTTTACCCAAGACAGTGGTCCAACTCACCGGTCTATAATTCCCATGTTCTGTTTTAGTTCCTTACTTAATTATAGGTACTACATTGATCTTACACCATTCTTGTGGCACTGTGCTAGTGGTGAGAGAATATTTAAAGAGTAAAAAGAGGGGACTTGCTAACATTACACTGCGTTCCTGAAGAACCCTTGGAGGCATACCATCAGGATGCAGTGCTTTGTCACAATTTTGTTCAGTCTTCCCATGACCTCTTCTTGTGTTATCCCAAAATCTGATCATGGTGTGGTTTTATTTGTTACGTGCTGGGGCTTTCTACCATTCCTTACTCCCTTGTATTTACTGATGCAAAGAAAGTTTTTATAACATCGGCCATTTCCTCACCCATCTCATTTTTTAATGCTTTTCTATAGAGCAAAAGTATTAAGATTTCTCTAGCTTTAGAGGTCTTAGGGCTGGATTAGCCCTAAGATTAGCCCTAGTCTTCAATAGGAAAATTTTTGATAAAACGTGAGAACATTTAGCACCTGTAATAGAATCTAGCCCCATGTCCTATGTTTTTCTATGGAGCTGATGTATTAAGCTTTCACCAACTTTAGAGATCTTTAGAGATCTTAATGTAAGAAAGTGGAGCAAGAAAACAAAGAAAATGGAGCAAGCAAATGGAGCAAAAATGAAGGAAACGGAACAAAAAATTGAGCATGAAAATGGTGCAAAAATGTTGCTCTAAGTCCTATGTTATTCTATAGAGCTAATACCTATATTTTTCTACGGAGATAATATATTGATTTCTCAGTGTATGAAAATGGAGCAAAATAATGAAGCAAGAAAAAAGACAAAAAAACATTGAGCAAAAAAAAAAGCATGAAAATGGTGCTCCAAGGACTTGATACTATTACCACTGGTAAAAATACCACCTGAAAAACCCACACATGTACTTCAGCTTTCTATAGTTGGCGTAGTACATGTAACAGAGAGCATTAGTAGCCAAAACTCATGTTTTGGCCAAATACTCGTTGTTGGTTTTTGTTCCCACAACTTGTGATAAATAGCAAGAATTGTGGGAACATCAAAGGAAAAAGAGAGCCAACTTCTTTCTTCTATCTTAAACACGAAAGAAGAAGATGGTCACGACCCCGCTGGGCATCAGGATTACTGGTAGGTTTTTGTTTCTAGGGACACGTGTGAACTGTTTGTAGGTTAACCCTATGAGTACCAATGGGTTTTGCAACACTGTATAATGCACTATATATTGCACTGGCACTCATAGGATTAATCTTTTTTTTTTCCCAACCACAAGCATGTGTTGGAAACTAATTTCCCACACATACTGGGGGTTTTCATCATGTGTTAGGGACTGTGCCTCCTTTTTCATGACTCAGGATTTTCTCCATGAAAAGTGCAGTCCTGAACATGCAGTGAAGCCACCACATAGCTCTAGTATTGAGCCTGAAATCCTATGCTATTCTATAGAGCCAATACCTACAGATTTCTCCAACATCAAGGGCTGGATTCAAATGAAGGTGCTAATTTTATCTCTGCTTTTGTCTCCATATTTCCCCTTAGACTTCAACAGGAAATTTTTAGATAAAATGGGAGGAAACATTTATCTGAATCCAGCCCCTGGAGCACCCCTTTTTTCATTTGATGGAGCCAGGGCACTGTTATTCTGTGGAGCCAATGTATTATAAGATTTCTCCAGCTTTAGAGATCTGGGGCTGGAGCAAGAAAATGGAGAAAAATTGGAGCAAAAAAAATGGAACAAGAAAATAGAGATAAATAGATCAAGAAAATGGAGCTAAAAATGGTACAAAAAATAGTGCTCCTATGTTATTCTATGGAGGCAATGAGTTGGATTCAAATGCAGGAGATAAATGTTACCTCCCATTTTATAAAAAAAAAAAGTTCCTATTGAAGTCTATGGGGATACCTAAGGCATTCCACGTCCCAACATTCTGAGTCTTCAGTTGAAGGTGACAGTCAGGGAGGCGAAGTACACCTTCGAGGAGAATATGGCTCTGTTATGCGGGATCCTAGATATGGAAAGGATCCTGTACTCCTCAGACAAGGTCAGTGGCATCTATGCCTATAAGAGGCAGGCATGGCAGGAGGTGACTAAGCTCGTCAATGCTGTTGGAGTGTGCAGGAGAACAGTGGAAGGCCTAAAGAAACATTGGACAAACTGCAAGAGGCACACAAATGAGTCTCATGTAAGCTGTGGGTCAACAACAACTGACGCACACACAGATTGTTACCTACATATGGGTTCATACATGTTCAGATTTGTAACACTGGGACAGTGTAGGGACAACAAAACATGTTTCACAGATGACAGGATGACAATTTGCATGTCGACTGACATCTGGGACACATGCAAACATACTAGAACGAGTGAATTGGGTAACAATCAATGAGTCTGTATTCCCCAAACTACATATCAAACATCCCAGCACTGCTTGAGTTCTTGATCCCTCCAGTGTTTCACGTGTGATGTTGTGTGCATCATAGGTGACATGTGATCAATGGCCATGAAACAATGATTGCTTCCAGAGCCTGTGTTGAGATCAGGTACATGCCTGACTGGAGTGTATTGATGTGTAGTTGGGGGAAAACACACTCACACACACTATGCTTCAGATTTGTGGGAGTATACAACATGGGATTTGTGTATATTACATTTCATGTGAACTGACACTCCAGCACTTGGGGGGGGGGTTGACTAAACTGTGATGAAGAGGTGATGAGGTGGAGATGACTTCTCCAGTTCATCACTTCTCCTATGGAGCCCAGACAATAATAGTTCTTCAACTCTGGAGATGTTTGTCAGTGCCTAGGCTCCATAGAACAACCTAGGAAGTTGAAGTGATATCACTGAAGATGTGATCACCTCTTTATCACACCTTAGTGAACCCCCCTAGTATGTTGGATTGGTCTGTAAAACTCCATATACCTTTGTTTCAGACATATCTGCCATTAAACAGGTTAGGAACAGAGTTCGTAGGAATGTGGCATAGTGAATGTGTGTAAGTTCTCATGTGTCTTGACATTTCAATAACGCTCTGAATGCCAGAGGGGAAGCCATGTGATGCATAGTGTTTCCCCTTGGCATTCATAGGGTTAAGCACAAGGCATAGACCTTTTAAGCACGCCACAACATGACATGTTGATGAACACAGTGTGGGTTTTAATGGTACTAGAAGTAGAAACATACAATTACAGAAAAAAGGGGAAGTGCATCACATATACACATCCATGAGCAACATGGTCCTCTGCAGATTGGTGACATGTAGAACTCTCTAGGAAAAGAGGAGAACACAGACGCGAGACAGTGAATAAGTCACAGGTGGCTATGTGAGTTGTATCACATCACACATGTTAGGTGTCAGTACAGATTCAACTGTTGCCATCCATTGAGAGGCATCTGAATCCTTTGAAACCACTGAAGGCTGTGACAGGCTGCATGTTCCAGGGCATTGTTGGAGTTGCTGTCAGCTCTGAAGAAGAAGTCCAGGAGGAACAGTCACGTCCACAACATTCATGAGCAGTGGAAGGTGTCCAGCAGGAGATCACCATTCTGGGAAGGGAGAGAAAACATGTTTAAGTTTTGAGAAATGTGAAGTCATGTTGGTGATCTGGTGTTGCTGAGGTGGTTGTATGCATGATACTCACAGGAAAAGCATTCCCTGATGACCCTGTCCTGTGCTGTTGAATCCTTACTACATTGGCTCCATAGAATAGCATTGGAAATGAAGGTTTACTCTTTAGTGTGTCAAGCCAGTGCACTTATGGCGGAATAAAAGAGTAGTGTGCATGTGCTAAAGGCATTTTTCCTGAGCAAACAAATATTGGGCACTTTCTAATTCAGGAAGTTGTATTCTGAAAGTCTCATGTATTGTGCATAAAAAATTAGTTTTTACTATAACACCACTCAGACATACAGCAACATACGCTATAGTACTTACTATACGCTATAGTACTTACTGTATTCTGTGTGTCACTTTACCAGTGAGACAGGTTTTTTAATCATGACCATGCTTCCACATTACCTCACCCATACAAAATGAGAGCAACTGTTTGCTTATTTTTAATTTTTTTATGCAATTCATCAACATAATGTACAAACTTTTTTGCTAGTTATTTTTACTCTCAAAATAGCAATTGTGCATGTTTATTTCAGCCTGCACTAATACCCATAGTGTTTAACAAATCTGTAAGCATCGGTCTTCATAGAATAAGTTTGAAATTGGACCTCCATTTTTGCATAATTTTCATGCACCATATTTTTGCCATTTTCCTTCTCCATTTTTTGCTCGATTTTTTTTGCTCTGTGTTTTTCTCCATTTTGTTGCTCCATTATCTTACACTAAGATTTCTAAAGTTGTTGAATCCTTACTACATTGACACCATGGAATAACATTGGACTTGGAGATCTAGGGCTAGATTTAAAGGCAGCTGTTAGCAAAAAAAAAGCATTAACGGGTGCGTTAATGTGTTGTAAGTCATTTAAAGGTCTATCTTAAGAACAGCTAACGGCATTTCACAAATCCTTATGGCCGATAGACTGACTTGTATTGAAACGCATAGAACAAGATTCCCCAGAGCCATTTAAAGGAGTGCGGTACTGCTAACGGCTGAAAAAAAGATACACTTAACGGACAAAAGTTAAGACCCACTTTTCTTAGCCGTTAGACACTTAACGGTCAAAACAAAATACCCGTTACATAGGAAAGCACACAAAATGCTTACCGCACAAGCATGTAAATGGAAAAATTAACCTGTGCAATGCCAAAAGAACACAGGAACATGGACAGATACCACAAATCTCTCTCACACTCAACAACAAGCAACACCACAGGGACAAGGACCTCCCAAAAACACCAACACAACATGGCACGGAACAATGCGGGTTATCACACAACACGGACACATGCAAATACAAAACGAGCTCACCTGTGCAACATCACCACGTGATCCAGATGCAGCCTGCATCCCACAACTTCACATCCGCAACTGACAGAGACACCGCAATCAGAACACACCATATTTTAGATCACAGACACACCTGCAAACACTTACCTGGACAACAAACACCTTCCCATTGGTCACCAATCACCTCATCACCATACCTACACAACACCCTACCACATACTTATAGTGACACACTCACTTGTGGCTTGTTTTCCACTCAGGGAGAGAGATAGATAGAAAGAGATAGCGAGAGAACAATAAGTATGTTGGGATACTTATTGATGAAAAGACTGCGGAGAAGGCATGCAAGGGTAAGAGCTAGGGAACACCAGCAAGGCCCAGACACACCTGATCAACAGCCTTCACCTGTTGCAAGTGAGGAGGCTCTGGCTCAACAGCCACACAGGAGCCCATCCCCATCTGGAGGACAGCACCTGCCTACAGATGCACAGCTGCAGCAATAGGATGCTCCACAGCAACAGGATGCTCCCCAGCTGCCACAGGGACCCCTGCAGCAACGGAGGATGGATAGATGACCACCAAGGCCCAGGGTATACCGCCCAAGGGTCACCATCTTTGGAATGACTGATGATGAGGTGATTGATCGCTACAGGTTGAGCCCACACAACATCATTGCCTTGTATGAGGTCATCAGGGATCAGGTGGATTCCATCTACATCCACAACCATGCTCTTTTTGGCCTGCAAAAACTCTTGTGTGCCATACACTTCATGGCTAGTGGCGCCTTCCAGTCAACTAAAGGTTACACATCTGGCATGTCACAGGCCACATTCTCCAGAGTTCTGGCCCAGGTCTTGCCAGCCCTCAAAAGCAAGGCCAGTATCTACATACATTTCCCCATCACAGACATGGACTGGATATATCTAAAGCAGGGCTTTTACACAACAGGAGGCATGCCCAGGGTCATGGGTGCCATAGATTGCACCCATGTCCATATCAAAGCCCCAGCACGTGATGCACAGCTATTCATCAACAGGAAGAACTTCCACTCCATGAATGTGCAGATGGTGTGTGACAGCAACATGAGGATCATGAATGTCTGTGCAAAGTGTCCTGGCAGTTCTCATGATTCCTACATTCTCCAAGAATCCTCAGTACACAGAGATTTTGAGAATGGAACTCATACAGGGGGATGGCTTCTGGGTGAGTTCACAATGCTAAATCACACCACATCCACAGGTGTACACACAACACTGCTCACTATGCTCCTGAGCCACAGCTAGTACATCCACAATACAAAACATCATTCACACAACATGTGCTCCCTGTCTCAAAATGTCACTCACATTCCACAGGTGATGCTGGCTATGGCCGCAAATCCTGGCTGCTGACCCTGGTCGCCAATCCACAAACAGATGCCCAGGAAAGATACAACCAGGCTCATGGCAGAATGAGAAATGCCATTGAGTGGACCTTTGGCCTCCTCAAGTCCTGATGCAGATGTCTGGACCACTTGGGGGGAGCACTGCAGTATGCCCATGGAAAAGTGTGCGACAAAATAATGGCGTGTGCAGAACTGCACAACAGTGGACACCAGGCTGGTGGATCATATCCAGGACCCCCCCATACCTGAAGTGCCAATGGACATCGGCCATGTTGAGGAGACCCTGAGAGGGGCGCAGATCAGAGACAGGCTCATCACGGAACACTTTACCTGTGAGTATAACACAGGCATCCAAACAATCCATGCAAGTCCCCCATCAGTCCTGTGAATTGGTGCCAACACAACCACACCGCACATGATGTTCTGTTTCACCCCACAGGATCATTGACACAGCACTGAACTGGCAGCAGTATGGCCCCGAACATCATCCATACCATGGACATGGCATATTGTGTGCGGGGATTCCAAAACCATCTTCCATTCCCTTCTCTACATTGACATACTGTACATACCTCAAAGATATCATGCACACCCCCAGGAGAAACAAGGTACAACACATAACCCATGTTCATCACCTTACAGGGCTTGATCGACAGCAACTAACGTGATTTGCCATGATCATAGCCAGAGCAACCATGGTAGCTTTGTAGTGAAAGAGTGTTATGCAATGCATTGGCTAACACTCTGTCACATTAGGGGTTAAAGGGCCATTAGAATCAACATGGGACCTGTACTTTGCTTGAGCTGAGAACAGCAGCAGAGGGGTGGATGTACAGTGTTATTGTTAAACAACGTAGAGGTCATGAAACGTGCATCAGATCTCCAGGGACACCATGCTGACCTGTGAGTGTGCGGTGATATGTGCCCCTGACATGAATACACACATCAACAAATATGTCATAATTGTTCAATGGAACAAATAAAATTGGGCTGCCACTGTCATTCTCACAGTGGCAGCCCAAATCCATTACTTCCATGGAGTTCTCTGAACATACATGTTGTTGTGTGTATTCATGTCAGGGGCACATATCCCTAGGGCTGGATCACATTTCCTTAGTTCTCTACATAATGGGTTACAGACGAGTACACAACACATTACAAAGCAATGGTTTGTGTATTCACCTGTAATGAAAAAGATTGAGGGGATTATGAAGTTGAAATTGTTGTTGCTTGATGAACAGTTAGAGGCTTTTGCTCCAAATCCTGTCCTCTTGTCCCACAGTCATCCATAGCATGATCCATCCTTGAAGTGAAGATCTTCCATGTGACTGGATTGATGTCTTGGCAACACTCCTATGAAGCTCATCCCTTGCTGTTTCAAGTGATTGTGTTGGTGATGCAATGTTTGACCTGATGTTCACAGCAACCTCTACTGGAACATTCTCATATAGACACAGAAAACATGAATTCATGTGTGTACTAACATCCAGGTATCAAACCTGTACAGTTAGGATGCTCATCTACAGAGTTGTCAAACCTTGTGGACAACACATGAGCAGGACAGTAGTGTTACTAAAGTATTAATATTTAGTTACAAAGTACATTTAGTGTTCTCATACATTCTAATGTACTTTGAGACACAATAAAGAAGAACCATCACTATTTAATCTGTGTCAGTATGAAAAAATGTTGGATTACACATTTGTCAATGGGTAACCGCACTCAAGGCTAGAGGATCCCCCATACATGGGAAGGCATGACGCAGATCACAGGAGTCCACTACTTGTTTGCCAGTGAGTGGACGCTGTGATGTATTCATGCAAACAGATGATGGCAGTGATACACTAATGTGTGTTGGAAGTGATAAAGAGGTGATACAGGGGAAATACTTCCACAGTGATTTTATGTCCGTGGTTTCTGTGTTGCTCAATATAATCAATGTTCTGAGATTGCTTTAGTTTGACATATCTCAGTACATCGGCTACATCAACAAACAACCAGATTAAGTGGACAAGTGTTATTACTGGTGAAGTCTGTTACAACCTTAGGAAAACAACAACACAACTTACTGGAGAACCCAATGCTCACCCCTAGATTTCAATGTGTGTGCTACACATTGAAATCCTAAGGTGAACATTGGGTTCTCCAGTAGGTCAATTTCACAATAACAGTTTGAATCAAAGACTATTTTGCTGCATGGTCCATCTACCCTGCTTGTTAGTTCTCTGCTAAGTAAAATAGCTATTTGTTTGGTTATCCCCTTGAACACAACAATTGATGCAGACAATGTTTAGTGTTGCACCAGTTGTTGTGCTAAGGGGTATGTTTTATTGTTCAAATTCAACCCACTACATCGCCATATAACACTGTTGTGTTATATGTCTCTGGGGATGGATTGCCAGTTGAATTTGGACAACGATGTCTGTGTGAACCCATGTTGTAACATCCCACAAACATTTTACCTAGGCAGATGTTGTGTTCACTACATTGTTTGGCAATGCATTGGAGACAACTCTGCCACCCAATCTATAACTAAATATAAAGAAGATCAGACAGGATTCAAAACAGTGGCGTAACAATAGGGGTCGCAGTGGTCGCACCTGCGACCGGGCCCATCACTCCAGGGGCCCGGCCACTGCCTGCGACCCCCTCGCCCGCAGCAGTCAATTGCCTGAGCTCCCACTCGGCGTGTCGCTGTAGTAATACAGAGCGCTGGGAGATTACATCATCGCCCAGCCTCTGCATTACTACAGCGGCGCACAGCAGCTCTGGTTGCAGAGATCTGTGCCGAAGGAGGCACAGATCTATAAAGACTCTCCGCTAGACCACCAGGGACTGGAGGTAGGGGAAATGTGATGAAGGGGGCATTGTGGAGATGGAAGGGTGCATTGTGGAGATGAGATGAAGGGGGCATTGTGGAGATAAATGGGGCAATGTGGAGATGAAGTGGGCATTGTGGAAGGGGCAATGTGGATGAGGGGGCCAATGTGGGCGGGGGGGGCCCCATGGCAATTCTTGCACCAGGGCCCGGTGGCTTCTAGTTACGCCTCTGATTCAAAAGCACAATGTTCTTTTATTCAGGGGGAAGAGAACAAGTTCGGCATTTTATTTCTTTTTTTGGGGAGGGGACCTTTGACTGGGTGCCAGAGGTGGATGCCCTGGCTGTTTGCCTGGTCACCCTTTGCCCCCTAGGTGTAGCTTCTGGGGTCACACTGGAGGGAGTGGTGGGTACAGTGGACCCCTCTGTGGAACGAAGGTTCTCCCTCTCTACTCGCAGGTGTTCCCTGCGGTTCTGCTCTCTCAACTCCACCAGCACCTGTGCAAACATGTCCATCATCCCCGTGTAGAGCTGATGGAGTTGAGTGTTGATCCTTGTGACCTCTGACTCCAGGGCATCGATCCTTGCCTCAATCCTGTTAGTGTTCCTCCGGGATTCCCTCCAGTTCCTTCTGATGTTTTCATTTGTGCTGTGGCTTGACCGGAGTAGTCTCCTTTGTAGGGCCATGCACTCTGACTCCATCCCCATTGGGCGTTCACTGCTGGAGATGGTTGTGCCCGGTGAGTCTGCTGGTGCTGTATCCTCAGCTGGTGCTGTGTGTGCTGTGGCTGCTGCAGATGGGTATATGCCCACCACATCAATCGACTCACTGCTGCCCACTGATGTCTGTGCTGGTGGAGGTGGTGGAGTAAACAGGTCCCTCACCAGTGGGAGCTGCGGCTCCCCAAGCAGGCCCAGGTGTTGGTAGTCGAGTGGGCAAGGGTCATACCTTGGCCACTGGTAGGTGCTTGACCCCCACCTGGCATCATACCTGGGGCCATTCTGGGGAGCCATCCAGGAGGGTAGGTCCATCTGGGACAAATATGGGTTATAGTGGGTGGTGGCCACATTACCGGGCAGCCATTGCCTCCCTGGGGGTGGTGATGCTGCTGCTGCTGGAGGGTAGTAGCTCCTGGAGGTGGTGGGATGCATTCACCTCTCCTCCTGTTGCATCCAGGCACTGTAATGGGGTGGAGAAGCCTGTTTTTGGGCAGCCAGAGGTGGTGTAGCCAGTTGTTGGAAAACCAGAGGTGGTGCAGCCAGTTGGGCAGCCAGAGGTGGTGCTATCACCGCGCCCGTGATCTGGGCGACATTCTGTCCATCTCGCTCATACTGCTTTTCTATTGGTTGCTCTGTTCTGCTCCTCTTAGTGACAAGCCTTTTTATACCCTAGGCTGTCACACCGCTAGTGCCCTTTCGTGGTGTACCTGATGCCTGGTGCTAGTTGTTGTTGTTCTGATCCAGTGTATGACCCCGGACTGCCTCACCACACTATTGTCTCGTTCCTGATTCTGTGTACCGATTAGGATTGGCTGACGTTCCTGCTTCCTGTTCTGATCCGGCCTGGCTGACGTTCCTGCTCCATGTACCGACCCGGTGAGATTGACCACCCAGCTCTGCGTACTGACCCAGCTCGTCTGAGGATCCTGCTCCGTGTACCAACTTGGCCTGGCTGACGTTCCTGCACTGTCTACCGACTCTTCTTGGCGTGGTTCCTGTTTCTGCTGTTCCAGTTGCTCATCCGAATTACTACTGTTTGCCCACCAGTTGGGCACTGTTCCGGTTTACTGGTTCTAGTTTCTGTGTTCCGGTCGCTTGGTCTGTGTTGGTTCAGCAGGGCGCCTCCAGTGATTACCGTTGTCCAGACCACAGCGCCATTAACCCCTTCGGGGGAAGGGGCCTCCTATACCACTACCATCTTGGGTTCTGCTGGGCTGCGTATCTTGGGTTATAAGTCTCCTGTTGACCAGTTGGGCGCTTCCGGTTGCCATCCATTTATATATAGCCCATTAACCCTTTCAGGTAGTACGTGCACACGGTGCTGGGTTGCTCCGGTAGGGCCTCCGTTAAAGCACGAGTTCTGACTAGTCTGTAGTCGTTGGTGGGCGTCCACCATTACTCTCATTTACAGGCGTCTAGAGCCTGTGGTTGCAGTCCTGTCCTTGTTGCCTTCCACTACATACAGGCATTTCGACCAGCATTTCACTGGTTAACTGTGGACATTCATACACTGTATCAAACTTTGACCTGACCTGTGTCAGTAGGGTGTTGCGCACTTTACTGGACCCGTGTGGGTAACCATTTGTTACCAGTCTTGTGTCAGTTTGTGCTATACTGGACCCGTGAGGGTTACGTTATTCATTGTGTGCTTCAATAAAGCTGTGTTTTTACCTAAACCTTGTCTGAGTGTACTGAACCGTAACAGGTGCAGCCAGTTGTTGGGCAGCCAGAGGTGGTGCAGCCAGTTGTTGGGTAGCCAGAGGTGATGCAGCCAGTTGTTGGGAAGCCAGAGGTGGTGCAGACAGTTGTTGGGCAGCCAGAGGTGGTGCAGCCAGTTGGGCAGCCAGAGTTGATGCAGCCAGTTGTTGGGCAACCAAAGGTGATGCAGCCAGTTGTTGGGCAGCCAGAGGTGGTGCAGCCAGTTGGGGAGGAGGTGTGGATGTTGGGTACGGTGCCCACTGGCTGGTTCACTCCTCCGTATACTCCTCACTGGGTGGTGAGTTAGGCTCCTCCACAGGCTCATGCTGTGCTGGAGGCCCGTAAGCTGTGTGGAGAATTGAGATTTTTTATTAGTAACCGTAGCCATCATAGGATGAAAGGGATATTAATACTGATATGCGGAAAGGGAAATATATGTTGTAGGGTTTATCCTCCTTAGTGAAACAAGGGTACTCCCACTGCTGAAGGATGTTTTATTTGAAAAATATCACAGCTCAGAGTTGAATTCCTTTGGTGCCACATCCCAGTGGCCTGAAATTGTACATTGGCGCTGTTGCTACATCATCTTATGGGGATTTATGGTCCCGGGACCTGAGCTGTCCATAGGAGCGTCTAGCAACATCGCCATTGTACAATTTCAGGCCACAGTGATATTGCCTCTGAAATATTCAACTTTGAGCTGTGATACTATTTGAATAAAACACCTTTCAGCAGTGGGAATACCCTTGTTTTACTTGGGGGATAAACCTTACAACATATATTTTTCTTTTCACATTGTAGGTATTACTATCCCTTTAACGGAATGGCAATGGTTAATTTCACCTTGATGTAATATTGTAGGCATTGTAAAAAGATGTGGGTCCATGTTAGTCCTATCCCTCCTACCCTCATGGTTAGACAGATATTGCTCTATGTGACAACTGGAGATTTCAATCATTTGACCACATGGTGGCTCTTCAGCAGAGCCAAAATTGCTCCATTCAGAGATGAATACTTCTTTGGAATGGTCTACAAAGTGTGCATGGTTTGCAAGCACACTCTGTGGACCATTCCAATGAAGCATTCATCTATGAATGGGGCAATTTTGGCTCTGCTGAAGAGCCTCCGTGTGGTCAAATGACTGATATCTCCAGCTGTCACATAGAGCAATATCTGTCTAACCATGAGGGTAGGAGGGATAGGACTAACATGGACCCACATCTTTTTACAATGCCTACAATATTACATCAAGGTGAAATTAACCATTGCCATCCCGTGCAAGGTGCATACAAAGGAATTTGGTTTGATATGTACCTTTCATATGGGTACAAACATATCCTTACCAGATATGAACCCAGAGATCTGTTCAGTACATGTGATTGTCTTACTGCCTATATATATGTGCACCATCACAATGTAACTTTTATTGATATCATGAAACAAACATCCCTCGTATATCCCAAGTAAGTAAGGTGGAATATACTAGGTATATGTATTCTGATGATATCAATAATAGTTTGTGATGGGTGCACATATATGGGCAGTAAGGCAATCACACGTACTGAACTGATCTCTGGGTTCACATCTTGTTGGAACATATTTGCCCCCATTTGCAAGGTACCTATCCACATACATATCTGACCATTTTTCTTTGTGTACATATCTTTTTGGAGCAGATTTGCAGTGGGATTTAAGTGGTATTCATCCCTATGTTATCAGTTTATCCCAAACAATTCAAGATTTTGTATTATTTTACATGTCAATCTCTGGTTGTCATGATGGTATCCTATGCATTGCATTGTGATGCATGGGATACCACCCTGGCAATCAGAGACTGATGTACTTGACAGTTGAATCCTGAAGGGTAACAATCAAGCCAGTATTGAAGGATATCTTTGTTTGAAGCCTGTGTTTTTTTTTCCTGATTGAGCACATCCATCCTTCTGAGTGAGGCAGCTGCACTCAATCATAGATATCCATAATTCATGGCCTGTTGTTGACCAAACTACAATGGTTCATATTTGGTTCACATATTTATTCTGCAAATAGTGGCTGATGTACCATCCATCCATGGCATCAGCACTCCTGAGATCCATGTGTGAATCAAATGTGAGACATATAATTTCAAGTTAGAGTAAATGATTGCATGCACAACACCAAGGCCTACTTTTTCACCTTTAATGCTGTGGAGTTGTTTTAGGCCTGTGTGCTGCACATATAACCAGTTATTCTCAGTGGCACTGTGATTTGTGACCTGATCCATCCTTTTTGTGATTCAGTAAGCAGTGAAGTAGGCCTGGTGAACTGAACATGATGCTGACTTCTCCAGTGATCTAATATCCCCATTTGCAGTGTTTTCTATGGAGTCTATACAATGGGACCTTTGCAACTTGATTCATGTTATTGAATATTCTCCATAGACTAACATTGGGATTGGTGAAGTGAGGGGATGTAAGTGTAAATTTCTCTCCATCATCTCTTTTTCACCACTTAGTGAATATCCCCTGTGTGGCATGTAATCGTTAGCCTATCGACTTGTGTTTGTTGTCTGGTTAACCCTTTGAGTACTGGAGGGGTAGCCAAAGCATTGCTGAGCTATGCGTTGATGATCCCTCTAGTACTCAAGGGGTTATGTGCTGATTTCCCTGTGGGTACATGGATGACATTGTCTATGAAAAGTAATGATGTTTAACATACACCACTTTGTAGAGCATGTTTTGTGTGTATTGTGTGTGATCAGCACAGCAACCTGAAGGTTGAACTGGGACTTGGACAGGTTTGGGCCTGGTTGAACCTTGCCAGTTGTCCTTGTATTGTGCCCTGTTTTTAACCCTCAGGGTGCTGTGTTGGTTCAGTTGTGTGAATGAATGATGGGCATGTGTTGAGGTGTGACTATGTGATGGTTGTGTTGGTTGATGTGGTTATGTGATGATGCACTTACCGGTAGTGTGGAGGCTCCTCTCATCCCCAGTGTCCAATTCTCCAGGAACCCCTCGATCAGTGTAGGGGACACATTCTGCCGCACCATCTCCTCCCATCCCCAGAAGGGGATCTGGACAGGTGGGCCATCTCCGGTGCCACGGGCATGCTTGGACTCCACATCCCATCTGCATGGAGCCACCACATTCACCCAGCTGCAGATCTGGTTCCAGGCTGCTTTCCTCCTCGCTGACAGGCCAGGGAGCTTTTCCCTCAGTTGGAGGACTCTCTCTCTCCAGGACAGCCTCCACAAGAGCTGTGTTCTCCTTCTCGGTATATTGGGGATCCCTGATCCTGTCCCCTTCAGCTCTGGGCTGCGAAGATTCGGAACTAGAGTGTCCTGCCTGCTCTGCCCCTTACTGTGTAGGGTGCTCCTCAACAGGTACCCCTCGTCCCACTGACACAGCTGACCCTCTCCTTTTGTGTGCCTGCTCTTGTCCAGGTCCCCCTCCGCCCTGCAGATCTCCCTTTCCCACCCCATATCTGCTCAGGTATGCCCTTCTGACCTTCCTCCTCCACTACTCTCCCCATCCCCCTCTCCTGTCCTCCTCTCCTCACCATCACTCACCCACTCACACCCAGGCATTCCCACAGGCCCTCACAGACACACTCAATCCACTCACTCTCTGTCACACTCTTTCACTCACAGATTCACACTGTTAAAAAAAATTTAAAAAGTGTTATTAAAAAATAAGACTATGTGTAAGTATGTGTATGTATTTGTGTTTGTATGGGTGTATGTAATATGTGCAAAAGTGTGATATGTGTTGAATTAGCGCACCTCTCGCCAAACTCCAAAAAACTCCTTCTGCCTCCAATGACAGCTCCTCTCTCCCTCGCTATAATCGCTATCCTCCGCTCCTGGGTCCAGTGATCTAGATTGCCAAAACTCGAAACACAGACAGGGTGTGACGGTTATTTTTGGGTATATATAGTTGTATTTGAACATTTTTGCTACTTTGGGGCCTTGAGATTGGCTGTAGGTTTGAATTTGTTGGTGCATCTATCAGAGTTGCTTGCCAACGGCTGCCGTAATGTTACATTTTGATTTAAATTGTGTTTTAATGGGTGTTTGGGATGCACGGTGATGCTAAAACAGGTGCAACACAGGTTTTTGTGTTACTTGCTTTTGTTGTGCCTACGCTCGTTAGCTATTCTCGTACACTTACTTTTAAATCCACCGTAAATCATGTGTTATTTGCGGCCAATGTGCCTTTTTTATTTAGCAGCTGGTTTAATGTGAACCTTTAAAACTAGCCCCTACTCTTTAGTGTATCAAGCCCGTGCACTTATGGCGAAATGAAAGAGAAGTGTGCATGAGCTAAAGGCATTTTTCCTGAGCAAATACATATTGGGCACATTCAAATCTAGGAAGTCGTATTCTGAAAGTTTCTTGCATTGTGCATAAAAAATTAGTTTTCACTATAATACTACATACAATATCGTTCACTAAAGTACTTCCCGCATTATTTGCTTTCGCTATTCCACTGAGACAGATTTGTTTAATTCTGACCATGCTCCCATTGTATCTCACCAAAAAAATTTGGGCAGCTGTTCGCTTATTTTATTTTTTTATGCAATTCACCAACATAATGCATAAACTTTTTCACTAGTTATTTTCACTCTTGAAATAGCAATTGTGAATGTTTCTTTAATGCCGCTGTATAACGCATATTGTTGAAGAAATCTGTAAGCATCGGCTTCCTAGAATAAGACTGTAATTGGACATTCATTTTTGCATCATTCTCATGCTCCATATTTTTGTCATTTTCCTACTCCATTTTTCTCCATTTGTTGCTTCATTATCTTACACTAAGATCTCTAAAGTTGTTGAATCCTTACTACATTGGCACCATAGAATAACACTGGACTTGGAGATCTACTCTTTAGAGTATCTAGCCCGTGTACTTACGGCAGAATGAAAGAGAAGTGTGCATGAGATAAAGGTATTTTTTCTAAGCAAACACATATTGGGCACATTCAAATCCAGGAAGCCGTATTTTGAAAGTTTCATTTATTGTGCATAAAAAAATTAGTTTTTACTATAACACCACACAGACACACAATATCGTGTGCTACAGTACTTCCTGAAGTAGGTGCTTTCGCTACTCCTACTGAGATAGATTTCTTTTTAATACTGACCATGCTCCCACATTATCTCACCCACAAAAATTGTGCGCAGTTGTTCACTTATTTTTATTTGTTTATGCAATTCATCATCATAATGCACAAACTTTTTCGCTAGTTATTTTCAGTCTGGAAATAGCAACTGTGCATGTTTCTTTTATCCTGCCCTAATACCCATAATGTTGAAGAAATCTGTAAGCATCGGCTTCCTAGAATAAAACTGTAAATAGTCCTCCATTTTTGCATCATTTTCATGCGCCATATTTTTGCTCTTTTCCTGCTCCATTTCTTTTATCCATCTTTGTTGCTCCATTATCTTACACTAAGATTTCTAAAGTTGTTGAATCATTACTTCATTGGCACCACAGAATAACATTGGACTTGGAGATCTACTCTTTAGTGTATAAAGCCAGTGTGTGCAGAGCGAACCACTGATGGGAAGAAAGGACTTGAGTAAGGACACATGAAAAACGGGGTGAACATGGAGGCCCCGTGGTAGAGCCAAGTGGTAGGAAACTGGAAACAGGCACCACACGATTCAGTATGGACCTATGTAGGGTGGTCCGAGCTTTGTGGAGGGCTGGGCAAGGCGAGAGGGGGTGCAGCGACAGTCAGCAGACTTTTTCTGAAGACCTTGAGTCTGAAGAAGTCCTGCCCGTATGACTAGCCAGTGTGTGGCTATGGATTCAACCCTTCTCTCTGCAGCTGGGACCAGTGAAACACCAGGAGACAGCAGAAGAAGACAAGGGTTGTACCATAGAGCTGCAAAGCAAGGAGAGCAACCAAGAGATGACTGACGGAGAGAATTATACAACAATTCGGCTCAAGGCAACAAGGCCAGCCAGTTGTTGTGATACTGGTTACAATAGGACCAAAGGTATTGTTCTAGGTTCTGTTTTAGTTTCTCCGTCTGCCCATTGGTCTGGGGGTGGTATGCTGACAAGAAGTGTAGGGTTATGCCTAGGGAGGAACAAAACTCTCTCCAAAAGTGGAAGACAAATTGTGTACCCCTGTCTGATATGATATGCAGAGGGATACCGTGGAGACGTACAATCTCGGTGAGGAAGGTCTCTGCTAGTTCTGTAGCCATGGGTAGTTTGGATAAGGGGATGAAATGTCCCTGCTTAGTGAAGCAGTCTATGACCAACAGAATCGTGTTCTCTGAGGATAAGGGTAAGTCCACCATGAAATCCATGGCCAGATGGGTCCATGTTTGTAGAAGACCCATGGGTCTGATCCAAGGGGTCTTCAATTATGCACAGACCGAACAGGTTTGTATCCAGAGCTGGACATCTTGCAGACAGGAGGGCCACCAGGAGTAGAGTGTAAAAAGGTCCTGGGTGCGTTCCACCCCTGTATGTCCTGTGACACATGAATGATGAGCCTAGGACAGGATGTCGTTGCCATAGGACTCCGGCACAAAGAGCTGGGCAGGATACCATAGAGAGGACGGACACTCTGGGGACTGGGCCTCCTGGATACATCACATGTTTTTGACAGATAAAGCCCTCAAGATCGGGAACAGAGGCACTATGGGTGCTACAGAGAGTGGTGGCAAAGTATTGCCTGGACAAGGTGTCAGCCTTAAGGTTTTCAGTGCCGGGTATATAGGAAATGGTGTAATCAAACTGAGCAAAAAACAAGGACCACCAGGCCTGGCGAGGCATTGGTCGCTTGGTGGAGGCCAGATAAGCCAGATTATGGTGATCTGTAAGTATACTGATTGGGTGCGCTGCTCCTTTGAGGAGGTAGCACCATTCCTCCAAGGCCAATTTTATGGCCAGCAGTTCCCTGTTCCCAGTATCGTAGTTTCTCTCTGCAATGGAAAACCAGCGAGAGAAATAAGAGCAGGGCTGCAAAGTACTTCTAGGACCTGTGCGCTGAGATAACACCACTCCAGTGGCACTCTAGGAGACATCTAATTTGATGGTGAAAGGCAGAGAGGGGTCTGGGTATACTAGAACAGGGACTGTGGTGAATGCCACCTTGAGGCACCAGAATGCTTCCAGAGCTTCTGTGGACCAAGAGGTCGGCTCCCTTACAGGTGAGACGAATGATCGGCTGGATCACTTTGGAGAACTGTAGTATTAACCTCCAATAATAGTTGGAAAATCCAAAAAAGCATTGGATAGCTCTAGTAATATGTGGAACCCGCCATTCCAGGACAGCTCTCACCTTGCCAGGGTCCATGGCCAGGCCAGAGGCAGTGATGATATAGTCCAGAAAAGGCAAGGAAGGTACCATCAAAGAAGTCCTATGTTATTCTATGGAGCCAATAGCTATGGCTTTAAAATACAGCTTCCTGGATTTGAATGTGCCCAACATGTATTTGCTCAGAAAAAAATGCCTTTAGCTCATGCACACTTCTCTTTCATTCTGCCGTAAATGCATGGGCTTGATACACTAAAGAATAGATCTCCAAGTCCAATGATATTCTATGGTGCAAATGTAGTAAGGATTCAGCAACTCTAGAAATCTTAGTGTAAGATTATGGAGCGAAAAACAGATAAAAAAATTGAAAATGGCAAAAATATGGAGTATGAAAATATGCAAAAATGGAGGTCCAATTACAGTCTTTTTCTAGGAAGCCGATGCTTACAGATTTCTTCAACGTTATGGGTATTAGAACATGCACAATAGCTATTTTAAGAGTAAAAATAACTAGTGAAAAAGTTTGTGCATTATGTTGATGAATCACATGAAAAAATAAAAATAAGCGAAAAGCTGCACAAATTTTTTGTGGGTGAGATAATGTGGGAGCAGGGTCAATATTAAAAAATCTGTTGAAATGGAAGAAATGGAAGAGCTAAAGCAACTAATGCAGGATGTACTGTAGTGAACGATATTGTATGTCTGTGTAGTATTATAGTAAAAACGATTTTTTTATGCGCAGTACAAGAAACTTTCAGAATATGGCTTCCTGAATTTGAATGTGCCCAATATGTGTTTGCCCAGGAAAAATACCTTTAGCTCATGCACACTTCTCTTTCATTCCACAGTAAGAGCATGGGCTTGATACACTAAAGAGTACATCTCCAAGTCCAATATTATTCTATGGTGCCAATGTAGTAAGGATTCAACAACTTTAGAAATCTTAGTGTAAGGTTATGGAGCAACAAAAATGGAGCAAAAAACAGATAAAAAAAAATCGAACAAAAATGGAGCATGAAAAGATGTAAAAATTAAGGTCCATTTACAGTCTTATTTTATGAAGTCGATGCTTACAGATTTCTTCAACATTATGGGTATTAGGCCCGGATGAAAGAAACATGCACAATTGATATTTGAGAGTGAAAATAACTAGCAAAACAGTTTGTGCATTATATTGATGAATTGCATAAAAATCAAAAATATGAGAACAGCTGCTTGCATTTTTTGTAGATGAGGTTAAGTGGAAGCAAGATCAGGGTGAAAAAATCTGTCTCAGATGAATAGCGAAAGCACCTAATTCAGGAAGTACCATAGCTTACTATAATGTATGTCTGTGTGGTGTTAAAGTAAAAACAAATTTTCTTTGCACAATACATGAAAATTTCAGAATATGGCTTCCTGGATTTGAATGTGCCCAAAATGTGTTTGCTAAGGAAAATGCCTTTAGCGCATGCACACTACTTTTTCATTCTGCCATAAGTGCACTGGCTTGATACACTATAGAGTAGATCTCCAAGTCGAAAGTCATTGTTTGGTGATAAGATATTTAAGGATTCAACATCTTTAGAAATCTTTGTGTAAATTAATGAGCTAGAAAATGGAGCATGAGAATGATGCAAAAATGGATGTCCAATTACAGTCATATTCTAGGAAGCCGATGCTTACAGATTTCTTCAACAATATGGGTTTTACAGTGGGATGAAAGAAACATGCACAATTGCTATTTCAAGAGTGAAAATAACTAGTGAATAAGTTTATGCATTGTGTTGGCAAAGTGCATAAAAAATAAAAATAAGCGAACAGCTACACACATTTTTTGTGGGTGAGATAATATGGGAGCATGGTCAGGATTAAAAAAATCTGTCTCAGTGTAATAGCGAAAGCACCTAATGCAGGAAGTACTGTAGTTCACAATATTGTATGTCTGTCTGGTGTTTAGCAAAAACGAATTTTTTATGGACAATACAAGGAACTTTCAGAATACAGCTTCCTGGATTTAAATGTGCCCAGTATGTGTTTGCTCAGGAAAAATGTCTTTAGTGCATGCACAATTCTAACGCATTACACCGTAAATGTACTGGCTTGATAAACAAAAGAGTAGATCTCCAAGTCCAATGCTATTCTATGGAGCCAATGTAGTAAGGATTCAACATCATTAGAAATCTTAGTGTAAGATAATGGAGTGACAAAAATGGATCAAAAAACAGAAAAAATAATAGAGCAAAAAATGGAGCAGGAAAATGACAAAAACATGGAGAATGAAAAAGGAGGTCCAATTACAATCTTATTCTATAAATCCGATGCTTACAGATTTCTTCAACATTATGGTTATTAGGGAAGGATGAAAGAAACATATACAATTGCTATTTTGAGAGTGAAAATAGTGAAAAAATGTGTGCATTATGTTGAATTGCATAAAAAATAAAAATAAGCAAACAGCTGCGCACATTTTTTGTAGATGAGGTAATCTGGAAGCAAGGTCAGGATTAAAAAATCTGTCTCAGATGAATAGCGAAAGCACCTAATGCAGGAAGTACTATAGCTTACAATAAGGTATGTATGTCTGGTGTTATAGTAAAAACAAATTTTTTATGCACAATACAAGAAACTTTCAGAATTGGCTTCCTGGATTTGAATGTGCCCAATTTGTGTTTGTGCATGAAAAATGTTTTTAGAGCATGCACAATTCTCTTGCATTCCACCCTAAGTGCGCTGGCTTGATATGCTAAAGAGTAGATCTCCAAGTCCAATGTTATTGTATGGAGCCAATTTATCAAGGATTCAACAACTTTAGAAATCTTAGTGTAAGATAATGGAGCAACAAAAATGGAGCAAAAATGGATCATGAAAATGGCAAAAATATGGAGATTTAAAATGGTGCAAAAATGGGGATCCAATTACATTCTTATTTTATGAAGCCAATGCTTACAGATTTCTTCAACATTATTGGTATTAGGGAGGGATGAAAGAAACATGCACAAATTATTTTTTGATAGTGAAAATAACTAGTGAAAAAGTTTGTGCATTATGTTGTTGAATTGCATAAAAACATAAAAATAAGTGAACAGCTGAGCAAATTTTTTGTTTGTGAGATAATG
Source organism: Rhinophrynus dorsalis (assembly GCA_037306005.1). NCBI lineage: Eukaryota > Metazoa > Chordata > Amphibia > Anura > Rhinophrynidae > Rhinophrynus > Rhinophrynus dorsalis. Next base: position 224,033,359 of record CM074724.1, on the reverse strand, counting down.
TGGGAGCATGGTCAGGATTAAAATATCTGTCACAGTGGAATAGTGAAAGCACCTAATGCAGAAGTACTGTAGCACTGTATGTCTGTCTGGTGTTATAGTAAAATCTAATTTTTTATGCACAATACAAGAAACTTTCAGAATATGGCTTCCTTTCTACTGAACAGTAGATCTACAAATCCAACGTAAATGTATGCAGCCAATGTATTAAGGATTCAACAATTTTAGAAATCTTAGTGTAAGATAATAGAGCAATAAAAATGGAGAGGGAAAATGGCAAAAATATGGCGAATGAAAATGATGTAAAAATGGAGGTTCAATTACAATCTTATTCTATGAAGCTGATGCTTACAGATACCTTCACCATTATGGGTGTTAGGGCGGATTGAAAGAAACATGCACAATCGCTATTTTGAGAGTGAAAATAACTAGAGAAAAAGTTTGTGCATTATGTTGATGAATTGCATAAAAAAATAAAAATAAGCAAACAGCTGCTTATATTTTTTGTAAGTGAGGTAATGTGGGAACATGGTCAGAATTAAAAAATCTGGCTCAGGGAATAATGAAAGCACCTATGCAGGAAGTACTATAGTATACGATATTGTATACTATATTGTATTTCTGTGTGGTGTTATTGTAAAAACTCATTTTTTATGCACAATACAAGAAACTTTCAGAATTTCTGTGAGGTGTTATTGTAAAAACTCATTTTTTATGCAAATACAAGAAACATTCAGTATTCGGTTTCCTAGATTTGAATGTGCCCAATATGTCAGGAAAATGCCTTTAATGCATGTACACTTCTCTTGCATTCTTCCGTAAATGCACTGGCTTAATACATTTAAGAGCAGATCTGACTGTCCAGTGCTATTCTATGGAGCCAATGTAGTAAGGATTCAACAACTTTAGAAATCTTAGAGTAAGATAATGGAGAAACAAAAATAGACGAAAAAATGGAGCAGGAAAATGGCAAATGGAGCAGGAGCAGGAACAATAAAATTATACAAAAATGGAGGTCCAATTACAGTCTTATTCTATGAAAACGATGCTTACAGATTCCTTCTCCATTATGGGTATTAGGGCGGGATGAAAGAAACATGCACAATAGCTATTTCAAGAGTGTAAATATCTAGAAAAAAATGTGTGCATTATGTTGATGAATTGCATAAAAAAATAAAAGAACTGTTGCTCACATTTTTTATAGGTGAGGTAATGTGGGAGCACGGTCAGGATTTAAAAATCTGTCTCAGTGGAATAGTGAAAGCACCTAATAGACAAAGTGGTATGGTATACGATATTGTATTTCTGTGTAGTGTTATAGTAAAAACAGATTTTTTTTATGCGCAATACGAGAAACTTTCAGAATAAGGCTTCCTGAATTTGAATGTGCCCAATATGTCTTTGGTCTGGAAAAATGCTTTCAGCGCATGCGCACTTTTCTTACATTCTGCTGTAAATGCACTGGATTGATACACAAAAGAGTAGGGGCTAGATTCTATTACGGGTGCTAATTTTATCTCTGCGTTTGTCTCCAGTTTTCTCCCTAGACGTCAATACGAAAATGTTTGATAAAATGGGTGTTAACATTTAGCACCTGCAACAGAATCTAGCCCCAGATCTCCCTGTCCAGTGCTATGTAGCCAATGTAGTTAAGATTCAATGACTTTAGAAATCTTAGAGAAAGATAATGGAACAACAAAAATGGAGCAAAAACAGAGAAAAAAAATGGAGCAAAAACTGAGCAGTAAAATGGCAAAAATATGGAGCATGAAAATAATGCAAAAATGGAGGTGCAATTATAATCTTATTCTATGAAGCCGATGCTTACAGATTTCTTCACCATTATGGGTATTACGGCGGGATGAAGAAACATGCACAATAGCTATTTCGAGAGTGAAAATAACTAGAGGTAAAAGTTCAGGCATTATGTTGATGAACTGCATAAAAAATAAAAATAAGCAAACAGCTGCTCATTTTTTTTGAAGGTGAGGTAATGTGGGAGCATGGTCAGGATTAAAAAATCTGTCTCAGTGCAATAGTGAAAGCACCTAAAGCAAGAAGTACTATATTGAACGATATTGTATTTATGATGGATGTTATAGTAATAACTCATTTTTTATGCACAATACAAGGAACTTTCAAAACACGGCTTCCTGGATTTGAATGTGTGCAATATGTGTTTGTTAAGGAAAAATGCCTTTAGCGCATGTACACTTCTCTTTCATTCTGTCATTAGTGCACTGGCTTGATACACTAAAGAGTAGATGTACAAATTCAGTGTTATTGTATGCAGCCAGTGTATTAAGGATTGAACAACTTTAGACATCTTAGTGTAAGATAATGGAGCACCAATAATGCAGCAAAAAACAAAGCAAAATAATGGAGCAATAAATGGAGCTTGAAAATGACAAAAATATGGAGCATGTAAATGGTAAAAAAATGTAGGTCCAGTTACGATCTTAATATATGAAACCGATGCTTACATATTATGGGTCTTAGTGCTGAATGAAAGAAACATTGACATTTGCTATTTCGAGAGCGATATTAACTAGGGAAAACGTTTGTGCATTATGTAGATGAATTGCAGAAAAAAAACTAAAAATAAGCGAACAGATGTGCACATTTTTTGTGCATTAGGTAATGTGGGAGCATGGTCAGGATTAAAAAATGTTTCAGTGGCATAGGGAAAACAATTAATTCAGGAAATACTATAGCATACGATATGGTATGTCTGTGTGGTATTATAGTAAAAACTACTTTTTTATGCACAAAAGAAGGATTCATGGATTTGAATGTGCGCAATATGTGCTTGTTCAGGAAAAATTCCTTTAGCGTATGCACACTTCTCTTTCATTACGCCGTAAGTGCACTGGCTTGATATACTAAAGAATAGATCTACAAATCCAATGTAATTGTATGCAGCCAATAAATTAAGGATTCAAGAACTTTAGAAATCTTAGTGTAAGATAATGGAGCAACAAAATGGAGCAAAAAACAAAACAAAATAATGGAGCAAAAAATGGAACATGAATATGGAGCATGAAACACATGCAAAAATGGACATCAAATGACAATTTTATTCTATGAAGCCGATGCTTACAGATACATTCACCATAATGGGTATTAGGGTGGGATGAAAGAAACATGCACAATTACTATGTTGAGAGTGAAAATAACTAGAGAAAAAATCTGTGCATTATGTTGATGAAATGCATAAAAAAATAAAAATAAGCGAACGGCTGCTCACATTTTTTGTAGGTGAGGTAATGTGGGAGCATGGTAAGGATTGAAAAATCTTTGTCAATTGAATAGTGAAAGCACCTAATGCAGGAATTACTATAGTATACAATATTGTATGTCTGTGTGGTGTTAATGTGAAAACTCATTTTTTATGCACAATACAAGCAATTTGCAGTATACGGGTTCCTGGATTTGAATGTGCCCAATATGTCTTTGCTCAGAAAAATGCTTTTAGCGTATGTACACTTCTCTTTCATTCAGCAGTAAGTTCACTGTCTTGATGCACTAAAGAGTAGATCTCACTATCCAATGCTATTCTATGGAGCCAATGTAGTAAGTAGGGATGGGCGAAACTTTCCGCCTCAAAGTGAAATTGGCGAAAAATGGCACTTTACACTTGGTGAAAAATTTCCTGCGAAAAGTGCCGATCTTACGCTTTTTTACGCCTTTTTCGCCCATTGAAATCAATGGGAACATAGAACTCACACACAACACATTACAAATAATATTTTATTTCCCAAAGGCATAGTATAAAAGGAACATGAGAGTGCCTGTGTTGGTAAGGTGTGGGGAAAGAATCAGTTGAACAGGGAATATTTTGGGGGGGTTGTTTACTGGGATTGGGGGGCACTTAATAAAAAATAAATCCTAAATAAAATAAAATAAAATGAAAACCATAAGACATGGTATAAAGGGAACTGAGGAAGGTGCCTGTGTTGGTGGCGTGTGGGGAAAGAATCAGTTGAACAGGGAATGTTTTTGGGGGTTGTTTACTGGGATTGGGGGGCACTTAATAAAAAATAAATCCTAAATAAAATAAAATAAAATGAAAACCATAAGACATGGTATAAAGGGAACTGAGGAAGGTGCCTGTGTTGGTGGCGTGTGGGGAAAGAATCAGTTGAACAGGGAATGTTTTTGGGGGTTGTTTACTGGGATTGGGGGGCACTTAATAAAAAAGAAATCCTAAATAAAATAAAATAAAATAAAAACCATAAGACATGGTATAAAGGGGTCTGAGGATGGTGCCTGTGTTGGTGAATGAATGAATCATTTGAACAGGGAATTTGTTTTGGGGGGCTTTCGTGACTGCTATTGGGGGGACAGTTAAGAAAAAAAATAAATCAATACAATAAAATAAGAAATTTGTATTTAAAGTGACAGAGACAGGAACCCACTGACATAAGCTGCCACTGAGGTGGACTGATACTTGACTTGATAGAATATTTTGTAGTGACTTATTTGTTAGATTTGTTGTTAGAGGCCTTTGTAGAACTTATACTTATTAGAAGCCAGAGCCCTGAAGAAACATTGATTTGTAGTACTTAAGCTTGTTTGGCACAAGCCCTAAGGAAACATTGTTGGAAACAAACCACCAAAAATTGTTTATTTTGTTTTGTAGGACTAGTTTTTTTCAAAACACAAGCCCTGAGAAAAAAATAAAAATGCCTTACTGGCCTAATGCCAGCAGGTCATGTTGGTCAGTGGCCACTGTCAAATGTCTTCCTGAGTTGCAACTGCTGTCCGTACTTCTGCTGCTGAGTTGTTTAAGCAGCAGGAGGATTAGGCAGCTGAAAGGGAATGGGATCAACAATAGCAGTAACATGGAAGATGGATGATGAAGGTTCCACTTACCACGACTGGCTCCAGTGATGCGCCTGAGGCAGTAGCAGCAGAATAAGTAGCCCCCAGTATTTATGGAGAAAAGTTGGCCATTAAATGTTCTCCACCTGCCCCTCCTCCAAAATCATCATGGGTGTGTTGTTATTAGAATATATTTTTTCCCTTGAGAGCAGGATCAGTGGGTCTCCTCACTCCTGCAATGTGCACAGTATGTGTGTGGTAAATAACATCTGGGGGCACAACTGTATCCAAACACCATGACACCCGAAACCAAGTACTGCCGATGTCACTGTACCCCTTGTCCAGACCTCGCTAAGGACACATGACAACTTGCTGACAGTTTAATAGTAATGATAAACCCTCCCTGCCTCCATCTTAGCATATTCTGCGGGATGGAATCTCCTCAGATGCTGCCTGATGGCCTGATACCGATTCTCCTCCACCACACTGGCATGTGTGGTCAGTGCACCACACAGTGTGCAATGGGTATAGATGAACTGCTATATCCTAACATCAAAAGAGCGGCTATCATTTGGTGGGGGAGGTAACGATGAACAAGGTGGATTGGCAGGAGATGTACTTGTTACCCTAGAGGAAGAAGGTGATGTTGATGGCGAGCTCATTGTTGCGCTCATCATGGAACTTCCAGTGTCTTTCTGGATTTCTTTATTCGTCCTCCTCTTTGATCTCCACTTTTCTGGAGAGTCAGGGGGTACAGTAACAGCAGTGCTAGATTTCTGTGATGGATGTTCGGCTTTAACATATTTGACATAAATGTCATGGTGTCTGCATTTCACGTGTGTTATCAGGGAGGTTAGGCCAAGGTGTGTTCCCTCCTTTCACCTTCTCACTAACTTGTCACAAATTTTGCACTGTACCATTGTTGATGATGACTGCACTGTGCCTGCCGGAAAAGAATAATAGTCCCACACCCATGACTTCAGGGGGGAGGAATAGGGAACAGGTGGAGAAGAATGGCCTCTTTCTTCTTCTTCCCCACATTCCCCTTCACTTTTTATGGCAGCGTATAATGTTGCTGCTACTGCCTCAGATTTAGCACTGCAACTAGGACCATGAGTATTGCTGGTGCTGGCAAGTGGAACCTGCCCTAGTCCCGCACTACTTGTTGACCCCATTCCCACTGTGTCCACGGTGGTCTGTGGCACTGTAGCCTTATCCTCAGCACCCTGCTGCCCTTTAATCTCAGCAGCAGCAGCAGCAGCAGGAATTAGACCAGTTACAATTTCTGCAAATTCCAAAAGCTGACTGCTAGTGGTGGTGGTGATGCCCATCCTCATTCTGTCTCCCATTCCTTCTCACTTTCTGATAAAAAGGCCAACAATGTCTCTTCTACCCCAGCTTCTCCAACACCACCACCACCACCACCACTAGTCCATATGTGCTGCTGCTCTATTCCAGTCATCTCTCTGGAAGAGGTGACAAGCAAAGTAACAGAGGGTCTCCTGCTGTCACACTTGGCATCATTTTCTCCTTCCCACAGAGTACTACAAGAAACATTAGCAGCAGGCAAAGTATTGGTGGCAGCAGCTTCAGCACTGGCAGCAAGTTCAGCACTAGTGGCAGCAGGGGCAACACGTCTGGCAGCAGGTGCAACGCTAATGGCTGCAAGGAAAGCAATGGTGGAACTGGCAGCAGGGGCAGCACGTCTTGCAGCAGAAAAAAAAAGAAATAAAGGGTGCTTCTATGTTATAAAAATAACAGTGCAAACATTAACATATTCACGGGACTCACTGCTGTTGATTCATTTTCAGATGAAAAATTTTCAGATGAAAAGATCAAATTGTGTACCCCTGTCTGATATGATATGCAGAGGGATACCGTGGAGACGTACAATCTCGGTGAGGAAGGTCTCTGCTAGTTCTGTAGCCATGGGTAGTTTGGATAAGGGGATGAAATGTCCCTGCTTAGTGAAGCAGTCTATGACCAACAGAATCGTGTTCTCTGAGGATAAGGGTAAGTCCACCATGAAATCCATGGCCAGATGGGTCCATGTTTGTAGAAGACCCATGGGTCTGATCCAAGGGGTCTTCAATTATGCACAGACCGAACAGGTTTGTATCCAGAGCTGGACATCTTGCAGACAGGAGGGCCACCAGGAGTAGAGTGTAAAAAGGTCCTGGGTGCGTTCCACCCCTGTATGTCCTGTGACACATGAATGATGAGCCTAGGACAGGATGTCGTTGCCATAGGACTCCGGCACAAAGAGCTGGGCAGGATACCATAGAGAGGACGGACACTCTGGGGACTGGGCCTCCTGGATACATCACATGTTTTTGACAGATAAAGCCCTCAAGATCGGGAACAGAGGCACTATGGGTGCTACAGAGAGTGGTGGCAAAGTATTGCCTGGACAAGGTGTCAGCCTTAAGGTTTTCAGTGCCGGGTATATAGGAAATGGTGTAATCAAACTGAGCAAAAAACAAGGACCACCAGGCCTGGCGAGGCATTGGTCGCTTGGTGGAGGCCAGATAAGCCAGATTATGGTGATCTGTAAGTATACTGATTGGGTGCGCTGCTCCTTTGAGGAGGTAGCACCATTCCTCCAAGGCCAATTTTATGGCCAGCAGTTCCCTGTTCCCAGTATCGTAGTTTCTCTCTGCAATGGAAAACCAGCGAGAGAAATAAGAGCAGGGCTGCAAAGTACTTCTAGGACCTGTGCGCTGAGATAACACCACTCCAGTGGCACTCTAGGAGACATCTAATTTGATGGTGAAAGGCAGAGAGGGGTCTGGGTATACTAGAACAGGGACTGTGGTGAATGCCACCTTGAGGCACCAGAATGCTTCCAGAGCTTCTGTGGACCAAGAGGTCGGCTCCCTTACAGGTGAGACGAATGATCGGCTGGATCACTTTGGAGAACTGTAGTATTAACCTCCAATAATAGTTGGAAAATCCAAAAAAGCATTGGATAGCTCTAGTAATATGTGGAACCCGCCATTCCAGGACAGCTCTCACCTTGCCAGGGTCCATGGCCAGGCCAGAGGCAGTGATGATATAGTCCAGAAAAGGCAAGGAAGGTACCATCAAAGAAGTCCTATGTTATTCTATGGAGCCAATAGCTATGGCTTTAAAATACAGCTTCCTGGATTTGAATGTGCCCAACATGTATTTGCTCAGAAAAAAATGCCTTTAGCTCATGCACACTTCTCTTTCATTCTGCCGTAAATGCATGGGCTTGATACACTAAAGAATAGATCTCCAAGTCCAATGATATTCTATGGTGCAAATGTAGTAAGGATTCAGCAACTCTAGAAATCTTAGTGTAAGATTATGGAGCGAAAAACAGATAAAAAAAATTGAAAATGGCAAAAATATGGAGTATGAAAATATGCAAAAATGGAGGTCCAATTACAGTCTTTTTCTAGGAAGCCGATGCTTACAGATTTCTTCAACGTTATGGGTATTAGAACATGCACAATAGCTATTTTAAGAGTAAAAATAACTAGTGAAAAAGTTTGTGCATTATGTTGATGAATCACATGAAAAAATAAAAATAAGCGAAAAGCTGCACAAATTTTTTGTGGGTGAGATAATGTGGGAGCAGGGTCAATATTAAAAAATCTGTTGAAATGGAAGAAATGGAAGAGCTAAAGCAACTAATGCAGGATGTACTGTAGTGAACGATATTGTATGTCTGTGTAGTATTATAGTAAAAACGATTTTTTTATGCGCAGTACAAGAAACTTTCAGAATATGGCTTCCTGAATTTGAATGTGCCCAATATGTGTTTGCCCAGGAAAAATACCTTTAGCTCATGCACACTTCTCTTTCATTCCACAGTAAGAGCATGGGCTTGATACACTAAAGAGTACATCTCCAAGTCCAATATTATTCTATGGTGCCAATGTAGTAAGGATTCAACAACTTTAGAAACCTTAGTGTAAGGTTATGGAGCAACAAAAATGGAGCAAAAAACAGATAAAAAAAATCGAACAAAAATGGAGCATGAAAAGATGTAAAAATTAAGGTCCATTTACAGTCTTATTTTATGAAGTCGATGCTTACAGATTTCTTCAACATTATGGGTATTAGGCCCGGATGAAAGAAACATGCACAATTGATATTTGAGAGTGAAAATAACTAGCAAAACAGTTTGTGCATTATATTGATGAATTGCATAAAAATCAAAAATATGAGAACAGCTGCTTGCATTTTTTGTAGATGAGGTTAAGTGGAAGCAAGATCAGGGTGAAAAAATCTGTCTCAGATGAATAGCGAAAGCACCTAATTCAGGAAGTACCATAGCTTACTATAATGTATGTCTGTGTGGTGTTAAAGTAAAAACAAATTTTCTTTGCACAATACATGAAAATTTCAGAATATGGCTTCCTGGATTTGAATGTGCCCAAAATGTGTTTGCTAAGGAAAATGCCTTTAGCGCATGCACACTACTTTTTCATTCTGCCATAAGTGCACTGGCTTGATACACTATAGAGTAGATCTCCAAGTCGAAAGTCATTGTTTGGTGATAAGATATTTAAGGATTCAACATCTTTAGAAATCTTTGTGTAAATTAATGAGCTAGAAAATGGAGCATGAGAATGATGCAAAAATGGATGTCCAATTACAGTCATATTCTAGGAAGCCGATGCTTACAGATTTCTTCAACAATATGGGTTTTACAGTGGGATGAAAGAAACATGCACAATTGCTATTTCAAGAGTGAAAATAACTAGTGAATAAGTTTATGCATTGTGTTGGCAAAGTGCATAAAAAATAAAAATAAGCGAACAGCTACACACATTTTTTGTGGGTGAGATAATATGGGAGCATAGTCAGGATTAAAAAAATCTGTCTCAGTGTAATAGCGAAAGCACCTAATGCAGGAAGTACTGTAGTTCACAATATTGTATGTCTGTCTGGTGTTTAGCAAAAACGAATTTTTTATGGACAATACAAGGAACTTTCAGAATACAGCTTCCTGGATTTAAATGTGCCCAGTATGTGTTTGCTCAGGAAAAATGTCTTTAGTGCATGCACAATTCTAACGCATTACACCGTAAATGTACTGGCTTGATAAACAAAAGAGTAGATCTCCAAGTCCAATGCTATTCTATGGAGCCAATGTAGTAAGGATTCAACATCATTAGAAATCTTAGTGTAAGATAATGGAGTGACAAAAATGGATCAAAAAACAGAAAAAATAATAGAGCAAAAAATGGAGCAGGAAAATGACAAAAACATGGAGAATGAAAAAGGAGGTCCAATTACAATCTTATTCTATAAATCCGATGCTTACAGATTTCTTCAACATTATGGTTATTAGGGAAGGATGAAAGAAACATATACAATTGCTATTTTGAGAGTGAAAATAGTGAAAAAATGTGTGCATTATGTTGAATTGCATAAAAAATAAAAATAAGCAAACAGCTGCGCACATTTTTTGTAGATGAGGTAATCTGGAAGCAAGGTCAGGATTAAAAAATCTGTCTCAGATGAATAGCGAAAGCACCTAATGCAGGAAGTACTATAGCTTACAATAAGGTATGTATGTCTGGTGTTATAGTAAAAACAAATTTTTTATGCACAATACAAGAAACTTTCAGAATTGGCTTCCTGGATTTGAATGTGCCCAATTTGTGTTTGTGCATGAAAAATGTTTTTAGAGCATGCACAATTCTCTTGCATTCCACCCTAAGTGCGCTGGCTTGATATGCTAAAGAGTAGATCTCCAAGTCCAATGTTATTGTATGGAGCCAATTTATCAAGGATTCAACAACTTTAGAAATCTTAGTGTAAGATAATGGAGCAACAAAAATGGAGCAAAAATGGATCATGAAAATGGCAAAAATATGGAGATTTAAAATGGTGCAAAAATGGGGATCCAATTACATTCTTATTTTATGAAGCCAATGCTTACAGATTTCTTCAACATTATTGGTATTAGGGAGGGATGAAAGAAACATGCACAAATTATTTTTTGATAGTGAAAATAACTAGTGAAAAAGTTTGTGCATTATGTTGTTGAATTGCATAAAAACATAAAAATAAGTGAACAGCTGAGCAAATTTTTTGTTTGTGAGATAATGTGGGAGCATGGTCAGGATTAAAATATCTGTCACAGTGGAATAGTGAAAGCACCTAATGCAGAAGTACTGTAGCACTGTATGTCTGTCTGGTGTTATAGTAAAATCTAATTTTTTATGCACAATACAAGAAACTTTCAGAATATGGCTTCCTTTCTACTGAACAGTAGATCTACAAATCCAACGTAAATGTATGCAGCCAATGTATTAAGGATTCAACAATTTTAGAAATCTTAGTGTAAGATAATAGAGCAATAAAAATGGAGAGGGAAAATGGCAAAAATATGGCGAATGAAAATGATGTAAAAATGGAGGTTCAATTACAATCTTATTCTATGAAGCTGATGCTTACAGATACCTTCACCATTATGGGTGTTAGGGCGGATTGAAAGAAACATGCACAATCGCTATTTTGAGAGTGAAAATAACTAGAGAAAAAGTTTGTGCATTATGTTGATGAATTGCATAAAAAAATAAAAATAAGCAAACAGCTGCTTATATTTTTTGTAAGTGAGGTAATGTGGGAACATGGTCAGAATTAAAAAATCTGGCTCAGGGAATAATGAAAGCACCTATGCAGGAAGTACTATAGTATACGATATTGTATACTATATTGTATTTCTGTGTGGTGTTATTGTAAAAACTCATTTTTTATGCACAATACAAGAAACTTTCAGAATTTCTGTGAGGTGTTATTGTAAAAACTCATTTTTTATGCAAATACAAGAAACATTCAGTATTCGGTTTCCTAGATTTGAATGTGCCCAATATGTCAGGAAAATGCCTTTAATGCATGTACACTTCTCTTGCATTCTTCCGTAAATGCACTGGCTTGATACATTTAAGAGCAGATCTGACTGTCCAGTGCTATTCTATGGAGCCAATGTAGTAAGGATTCAACAACTTTAGAAATCTTAGAGTAAGATAATGGAGAAACAAAAATAGACGAAAAAATGGAGCAGGAAAATGGCAAATGGAGCAGGAGCAGGAACAATAAAATTATACAAAAATGGAGGTCCAATTACAGTCTTATTCTATGAAAACGATGCTTACAGATTCCTTCTCCATTATGGGTATTAGGGCGGGATGAAAGAAACATGCACAATAGCTATTTCAAGAGTGTAAATATCTAGAAAAAAATGTGTGCATTATGTTGATGAATTGCATAAAAAAATTAAAATAAGAGAACTGTTGCTCACATTTTTTATAGGTGAGGTAATGTGGGAGCACGGTCAGGATTTAAAAATCTGTCTCAGTGGAATAGTGAAAGCACCTAATAGACAAAGTGGTATGGTATACGATATTGTATTTCTGTGTAGTGTTATAGTAAAAACAGATTTTTTTTATGCGCAATACGAGAAACTTTCAGAATAAGGCTTCCTGAATTTGAATGTGCCCAATATGTCTTTGGTCTGGAAAAATGCTTTCAGCGCATGCGCACTTTTCTTACATTCTGCTGTAAATGCACTGGATTGATACACAAAAGAGTAGGGGCTAGATTCTATTACGGGTGCTAATTTTATCTCTGCGTTTGTCTCCAGTTTTCTCCCTAGACGTCAATACGAAAATGTTTGATAAAATGGGTGTTAACATTTAGCACCTGCAACAGAATCTAGCCCCAGATCTCCCTGTCCAGTGCTATGTAGCCAATGTAGTTAAGATTCAATGACTTTAGAAATCTTAGAGAAAGATAATGGAACAACAAAAATGGAGCAAAAACAGAGAAAAAAAATGGAGCAAAAACTGAGCAGTAAAATGGCAAAAATATGGAGCATGAAAATAATGCAAAAATGGAGGTGCAATTATAATCTTATTCTATGAAGCCGATGCTTACAGATTTCTTCACCATTATGGGTATTACGGCGGGATGAAGAAACATGCACAATAGCTATTTCGAGAGTGAAAATAACTAGAGGTAAAAGTTCAGGCATTATGTTGATGAACTGCATAAAAAATAAAAATAAGCAAACAGCTGCTCATTTTTTTTGAAGGTGAGGTAATGTGGGAGCATGGTCAGGATTAAAAAATCTGTCTCAGTGCAATAGTGAAAGCACCTAAAGCAAGAAGTACTATAGTGAACGATATTGTATTTATGATGGATGTTATAGTAATAACTCATTTTTTATGCACAATACAAGGAACTTTCAAAACACGGCTTCCTGGATTTGAATGTGTGCAATATGTGTTTGTTAAGGAAAAATGCCTTTAGCGCATGTACACTTCTCTTTCATTCTGTCATTAGTGCACTGGCTTGATACACTAAAGAGTAGATGTACAAATTCAGTGTTATTGTATGCAGCCAGTGTATTAAGGATTGAACAACTTTAGACATCTTAGTGTAAGATAATGGAGCACCAATAATGCAGCAAAAAACAAAGCAAAATAATGGAGCAATAAATGGAGCTTGAAAATGACAAAAATATGGAGCATGTAAATGGTAAAAAAATGTAGGTCCAGTTACGATCTTAATATATGAAACCGATGCTTACATATTATGGGTCTTAGTGCTGAATGAAAGAAACATTGACATTTGCTATTTCGAGAGCGATATTAACTAGGGAAAACGTTTGTGCATTATGTAGATGAATTGCAGAAAAAAAACTAAAAATAAGCGAACAGATGTGCACATTTTTTGTGCATTAGGTAATGTGGGAGCATGGTCAGGATTAAAAAATGTTTCAGTGGCATAGGGAAAACAATTAATTCAGGAAATACTATAGCATACGATATGGTATGTCTGTGTGGTATTATAGTAAAAACTACTTTTTTATGCACAAAAGAAGGATTCATGGATTTGAATGTGCGCAATATGTGCTTGTTCAGGAAAAATTCCTTTAGCGTATGCACACTTCTCTTTCATTACGCCGTAAGTGCACTGGCTTGATATACTAAAGAATAGATCTACAAATCCAATGTAATTGTATGCAGCCAATAAATTAAGGATTCAAGAACTTTAGAAATCTTAGTGTAAGATAATGGAGCAACAAAATGGAGCAAAAAACAAAACAAAATAATGGAGCAAAAAATGGAACATGAATATGGAGCATGAAACACATGCAAAAATGGACATCAAATGACAATTTTATTCTATGAAGCCGATGCTTACAGATACATTCACCATAATGGGTATTAGGGTGGGATGAAAGAAACATGCACAATTACTATGTTGAGAGTGAAAATAACTAGAGAAAAAATCTGTGCATTATGTTGATGAAATGCATAAAAAAATAAAAATAAGCGAACGGCTGCTCACATTTTTTGTAGGTGAGGTAATGTGGGAGCATGGTAAGGATTGAAAAATCTTTGTCAATTGAATAGTGAAAGCACCTAATGCAGGAATTACTATAGTATACAATATTGTATGTCTGTGTGGTGTTAATGTGAAAACTCATTTTTTATGCACAATACAAGCAATTTGCAGTATACGGGTTCCTGGATTTGAATGTGCCCAATATGTCTTTGCTCAGAAAAATGCTTTTAGCGTATGTACACTTCTCTTTCATTCAGCAGTAAGTTCACTGTCTTGATGCACTAAAGAGTAGATCTCACTATCCAATGCTATTCTATGGAGCCAATGTAGTAAGTAGGGATGGGCGAAACTTTCCGCCTCAAAGTGAAATTGGCGAAAAATGGCACTTTACACTTGGTGAAAAATTTCCTGCGAAAAGTGCCGATCTTACGCTTTTTTACGCCTTTTTCGCCCATTGAAATCAATGGGAACATAGAACTCACACACAACACATTACAAATAATATTTTATTTCCCAAAGGCATAGTATAAAAGGAACATGAGAGTGCCTGTGTTGGTAAGGTGTGGGGAAAGAATCAGTTGAACAGGGAATATTTTGGGGGGGTTGTTTACTGGGATTGGGGGGCACTTAATAAAAAATAAATCCTAAATAAAATAAAATAAAATGAAAACCATAAGACATGGTATAAAGGGAACTGAGGAAGGTGCCTGTGTTGGTGGCGTGTGGGGAAAGAATCAGTTGAACAGGGAATGTTTTTGGGGGTTGTTTACTGGGATTGGGGGGCACTTAATAAAAAATAAATCCTAAATAAAATAAAATAAAATGAAAACCATAAGACATGGTATAAAGGGAACTGAGGAAGGTGCCTGTGTTGGTGGCGTGTGGGGAAAGAATCAGTTGAACAGGGAATGTTTTTGGGGGTTGTTTACTGGGATTGGGGGGCACTTAATAAAAAAGAAATCCTAAATAAAATAAAATAAAATAAAAACCATAAGACATGGTATAAAGGGGTCTGAGGATGGTGCCTGTGTTGGTGAATGAATGAATCATTTGAACAGGGAATTTGTTTTGGGGGGCTTTCGTGACTGCTATTGGGGGGACAGTTAAGAAAAAAAATAAATCAATACAATAAAATAAGAAATTTGTATTTAAAGTGACAGAGACAGGAACCCACTGACATAAGCTGCCACTGAGGTGGACTGATACTTGACTTGATAGAATATTTTGTAGTGACTTATTTGTTAGATTTGTTGTTAGAGGCCTTTGTAGAACTTATACTTATTAGAAGCCAGAGCCCTGAAGAAACATTGATTTGTAGTACTTAAGCTTGTTTGGCACAAGCCCTAAGGAAACATTGTTGGAAACAAACCACCAAAAATTGTTTATTTTGTTTTGTAGGACTAGTTTTTTTCAAAACACAAGCCCTGAGAAAAAAATAAAAATGCCTTACTGGCCTAATGCCAGCAGGTCATGTTGGTCAGTGGCCACTGTCAAATGTCTTCCTGAGTTGCAACTGCTGTCCGTACTTCTGCTGCTGAGTTGTTTAAGCAGCAGGAGGATTAGGCAGCTGAAAGGGAATGGGATCAACAATAGCAGTAACATGGAAGATGGATGATGAAGGTTCCACTTACCACGACTGGCTCCAGTGATGCGCCTGAGGCAGTAGCAGCAGAATAAGTAGCCCCCAGTATTTATGGAGAAAAGTTGGCCATTAAATGTTCTCCACCTGCCCCTCCTCCAAAATCATCATGGGTGTGTTGTTATTAGAATATATTTTTTCCCTTGAGAGCAGGATCAGTGGGTCTCCTCACTCCTGCAATGTGCACAGTATGTGTGTGGTAAATAACATCTGGGGGCACAACTGTATCCAAACACCATGACACCCGAAACCAAGTACTGCCGATGTCACTGTACCCCTTGTCCAGACCTCGCTAAGGACACATGACAACTTGCTGACAGTTTAATAGTAATGATAAACCCTCCCTGCCTCCATCTTAGCATATTCTGCGGGATGGAATCTCCTCAGATGCTGCCTGATGGCCTGATACCGATTCTCCTCCACCACACTGGCATGTGTGGTCAGTGCACCACACAGTGTGCAATGGGTATAGATGAACTGCTATATCCTAACATCAAAAGAGCGGCTATCATTTGGTGGGGGAGGTAACGATGAACAAGGTGGATTGGCAGGAGATGTACTTGTTACCCTAGAGGAAGAAGGTGATGTTGATGGCGAGCTCATTGTTGCGCTCATCATGGAACTTCCAGTGTCTTTCTGGATTTCTTTATTCGTCCTCCTCTTTGATCTCCACTTTTCTGGAGAGTCAGGGGGTACAGTAACAGCAGTGCTAGATTTCTGTGATGGATGTTCGGCTTTAACATATTTGACATAAATGTCATGGTGTCTGCATTTCACGTGTGTTATCAGGGAGGTTAGGCCAAGGTGTGTTCCCTCCTTTCACCTTCTCACTAACTTGTCACAAATTTTGCACTGTACCATTGTTGATGATGACTGCACTGTGCCTGCCGGAAAAGAATAATAGTCCCACACCCATGACTTCAGGGGGGAGGAATAGGGAACAGGTGGAGAAGAATGGCCTCTTTCTTCTTCTTCCCCACATTCCCCTTCACTTTTTATGGCAGCGTATAATGTTGCTGCTACTGCCTCAGATTTAGCACTGCAACTAGGACCATGAGTATTGCTGGTGCTGGCAAGTGGAACCTGCCCTAGTCCCGCACTACTTGTTGACCCCATTCCCACTGTGTCCACGGTGGTCTGTGGCACTGTAGCCTTATCCTCAGCACCCTGCTGCCCTTTAATCTCAGCAGCAGCAGCAGCAGCAGGAATTAGACCAGTTACAATTTCTGCAAATTCCAAAAGCTGACTGCTAGTGGTGGTGGTGATGCCCATCCTCATTCTGTCTCCCATTCCTTCTCACTTTCTGATAAAAAGGCCAACAATGTCTCTTCTACCCCAGCTTCTCCAACACCACCACCACCACCACCACTAGTCCATATGTGCTGCTGCTCTATTCCAGTCATCTCTCTGGAAGAGGTGACAAGCAAAGTAACAGAGGGTCTCCTGCTGTCACACTTGGCATCATTTTCTCCTTCCCACAGAGTACTACAAGAAACATTAGCAGCAGGCAAAGTATTGGTGGCAGCAGCTTCAGCACTGGCAGCAAGTTCAGCACTAGTGGCAGCAGGGGCAACACGTCTGGCAGCAGGTGCAACGCTAATGGCTGCAAGGAAAGCAATGGTGGAACTGGCAGCAGGGGCAGCACGTCTTGCAGCAGAAAAAAAAAGAAATAAAGGGTGCTTCTATGTTATAAAAATAACAGTGCAAACATTAACATATTCACGGGACTCACTGCTGTTGATTCATTTTCAGATGAAAAATTTTCAGATGAAAAGATCAAATTGTGTACCCCTGTCTGATATGATATGCAGAGGGATACCGTGGAGACGTACAATCTCGGTGAGGAAGGTCTCTGCTAGTTCTGTAGCCATGGGTAGTTTGGATAAGGGGATGAAATGTCCCTGCTTAGTGAAGCAGTCTATGACCAACAGAATCGTGTTCTCTGAGGATAAGGGTAAGTCCACCATGAAATCCATGGCCAGATGGGTCCATGTTTGTAGAAGACCCATGGGTCTGATCCAAGGGGTCTTCAATTATGCACAGACCGAACAGGTTTGTATCCAGAGCTGGACATCTTGCAGACAGGAGGGCCACCAGGAGTAGAGTGTAAAAAGGTCCTGGGTGCGTTCCACCCCTGTATGTCCTGTGACACATGAATGATGAGCCTAGGACAGGATGTCGTTGCCATAGGACTCCGGCACAAAGAGCTGGGCAGGATACCATAGAGAGGACGGACACTCTGGGGACTGGGCCTCCTGGATACATCACATGTTTTTGACAGATAAAGCCCTCAAGATCGGGAACAGAGGCACTATGGGTGCTACAGAGAGTGGTGGCAAAGTATTGCCTGGACAAGGTGTCAGCCTTAAGGTTTTCAGTGCCGGGTATATAGGAAATGGTGTAATCAAACTGAGCAAAAAACAAGGACCACCAGGCCTGGCGAGGCATTGGTCGCTTGGTGGAGGCCAGATAAGCCAGATTATGGTGATCTGTAAGTATACTGATTGGGTGCGCTGCTCCTTTGAGGAGGTAGCACCATTCCTCCAAGGCCAATTTTATGGCCAGCAGTTCCCTGTTCCCAGTATCGTAGTTTCTCTCTGCAATGGAAAACCAGCGAGAGAAATAAGAGCAGGGCTGCAAAGTACTTCTAGGACCTGTGCGCTGAGATAACACCACTCCAGTGGCACTCTAGGAGACATCTAATTTGATGGTGAAAGGCAGAGAGGGGTCTGGGTATACTAGAACAGGGACTGTGGTGAATGCCACCTTGAGGCACCAGAATGCTTCCAGAGCTTCTGTGGACCAAGAGGTCGGCTCCCTTACAGGTGAGACGAATGATCGGCTGGATCACTTTGGAGAACTGTAGTATTAACCTCCAATAATAGTTGGAAAATCCAAAAAAGCATTGGATAGCTCTAGTAATATGTGGAACCCGCCATTCCAGGACAGCTCTCACCTTGCCAGGGTCCATGGCCAGGCCAGAGGCAGTGATGATATAGTCCAGAAAAGGCAAGGAAGGTACCATCAAAGAAGTCCTATGTTATTCTATGGAGCCAATAGCTATGGCTTTAAAATACAGCTTCCTGGATTTGAATGTGCCCAACATGTATTTGCTCAGAAAAAAATGCCTTTAGCTCATGCACACTTCTCTTTCATTCTGCCGTAAATGCATGGGCTTGATACACTAAAGAATAGATCTCCAAGTCCAATGATATTCTATGGTGCAAATGTAGTAAGGATTCAGCAACTCTAGAAATCTTAGTGTAAGATTATGGAGCGAAAAACAGATAAAAAAAATTGAAAATGGCAAAAATATGGAGTATGAAAATATGCAAAAATGGAGGTCCAATTACAGTCTTTTTCTAGGAAGCCGATGCTTACAGATTTCTTCAACGTTATGGGTATTAGAACATGCACAATAGCTATTTTAAGAGTAAAAATAACTAGTGAAAAAGTTTGTGCATTATGTTGATGAATCACATGAAAAAATAAAAATAAGCGAAAAGCTGCACAAATTTTTTGTGGGTGAGATAATGTGGGAGCAGGGTCAATATTAAAAAATCTGTTGAAATGGAAGAAATGGAAGAGCTAAAGCAACTAATGCAGGATGTACTGTAGTGAACGATATTGTATGTCTGTGTAGTATTATAGTAAAAACGATTTTTTTATGCGCAGTACAAGAAACTTTCAGAATATGGCTTCCTGAATTTGAATGTGCCCAATATGTGTTTGCCCAGGAAAAATACCTTTAGCTCATGCACACTTCTCTTTCATCCACAGTAAGAGCATGGGCTTGATACACTAAAGAGTACATCTCCAAGTCCAATATTATTCTATGGTGCCAATGTAGTAAGGATTCAACAACTTAGAAACCTTAGTGTAAGGTTATGGAGCAACAAAAATGGAGCAAAAAACAGATAAAAAAAAATCGAACAAAAATGGAGCATGAAAAGATGTAAAAATTAAGGTCCATTTACAGTCTTATTTTATGAAGTCGATGCTTACAGATTTCTTCAACATTATGGGTATTAGGCCCGGATGAAGAAACATGCACAATTGATATTTGAGAGTGAAAATAACTAGCAAAACAGTTTGTGCATTATATTGATGAATTGCATAAAAATCAAAAATATGAGAACAGCTGCTTGCATTTTTTGTAGATGAGGTTAAGTGGAAGCAAGATCAGGGTGAAAAAATCTGTCTCAGATGAATAGCGAAAGCACCTAATTCAGGAAGTACCATAGCTTACTATAATGTATGTCTGTGTGGTGTTAAAGTAAAAACAAATTTTCTTTGCACAATACATGAAAATTTCAGAATATGGCTTCCTGGATTTGAATGTGCCCAAAATGTGTTTGCTAAGGAAAATGCCTTTAGCGCATGCACACTACTTTTTCATTCTGCCATAAGTGCACTGGCTTGATACACTATAGAGTAGATCTCCAAGTCGAAAGTCATTGTTTGGTGATAAGATATTTAAGGATTCAAACATCTTTAGAAATCTTTGTGTAAATTAATGAGCTAGAAAATGGAGCATGAGAATGATGCAAAAATGGATGTCCAATTACAGTCTATTCTAGGAAGCCGATGCTTACAGATTTCTTCAACAATATGGGTTTTACAGTGGGATGAAAGAAACATGCACAATGCTATTTCAAGAGTGAAAATAACTAGTGAATAAGTTTATGCATTGTGTTGGCAAAGTGCATAAAAAATAAAAATAAGCGAACAGCTACACACATTTTTTGTGGGTGAGATAATATGGGAGCATAGTCAGGATTAAAAAAATCTGTCTCAGTGTAATAGCGAAAGCACCTAATGCAGGAAGTACTGTAGTTCACAATATTGTATGTCTGTCTGGTGTTTAGCAAAAACGAATTTTTTATGGACAATACAAGGAACTTTCAGAATACAGCTTCCTGGATTTAATGTGCCCAGTATGTGTTTGCTCAGGAAAAATGTCTTTAGTGCATGCACAATTCTAACGCATTACACCGTAAATGTACTGGCTTGATAAACAAAAGAGTAGATCTCCAAGTCCAATGCTATTCTATGGAGCCAATGTAGTAAGGATTCACATCATTAGAAATCTTAGTGTAAGATAATGGAGTGACAAAAATGGATCAAAAAACAGAAAAAATAATAGAGCAAAAATGGAGCAGGAAAATGACAAAAACATGGAGAATGAAAAAGGAGGTCCAATTACAATCTTATTCTATAAATCCGATGCTTACAGATTTCTTCAACATTATGGTTATTAGGGAAGGATGAAAGAAACATATACAATTGCTATTTTGAGAGTGAAAATAGTGAAAAAATGTGTGCATTATGTTGAATTGCATAAAAAATAAAAATAAGCAAACAGCTGCGCACATTTTTTGTAGATGAGGTAATCTGGAAGCAAGGTCAGGATTAAAAAATCTGTCTCAGATGAATAGCGAAAGCACCTAATGCAGGAAGTACTATAGCTTACAATAAGGTATGTATGTCTGGTGTTATAGTAAAAACAAATTTTTTATGCACAATACAAGAAACTTTCAGAATTGGCTTCCTGGATTTGAATGTGCCCAATTTGTGTTTGTGCATGAAAAATGTTTTTAGAGCATGCACAATTCTCTTGCATTCCACCCTAAGTGCGCTGGCTTGATATGCTAAAGAGTAGATCTCCAAGTCCAATGTTATTGTATGGAGCCAATTTATCAAGGATTCAACAACTTTAGAAATCTTAGTGTAAGATAATGGAGCAACAAAAATGGAGCAAAAATGGATCATGAAAATGGCAAAAATATGGAGATTTAAAATGGTGCAAAAATGGGGATCCAATTACATTCTTATTTTATGAAGCCAATGCTTACAGATTTCTTCAACATTATTGGTATTAGGGAGGGATGAAAGAAACATGCACAAATTATTTTTTGATAGTGAAAATAACTAGTGAAAAGTTTGTGCATTATGTTGTTGAATTGCATAAAAACATAAAAATAAGTGAACAGCTGAGCAAATTTTTTGTTTGTGAGATAATGTGGGAGCATGGTCAGGATTAAAATATCTGTCACAGTGGAATAGTGAAAGCACCTAATGCAGAAGTACTGTAGCACTGTATGTCTGTCTGGTGTTATAGTAAAATCTAATTTTTTATGCACAATACAAGAAACTTTCAGAATATGGCTTCCTTTCTACTGAACAGTAGATCTACAAATCCAACGTAAATGTATGCAGCCAATGTATTAAGGATTCAACAATTTTAGAAATCTTAGTGTAAGATAATAGAGCAATAAAAATGGAGAGGGAAAATGGCAAAAATATGGCGAATGAAAATGATGTAAAAATGGAGGTTCAATTACAATCTTATTCTATGAAGCTGATGCTTACAGATACCTTCACCATTATGGGTGTTAGGGCGGATTGAAAGAAACATGCACAATCGCTATTTTGAGAGTGAAAATAACTAGAGAAAAGTTGTGCATTATGTTGATGAATTGCATAAAAAAATAAAAATAAGCAAACAGCTGCTTATATTTTTTGTAAGTGAGGTAATGTGGGAACATGGTCAGAATTAAAAAATCTGGCTCAGGGAATAATGAAAGCACCTATGCAGGAAGTACTATAGTATACGATATTGTATACTATATTGTATTTCTGTGTGGTGTTATTGTAAAAACTCATTTTTTATGCACAATACAAGAAACTTTCAGAATTCTGTGAGGTGTTATTAGTAAAAACTCATTTTTTATGCAAATACAAGAAACATTCAGTATTCGGTTTCCTAGATTTGAATGTGCCCAATATGTCAGGAAAATGCCTTTAATGCATGTACACTTCTCTTGCATTCTTCCGTAAATGCACTGGCTTGATACATTTAAGAGCAGATCTGACTGTCCAGTGCTATTCTATGGAGCCAATGTAGTAAGGATTCAACAACTTTAGAAATCTTAGAGTAAGATAATGGAGAAACAAAAATAGACGAAAAAATGGAGCAGGAAAATGGCAAATGGAGCAGGAGCAGGAACAATAAAATTATACAAAAATGGAGGTCCAATTACAGTCTTATTCTATGAAAACGATGCTTACAGATTCCTTCTCCATTATGGGTATTAGGGCGGGATGAAAGAAACATGCACAATAGCTATTTCAAGAGTGTAAATATCTAGAAAAAAATGTGTGCATTATGTTGATGAATTGCATAAAAAAATTAAAATAAGAGAACTGTTGCTCACATTTTTTATAGGTGAGGTAATGTGGGAGCACGGTCAGGATTTAAAAATCTGTCTCAGTGGAATAGTGAAAGCACCTAATAGACAAAGTGGTATGGTATACGATATTGTATTTCTGTGTAGTGTTATAGTAAAAACAGATTTTTTTTATGCGCAATACGAGAAACTTTCAGAATAAGGCTTCCTGAATTTGAATGTGCCCAATATGTCTTTGGTCTGGAAAAATGCTTTCAGCGCATGCGCACTTTTCTTACATTCTGCTGTAAATGCACTGGATTGATACACAAAAGAGTAGGGGCTAGATTCTATTACGGGTGCTAATTTTATCTCTGCGTTTGTCTCCAGTTTTCTCCCTAGACGTCAATACGAAAATGTTTGATAAAATGGGTGTTAACATTTAGCACCTGCAACAGAATCTAGCCCCAGATCTCCCTGTCCAGTGCTATGTAGCCAATGTAGTTAAGATTCAATGACTTTAGAAATCTTAGAGAAAGATAATGGAACAACAAAAATGGAGCAAAAACAGAGAAAAAAAATGGAGCAAAAACTGAGCAGTAAAATGGCAAAAATATGGAGCATGAAAATAATGCAAAAATGGAGGTGCAATTATAATCTTATTCTATGAAGCCGATGCTTACAGATTTCTTCACCATTATGGGTATTACGGCGGGATGAAGAAACATGCACAATAGCTATTTCGAGAGTGAAAATAACTAGAGGTAAAAGTTCAGGCATTATGTTGATGAACTGCATAAAAAATAAAAATAAGCAAACAGCTGCTCATTTTTTTTGAAGGTGAGGTAATGTGGGAGCATGGTCAGGATTAAAAAATCTGTCTCAGTGCAATAGTGAAAGCACCTAAAGCAAGAAGTACTATAGTGAACGATATTGTATTTATGATGGATGTTATAGTAATAACTCATTTTTTATGCACAATACAAGGAACTTTCAAAACACGGCTTCCTGGATTTGAATGTGTGCAATATGTGTTTGTTAAGGAAAAATGCCTTTAGCGCATGTACACTTCTCTTTCATTCTGTCATTAGTGCACTGGCTTGATACACTAAAGAGTAGATGTACAAATTCAGTGTTATTGTATGCAGCCAGTGTATTAAGGATTGAACAACTTTAGACATCTTAGTGTAAGATAATGGAGCACCAATAATGCAGCAAAAAACAAAGCAAAATAATGGAGCAATAAATGGAGCTTGAAAATGACAAAAATATGGAGCATGTAAATGGTAAAAAAATGTAGGTCCAGTTACGATCTTAATATATGAAACCGATGCTTACATATTATGGGTCTTAGTGCTGAATGAAAGAAACATTGACATTTGCTATTTCGAGAGCGATATTAACTAGGGAAAACGTTTGTGCATTATGTAGATGAATTGCAGAAAAAAAACTAAAAATAAGCGAACAGATGTGCACATTTTTTGTGCATTAGGTAATGTGGGAGCATGGTCAGGATTAAAAAATGTTTCAGTGGCATAGGGAAAACAATTAATTCAGGAAATACTATAGCATACGATATGGTATGTCTGTGTGGTATTATAGTAAAAACTACTTTTTTATGCACAAAAGAAGGATTCATGGATTTGAATGTGCGCAATATGTGCTTGTTCAGGAAAAATTCCTTTAGCGTATGCACACTTCTCTTTCATTACGCCGTAAGTGCACTGGCTTGATATACTAAAGAATAGATCTACAAATCCAATGTAATTGTATGCAGCCAATAAATTAAGGATTCAAGAACTTTAGAAATCTTAGTGTAAGATAATGGAGCAACAAAATGGAGCAAAAAACAAAACAAAATAATGGAGCAAAAAATGGAACATGAATATGGAGCATGAAACACATGCAAAAATGGACATCAAATGACAATTTTATTCTATGAAGCCGATGCTTACAGATACATTCACCATAATGGGTATTAGGGTGGGATGAAAGAAACATGCACAATTACTATGTTGAGAGTGAAAATAACTAGAGAAAAAATCTGTGCATTATGTTGATGAAATGCATAAAAAAATAAAAATAAGCGAACGGCTGCTCACATTTTTTGTAGGTGAGGTAATGTGGGAGCATGGTAAGGATTGAAAAATCTTTGTCAATTGAATAGTGAAAGCACCTAATGCAGGAATTACTATAGTATACAATATTGTATGTCTGTGTGGTGTTAATGTGAAAACTCATTTTTTATGCACAATACAAGCAATTTGCAGTATACGGGTTCCTGGATTTGAATGTGCCCAATATGTCTTTGCTCAGAAAAATGCTTTTAGCGTATGTACACTTCTCTTTCATTCAGCAGTAAGTTCACTGTCTTGATGCACTAAAGAGTAGATCTCACTATCCAATGCTATTCTATGGAGCCAATGTAGTAAGTAGGGATGGGCGAAACTTTCCGCCTCAAAGTGAAATTGGCGAAAAATGGCACTTTACACTTGGTGAAAAATTTCCTGCGAAAAGTGCCGATCTTACGCTTTTTTACGCCTTTTTCGCCCATTGAAATCAATGGGAACATAGAACTCACACACAACACATTACAAATAATATTTTATTTCCCAAAGGCATAGTATAAAAGGAACATGAGAGTGCCTGTGTTGGTAAGGTGTGGGGAAAGAATCAGTTGAACAGGGAATATTTTGGGGGGGTTGTTTACTGGGATTGGGGGGCACTTAATAAAAAATAAATCCTAAATAAAATAAAATAAAATGAAAACCATAAGACATGGTATAAAGGGAACTGAGGAAGGTGCCTGTGTTGGTGGCGTGTGGGGAAAGAATCAGTTGAACAGGGAATGTTTTTGGGGGTTGTTTACTGGGATTGGGGGGCACTTAATAAAAAATAAATCCTAAATAAAATAAAATAAAATGAAAACCATAAGACATGGTATAAAGGGAACTGAGGAAGGTGCCTGTGTTGGTGGCGTGTGGGGAAAGAATCAGTTGAACAGGGAATGTTTTTGGGGGTTGTTTACTGGGATTGGGGGGCACTTAATAAAAAAGAAATCCTAAATAAAATAAAATAAAATAAAAACCATAAGACATGGTATAAAGGGGTCTGAGGATGGTGCCTGTGTTGGTGAATGAATGAATCATTTGAACAGGGAATTTGTTTTGGGGGGCTTTCGTGACTGCTATTGGGGGGACAGTTAAGAAAAAAAATAAATCAATACAATAAAATAAGAAATTTGTATTTAAAGTGACAGAGACAGGAACCCACTGACATAAGCTGCCACTGAGGTGGACTGATACTTGACTTGATAGAATATTTTGTAGTGACTTATTTGTTAGATTTGTTGTTAGAGGCCTTTGTAGAACTTATACTTATTAGAAGCCAGAGCCCTGAAGAAACATTGATTTGTAGTACTTAAGCTTGTTTGGCACAAGCCCTAAGGAAACATTGTTGGAAACAAACCACCAAAAATTGTTTATTTTGTTTTGTAGGACTAGTTTTTTTCAAAACACAAGCCCTGAGAAAAAAATAAAAATGCCTTACTGGCCTAATGCCAGCAGGTCATGTTGGTCAGTGGCCACTGTCAAATGTCTTCCTGAGTTGCAACTGCTGTCCGTACTTCTGCTGCTGAGTTGTTTAAGCAGCAGGAGGATTAGGCAGCTGAAAGGGAATGGGATCAACAATAGCAGTAACATGGAAGATGGATGATGAAGGTTCCACTTACCACGACTGGCTCCAGTGATGCGCCTGAGGCAGTAGCAGCAGAATAAGTAGCCCCCAGTATTTATGGAGAAAAGTTGGCCATTAAATGTTCTCCACCTGCCCCTCCTCCAAAATCATCATGGGTGTGTTGTTATTAGAATATATTTTTTCCCTTGAGAGCAGGATCAGTGGGTCTCCTCACTCCTGCAATGTGCACAGTATGTGTGTGGTAAATAACATCTGGGGGCACAACTGTATCCAAACACCATGACACCCGAAACCAAGTACTGCCGATGTCACTGTACCCCTTGTCCAGACCTCGCTAAGGACACATGACAACTTGCTGACAGTTTAATAGTAATGATAAACCCTCCCTGCCTCCATCTTAGCATATTCTGCGGGATGGAATCTCCTCAGATGCTGCCTGATGGCCTGATACCGATTCTCCTCCACCACACTGGCATGTGTGGTCAGTGCACCACACAGTGTGCAATGGGTATAGATGAACTGCTATATCCTAACATCAAAAGAGCGGCTATCATTTGGTGGGGGAGGTAACGATGAACAAGGTGGATTGGCAGGAGATGTACTTGTTACCCTAGAGGAAGAAGGTGATGTTGATGGCGAGCTCATTGTTGCGCTCATCATGGAACTTCCAGTGTCTTTCTGGATTTCTTTATTCGTCCTCCTCTTTGATCTCCACTTTTCTGGAGAGTCAGGGGGTACAGTAACAGCAGTGCTAGATTTCTGTGATGGATGTTCGGCTTTAACATATTTGACATAAATGTCATGGTGTCTGCATTTCACGTGTGTTATCAGGGAGGTTAGGCCAAGGTGTGTTCCCTCCTTTCACCTTCTCACTAACTTGTCACAAATTTTGCACTGTACCATTGTTGATGATGACTGCACTGTGCCTGCCGGAAAAGAATAATAGTCCCACACCCATGACTTCAGGGGGGAGGAATAGGGAACAGGTGGAGAAGAATGGCCTCTTTCTTCTTCTTCCCCACATTCCCCTTCACTTTTTATGGCAGCGTATAATGTTGCTGCTACTGCCTCAGATTTAGCACTGCAACTAGGACCATGAGTATTGCTGGTGCTGGCAAGTGGAACCTGCCCTAGTCCCGCACTACTTGTTGACCCCATTCCCACTGTGTCCACGGTGGTCTGTGGCACTGTAGCCTTATCCTCAGCACCCTGCTGCCCTTTAATCTCAGCAGCAGCAGCAGCAGCAGCAGCAGCAGGAATTAGACCAGTTACAATTTCTGCAAATTCCAAAAGCTGACTGCTAGTGGTGGTGGTGATGCCCATCCTCATTCTGTCTCCCATTCCTTCTCACTTTCTGATAAAAAGGCCAACAATGTCTCTTCTACCCCAGCTTCTCCAACACCACCACCACCACCACCACTAGTCCATATGTGCTGCTGCTCTATTCCAGTCATCTCTCTGGAAGAGGTGACAAGCAAAGTAACAGAGGGTCTCCTGCTGTCACACTTGGCATCATTTTCTCCTTCCCACAGAGTACTACAAGAAACATTAGCAGCAGGCAAAGTATTGGTGGCAGCAGCTTCAGCACTGGCAGCAAGTTCAGCACTAGTGGCAGCAGGGGCAACACGTCTGGCAGCAGGTGCAACGCTAATGGCTGCAAGGAACGCAATGGTGGAACTGGCAGCAGGGGCAGCACGTCTTGCAGCAGAAAAAAAAAGAAATAAAGGGTGCTTCTATGTTATAAAAATAACAGTGCAAACATTAACATATTCACGGGACTCACTGCTGTTGATTCATTTTCAGGTGCACACTCTCCACAGGATCTCCACCCCTGGTAATTCCAACACACACAGAAAGGGTAAACGGCACTTCTGACACCAATTAAAATTTTAAGCTTTATTGTAGCTCTTTAAAAATAGATGGCTCATTAGACAGGACAGAGACATGACAGATAGTACTTCTATTCAGACATGACCCCCACACACAGTCTGACACGTTTCGCGCTAGTATAGACTTTAGTCATAGACACACATAGCAGCCAAAGCCATTCTAAATATAAACCTGACCTGTCCTGCTCTCACTAGTACTACCCTTTTCTCCCTCCCTTCCCATTCCCTTTTTTCCCTTCCTTCCCATTCCCTTTTCTCCCTCCCTACCCATTAAATTCCCCAAGATGCCCATAGTGATAGTAGTCACTATGAGTCTTTCCTGCCTCAATTTTTGCAAAATATCACAGCAGAACAGCACAGCACGTCTATCTCACTCTGTAGCTGCTTCTATTGTGTCTGCCTTCAGCGAAAACATCACCTTTTTATAGCGGAAGTGCAAAAACAACGTAAATCAATGTGCGGAAACTTTCTAGCTATTTAAAATATTGTGAACAATGTTGGTCAATGGGGAAAGATGCTAAAATTTAAACCGCTAGTTTTAAAGCAGATTTTCACACAAAAAAGCAGATAACAACGTGGTTTCCGTGAAATTTCCTGTGGGAACACGGCGACAAGTTTTGCCCACCCCTAGTAGTAAGGATTCTACAACTTTAGAAGTCATATGGTAAGATAATGGAGCAACAAAAATGGAGCAAAAAAGGAAGTAGGAAAATGGCAATAATATGAAGCATGAAAATTATGCAAAAATGAAGGTCCAATTACAATCTTATTCTATGAAGCTGATGCTTACAGATTCCTTCACCATTATGGTTATTAGGGCAGGAATAAATAAACATACACAACAGCCGTCTCAAGGGTGAAAATAACTAGAGCAAAAATTTGTGCATTAGGTTGATGAACTGCATAAAAAAATAAAAATAAGTGAACAGCTGCTCACACTTTTTGAAGGTGGGGTAATGTGGGAGCATGGTCAGGATTAAACAAATCTGTCTCAGTTCAAAGCAAAAGCACCTAATCCAGGAAGTAATATAGCGAACTATATTTTATATCTCTGTGTTGTTATAGTAAAAACTCATTTTTTTCACAATACAAGGAGCTTTCAGAACACTGCTTCCTGGATTTGAATGTGCACAATAAAATAAGACATTTATATGCAGCTGCAGCAGAGATCCCATGTACTGGCATTGTGAAAGAATGAGAGGCAGTGCTCTATACTGCCTCTAGTGTATCTTCTCAGCTGTCTGTCCCTTGCTATCAAAGTAAGGCAGTGCTTTCCAAACTGTGTGTCGCGACACGTTAGTGTGTCGACTGCAGCGTGTAGGTGTGTCACAGGCAAAGGTGCCGTTTACACAGCGCGAGATTGTCATTCAACCCAAGCATGAGCTACACTGGGAGCTGAGATAAAGCACTACTACTTAATGGTCACATTTACACAGCGGGAGATTGCATCCGTGTGCTGCATACAGCTGTTAAGATATACATAATACAGAGACACTCCAGCTGTTACAAATCTTTTGGCGCTTCAGCTGTTAAAATCTTTTGAGATGCCACCTCCTCTATACCTCTGCTCTCTCTTTGGGCTGCCAGGCTGGAGGTGTCCCTGTGCGCCGAGGCTGCTTGTCACATGGCTGCTGCTTCTGCTTGTGGCACCGATGAGACAGAAAAGACGGAGGATACTTCTAAAATCAGTTATGTGCTATCTATTTAACCCTTTGAGTGCCAGAGGGGTATGGAAAGCATTGCAAAGCAATGCATTCCGTACCCCTCTGGCACTCAAAGGGTTAATAATGTGACATGACAATCTTGCACTTATATGTAGTGCAACATTCTCATGTCGCCCTTTTAAAAACCACACAACATGCTTAATGCCTTCTGTAGTACGAATGAAAGGTTTTCATGAGATATGTTGTGTCCCCATACATCTTCTTATTACAATTTATGTATGTGTCTGTATCTCTTATAAGGGGTTATTAGTTTAACCTCCGGTTTGCTAGCAAAACTGAATTACTGTGTCACAAAATGATGCATGTCTAAAAAGTGTGTCACCGACATGAAAAGTTTGGAAAGCTCTGAAGTAAGGGACAGAGAAGCAGAGAGGAGACACCTAGTGGACAAATAAAATGCAGCATCTTCACTGCTGTGCTGAAGGCTGGCTAAATGCAGGTCCATTTTTGACCTGCTAAAATTAACTTTTGTTGTTTTTTTTAATTAAAAACAGACACAACATTTGTCAATAACCAAAATAGGAAGTGTGGTTGTTGTGGAGCCATGTAATACATTTATACACACGCCAAATGTCATCAATAAAAAAGTGGGAAAATTGGGTGGGAAAAAGGAACATGGGGTTTTTCACCCGGGGGAACAGTGACCACTTAAAACTGCCCGTTTTGTAGATATAAACATACCAAACTAGACCGCTCTAGCAGACCAAAATGTAACACATATCGTATCAATGTAGCGAAAACTTCAAAACATGTTGCAATATTTTGGATGCTTCACTCACCCCGTCATGCGAACGCTCACCTCCTCACTTGATAGTCAAGCTGACGTCAATCATCAACCTAAAAAGCGGTGCCGTAACCAAGGAGCTCCACTCCTCTAATTGGAATAAATAAAAAAAGAACAAAAGAAGTCCGCACTCGCTGGCATTAGTAAAAAATAAAATATTTGTAACTTTATTGGAAAGTGAGTAAAAACATCCGGACACAATCAGGACAAAGATAACCCCACGATAATTCCCTAACGCGTTTCGGACCTCAATGGTCCTTACTCATAGGTAAAAGTGGCAGGTATTCACATAGGTATCGGATTTCTGGGTATCGAAAGGGTTACCAGACACCCTAGGGGTGGAAACATCTTACGCCGTTTGGGCAAACGAGAGATGTACTGGATACACCGATTAGATACCAGAGTTCCTCAGGGTTTGAATGCGGAATGGGACTTGAGCTTGTTTTACTAGGAGATTAGTCTCCTATAGTATTCCATGGGTTAAGTTTAGTATTTAGTTTACTGGATTCTGATCTGACTTCTGATTTTAGTATTAGAAGTCATTTCCTTGATAGTTCAATTTTATTTGTTTAGAACATATGGGAAGACAAAAGAAAAATATAGGAAAGGCAGATGTATGTGTATATATACTATGCGCATGTTTTACCTATGTGTTCTGGACAATTTAAAATCCCACGCGATGCTTTAGTGTTTTACACTTAGTATCGACACATACATTTATATAGATGTTTTTAGTGTGTGTATCTTTAAGAGGCAGGAGGTTTATGGGATTGTATTTGTGTATTTAAGGAGTGTGAATACCTTCCACTTTTACCTATGAGTAAGGACCATTGAGGTCCGAAACGCGTTAGGGAATTATCGTGGGGTTATCTTTGTCCTGATTGTGTCCGGATGTTTTTAATCACTTTCCAATAAAGTTACAAATATTTTATTTTTTACTAATGCCAGCGAGTGCGGACTTCTTTTGTTCTTTTTCGTTTTGTAGATATGACTGACCGGTCATACCTTTCATTCAGTGTCCATAAAAATTTAACCCATTGTGCCCAAAT
Source organism: Rhinophrynus dorsalis (assembly GCA_037306005.1). NCBI lineage: Eukaryota > Metazoa > Chordata > Amphibia > Anura > Rhinophrynidae > Rhinophrynus > Rhinophrynus dorsalis. The sequence goes on along the minus strand of CM074724.1, from coordinate 224,001,252 downwards.
GATCCCAAGAGAAAAAAAAATGGCGTTTTTTTACTTTTTTTTTTTACAGTTTTCTTTAATTTTACTACAATAAATAGTGGACTATCCATATAAGTATGGTATCAAAAGAAAGCCCTATTTGTGCGTAAAAAAACGGTATATAATTGTCATGGGTAAAGTACTTAGAGGGCAAACACTGTTGAACAAAGACAGAGTCAAAAAGGTCAGAATTGCTCAGGTCCTTAAGTGAAATCAACCTCACATGTTACCTGTCCTTAAGGGGTTAAGAGTAGATCTACAAATCCAGTCTTATTGTATGGAGGCAGTATATTAAGGATTCAACAACTTTAGAAATTTGAATGTAAGATAATGGAACAAAAATGGAAAAAAAATGGAGCAAAAAATGGAGTAGGAAAATGGCAAAAATATGGAGTATGAAAATTATGCAAAAATGGAAGTCCAATTACAATCTTATTCTATGAAGCCGATGCTCACAGATTTCTTCAACATTATGTGTATTAGGGCGGGATGAAGGAAACATGCGCAATTGCTATTTAAAGAGTGAAAATAACTTACAAAAAAGTTTGTGCATTATGTTGATGAATTGCATAAAAAATACAAATAAGCGAACAGCTGCTCACATTTTTTGTGGGAATTAACCCTTTAACGACCGGCCGATCGGCGAGGCGACTTGAGTAGATCTTTTTTTTTTTTTAATTTTCCGGTTCTGGACTCCCCGAACGGTGTGCAGCCGCGGGGGGAGCCCGGAACTCCATGACGGTCATAGTACGTCATGGGTCGTTCAGTCAGATCGACCCATGACGTACTATGACCGTCAAGGGTCGTTAAGGGGTTGAAAAAACTGTGTCAGTGGAATACGAGAAGCACCCAATGCAGGAAGTACTATAATGTACGATATGGTATTCATTTTTTTATGCACAATACAAGGAACTTTTGGAACACGCTTCCTGGATTTGAATGTGCGCAATGTGTTTGCAGAGGAATAATGCCTATAGCGCATGCACACTTCTCTTTCATTCCTCCGGTAGTGCACTGGCTTGATACATTAACCCCATAGCGACAATTGACTTACCAGGTACGTCCCACAAAAACTTTCACTTAGTGACAGAGGACGTACCTGGTAAGTCCCGGAAGTCCGGGTCTACGTGCAGCTGCACGCCTTTTGGAGACTTTCTGTAATGGGTGTTTGGCTTTAACATGTTTGGAGTAAATGTCATGGTGTCTATATTTCATGTGTGTTATCAGGGTGGTTGTGCCAAGGTGTGTTCCCTCCTTTCCCCTTCTCACTAACTTGTCACAAATTTTGCACTGTACCATTGTTGATGATGACTGCATTGTGCCCGCAAGAAGAGAATAATAGTCCCACACCCATGACTTCTGGTGTGGGGGGGTGATAGAGAACAGGTGGAGAAGAATGTCCTCTTTCTTCTTGTCCTCCAAATTCCCCTTCACTTTCTGTGGCAGCCGATAATGTTGCTGCTGTTGCTGCTACTGCCTCAGATTTAGCACTGCAACTAGGATCAGGAGGAGTATTGCTACTGCTGGCAAATGGAACCTGTCCTAGTCCCGCATTACTTGTTGACCCCTTTCCCACTGTGTCCACGGGGGTCTGTGGCACACTAGCCTGCCCCTCAGCACCCTGCTGCCCTTTCATTTCAACAGCAGCAGAAGTTAAAGCAGTTTCAATTTCCGCTAATTTCAAAAACTGACTGCTAGTGGTGGTTGTGATGCCCATCCTCATCCCTATCTCCCATTCCTTCTCAGTTTCTGATAAAAATGCCATCAATGCCAGCTTCTCCAACACCACCACTAGTCCCTACGTGCTGCTGCTCTATTCCAGACATCTCACTGCTGCTTGGAGGAGGTGTCACGGTTACCCAGAGAAGTTCAGGAGTCAGTAACACCACCACTAGTCCCTACGTGCTGCTGCTCTATTCCAGACATCTCACTGCTGCTTGGAGGAGGTGTCACGGTTACCCAGAGAAGTTCAGGAGTCAGTACGGTTAGTTAATGCAATTTATTAACAAATGACATAAAGAAGATATATACAATATATACAATAGGAATAAGCACAGGGTAATAGCCAGCAAGCCTTCTATCAGAAATAATAGGTTGCAATGCTAAACCACTGTGCTGGAGACTAGGCCTTAGCCACTGGAAGTCTCAGCTGGAACCAGGAACAGGAACTGGAACAGGAACCCAGGATCTCGATCCGACAAGGAATAAGGTCTGACTCAGCCTGCAGTCAGAAGGAAATATCACTGACTCACACCTGGAGCCAGTAAGGGTGAATACTGACTCATGTCTTCAGTCAGTAGGAGAGAATACTGACTCACGCCTGCAGTCAGTAGAAATAAGGTGAAAACTGACTCACGCCTGCAGTCAGCTATTCAAGTCTACCAGAGCCCAAGGCCCGTACTAGATTGGGTGTCTGGTCACCAGGGAAAAAGACGAAAGAATAGTCAGACAGAGCCAAAAGTCAGCACCAGAGGGGGTAGTCAGACAAGCCAGGTCATATACAGTTAAGGTAATCAGCCAGAGCCACAAGTCTGCACCAGATTGGATGTCCACTATTAGGGGTTAGCAAAAGAATAGTCAGACAGAGCCACAGGTCAGCACTAGAATGGATGGAAGACTAGCCAGATCATACACGGAGCCCAAGGTAACAGAACTGCTATGAACAACAACGCAAGGGCAACTGAGTCAGGCCTCAGTCTGCCCTTTAAACCCCTCCACAGGAAGTAGTAGGAGCAGCTCAGAGGGAGGAAGTAGGCAGTTGGTAGGAGGAGACTACAGGAAGAAAACAGATAAAACAGAGGCCATCAGCATGCTTGAAGCCTTGCGCCTGAAGATGATGCTGAAGTCAAGGTAAGCTGTAACAGGAGGTGACGAGCAATATGACAGAAGGTCACCTGCTGTCACACATGGCATCATTTTCTCCCCCTGGGTACTACAAGAAACACTAGCAGCAGGCAAAGTATTGGTGGCAGCAGGTTCAGCACTGGCAGCAGGTTCAACACTAGTGGTAGCACATCTGATAGCAGGTACAACACTAGTGGCTGCAGGTACAGCAATGGTGGCACTGACAGCAAGGGCAGCATGTCTTGCAGCAGGCACAGGCAGCTGACCTGTCCTGCTCTCACTACTACTACCCTTTTCTCCCTCCCTTCCCATTCCCTTTTTCCTTTCCTTCGCATTCCTTTTTCTCCCTCCCTTCCCATTAAATTTCCCAAGATCCCTTGGGGTGATTTAGGGGGATTGGACAGGATTGGTACAGTAGTGGTCCCTTCCTCCTCAGACTTAGTAGACACAATGGTCCTTCCAGCTCCTCCGTTGATTATTTTTTACCCTGATCATAGTGATAGAAGTCACTATGAGCCTCTCCTGCCTCACTTTTTGAAAAATATCACAAGAGAACAGCACAACACGTCTATCTCGCTCTGTAGCTGCTTTTATTGTGTCTGCCTTCAGCGAAAACGTCACGTTTTTATAGCGGAAGTGCGAAAACAGCGTAAATCAATGGGTGGAAACATTCTAGCCATTGAAAAAATTGTGAAAAATTTTGGCCAATGGGCGAAAAATGTGAAAATTTTAACCACTAGTTTTAAAGCGGATTTTCCCACGAAAAAGCGGATAACAACGTCGTTTTTGTGAAATTTCTAGTGGGAACATGGTGACAACTTTTGCCCACCCCTAATAATGGAGCAACAAAAATGGAGCAAAAAACAGAGCAAAAAATACAGCAAAAATTGGAGCAGGAAGATGATGCCAAAAATGGAGGTCCAATTCCAATCTTATTCTATGAAGCCGATGCTTACAGATTTCTTCATCATTATGGGAATTAGGGTGGGATGAAAGAAACATACACATTTGCTATTTCCTGAGTCAAAAATACTATGGAATAACTTTGTTCATTAGGTTGATGAATCTCATAAAAAACTAAAAATAAATGAACTGCTGCTCATATTCTTTTGTAGGTGAGGTAATGTGGTAGCAGGGCCAGGATTAAAAAATCTGTCTCGGGGGGTGTGTACGGACCATCGACGTGATGGCAGCTTAACTAGTGAGCTTCGGCTATATATGAGATTTCTCCTATTTTTCACTATGGGATCCTATATATAATGGTACCAGGGGATATCTAAATATTCAGTGAAGTATGCAAAACCGAAAAAAGAAATTCTCTAATCTACATACCCAAGTCAAAACTCTTGAGACAGTGGTTCACCACCAAAAAGAGCACATCCAACATCGAGGATCAATGATCTTGATAACAGAGGGAGACGATGCAATCTCTGTATAAAAAATCTACCTGAAACAGTCCTACCTCAAGACTTAAAAAGTACAATGCAATTGTTCTTTAAATCTATACTAGGTGAAGCACAAGCTGGGCCTGTGTATATTGAGTGGGTACACTGCACTTTGAAACCTAGAGAGAACAACCTCCCACAAATTATTATCTGCTTTCTTCAATATGAAGTCAAAGACCTGATTCTTAGGAAATGCAGAGAGTCTTGTAATCTTCTATGTGGAGGTGCTGAGATGTAGGTGGGGATTCCCATTTGTTTTACATGCATCTCTGAATGATAAAAAGGCCTCACTATATTCTTCAGATGAAATGGTCTCATTTTGCTCTGCTTTGGGCATCTCACTACCACTATCTTCCGTGCAACAGACTACACAGCCCTCAAACAAGTCCCATCGAAGGCTAGAATGATCTCCGGGGTCTCCGGCACAAAGACTGAAACATCGCAAACTGGATGGCTTCCAACTGCAGAGCCAGCAGGAATTGGAAGCGTCTGCTTGGACCTGAACTATACGTACCACAGAAATTTTTGAGCAGCCTGGCTGTGATTTGTTACCTGGAAAACGTTCATCCAGGTTCGTTGGACTCTTAAAGTTCATCTGGGAGTCTCTTAGTCATTGCAACCCTGACCAGAAAGTTGAACGGACTTGTTTAGTTATTCAGTTTTGTGGGTGATCTCAGGGCTTTAAGGTCCACAGGATGGTTAAGACTCTGTATGCTCTGCTCCTCATTACTGGACATTTTTCAATTGTTCTAGGACAGTTTATATGGCTTTAGCTGGGTGAGAATGTACCCAATGTTCTGATTAATATATTATGGCCTACTTCACCAATGGATGGGGGTCCCTTTTTATTCTTCTCCCTTCCTGCTCTTCTATCTCCCTCTCACTACTACATGCTGTATTTCCTACTTCCAGACTCCTAGTAGATGGCTAGCAGGATACTTTTCCTTCATGCCAAATGCTCTCAGGGACTATATTCAGATCATATAAATATGTTGTCTTGTTTATAAAATATGCTATATGAAATTGATTCTTGTTTCTGTGTATTATCCGCACTTGTTATAAGTTCTTTTCTTTATCAGTTAAACGTAATCTGGTCAAAAAGTCTCTACCTATTGGCTACAGCCCCCCGTACTCCATAATCTCCTCATATTAATTTGCTGTATGCTCCAATTTAGATGAATCCTTCCATCTGGTTCATACAGTTTACTTTCCACCATTATAATGGGGGTGCACCAGCAGAGGATACTGAGATTAGCAGATGTAAGGGCATTTTCTGAACCTTATTTTATTATTATTTATACTCTTGTAAACTGGGGAGATTTGGGCTGAGGGGTATGATCTACATTGTTGATTTATTTTGTCTTTTCTGTAAAAACATTCACCACTGGATGGCATACCCTTAGTAGCTGAGAGTCAAAAGAGAGGTAGCATTGAGTTCTATTATTAAGGAGGTGAAGTTAAAGATTGTACAAGCAGTCTTGTATGGTTGATGGGAAGCAGGTGAGACATTTATAGCGACCATTGAAGTTATCAAAATTCGGCTTCTCACTGCCGCTCTTTCCTTTTCATGCAAGTTGCTCTCCTTCTGTGGTGTGCGTCTTGGATCACTCTTAGTCCTAGTTGAGGCATGAAAGATCGTACGCACTGCACAGAGGTGACTAAAATACATTTTGCACTGTTTTTTCTGAGATGGGTATATGAAGCTACCTCGCTTTTGATTTCATGTTCCCTTTCCCCTAATTTAGTGGTTTAGCCGAGTTACCTTTTTGAATACAGATATATATTCCAGGTTTCTGTTGAAATTACAGACTGTCTGCTTTCATTAACCAATTGGATAGGTTTTCAATTTGCATTTTTTTATTCTTTTCTTTTTTCCTTACCGCTTATGGTTTCTTAAGGGCTCATTAAGGGTGCTCTGTACATAGTGTCCACCGTTCACTTGCATTCTACAAGCTGAATATGAAGTCATATTCTCACTAGGATTTGCTTGACTAGAAGTATACCACAACATCCTATGTCACTGACTCTTGGTTAGGGTCTCCATTCCACTTACACCATTCTCCCCCCACCTGTCGACACCCAGGTAGCAGTAGAGTTTATCCACTGGAACCATTTTATTTAACTCTGATTCCCTGATCGTGATACAGACACCCTTCCATACCAATAGACAGCAGCAGTGCACTAATTGTATGTTTAGAGGTTACCTAATACATTGTTAGACTGGATTCCTTTTACTCTTCATTCTCATGGATAGTCGACCATCAGCTCCACGTACCTGATCACTTACCACATTATCATGTTACTCCTACACCCTACAGACTATTTGTCACTGGGATCCCTCCTTTTGTTATTACTCATAATTACTTCACTGATCTTTTGGATTTATCTTTTGGGGGCACTATTTCAGTGCCTTCGTCATACCTTACCCTCCCCTGTTCTTCTCCTATACCTTTCCCTGAGGATATCAAGTACAGCTCCTATTGATAACATACTTGTACCACCATGTATTCTATGAAGTTCATGTCACTAAATGCCAAGGGTCTCAATAACCCAGAAAAAAGGTCTCTCTTGCTTAGAGACTGTGTTAGACTCAAGCCTGATGTGGTATTCTTACAAGAAACCCATTTTAATCACCTACACATCCATACTTAAAGGGATAGTAATACTTCATTTTAAGTTTATTTTATTTTGTAGGCATTAAAAAAACATGAAGAATGATATAAGTCTTATCTCTCAAACCTTTACGGTTTATGAGATATTCACAAGCAAAGTTTCCCCCTCCCACCCCTTTTTCTAGTGTAAGCCATCTCTTCTCAGATGTGAATCTGGTTGTAAGACCAGACAGATAACAGCAGGGGACAATCTTCTTTGTATGAAAAGAATGAAAGCCCTTCCCCCCTTGACAAGTTTTTCAGCTTTTTCCCTTATCTTAATTGAAGATTGTCCCTCTCTGCAGTCTACCTGGGCACCTTCCTTCTGATCTGGCTGAACGGGGGGGAGGGGATACTTTGCTTGTGAATATCTCTTAAACCATAAAGGTTTGAGAGATAAGACTTATATCGTTCTTCATGTTTTTTTAATGCCTAAAATAAAATAAAGATAAAACGAAGTATTACTATCCCTTTAAGTTCACAACATTTTCCAACTACTTACTTTGCATCGGCAAACGAGAAAAAAGCAGGGGTGGGTATTCTCATTGGTTCTAAATTGCCCTGGACTCTTATAGATACAGTGTTTGTTCCTTATGAAGATATTGGATATATTAGATACATGGGTGGATGGGACTATAATATGGGGAGTGGATTTCAATATGGCATTCACACCAGAACTAGTCTCTTCTTCTGGAATCTCTCCCTTCAGACTTTCCCATTTATCCAGGTTGAAAAAAAGATTAGCGTTTAATCAGATAATTGACCCTTGGAGGTTAATACACCCCACTGAGTGTGACTACACGTTTTTTTCCAACCCACATTCCTCATACAGTCAAATCAATTATATCCTGACTTCTCAATATTGTCTTCAATTCCTTACCTTTGCGGATATTCATACGATCACATTGTCTGACCATTCAGCGGTCACTACCGCGCTTTCTTTTCCTGAATTTTCATCCTCACCTAAAGACTTTAGACTACATGAAAGTCTACTCAAAGATAGGAATATTACCCACACAGTCAACAAGGGTATCAACAAATATTTTCAATTTAACCTCGTCAGGTGACTTTGCCCTGCCGGCAATCTGGGAAGCACACATAAGTGTTCTTCGAGGTTTGTTGATTAAATTGGGATTACTCAAGAAGAAGGAACGAGATAGATCTTTTAATAGACTTCTGGGCAAAAGCCAGACATTGGAATCTATGTATAAGGTGACTAGACCAGCTGACGAAGGTGACATTATCAAAAAACTTCAATCGGAAGTTAACAACAGCCTTAGAAGACATACATGTGGAAACAATATCATAGGTATTTGGAAGCTGGTAAATGTGGGAGGAATCTAGCTTTACTGATTAAACAGAGACGCAGCATGTCACATGTATCACACATACAGGACACACGTGGGAATCCCATCTCCTCGTATCTACAAATAGCAGAGGCCTTCAGGAAATACTATGAGGCTCTTTATAATCTATCACGCCCCCTGGAGGGACTACAGTCAACGGTCCTGGATATAGCTACTTACCTTCACTATGCAAATGTTCCCTGTTTATCATCAGAGGTTATTAAGTCACTTGACCAACCGTTTCTAGTGGAGGATGTTACTAAGGCCATAAGAACTCTTCCAGTTGGGAAAAGCCCAGGTCCTGATGGTTTCTCAGATATGTATTATCGTACATTCATTCAAACATTGTTCTCTCATATGACCGATGCCTTCAGTGCAATCCATGCTGGTCATGCATTTCCAAAACATGCTCTGGAAGCGCATGTCGTAGTCATACCTAAACCCAGTAAAGATGCATCCTTGTGTTGTAATTACTGCCCGATATCCCTGCTTAACCTTGATGTGATTCTCTTTGCGAAAATTATAGCTAACAGGATTCACCTGCACTTAAAGGGATAGTAATGGTTAATTTTATGTTGATTTAATATTGTAGACATTAAAAAAAGGTTAACATCGATGTAAGTCTTATCTCTCAAACCTTTATGGTTTGAGAGATATAAATTGCAAAAGTTACCTTTTCCTGGCTGTTTCACTCAAGTCTGCCATCTAGCTGACAGCTGCAGATTCCGGCCATTTGACCAGGCAGAGGCTCTTCAGCAGAGCTGAAATCACGCTGTTTAGAAATAAATGTTTGCAAACCGGGCACACTTTGTAGACCGTTCTAAATGAAGTATTTGTCTTTAGATATTGTTATATCGGCACTGCTGAAGAGCCACATCTGGACCAGCGACCAGAATCTGCTTCTGACAGCTTTACAGCTCGTCAAGCAGAAAGGGGAGGGACCAGAGAACTTTATTTTCCTATATCTCTCAAACTATAATGGTTTGAGAGCTACAAATAAGTGTAAGTACTCTCTTTTAATTGTATCTACCATATAGTTAATACTTTTTTTCTGACATTACTACCCCTTTAATCTCACTATGACACCCGAACCAGGGAGGTTTTGTCCCTGGACGGCAGGCTAGTCATAATACTATGGCAGTTATCTCCTTGATGCATTCGCCGTTGAAGAACAAAATACCCACAATCCTGCGTGGTACCGACTCGGAAAAAACATTCAGTCGGGTTGACTGGAACTATCTTCGGGCGGTTCTTGACAGCATGGGTGTCGGACCATCTCTAGTAGCTTGTATTATGAGTTTGTATTCTGCTCCCACTGCTAGGATACTGGTTAATGGGACATACTCAGATCCATTCAATATAAGTAACGGTACTAGACAGGGGTGACCTTTATCACCACTCCTCTTCAAATTAACTCTGGAACCCTTTCTACAATACCTTAGGAATGACAAATTCATTCAAGAGGCAAATATAGTTTTTGATACCTTTTATTGGCTAACTAAGCAGATTTAAATGCAAGCTTTCAAGACCTTAGGTCTATTCCTCAGGCATGTTATACAGATAAATATGAAAACATCTCTCTTAAATACAAGTACACATCACATTGTTTAGCATGGAAATCAGATAACAGAATGCAGTCCAGATCCAGATATCTTTGATCAGTCAATGGTAAATTGCACTCTTCCTCTGAGGCTTTAGAGGTATTTGCTAACATGGTACCAACTCTCATCTAAATTCATTCAAGGCATCAAAGTGGGGTGTAGAGAACACAAGGTCATGTCCTTTGCTGATGACGTTCTTATGACCATCGCTAATCCGACACTTTTTCTGCCGTATGTCTTGTTCAGATTAGATGAGTACTCTTCTGTATCCGAGGCAAAGATAAACTTATCGAAATCTCAGATTTTAAAATGTAACCTTGTCCCCCTGCGAAATGTCCCAATTGCAGGATAAATTCCCATTCAAATGGGCTAATTCAGACATCACCTACCTAGGCATTAGGCTCTCGCCAAAGTTAACTGATATCCCTCAACTTAACCTGATTCCTTCCTGTCGACTATTAAATCGGACATTAGCCGCTGGCAACCAATTATTAAATCTTAGTTGGATAGAATTAATGTCACTAAAATGATGATTCTCAAAACACCTGATTGATACCTTGCAAACAGAGGTTATTTCTAGTGTTGAGCGAGCATGCTCGGCCGATGCTCGGATCGGCTCGAGCATCGCTCTGCTCGGCACATGGCGGTACTCGTACGAGTACCGCCATGTGCTCGCCCGCCATGTTCGGGTGGCAGGGATCTGTGCCGAAGGAGGCACAGATCTTACAGACGCTCCGCTGGACCACCAGGGACTGGAGGTAGGGGGCATTGCGGAGATGAAGGGGGCATTGCGGAGATGAAGGGGGACATTTTGGAGATGAAGGGGGACATTGTGGAAGGGGGGCATTGCGGAGATGAAGGGGGCATTGCGGAGATGAAGGGGGACATTGTGGAAGGGGGACATTGTGGAAGGGGGGCATTGCGGAGATGAAGGGGGACATTGTGGAAGGGGGACATTGTGGAAGGGGGGCATTGCGGAGATGAAGGGGGCATTGCGGAGATGAAGGGGGACATTGTGGAAGGGGGACATTGCGGAGATGAAGGGGGCATTGCGGAGATGAAGGGGGACATTGTGGAAGGGGGACATTGTGGAAGGGGGACATTGCGGAGATGAAGGGGGCATTGCGGAGATGAAGGGGGACATTGTGGAAGGGGGACATTGTGGAAGGGGGACATTGTGGAAGAGGGGCATTGTGGAGATGAAGGGGGGCATTGACCAGGCACCCTCCCCTCATCAGAGCAGGGGGTGCCTGGTGTAATGCTCGTGTCGCCCCATTGAATTCAATGGGGCTCGGGTGCTCGGCCGAGCACTCGAGCCTCCGGCGGTGCTCGGTCAGAGCACCCGAGCACCCGAGCATCGGGGTGCTCGCTCAACACTAGTTATTTCCTTCATTTAGGCGAAGTCAAGGCAGAGACTTCGACATTCTATCTTAACTAGGTCTATTTCACAAGGAGGTCTTGGTCTTTCGGAAATTAAAAGGTATTATCAGGCTTCGGTGTTTTCCAGACTATTTGATTTCACAGAAAGGGGTAAGAGATGGTGTATTCAGACTATTGATAAGTGTATGGAACAAATGGGCCCATTGCATCCCCTATGGATTGATAAATCCAATGTTCCGGTGGAATGCTTATCTCACCCGGTCTTTGGTCATATTATTATGATGTGTTACTAAGTTAATTCCTCTCACCTTTTCTCCCCTTCGCCTTCCCTGTTGCTATCAGTCATGGGAAATCATGTATTCCCGGCCAGCCTTTATCCTTCCCCCTTTTCTGCTTTGAAATCGGAGGGATTAACAACTTTGGGAGCTCTAGAGCATTTGCCAAAACCTCTAAATAAGGAAGTAGTCCAATCTCGCCTGGGCCGTGGTCAGGTTCAGTGGTGGGCAGTATTCCAGATCAGAGATTGGATGAAGCTCTACTTACTAGCAGCCCCTTCTCCATGCCGACTTTTGCTTCTGCCTGGCATTCTGACCTGGGGTCTCCCGCATTAGCTGAGGAAGAGACTTGGTTAACCATTTTTCGGAATATTAGGTTTCTTCCCAGAGATACTCCTTCTCAGGAAAACTATTACAAGCTGCTGTCCTGATGGTATTTGACCCCTAACCGCCTATCAAAATTTGACCCTTCTGTCAAGGACATCTGCTGGAGGTGTGGCGCTCGAGGTGGCACACTGATCCACATGTGGTGGCAGTGCCCAATTATTGCCGAGTACTGGTCGCAGATCACCGCTAACATAGAACTTATTTTGGGATTTCCAGTCCCAAAGGACCCTACTCTTCTTTTACTTTCCGCTCATACTTCCTTCCCACCTAGACAGTTCTCGCTTTTACACTTCCTTTTGACCACAGCTAGGCTAACTGTTGCTTCTCATTGGCTAATGGTCACCAGTCCGCCTTTGGCATCCTGGATCATACGTATTGAGAGATTTTGCACAATGGAGAGACTACATGCTTACAGTACCCATAATATATTGGTCTACAGGGAGATGTGGTCTCACTGGGAGCAGTGCAGTTTGAGATGGGATGGTCGGGTGTTTAGGGATCCGGAGATGGGTGGTGGGCCCCCCACATCTTAGCCGTTGCTGTGTCTTAGCGGATACTGCTTCCTGGACTACTTTAAGCACTCCCTAGTTCGCCTTGAACTTATACGTCGTTCACCCCTGACATGGGTTCTCCTTGCCATTGAGTTGCTCTGATGGACTACCCAGCCCCCCTCCTTCTCCTTCTCCCTTCTCTTTCTGTTCCCTTTAGTCTCTTCCTTCTTTGTCTTTCTTTTCCACTATATCTATTTTAGTTTCTTTTTCTTAACTCTCATATGTACTTCCTACTTGAATTGTATGGCCCTTCTTCGACTCCGTCACTCATAAGTCATTTTTTTTTATCCTTTTATATGTTTAAGCGGTTCAGAAATTATTCTCTAGATAGTCCTGGTTCAGATTTAAGCCTTCTCCCTGGCCTCACGCCTTCTTGTCTGTGCCAGTTTATGTATAATAGTGTCTCCTTACAAGTCACTCCAGGCTGCTCTGGGTACTGTCTCTGGTTTTTTTTTGATGTTTTGTTATTGAGCTACCTTATGATGTATTCTGCTTTGTCATACATTTCTTGCACTGTTTGTATTGCTTTCATTTATTGCAATAAACATTTTCCAAGAAAAAAAAAAAAAAAAGAGATTGGATGAAAAATTATGCTGGAAATGACACTTGTACGAGGGATCTAACGATTCTTGAAGCTGCGCTAATCTGTCCTACAACCACTATCCAACCTCTTTCTTTCTTTTATGCCCTCTTGGGTGATGTCCCGGGGCTTCCCAAGCCCTATGTTTTGATACTCTGGGAGAAGGATCTTTCTATCTCGTTGAATATGTCTACCTGTTCAGTTTTAATTTTAAATATGCTAGGTCCACAAGGATAAGAGAGATGAACTATAAGTTATATACCAGGTGGTAATATACTCCCCTTCAATTGTCCAAAATGTTTGCAACTTCGTCGCCGTTATGCTGGAGATGTTCCGGTGATGTTGGATCAATTTACCACATTTTGGTGGACTTGTCTACGTATAGTTCCATACTGGGAGGGAGTAAGATATCTCCTACAACAGAAGTTAGGGGCAGATGTTCCATTAGATCCATTACTATATTTATTCTCTTTCTCTTAGAGTATCAGTCTTTTTCAAGGTAAGTTCCGGAGAAATACTCTCTTTCCACTCTTGAATGCAGCGAAAGCGGTTTTACCGAGTTTATGGAAATCATCAGCAATTCCTCCATTACACTTATGGACCCAAAGGGTTGACTCCCTCTTAAATATGGAAAGGTGCCATGCAATAGCGACCAACACTTTAAGTCTTTTTGATCTCCAAAGCACTTTCATCCTTTCCTCTAATTTCTCCTGTTATCCAGCTACTTAGAAAAGGCAATATGGACGACATTGCAGGGGAATGTTGGGGCCTTTGGGTTTTGGCGACACTCTATATAATGCTGGTGGTGTTAGCTTCCTGACACACAATAATTATTATTTTCAAATCGTGGTCTGGGTTGTACTTGATGTTCTCGCCCCTTGAACACCCTCTTCCCATTCCTTTCCATTCCCTTTTCCCATGTACCTCTTATTTGTCCCTTACCCTTCATTACTCTCTACTTTGACTTCACCAACACATCACACGTATGTCCATTTAGGGTTCTCATTCAACATTCTGTTGCTTCAGGTTCAGGGTAACAAGTAACCCTAAGTCAGGTAGCTTTTTTCTCTACTGTATATATTTTTGGGTATACACCTCACGTCTTTTTCTTGTACAAGCATCCTTTTAGGAATTCTCTTACCCATTATTTCCCAAAGCTTTGTATTATAAACTACCTGTTATTTTTCATTGATGCTCCTGTGATTTATAACAAATAAGATATGATTTATTATCATAAACATTCTAACTTCATTGTATGCATATTTATATACATTTACATTGGTAGACTAATGCTTGAAACTGTGCAACTTGTTTTTCGTTCTTTTGATTGTAAAATTATTCAGTTATTGCCCTTAGTTTCTTTTTGTATATCTTTGTATGATGTGTAAACTTCAATAAAGCTATTTTGAACTTGAAAAAATAAAATCTGTCTCAGTGAAACAGTGAAAGCACCTAATGCAGGAAGTGCTATAGCGTACAATATTGTATGTCTGTGTTGTGTTATAATAAAAATTAAAAAAAAAAAATTATGCACAATACAAGAAACTTTCTGAATACAGCTTCTAGGATTTGAATGTGCCCAATATGCTTTTGCTCAGGAAAAATGCCTTTAGCTCATGAATACTTCTCTTGTTTTCTGCCTTAAATGCACTGGCTTTATACACTAAAATGTAGATCTACAAGCACAATGTAATTGTATGCAGCCAATATATTAAAGATTCAAGAACTTTTGAAATATTTGTGTAAGATAATTTAGAAACAAAAATGGAGCAAAAAACAGAGCAAAAAAATGGAGCAAAAAATGTAGCAGGAAAATGGCAGAAATGTGGAGCATGAAAATGATGCAAAAATGGATGTCCAAGTACAATCATATTCTATGAAGCCGATGCGTAAAGATTCCTTCACCATTATGGTTATTAGGTCGGGATGAAATAAAAATGCATAATTGTTATTTCAAGAGGAAAATAACTTGCGAAAAAGTTAGTGCATTATGATGATGAATTGCATAAAAAATAAAAATAAGCAAACAGCTGATTAAATTATTTGTAGGTGAGGTAATGTGTGAGTATGGTCAGGATTAAAAACATCTGTCTCAGTGGAATAGTGAAAGCACCTAATACACAAAGTACTTCTGTGTACGATATTGTATTTCTGTGTGGTATTATAGTAAAATTTCCTTTTTTTATGCACAATATAAGAAACTTTCAGAATGGGGCTCCTGGATTCGAATTTGCGCAGTATTTGTTACCTCAGGAAAAAATGCCTTTAGCTCATGCACACTTCTCTTTCATTCATTCTGACTTGATACACTAAAGAGATCTTCAAATCCAATGTCATTGTATGAAGCCAATATATTAAGGATTCAACAACTTTAGAAATCTTAGTGTCCAGGTCCAATTACAATCTTATTCTATGAAACCAATGCTTACAGATTTCTTCAACATTATGGGTGTTAGGATGGAATGAAAGAAACATGCACAATTGCAAGTTTGAGAGTGATATTAACTAGCGAAAAAGCTTGTGCATTATGTTGGTGAATTGCATAAAAAAATAAAAATAAGCAAACAGCCGCACACATTTTTTGTGGGTGAGGTGATGTGGGAGCATGGTTAGGATTAAAAAATCTGTTTCAGTGGAATAGGAAAAGCACCTAATGCAGGAAGTACTACAGCATACAATATTGTATGTCTGTGTGGTGCCTTTAGTGCACATACACTTCTCATGCATTCCTCAATAAATGCGCTAGCTTGATACACTAAAGAGTAGATCTCCATATCCAATGCTATTCTGTGGAGCCAATGTATTAAGGATTCAACAACTTTAGAAATCTTAGAGTAAGATAATGGAGCAACAAAATGGAGCACAAAACGGAGCAAAAAAATGGAGCAAAAAATGGAGGTCCAATTACAATCTTATTCTATGAAGCCGATGCTTACAGTTTCCTTCACCATAATGGGTATTAGGGAGGGATGAAAGAAACAATTGCTATTTCGAGAGTGAAAATAACTAGAGAAAAAGTTTGTGCATAATGTTGATGAATTGCATAAAAAAATAAAAATAAGCAACAGCTGCTCACATTTTTTGTAGGTGAGGTGATGTGGGAGTATGGTCAGGATTAAAAAATCTATCTCAGTGGAATAATAAAGCACCTAGTACAGAAAGAACTATAGTGTACGATACTGTATTTCTGTATAGTGTTATAGTAAAAACTCATTTTTTATGCACAATACAAGAAACTTTCAGAATGGGGCTCCTGGATTTGAATTTGCACAATATTTTTACCTCAGGAAAAAATGCCTTTAGCACATGCACACTTCTCTTTCATTCCGCCATAAATGCACTGACTTGATACACTGTAGAGTTGTTCTTCATTTCCATTGATATTCTATGGAGGCAATGAAGTAAGGATTCAACAACTTTAGAAATCTTAGTGTAAGATAATGGAGCAACAGAAATGGAGCAAAAAACAAAACAAAAAAAAGCAAAAAATGGAGCATGAAAATGGCAAAAACATGGAGCATGAAAATGATACAAAAATGGGGGTCCAATTACATTCTTCTTCTATGAAGCCAAGGCTTACAGATTACTTCAACATTATGAGTATTAGGGCGGGATGAAAGAAACATGCATTTTTGAGAGTGAAATTAATTAGGGAAAATGTTGATGAACTGTATATATAAAAAAAAAAAAATAAGCGAACAGCTACACACATTTTTTGTGGGTCAGGTAATATGGATCAGGATTTAAATATCTGTCTCAGTGGAATAGGGAAAGCACCTAATGCAGGAAATACTATAGCGTACAATATTGTATCCCTGTGTGGCGTGATAGTAAATTTTTTATGCACAATTCAAGAAACTTTCAGAATACGGCTTCCTAGATTTGAAAGTGCCAATATGTCTTTGCAGGAAAAATGCCTTTAGCGCATGCACACTTCTCTTTCATTCTGCCGTAAGAGTCCAGACTTGATACACGAAAGAGTCGATCTACAAATCCAATGTTATTGTATGCATCCAATATATTAAGGATTAAACAACTTTAGAAATCTTAGTGTAAGAAAATAGAGCAACAAAAATGGAGTAAAAAAACAGAGAAAAAATGGAGTAGGAAAATGGCAAAAATGTGGAGCATGAAAATGACTCAAAAATGGAGGTCTAAATTAGGGTTGCCACCCAGCCGGTACTTTACCAGCAGGCCGGTAAAAGATTGTCTTCTAGCCAATGATAAGTCTATGCAGGGAATGTCATGGCCGGTATTTTTTTTTTTTTAAGAAAAGGTGGAACCCTAAATACAATCTTATTGTATGAAGCTGATGCTTATAGATTTTGTCAACATTATGAGTGTTAGGGCAGGATGAAAGAAACATGCACAATTGCTATTTTGAAAGTGAAATTAACTACCAAAAATGTTTGTGTATTATGTTGATGAATTGCATAAAAAATAAAAATAAATGTACAGCTGCGCACATTTTGTGTGGTCAAGGTAATATGGGAGTATGGTCAGGATTAAAATATCTGTTTCAGTGGAACAGCGAAACCTCCTGATAAAATAGGAAATTTTTGGTAACATGGGAGGTAACATTTATCTCCTACATTTGAATCCCACCACGCATGTCCTCTCACTGCAGCATCAGCAGTGAGATGCATATACCTGATTTAAAATTTTGTGATAACAAGAAGCTCAAGAAGATTGACAAAGATATTAAAGTTTTGTTCTTGTAAACCAAAGTCGGGAAACCTAAGGCCGTCCAGCTTTGGATAACTACAATTTCCCTAACCCTTAGTCAGCCAATGACTGTCTGGGGATGGTGAAGTTGTATTCTTCCATACCTGGAAGGCCTCAAGTTGTCAGTATTCAGGTACATATTGCAATACATTTTTTTACTGTACTGGGTTATATTTACTCAAATGAAACAGTCATGACCAGCTTCTCTGTGATGTCAGACCTCTTTATTGTTCTGATGAGTTAATCTATTTTGTGCCACACAATATTCTTTGAGATGAAACCAATTTTGTGAATCAAAAATCTATTTTATGTGACTGAATACATTTTATGTAACAATATGAATTTTGTGAGACAAAAATCTATTTAATACTATAAAACTTTAGTGCAACAATATCAATTTGTGAAATAACAAATCTGTTTTGTAGAGAAAGAACTATTTTGTGCTATAAAAATCAATTATGTGCAACGCAGTGAATGCTGCTAAGTTCCTTAACCCCTTAGTGACAAGGGTGCTTTTTACACCAGAGGACAAGTGCAATTTTTGCCTTCTTGGTGTGCCTTTATTCAACCACTTTTCCCCTCTAAGTCATTAAATCCACCCACTAAAATTACTGTATAAACCACCTTTTAAAGGTAAGTAGGGCTTTCTTTTGATGCCAATTGATAATAAAACAAGTACTTTGCAGAGTGAAACTGGAAAAAACCCACAACATTTTATCATTTTTTCTGTGGTGATTTGCTCTCAATTAGTGCATTTTAACAGGGTCTGGATAAAATCCCAACTGTCCCTTTTATGGAGGTATTGCCCTCTGAAGTGAAAATCTGCATGTCCTTCTTTCCCCCCGGTGTCCCTCTTTTAGACAATCAAACTATGTTGTGTGTATGTAAGTGTATCACATTGTTCCACATAATAAAACTCATAATAATGTTTATTTAAAGGGACAGTAACACTTAATATGCAATATATATATATATATATATATATATATATAATGTATATTTATAGATAGATAGATATAGATGGTTTATCCTTCTGAGCAAAACAAGGGTTTTCCCACTGCTGAGAGGAGCTTTATTTAAGAGTTATTTTAGTTCAAACTTGAATGTTTTAGTTACAGTATCACAGTACCCTGAAATTGTACAGTGGTGCTGTTTCTACACCACCTATGGACCGATTTGGTCAGCTGACCACAAATTTACATAGGTTGGTGTAGCTACAGCACCACTGTAAATGTTTAGGCCATTGAGATACTGCACCTAAAAAAATCAAGTTTGAGCTGCAATAACATTTGAATTGCACACCTCTCAGCAGTGGGAGTACCCTTGTTTTCCTCAGGAGTGTTGCAGAATTATTAATGAGCTGAATGCCCCCTCAGGTTCCTATGGGTTAAAGATGTAAAGGCGTATTGCATGCCGTTTGTGGGATACTAGTGAAACATGCACAGGTCTGAGACTGATATGACCCGTTTATCACATGCAAATGCCATCCTCCACTTCCCTTCATTATATATCTAACCAAATTATTTGTTGTATAGAAAATATATTATTCTGCAACTCACATCTCTGGTCTTAACCCTTTGGGTCCTGAACAATGTCCTTCCAGCACAATCCCCACAGACTATCTCTATGTACTCATAACCACAGTCCTAACTTTTCGATTCCTTATAACAACTAAGCAGTGGAATCCACAAGTCCATGTTTACCCATGAGGTTGTACAAAGTTTTCAAGCAAAAGATTCATGTAAGAAACATAAAGAGGGGAGGTTATCGGCAAGATTACGGTTCCCTATTACTCAATTTCTGAAATGCCTAGAGGATTGACCCTTTCATCAGGCAGCATAAGTTCATATAATGCTCTTAAAGGGATAGTAATGTTTCACAAAAACAGCAGCTCAAATTAATCTTCATAGTATTTGGGTCATGGAGAGTGTTATTTCAGTACTGTCAGAGTTGTAGTTCAGGAGTAATTGAATGATAAAGTATCCCCCTCCTGCCTCTTATACCTAGTGTAAGCTACTTCCCCTCAGATGCGGAATCTGGACTCTTGATCAAACAGGTGGCAGTAAGGGACAATCTTCCAACTGTGAGAACAATGAAAACCCTGCCCCCCTTGACAGGTTTTTCAGGTTTTTCCTTATGCGCACTGAAGATTGTCCCTCTCTGTGATCCACCCGGACAGTTTTGCTGCTCTGAGGTGAGCAGCGTTACATCAGTAAAAGGGGCGGGAGTGGGATACTTTATCATTCAATTATTCCTGAACTACAACTCTGACAGTACTGAAATAACACTCTCCATGGCCCAAATACTATGAAGTTTAATTGGAGCTGCTTTTATTGTGAAACATTAATATCTTTTTCCCTACTTCACCCTTATTTCCCTCAGAGCAGAAAGTCGGTAAGGTGAATTGCGAAGAGGTACAATCTTGTGTCAGCATAAGGAAAAACCTGCCCTCCTTCGTCAAGGGGACAGGGTTTTCCTTATACTGATTAGATACAATATTGTCCCTGATTGCGAGTGTCTCCCTACTGCCCCTTTTCCCTACATCATGCTGACTTCCCTCAGATCTGATGAAGGAGGACAGGTTTTTCCTTATCCTAACACAAGATTGTCCCTAGTCGCAATCCATCCTGACCAGTTTTCTACTCTGAGGGAAGTCAGTGTGACATAGGGAAAAGGGGCAATAGTGGTACACTTTAATATTAAATAACAAAAAGTAGACAACTTTTGGGACACTTAGAATGATACATTACATTATAAAAAAGTATAATGAATAATCAAACTTAATATTATATGCACACATTACTATGTATTTAAGAGGCGTATGCATTGAACTGGTTAAAAATCACATTGGGATATTTTATTTGTCTCATATAGTGCAGTTGGTTTGCACCAGAATTCTCACAGAGTTCCAAAAACCTAGACAGAGAGCCAAATCTTATTTTACAATACGAAAACTAGAGCTGCAGGGTCATTGTATCCTAGTGTATGGCTGCTTCTGCTCTTTCATTAACTGTTATTGTAATAACATAGTAACATAGTAACTTAGGTTGAATAAAAACACAAGTCCATCAAGTTCAACCCTTGCCTCATATCCCAGTGACTGAGAATGTTATAGCTTTCCTGCTACCAAATAAAGTCACTGTATACTGGATTTTTATTATATGTACATGTAGATATATGTTTGTATCTACCTATGCACATAGGCATGATGTGTTTCTTGGAGCTTGGCAGCCATTTTTTGTTTCTCAATCCAGCACCAGTTTTTGTCACAGGGCATCAGTTTTTGTCACAGCAGTCAATGGGCATTTTTTTCTCTACCTCTAAGTGTGTTCTGTGTACAGCAGTGGTTCTTAATAGTTTTTTTTCTGTCAAGGCATCCCTAACATGTAATGTAGAAATATCAGGGCAAAATAATAGTAATACATAGTTTTTCTAAGGTCTGACAATCAAAATTACAAAAGAAACATATAATGTATTAAACATTCATAAACATACATTTGAAAGTAAGTTTTCATGTTTTTGTCATTTCATTTACAGAAAACGATGGACACCCTAAGTGGATCTCCATGGAGCACCAAAGTGCCACTACACCCTGGTTGAGAACCACTGATCTAGAGGAACCAGGACATTTTGTATTCCTTCACATAGACACAGGTTGTCTTAATGCATTTTCAAGGTTCCCCTTAATTACCCCCTTGACAACCAAAAAAGTGTGCAATTTATTGCTTTACAATGCGTTACATACCCCTCTGATCTTCATGGGATTAAATAAAGAGCCATTTGTTTTTAAAGGGATAGTATTACTTTAATTAATATAGTTCTTCTTAAATAAATAAAGCAAATGAGCTTAGTCTTCTTTCCATAACTTTTATAGTTTGCGTGTAATATTGTTCGGGACCAGAATCTATGTTTGTCAGCTAGAGCGCTGACGTGGGTTAAAGGGGTGGGAGGGGGGAACTTTAGAACAATATTACATGCAAAATATACAAGAAGGCTAAGCTCAGTTGCTTTATTTATTTAAAAGAACTATATTAACCCCATCCCGACAATTGACTTACCAGGAACATCCCGAAAAAACTGTCACTTAGTGGCAGAGGACGTACCTGGTAAGTCCCGGAAGTCCAGGTCTCCGTGCAGCTGCACGCCATTCAGGAACTCCGGAATCATTTTGTAAAAAAACAAAAAATGTTAGACGGGCATTAAGGTGACAGCCGCGTACGCACACAGCTGTCACTAAGGGGTTAAAGCTTGTTAAAATAAAGTAATACTATCCCGTTAAAGAGATAGTTCCTCCTTAAAGGGATAGTAATACTTTGTTTTAACTTTATTTTATTTTGTAGGCATTAAAAAAACATGAAGAATGATATAAGTCTTATCTCTCAAACCTTTATGGTTTATGAGATATTCACAAGCAAAGTTTCCCCCTCCCGCCCCTTTTACCTAGTGTAAGCAATCTCTTCTCAGATGTCGAATGCAGTCCATAGACTGGACAGATAACAGAAGGGGACACTCTTATTCCTATGAAAACAATGAAATCCCTGCCCCCCTTGACAAGCTTTTCAGGTTTTTCCCTTATCTTAATTGAAGATTGTCCTTCTCTGCAGTCTACCTGGGCACCTCCCTTCTGATCTGGCTGAACGGTGTGACATCAGTAAAAGGGGCGGGAGGGGGACACTTTGTCATTGAATTACTCTGGAACTACAACTCTGACAGAATTGAAATAACATTCTCCAAAGTCCAAATACTATGATTATTAATTAGAGCTGCTTTTATTATGAAACATTACTATCCCTTTAAATAATTTGAGATGTTCTTCCTTCAGTGGTATTTTTCCTTTTCTTAGTCTTTATACCTTTAAAACTGGAATGAACATTAAAAGAAAATATGTCACTAATGTTTTCCTCCTCACAAAGACAGAGCATATTGTACTTACCTTTCCCTAGGCAGTGATGCACCATTAAACACTGCAAAAAGCACTGTCAATTCCTACAAATAATAGGTTCCAAAAAACCTCATGAAATATCTGTTTTAATCAGGCATTGGGATTCCACTGGAATATAAACTACATCTGCATTTCCTCCTTAAACATTAAGAATACTGTTTAACTCCAACTGTTCCCATTACATATTCTGCTTTTGTCATATTTCTGTTTTACAGCAGTAAATGTAAAGCAAGGTTTATCTTTAGTGATTTCATTTCATGGGGACAGGTGCACAACTGCCAAAGAGTTCTGTGTTGTATCTGTGAAATATATATACCCACCCACCTGTGCATTTGAGTAAAATGCCTGAAATTAACTGCTGGAGACAGGTAGTTCTCTGTTGATTTGTGACTTTGATATGAAGCAGAGGAATAAGGGACACATGCTCTGTTCGACACTGCGATTTTGTATCTAGTTAAATCATTTATATTATTCTTCTAGCGTAGTTAGAAAATGTATTCATTCCTTTGCATCTGTCACTTAGGTATTCACCAGATGGCAAAAAAGTGTAGCTCACCCTAATGTGAATAGAATTTGCTGTATACTTACCCATTATCAAAATTGGATTTTTGTAGAGGGCTACATTTTTATAGAACAACATATATTTATGCAAATAGAATCTAATGAAGAACTCCTATTGGTCCACGGGGAAGGGAAGGAGTTAAATACTAAGTAGTAAGAGTTTTTAAGGAACACTATGCTTAACAACATGTGGTTATATTATTAAACTGTGAATGTTACAAACTTGCATTGTAAATTAGGTTGAAAAAAAGAATCTAGTCTATTTTGTTCAGTCATTGCCACAGTATATCCCAGAAAATGTGAAATGCAAAATCCTTCCTAACGCAATATGGGTGTTACTATATTTACCAGAATGTCCTGTTTAATTTACTTATACATGGAATAACCCTGTATTTCCCCTTCTGCTAGATACGTATCTAGGGATGGATTCAAATGCAGTTGTTAATTTTATCTCTGCTTTATCTCCAGGTATCCCCATAGACTTCAATAGGAACATTTTTGATAAAATGGGATGTAACATTTATCTCCTACATTTGAATCCAGCCCCTAATCTCTTAAATGTATTCATTATGGGCTGGATTCAAATGAAGGTGCTAATTTTACCTCTGCTTTTATCTCCAAGTATCCCCATAGACTTAAATAAGAAAGTTTTTATAAAACAGGAGGTAATATTTATCTCCTGCATTTGAATCCAGCCCCTTATTGTGAAGAGCCCATACTTTCCATTAATATTAAGGGGGGGTCTCTAGTTGTTTCATCAGGCCTTGGAGTGAAAAGTTAACTTGAGAGGTCCTTGTTTTGATCTTGCATACACACAATGTAACTTGATTCCCTCTTAGGTGTCGTTCCTCTAGTGTAATTAAACCCAATTTGGCTAGACAATCTTCATAACTCAATTAAACCATTCCCATCATTCAATTTTTTAAGAACAGGTGCACTGCATATTCCAGGTAAGGTCTTACCAACAACTTCATCAATACCCATTTTTATGCAGGATAATATTCTATTTGCTTTTGTTACTGCTGCTTGACACGGATCACTGTTGTTAAGGTTACAGTTTACAAGTACTCCAAGCTCTTTCTTCGGCAATGAGTTTCCTAAAATTATCCCTTTAAGTTCCTAAGCAGCATTTCTATTTGAACATCCCAAATACATATATAATCTCATATTCCATTTGTTTTCCCAATCTGCTATTTTATTTAAATCATTTTGTTGAAAACAAACAATCCGTTCTGAGTTTATTACCCTGCATAATTTAATAACAACTGCAAATATGCCTTTTTCCATGTAATTTTTTTAACATGTTAAAAGAAGTGAACCAAGTACTGCTTCCGAGGTACTTCCCTCTTAACTTTAAAATTTTGAAGCCTCCCTTTCCAAACTTACTGATGCTACCCGTAAGGATATAAGAAGTGAGTGTTAGGGCTTTATGCACAAAAGAATAGTGGAGTCATTCTGGAACAAGCCAACTACACCAAAATGGAGAAATAAAAATTCTGTAAATTTCCACTGATTTAAATGGGGTCTTAATCCTTCGAATACAAATCAACTCTTTGCAAACATCTCTAGTATTCAAGTGGTTAAAAGTCCCACTTAAATGAATGGGAATGTTTATGTATCCCATAAGGTTCAGTTGGTGTGCTCAAGAATTGTTCCAGCTCATCCACTAAGTTACTAGAGAGAGTATTGATATACTAATATTGGTACAAAGTAAAAGAACAGCACATCCACTTAGTAGTAGTTCAGCCTTTGACCCATTTCTCACACATCCCACCTTTATGGTACTTATACCATCTTCTAAGTTGAACAATAGCAAATGGATCAGACTACCAGTTCTGTCTCCTTTCGACCTTCACTTCCCACTTTTCCCATTCTTCCTCCTCCAAGGTGGTACAATTAACTTTATTCTTACCCATAGCTGGTTTTTATATATTCCCTGTCTATATCTGAACCACTATACTCATCCATTTCAGGGACGAGCTCTTAATAGGATGGTCCACAGGTTCTCCTGCTATCACAAAGCATTGCCTACCTCTATTCTCTCAATTAATTCACAGGGGTTCCATCATCTGT
Source organism: Rhinophrynus dorsalis (assembly GCA_037306005.1). NCBI lineage: Eukaryota > Metazoa > Chordata > Amphibia > Anura > Rhinophrynidae > Rhinophrynus > Rhinophrynus dorsalis. The sequence continues at coordinate 223,975,873 of CM074724.1, read as the reverse complement.
ACTGTGAAAATCCAAAAGGATTCCCTCTATTGGAGAAATGGATATGTTACTAAGTCACAAGCAGATTCAAGGGTGTTTAAGAAAATGGGCTGTTTAGTTTTTAATAGCATGGAAATGGTAGAACTGAGGAATAAAAGGGCTGAAAAATTCAGGAGAGATGTGAAAAACTATGCTACGAAATTAAAGAAAGAGAGTTCAGTTACAAAATCCAAATCAGTATAGTAAATATGTCCCTCCAAAAGTAATAGGCAATTTTAATAAGAAAGTAGGGAGAAAGAGAGCAAAAAAATCAGGAAAGGACTATGGGGTCCATATGTTCTGAGATGGCTATAGAGAGCCAATAAATAATATTCAGTATGCGGGGCAGTTGAAAATTGGTTCATACTGCTGGAGGTGGACAATACCCAAAGCCCAAAAGCCTCTGAAACCAATCAAATGTCTAAATATGTTAAGGTCAAGGAAGGAAGCATGGCAGTTTTTTTGAAGAGAGGTTCTTTGAATGTAGCCAAACTGGATGGGATGACCTTCATGGAGACAGTAAAAACCAGATGTTTATTGGGCACGATAAGAAAACAGAGATGAGTCATAAAAGGAAAGAGAGGGAGAGGCAACAAGAATAAGCAACCAACAGTAAAAAAGCAGGAGGAAATAGAAATGGAATATATAATCTGAATGGTCAACAGCTTTTGGCTTTAAAAATGGGATTCCAATTTGCCCCAGTGAATAAACCTAATGACTTTGACTTCTTCCTAGGTCTACCACAGTTTATAAGAAGGCTAGCATTTAATAGCTTTTTTTAAAAAGAACGAGAAGTTGAAAGTGAATAAAAATGCAGTAAGAGGTAAAATAATGAAGAGGAATTTAATACTGAAGACAGGGAATGCCTGGACATCACAGAGGAGTTCTGGGAAGATAGGTGGTCAAGTGGTGAGGTAGGTTCAAATCAGGAAGATGTAGGTGTAGAAATGAACCTTGCATTGACCATAAATAAACCATACATTGAAACGTTTGTTAAAATTGTTCAAGCTCAATATAATTGCGTTGATAAATCATGAATATGTAGAAAAATCAATATGTCGAGAGCAGAGAGAGAAAGAGGCTATGGTCCAACTGTGACAAAATGTCCATTCAACTTTTAGGTATGCAGAAAAAAGTGGAGTCAGTTATCCAGGATATAACAGCTTATAATCAAGAAGGGATGAGAATTTTAAATGATTCAATATTTTATAAAAAAAATAGACGACTATATTTGCCTCCTGTATTTCTACACCTAAAACGGTACCAACACTCATCTGTTAAAAAAAATCAGGGAATTCAAAAATATAAGAACTGGATCACATAAAAACATCACAGCTGATCCTTAATATATACCGTGCTCATGTTATTTGTGATGTCTTAGTGTAATTTAAAGCTTTCTCCAAAGTGATGTAGCTCAATCATAACTAAACTAAATGCAGTTCAAAAAAGACACTAAATAATAACAGTAGCCGCTTGATTATTCTATTTCCCCCAATATCACTGTTAGTAGACTCAAGTTTTATAACTCCCCTCTCTCTCCTGCTTTCCTTCTCTTTTCTATTCCAAGCAGCCCCAAAGTCAATGAAGGCTTGTATGGTCACGTAGTGGCCCTCCCATGTAACACATATTGGGACTAACAAAACACCAGACTGTGGAGGATTAGAAGATGATATGCCTAGATGGAATCCTCTGCTAACGTCTAGGCAAATGAGCTTCCTGGGCACATCTTACAAGTTCTGACCAGGTGGCCGTTCTGTCCACAGTATAAGCATAGGCCCAGTGACTAACAACTTCTTTTCTCTGGCTCAGAGAGATGATTGAGATTACCCACTAATGGGCTCTTCAGTTAAAACCATACTTTATTGATTAATGATTCACCCAGGAAGAGTGCAAGGAGATGGTAACCTGGACCTTCTAGCACAATCCTGGTCCAATTGATGTTCTTGTATGCATAGGTCCAGCTCAAAACACAATGAAGTAAGCTCCTCCAGATCCTCTGAAAGATCTTGCATGGTAAAGAAATTTTTATTCTCTCATTCAGGCCCCTACAAAGGGTAGCTTTAAGGGTACCAACATCCCAGTCTGTTTCATAGGCCAGTGTCCATTACTGGGTCTCAGTACAAATTGCTTGATGAACCTTTATGAGGGCAGAAGCCTTGCATCTCTCTGCAACAAATACAGCAAGGAAGGAGCTAACGAACGTTGCTGTCAATCTGTTCACCTGGATTGACATAGCACGCTCCACCTTTCTCCCTGGATCCATATAAAAAGTTTCCTTGTCTGCAAAGAATCAATAATACTTACCTCTTACATAATTGCCTTTAATTGAGGCATACAGAACTTTCTGTAACTGACATGAGACTGAACTCAAGAAGTGATAATTAAAGGCACAGTAAACCTTTGTTATGAACAAATATGTATGATATAGGGGTTCTCCTGTTGAGTAAAACTAGGATGCTTTCACTGGAGAAGTTTCACTCAAACATTATTACAGCTCAAAATTATTATTTAAGAAAAACACACAACTAGTGTCCAAAAGATATTTTTAATGCACTTTATATGAGAGCTTGATTCACTGACATGGGTACCCATTGTAAGGGATAGAAATGCAACACAAAAGAAAACTGCATGTTAATAAATAAAAACTTGAGCTTTAATAACCTTTGAATTAAAATTATCCCTGTTGTGGGAATACCCTTGCATATCCCAGTAATGAAAGCCTGTTTTCATTAAAAACATGTTCTGCTTCTTTAGCCCTTTGAGTTCCAAAGAGTTAATGGTTCTCTGTCACCTTACATCCCATAAACCAGTGTTTTTAAGCTCCAGTCCTCAGTTAACTCTAACAGTCCATTGGCTAGAAAGGTCTAAAAAGATTTGCAACACAATACAGTATTTCAATTCTGGAAAAAATGTTTAATAATTTAACCCCCTGAGTGCCAGAAAGGTTGCCAGCATATTGCAATGCAATGCATCGGATAGCTCTCTGGCACTTAAAGGGGTTAAACCCTTGATGACCGGAGGCATGTCCAACACATTGTTTTGCAATGTGTTTCACACCACTCTGGTCCTCAAGGGGTTAAACTAGCCTACCATTACTCTGACAGAAATATCCTTAGCCTCTCGGGTGCTAGAAGTATCAGCATGGGGAAGGGACCTCTCTCCCATTGTTTCTATGAATGTCGCACTTATTTCATCCCCTCTTATTTATTGTAACATATGTCTATTGTAAGGCGCTGCGTACACTGTGTGGTGCCATATAAATAAAGATATACATACATACATACATTGCAATGCAGTACATTGGAGAGGTCTGAAATATCCAAGGGGTTACAACTGGTTTGTTTTATTGATATTTAACCCTTTGTTGGCCAGAGGGGTATGCAAAGCATTTCTGCACAATGAGTTGCATATCCCTATGGCACTCAAAGGATTAAGGACTGAAACTGAGAAGCATTACATAAAAAAAGTAATTAAAGGGGATCATAAGCTAGTACTCCGCTACTCCATAATTAAACAAATAAACATCCTATATAATCATTCGCTAAATAGTTTGTAATGACGCAGTCATGCGCGGTAGAGACTGCCCATGACACAGATGATACGGAGCAGGGTGCTCCGAAGTATCAGCCATGGAGCAGGCAGTCTCTACAGTGCATGACTGCCCCGCAAACAGATGGCACTATATCAGCCGCGGCATGGCCAGTCTCTACTGTGCATGACTGCCCCGCGACCGGCTGGCACTGTGGCCTGTGTACACGGGCTCTTCAACTAGTTTTATAATAAATCATTAAAGAAAAATAAATATATTAATCAAACAAAATTAGAAAAAGACTTGAGAAAGATTTCCAACTCCCCAGCTTCCCTTTCTCCCTATATCCCCAAATCAAAACAACCATCCCCCTCTCCACATCCTACAAACACTGTCTATTAGTAAACATCATTGCCCTGCACCTGCAATAATTAGCACCCAAATGAAATATAGAGTTACTAGTGTAAAATCCCGTGTGCACGGGCCGTGAAGCAGTGAGGTAACGGCAGTACGCAGAGCAGGACCGGCCACTCAACCTTTTGAGTTCCAGAGGGGTATGCAACGCATTGCAAAGCAATGCATTGTGTACCCCTCTGGCACTCAAAGGGTTAACATTACCCAGACCTGCCGTTACCTCAGTACTCCACAAGATTGCGCCGCCTCACTCACGCGATGCAATCATGCGCAGTAGAGACTGGCCGAATGCGGGCATTCTCTACTGTACATGACTGCATCATAACAAACTTTCTGGCCTTTTATTATATACTAGTTTTAAAGCCCGTGTACACTGGCCAACACTAGTGGCGCTACAGTCATGTGCAGTACTGTACTGCGCATGACTGCAGCATGCAGCTGTCTCTACTGCGCATGACGGCTTCTGACAAACATCCTTAGCGAATTATAATATAGGACTAGTGTAAAAGCCCGTGTACACGGGCCAAGGTCCGGGTGAAGTTAACCCTTTGAGTGCCAGAGGGGTACACAGCACATTGCTTTGCAATGAGTTGCGTACTCCTGTGGCACTCAAAGGGTTAAGAGGCCGGTCCTGCTCCGAGTCGTGCCACCGACGCAGTCATGCACTGTAGAGACTGGCCGAAAGCATAGAATGCTCCCAGTACAGAACTCCCAGCATTCTGTGTGTTCAGGGAGTCTCTACTGCGCATGATGGCTTCTGACAAACATCTTAGCGAATTATTATATAGGATAGGAGGATTCCAACATGTATAGTGAAGATAAACATGTATATCCAAAGTCTGTAAACTGCAGAAGCAGATAAGTGGAAAGGAAAGAATAACTTCATCTAATATTAAATTAGTAATATGAAATTAGTAATGCATAAGCAGAAGAGTTAGAGAGTCAAATCCAGATTGCAGCAATTAATGAGATTCATGTTATATTGAAAGCTAAAGTAATGAAGAGTGCTTAGTATGAGACAGTCAGCAACATTCAGTAGATTAAGATGCAATCTCTGACATTAAGTTTATATCACACATCACTGCACTCAAGTCCAACAACGAAGCAGAGTAGCGTTTTGTAATAGGATAACCAAACATTCATGAAGTTCAGTCTTGGGCACAACTTCGATTGTTCTCTCCTTGACCATTTGATTTATATCGCCTCCTCCAAGGCTTGTGCCATTGTTTTCATAGTTTCAATTTAACATTATTTCCAGCTCCACTGGTGCTCCATGTTATTCCGCTTCTGTTGTACTAAAGTGATCCATCTTATATATAGATTTTAAATTGTTCAAAATTACTGTAGCCTGAAAAAATATCTTGTGACTATGGATTACAAAATTATACCTGTAAATGCACTATATCTGCAACTAATTGTTACTCTATTATAAAGGGCATCACTTACTACCCGTATAAAGGATTTTTACTCGCTGACATGTTGCTAAATTTTAACTGAAAGTCATCATAACCAGGTACTTTACAGTTTTGAAGTATGAAGAGTTAGGTTGACCTCCGTGACATTTAAGTCTGTTATTCACAAACCACTAGGTGCTCTTAGGCACAGAGACATCTAAAGTGCACAGGGTGCAGGCAACTGGAAAGGAAAAAATGAATAGTTCTTCATGCTTTACACAATTAACTCACTCCCAGAATTTGGACTTAAAGAAATAGTAAACTTTTTTATGAAAATGGTATATTTTAGGGTTTTTGTGCTGAGTAATACAAGGGTACTACCACCACTGGGAGATTTCTTTAATTCAAAAGTTATTACATTTAATATTTTATTTTTTTATATTAAAATACCATTTTCTATTCTGATTATCAAGCTGTGCTGTTACGTTCTGCAGAGAGATGCTTTTATTCAAAATTTGTGCAGCTGAAACATTCATTTTTTGGTTACAGTACTTCCAGGGCCTGACATTTTATGGTGGTGCTGTTGCAAGAACTCCACTGTGGGAGACAAACAGTTGTAAGGAGAACCCATCACGTGCAAACAAGATAAAGGGCTCAATGCAAATGTTGGCATTAAAAATGCTGGTAGGGCAAAATTGATACCGACCAACGAAAGAAAACATCTTGGTCGGTATTCAAATGTCCTAGCGGCATTAAGCACAACGGACTTTAGGCCACAAAAATGGTCTTGTGACCAAATGTCCATTTTGTGCGTTAAGTGCGGCAGAATTAAGAACTCCAAAGGAAAAAAAATGAACGATCTGTGTCTGACATACTGTCAAGCACTGACCGTTACCTAATCTGCATTACACTTACCTGTCGTCCACTGTCTGTCTCCATTCTTGCTTCTCTTCTGTTTTCTTTCTGTAAAAAACAAACAGACAAGTGTAAGTACAATGCATAAATATCCAGCACACTAATAGATAGTTTAAACCCTTGAGTGCCAGAGGGGTATGCAATGCATTGCAAAGCAATGTGTTGCTGTAACGTTTGTTTGACTCACAGACACAGTGGTTAGGATAAAAACACAGTTTTATTGAATAAAACAATACAGTAAGAACCCTCACAGGTCCTGTAGTATACAACAGTATAGTACAGACACACGACAGGTAATTTATTCAATGCCCACACAGGTCCAGCATAACATAAATGCATAGACAGTATATACTGACACAGGTCAGTCAAGAGAAGTAGGTTCCCAGGATTCCGGCACTGCAGGAGTTAAAGTTCATCAATGATGGTACACAGTCCCATGTGTAAAGGTACTGAATAGATACTTTAACAAGCAAAGGTCAGCAAACATAAGTGAACTGTCAGCCAAACTGAGGTAGAATGAGCACCACCAGAGCAATCATGGAGGCACACACTTGCAAATGGTATGACAGTAACGGAGGACTCAGCTGAAGGCTCTCTGCTGGAGCAGTAACTAAGACAACACTTGGCAACCTGCCAGAGCAGTAGCTGAGGACAAGCCAATGGCACTTTACCGGAGCAATCACAGAGGCCCACACTTGCAACCGGTATGACAGTAACGGAGGACTCAGCCAGAGGGGCTCTGCCGGAGCAGTAACTGAGACAACAATTGGCAACCTGCCGGAGCAGTAGCGGAGGACAAGCCAATGGCACTTTACCGGAGCAATCGTGGAGGCAACACTTGCAACCGGTATGACAGTAGCGGAGGACTAGGCCAGAGACACTCTGCCTGAGCTTTAACTGAGACAACACTTGGCAACCTGCTGGAGCAGTAGCAGAGGACAAGCCAATGGCACTTTACCGGAGCAATCACGGAGACAACACTCGCAACCGGTATGACAGTAGCGGAGGACTAGGCCAGATGCGCTTTGCTGGAGCAGTAACTGAGACAACACTTGGCAACCTGCAGGAGCAGTAGCGGAGGACAAGCCAATGGTAACCGGATGTAAGAATGTCGCCAAGGCAACAAGGACAAGGAAGCAGGAACGTAGATCAAGCTGGGTCGGTGCACAGGAACAGGAACGTCAGCCAGGCCGGGTCAAAACACAGGAGCAGGAACGTCAGCCGGTCTGGGTCAGTACACAGGAGCAGGAACATCAGCCAGGCCAGGTTGATACACAGGAGCAGATACAGAAGAGTAGTCAGGCAATCCGGGTCGGTACACAGGAGCAGGAACTGAAGAGTAGTCAGGCAGACCAAGTTGGTACACTGGGAACTCTGAGCAGCAGTTAGCACTGGTACAGGAACACCACGAAGGGGCACTGCGTGGGTGCAGGAGCCCAGGATATAAAGACCATACTGGGCGGGCTCAACACAGCGCAACCAATGTGAGCATTACACAGGATAACTGACAGCAAAACAACAGCAAGGAAGCACGGGCACCGTGATAGTTGCGTACCTCTCTGGGGCTCAAAAGGGTTAAAGTATGCAGTAGTGTTACAGGTTTGTAATATAAAAATGTCCCCATGCATAGTAAATATGTCCAAGTTAAATCCAGTAAATCATATTGCCACAATAAAACGTATCAAAAATATACATAACTTGTCTCCGCCGCTGTGTGTGGCTGCTGAGGCGGCGTCAGAGACAGAATCATGTGCCACAGTACCCCCCCCCCTCATCTGCATGGGCCAATGCACACTCCGCTCTGAGGGAATTGGAATTGAGACTGCCCTTATATATGGGCAGTCTTACTTCCAATTCTCTCATAGCCATTGGCTGGGATATGCTTACGCACCTCCCAGCCAATGAGCTTTGAGCAACTGTGCTTTAAACTGAGGTGCATAAGCATATCCCAGCCAATGGCTGTGAGAGAATTGGAAGTAAGACTGCCCATATATAAGGGCAATCTCAATTCCCTCAAAGCTGAGCTGGCATCGACCCGAGCAGATGAAGAGGGGGGGACTGTGGCACATGATTCTGTCTCCACCACCACCTCAGCGGCTACACACAGCAGTGGAGACAGTGATTACTATTCTACAAGCTATGTATATTTTTGATGCTTTTTATTGTGGCAATATGATTTTTTTGGCTTAACTTGGACATATTTACTATGCGTGGGGGCATTTTTATATTACAAACCCGTCACAATACTGTATTTTGAGACCAAGAGAGGTACGCAACACATTGCTTTGCAATGCGTTGCTTACTCCTCTGGCACTCAAGGGGTTAAACTATGTATTAGTTTGCCAGATATTTATGCATTGTACTTATACTTGTCTGTTTCTTTTTTTCAGAAAGAAGACAGAAGATAGAAGAGAAGAAAGAAGGACAGAAGATGACCAGGAAGCTGAGGACTCTGCTGGGCATCAGGATTAACTGTAAGTGTTACTTATAATGTGATTTTTTTTTAACTTAGTCGGGTTAACCCTATGAATGCCAGCGAGGTAATTATACCCCACTGGCACTCATAGGATTAATTCAACAAAGTTTTGACACATTTTCCATACTTTGACTGTATTGATATGGGGCTTAGACCCCATATCAATACATCCACTTGAGTCCCTTATCAGGTTTTTATGGATAACGCAGACATTCGAATTGCAATTTACTGTGTTCTCATTAATTTCTATGGCTGAAAACACCTCTTAACTTTAACACCGATGACTCTTTTTTTTTTACGGTATTTTTTCACAGCACAGACATTTCAGTAGCTTAATGTGCTGGAAAAAAATGCCGTCGGCAGAAAAAACAGGCGTCTCCAAAATTTGGATAGAGTCCTAAGAGACTTGTTATAGGAATGATAGTCTCTCAGTGGTGCAAGAACTCATGTTTTTCCACTCCCATGTACCATTGCAGAGAGAAAATTTTTATATTCATGTCAGATTGGTCCTCTCTTCATGAGAGATACAGCATAACCACAGACATACATTTCTGTCTATGTGAGCCTCAATGGTGTGCTGCAGTTGAATCCCTCTAGGCACATGGAAGCAAGGGCACATGCCTGGGATGCCGTTATACTTTGGGAGACAAACAATTGTGAGAAGCACCCATCAAGGGCAATAAAGACAATGTGTCTTGTTCTAGGTCTAGACAGAATCAGCTGCATCCCACTGACGAGGTCCATATAGACCAAAACGTATGTCTGGGGTAGTGCTATTACTCTTGTTCAGAGAGGATTTGCCTAACATTTCAGAGCTGGACTGTCTGTGGGCAGTACCAGTCTGATATGAATATGGAAATGTCCTCTCTGCAATGGCACATGGGAGTGAACAACATGACTCGAGCAGCACCTGAGAGGCTACCATGCCTTGAGCAAACCACTTTATTTTGTTCTTTCTCAGTGTGCGTTCATCACATGTTTTTGTAGTCTCCTTAAGTGGAATGGCATCCCAGGCATGTGCCCTTGCTTCAGTATTCTTAGAGGGAATCAGCTGCATCCCACTGGCAAAGTACATACAGAGTGAAATGTATATTTGGGGCTGTGCTGTTTCTCTTGTGCATGGAGGATTTGCCTGATGTTTTATAACTGGAATGTCTGTGGGCAGGGCCAATCTGATATGAATATGGAAAGTTCTTCTCTCCAATAGAACATGGGATTGAAAACATGATTAGAGCAGCACCTGAGAGGTTATTGTGCCTTGAGCAAAATATTTTATTTTGTTCTTTCTTGGAGTGTGTTCTTCATGCTCTTTTGTTTTTGTAGGCTTCCTGAGTGGAAAGGCATCCCAGGCATGGGCTCTTGCTTCTATGACCCTAGAGGGAATTAGCTGAACCCCACTGACAAGGTCCACATAGACCAAAATGTATGTCTGGGGTTGTGCTGTTTCCCTCGTACAGAGAGGATTTTCCTGCCATTTCGGAGCTGGACTTTCTGTGGTCTGGGCCAGTCGGATATGAATATGGAAATTTCCTCTCTGCAATGGCACATGGGAGTGAAAAAGTGACTTGAGCAGCACATGAGAGGCTACCATGCCTTGACCAAAACACATTCTTTTGTTTTTGTAGTCTCCCTAAGTGGAAGGGCATCCCAGGCATGGGCCCTTACTTCCATGTGCCTAGAGAGAATCAGCTGAACTCTACTGATGAGATCCACATGGACCAAAACATATGACTGGGCTTGTGCTGTTTCTTTCATGCAGAGAGGATTTGCCTGACATTTTGGAGCTAGACTGTCTGTGGGCAGAACCAGTCTGATATGAATATGGAAATTTCCTTGTCTTGTTCATTTGTTTTTGAAGAACTCCACTGTACAATTTCAGGTCACAGACTGCATAAAAATTAGTCTGAGATGCAATATCTTTTTAATAAAACATCTCTTTGCAGTGGGAGCAATCTTGTTTTACTGCAGGATAAATGCTGGAATATAAATATATATGTTTTTCATATTAAGCATTGTATAAATGCTGTTTATTGGTTTGGACTGGTTTGCACAGTTATAGTGTATTTTTTAAGAAAAACATGCTCTTATAACACAATAATATATGTAAATGGGAAAGAAATAAAAACTCACAGTGCTAGAACATCGTAATATGCATAAAGTATGAGTTACAGCAAGAAATTAGGGGATCCCCCACAATTCTCAAATTAAAAGTAAAACAAGCAAAATACATTTCAGAGCTAGTTCCTATAAATTACTTAAATGCGAAGCTTTTATTACATTATTACCCACATATTAACTCATTTATTCAGGCTGTGCAGTTAACAGAAATGGAGGCAGACTTCTATAAAGATGGGCTGTGGATACATCTTTGTTTATGAGGTTCCTGCCCAATCACTACAGGCAATTCCATCTTAAGGTAGGCCAATTAAGTCACATGCACTTACACATGTCCTCAAGCCCCCGTCAACAGTGAGTGTTTTTAGGTTATCGTCAAATAAATACAAGTGAATGTCATTAATTCAATCAAATGCTTCAGAGTGATTCAGACACTGAGTGATTCACATATTTTAACCCCTTAATGACTGGCCGCGAGAGCGTTGCGGTCACTAAAGGACCACAGAGCATTTTTTTTTTTTTTAATTCGGATTATGGACTCCCCGAATGGCATGCAGCCGCGGGGGGGAGCCCGGAATTCCTTGACGGTCATATTATGTCATGGGTCGTTAACTCAGATCTACCCATGACGTACTATGACCGTCAAGGGTAGTAAGGGTTAATGTGAGAAGATCCTGAAAACTTGTACCATTGGGGGAGGGGGAGCTTAAGGATGAGTATGAGAATCTTTGAATTAAGCCATGCCATATAATTCATTTTTAAGCTATATCCCTTTGAGTGCCAGAGGGGTACGCAATGCATTGCAAAGCAATGGGTTGTGTACCCCTCTGGCACTCAAAGGGATATAATAATATGATAATAGATAGGACTTGCCTACAATGGGGCACTTTGGCAGGCCAGCTTAGACATAGTTTCCCAAACTATTCAACAAAACCTCATTTTGAAATGTGTAATATGTGTGTAATAATGTATGCTACACACAGGTTTCATATTTAAGTAATTTATATGAAGTCACACAGAATTGTCATCTATTTCTTAATACATATAAATGACATTGGCTAAGACAAACACTCCCTTAATACTTTGGGCGCTGTAGATGTCTCAAGCAAAGTACTTGGTAAAGCGTTGGAGAGACCTCAAGCATCCAAAAGGTTTAAAGAGCATTAAACTTTTTCTTTTTGGAAACCTATATGTTAAAATATTGTTTCCTGCTTAGTAACACAAGGGTATTCCTATTGCTGTCAGTTTTTTTCTCATTCAAAGTTAAAATAGTTTAAACTGTAAGGGAGTGATAAACAGCTTCTTTACTTCCTGAAAAAAATTCAAACTACCTCGAAGTAATGCAGCAGTTACTTTCACATTCTGTGGAGAACTGTTGTCAGTGACTCACCTCTCCCATAGAAAAAAACAGTTTAAATTGTAATAACTCTGAAAAAGATGCATCTCACATCAGTGAGAGTAATATTAAAAGAGTAAACTGTTAATATTGTGATAACTCTGAAAAGGATGCATCTCACAGTATATATAGATAGATAGATAGATAGATAGATAGATAGATAGATAGATAGATACAGTGACAACAGAAGTAGGCAGTGACACTCCAGCTACATTAATATATTAAAGCACAAATCATATTCAGATACTTGTCTGAAATAAAGTGTACGTCCCATAAAGTATTCATAAGAAATGTACTCAGCCTGGGCTGCAGTGAAGAGATTTATTCAAATATATGTTCCACATACACCAAACATTTTGGATCCCCTAAGGGACCTTCATCAGGGTAACCTTATATATATATATATACAGTACTGTGCAAAAGCCTTAGGCAGGTGTGAAAAAATGCTGTAAAGTAAGAATGCTTTCAAAAATGGACATGTTAATAGTTTATTTTTAACAATTAACAAAATGCATAGTGAGTGAACAGAAAAAATCTAAATCAATTCAATATTTGGTGTGACCACCCTTTGCCTTCAAAACAGCATCAATTCTTCTAGGTACACTTGCACACAGTTTATTAAAGAACTTGGCAGGTTGGTTGTTACAAACATCTTGGAGAACTAACCTCAGTTCTTCTGTGAATTTAGGCATCCTCAGTTGCTTCTTTCTTTTCATGTAATCCCAGACAGACTCGATGATGTTGACATCAGGATTCTTTGAGGGCCATACCATCACTTCCAGGGGGGCAATTCACTAAGTGGTGATAAAAAATTGATAAAGAGGTGATAAAGTGGAGATGACTTCTCCAGTGCTATCACTTCTCCTATTCATATGCTATTATGTCGAGCCTATGCACTAAGATTTCTTCAACTTTGGAGATCTTAGTGAATAGGCTCTATAGCATAACATAGGAACTGTATTAGTGATTTCACTGGAGACTTCATCTCCGCTTTAACACCTCTTTATCACCTTTTACTGAACCCCCTACCCCCTTGAATCCTTGTTCTTCTCTATCCTGAAAATAATTCTTAATGACTTTAGCTATGTTTGGGGTAGTTGTCATTCTGCATAATAAATGTGGAGCCTCCTTGATGGTATTGCATGATGGATAATTATCTGTCGTAATTTTCAGCATTGAGGAGACCTTTAACTCTGACCAAATCCCCAACTCTGCAGAAATGCAGCCCCAAACTTGCAAGGAATCACCATTATGCTTCACTGTTGCCTGCAGACACTCATTCTTGTACCGCTCTCCAGCCCTTTTTTGAACAAACTGCCTTCTGCTACAGCCTCATAGTTAAAATTTTGACTCATCAGTCCTGAGCACCTGCTGCCATTTTTCTACACCCCAGTTCCTGTGTTTTTTCACTCATAGTTGAGTCACTTGGCCTTGTTTCCACGTTGTTTCCATGAAGAGCACTTCTGACCAGACTTCTCTAGACAGTAGATGTGTTTAGGATCCCACTGTTTTCTGCCAATTCTGAGCTGATGGCACTGCTGGACATCTTCCGATTGTGAAGGGAAGTAAGCATGATGTGTCTTTCATTTTCCGCTCGACGTTTCCTTAGCTAACCACTGTGTCTAGGTCCTTAGAGTTGCCTGTTTCTTTGTGCTTCTTCAAAAGAGCTTGGACAGCACATCAGGAAACCCCTGTTTGCCTTAACATTTCTGCCTAGAAGAGACCTTGCTGATGCAGTATAACTACCTTGTGACTTGTTGCTGTGGTCAGTCTTGCCATGGTGTATGACTTTTTACATTAAACTGTCTTCAGCAATCTCACCCTGTTAGCTGAGTTTGGTTGTTCCTCACCCAGTTTTATTCCTCCCATACAGCTGTTTCTGTTTCTGTTTCAGTTAATGATTGTGTTTCAACCTACATATTAAATTGATGATCACTAGCACCTGTTTGGTATAATTGTTTAATAATACACCTGACTATGGGTTTGATACTATTACCATCGGTAAAACCGGAGGTAATGGCGAAAACACTAACACTTAAAAAATCAACCGTGTACCTCAACTATTCTATTGCTGGAGAGGTACATGGCAAAAAGAGCATTGTTGGCCAAAACTCACTTTTTGGCAAAATGCTTGTTTTTTTTTATTTTTCTTCAAACAACTCACGCTAAATAGCACGAATTGTGGGAACATCAAAGGAAAAAGCAAACTGTCATTATTTGGCAGTGTCAAACAATGAAAATGAGCTAATACTAGTCATAAATGCAACACTTACCTGTCATTCACTGTCAGGCTTCTTCATTTATCTTCTCTTCGTTCTTCTCTTTTGTCTTTGTTTCTTCAGTCTTCTGTCTTCTTTTCTTTCTTCTGATCTTCTTTCTTGGTATAATAATAAAATAAATCCATCAGTGCTCTTTTACTTTTTTAAAAATAATCCCCCAAAGATGCTACCATTAACCCTTTGAGTGCCGGAGGTGTAGTCCTCCAGATCTTAAAGGGTTGCTATTGGTGGCATCTTAATGTCCACATGAAATATAAATATTATATATTTTTAAAAAATGCTCATATTCAGTAAATATTGAACTTAATTTACTCCCTTGCCTCCGCCACTGTCTCCGCTGGAGGCGGAAGACAATTTGAGCAGCACTGAGGCATTAAAATAAATTGTCAGTCTCCAATCAGCTTCTAGCATTGTTCCTCATCACCCACAATAGAGGCTGATTGGCTGAGAGGTGTGTAAGCACTTCCCAGCCAATTGGAGACTGACAATTTATTTTGAACCTAGACTGGTATATAAAAGTCAGTCTTGGTTCAAAATTCCGACAACTGCCTGAGAAGTCACAAGTATACCTCAGTGCTGCTCAAAAAGGGGTTAAATTAAGTTCAACATTTACTGAATATGGACATTTTAAAAAAATATATAATATTTATATTTCATGTGGACATTTAGATGCCACCAATAGTAACCCATTGTGTGCCAAAGGGCTAACCTCCCTGGCACTCAAAGGGTTAACAAAAGCATCTTTGAGGGATTCTTTTTATAAAAATAAAAGAGCACTCATGGATTTATTTTTATTACAGCAAGAAAGGAGAAAAGAAGAAAGAAAAGGAGACAGACGAAAAGAAGAAGATGCCCGCGACCCTGCTGGACATCAGGATTTCTGGTAAGTTTTTAATGTCGGGACATGTGTGAACTGTTTCTGAATTAACCCTATGAGTAGGGATGGGCGAAAGTTGTCACCGTGTTCCCCCAAGAAATTTAGTGAAAACCACGTTGTTATCCGCTTTTTCGCGGGGAAATCCAGTTAAAATGAGCAGTTCAAATTTTCACATCTTTTGCCCATTGGCCAAAATCTAGAAAGTTTTTGCCCATTGTTTTACGTTGTTTTCGCACTTCCGCTATAAAAACGTGATTTTTTGCTGAAGGCAGACACAATAGAAGCAGCTACGGAGAGAGATAAACGTGCTGTGCTGTTCTGTGTGATATTTTGGAAAACTTGAGGCAGGAGAGGCTCATAGTGACTTCTATCACTATGAGCAGCAAAAAGAGGAACTGGAAGGACCCTTATGTGTCCACTGAGTCTTAGGAGGAGGAGGTAGTGACTAGCAGTACTGAATCAATGCTGTCCAGTCCCCCTAAATCACCCCAAGGGATCTTGGAGAATTTAATGGGAAGGGAGGGAGAAAAGGGAATGGGAAGGAAGTGAGAAAAGGGAAGGAAGGGAGAAAAGGTAATCGGAAGGAAGGGAGAAAAGGGACTGGGAAGGGAGGAGAAAAGGGTAGTACTAGTGCGAGCAGGACAGGTCAGCTGCCTGTGCCTGCTGCAAGATGTGCTGTCCCTGCTGCCAGTGCCACCATTGCTGTCACTGCAGCCACTAGTGTTGTACCTGCTGCCAGACGTGCTGTCACTGCTGCCAGTGCCACCATTGCTGTACCTGCAGCCACTAGTGTTGTACCTACTGCCAGACGTGCTGCCCCTGCTGCCAGTGTCAGCAATGCAGTACCTGCAGCCACTAGTGTTGTACCTGCTGCCAGTGCTGAACCTGCTGCTAGTGCTGAACCTGCTGCCACCAATAATTTGCCTGCTGCTATTGTTTCTTGTAGTACTAAGGAGGAAAGAGAAAATTATGCCAAGTGTGACAACAAGGGACCCTAAATCACACTTGCCATTCCCAAGCAGTCCTGCCAGTGCAAGTACTACTGTTACTAAGGTCCAGCAGCTTGTTAGCGTTGGAGTGAAGGAGGGGGTAATCAACAATATCCTCATATTACTAGTGACTGTGAGACTGAGGAGGAAGACTTTGCGGCTGAACTTGATGTGGTTGGTGTTAGTAGCAGTACTGGTGAAGCAGCTGGAGTGGTAGGGGAAACATTTGACAGCATCCAGACTACCAGTCAAGGGAGCCCACGACATTCCTCTGGCTCTGGGAATCCCCTTCCCTTCACTACAGTGTCCAAGTTGAACATGATCCTTAAAGGGATAGTAATATTTCATTTTATCTTTATTTTATTTTGTAGGCATTAAAAAAACATGAAGAACGCTATAAGTCTTATCTCTCAAACCTTTATGGTTTGACAGATATTCACAAGCAAAGTTTTCCCTCCTGCCCCTTTTACCTAGTGTAAGCCATCTCTTCTCATATGTGGAATGCAGTACATAGACCAGACAATATTCTTCCTATCAGAACAATGAAAGCCCTGCCCCCCTTGACAAGTTTTTCAGGTTTTTCCCTTATCTTAATTGAAGATTGTCCCTCTCTGCAGTCTACCTGGGCACCTCCCTTCTTCTCTGGCTGAACAGTGTTACCTCAGTAAAAGGGTGGGAGGGGGATACTTTGTCATTCAATTACTCGTGAATTATAACTCTGACAATATTGAAATAACACTCTCCAAAGTCCAAATACTATGAAGATTAATTAGAGCTGTTTTTATTATGAAACATTACTATTCCTTTAAGAGGTCAAAACTGGTGTTGGGGGAAAGCAGGCTCAGAATTAATAACATCACCACCAGCAGGGACACAGATCAGCTGCCTGTGCTTGCTGTTACTGCTGCCAGTCTGCATTCTTCTTCAGGTCAAAAGGAAATGGCAAGTGTGACATTAGGGGACCCTCTGTCACATTTCTCGTCATCTCCTCCAAGCATCAGTGAGATGTCAGGAATAGAGCAGCAGCAACAACAGCATGTAGGGACTACTGGTGGTGATAATGATGGAGAAGCTGGGGTATAAGAGACATTGATGGCCTTTTTAGCAGAAACTGAAAAGGATTGGGAGACAGGGATGAGGATGGGCATCACCACCACCACTAGCAATGATATTTTGGAATTAGAGGAATTTGCAACTGCTCTAATTCCTTCTGATGCTGAGATGCAAGGGCAGCAGGATGCTGAGGAGCAGGCTAGTATGCCACAGACCACCATGGACACAGTGGGAATGGGGTCAACAAGTGATGAGGGACTAGGACAGCTTCCACTTGCCAGCAGTAGCAATAATCCTGATCCTAGTTGCAGTGCTGAATCTGAGGCAGTAGCAGCAACAGCAGCAACATTATCCACTGCCACAGACAATGAAGGGGAAAGTGGAGGACAAGAAGAAAGAGCCCATTCTTCTCCAACTGTTCCCTTCCCCCTGAAGTCCCCATGGGTGTGGGATTATTTTTCTGCTGGAGCAGGAACAGTGCAGTCATCTGCAACGGCACTGTGCACAATTTGTGACAGGTCAGTGAAAAGAGGAAAGGAGGGAACACACCTTGGCACAAGCGTCCTGATATCACACATGAAACACAGACACCATGACATTTACATCAAACATGTTAAAGGCAAACACCCACCACAGAATTCAAGCACCGCTTTTGCTGTCTCTGACTCTCCAGAAAGGCAACAAGAGGTGAGACAGAGATCAAAGAGGAGGAGGAATAGAACAACCCAGGCAGAGACTCTAAGTTCCATGACAAGTGAAACAACTAGCTCACCATCATCTTCTAGGGTAACTACATCTTCTGCCAATCCACCTCATTCATTACCTCCCCCGCCAAATGATAGCCACTTTGTTGATGTTAGGATGTGGCAGTTCATCTCTACCCATTGCACACTGTGTGGTGCACCGACCACATGCCAGTGTGGTGGAGGAGAATTGCAATCAGTGCATCAAGCGGCATCTGAGGAGATTCAATCCTGCAGAATATGCTAAGGTGGTGGCAGGGAGGGTTCATCATTACTATTAAACTGTCAGCAAGTTGTCATGTGTCCTTGCCGGGTCTGGAAAAGGGTACTTGGTTTTGGGTGTCATGGTGCTTGGATACAGTTGTACCCCCAGATGTTATTTACCACACCCACACTGTGCATATTGCAGTTACTGATGAGACCCGCTGTTCCTGCTCTCAAGGGAAAAAATATATTCTAATAACAACACACCCATGATGATTTCGGAGGAGGGGCAGGTGGGGAAGATTTAAAGGCCAACTTCTTCTTTTCTCCATATATACTGGGGGCTACTTATTCTGCTGCTACTGCCTCAGGAGCATCACTGGAGCCAGTTGTGGCAAGTGGAAACTTCATCATCCATCTTCCATGTTACTGCTATTGTTGATCCCATTCTCTTTCACATGCCTAATCATCCTGCTGCTTAAACAACTCAGCAGCAGCAGTACGAACAGCAGTTGCGACTCAGGACTCAGGAGGATATTTGACAGTGGACAGTGGCCAACATGACCTGCTGGCATTAGGCCAGTAGGGCATTTTTATTTTTTTCTCAGGGCTTGTGCTTTACACAAAAAAATAAACAATTTTTGGGGGGTTTGTTTCTAACAAGCTTAAGTTCTACAAATCAATGATTCTTCAGGACTTGGGCCTCTAATAAGTCAGTTTTTAAATGCCCCTATCTCTGAGGTGTAAGGATGATAGAAAGACATTGTTGATTGCTGAGGGACTTTAGCAAAAGTGTATTTTTTTATTTCATACCTTTAATGTGTTGCAAATTAAGACCCCTTTATCTACTTTTTAACTTATTCCTCTGCATCATGGGAGTAGCAGGCAGGATCCTAAGATCACTAACTTGCAAATGTGATTAATATGGAATCATCCATATTTAGAATGGAGTTTATAGATGTCATTTTTTTTTACTCTAGTCACATGGAATTGAGTGAGAAGTAGAGGCAGTGAGCAAAAGGCTTCTTCATGGCCACCTGTTATTAATATGGTATAATACTACCCATATATATATATATATATATTTTTTTTTTTTTTTTTAAATCTACTCCAGTCCTCAACCCATTGTTAGAGAGTGGGATTTAAGGATGCATTTGCTCTCAGTTTTCTCAGGTTAAACCTTTACTATTTATATCTGTTCTTTCCATCTCACACTATTGCTCATTTGCCCACAATATCTTTTGCTGCCCGGTCAAGGGTACAGAGAGGCACTGAGGTGGAAGAGACTATTGGGAAGCGTTGGAGAGGTAGTAATCTTCAGAGCTGATTTTCAGCAAGGTCTTACCAGGTCAATGAGTATACCTTTTGTCAGTGACCCAGTACATTTTGTCTGTGATTGGATACATTTTTGGCACTTTGTCCACCATGAATAAAGTGACCTGGTACCTCTGACGATCTGACAAGGTGGTATTGAAGACAGAAAAAATGGGATCCAGTGTGCTAAGAGTAAAAACTCAACCTCATGCTTAACCCTTTTGTAGACACAATCTCTACAATCTCTGGTATATATATTTTTAAACTGTTTTTAACTACTTGAAACAGCATTATATTATGACCTTGAGTAGTACTGACTGACCTTGCATATGCCCACATAATTATGAGTTTCCAGATTTTACTGTTTACCTATGGTAGGGATGTACTCCATTTTTGCAGTTATAATAACCACAGCCAATATTGTTGAAAATGTATTCCACTTGAGGATTTTGTAGTCCAGCAGAACCTTGAATTATCCTCAGCTTATAGAAAATATTTGATATTATTTATGTCCCTTAAAATGTTTTTTGTTTTACACTGTTAATGTATCAATGATACAGGATGATAAGTAATCCCCTCAACCCTTTGCTTTTTATTTTGGATCACTGTCATGTATAATTTATATGCATACACTCTGCATTATTGATACTGTTCGGATTTGTTTCGCTTAGGCTAATTTCATGTTATACTTTATTTCACTTCATTTAACATTTTATTTCACCAGCAGAGTGCACTGGTGATTAAGTTTGATATTCCATTGTTTAAGATGAGTATGTCTGGGGTGGCTTGGTATGGTTTGAGTTATTTTTCTAGATGAGCAGGAAGGGCACATTCATTTGAATAAGTATAACATTTTATTTTTCACATAGACCAGTGAATTCCTTAAAAGCTTAACATAGTGAACAGCTGGGCTGAGCTTCCCAAAATATGGATGATTGTAGTAAGTATTATCTAGAGAAGGCAGAAACAGATAAAGATGGATGTTTCAAGTGAGGTCAGAATTTGTGGGTAGAAATTACATTTATTAAATATTTAGGGCCCTATCAAAACAAAGAGATGCAGTTCTGAAGCAAATCAACTGCAACACAGGGGGAATGAAATTTCCCATTTAGTTAAATGGGTATTTTAAACAAGAAGCATAACTTCCTAATAATAACCTCTCAATTATCTTACTGTGGCCAGAAAATCCTAATTTCCCCAGTGAATTTTAGCATTATTCAGAGATAACATCTTTTGGTTGTCATGTGAATGGAGGCAGACATGGTAGCTGCTAGTAGAACCTTTCACCTGTTGTATCAGATACTAACATTCCACTCTCTCCCAACTGCCACTTCCTACTTGGAAGTACTGGCTAACATGCATTAACTGACAAATAAATAATGTTAAATATCTTCTAAACTATAGTTTTACGTAAAGAATGGTGTACATAAATATAGTTGATTTTGAAAGTTCTTTCAGAATTAACCAAGTCATTGTAAAGTATTAGTTTCAGCTTCAGTAGGCTCTTGTATTCTGCCTGCAACCACTTAATGTACGTCCAGCAACTGTCATGTCTGCCTCCTTGGACACTCAAGACTGACTGAAGATGGTATTTCTTGTACATAGGGAGAAGGGCAAATTTCATAAGACCCATTATTATTTTCTCGTCATTGCAAAGTAAGTGGGGGTTGTTGTTATTATTAGGAGGTGTTACTTCTCCTTTAACCCCTTGACTGCTAGGGAGGTTTCCAGTGCAATGAGACATGTTGAAGACCTCTCCAACATTCAAGGGGTTAAAATCCCCATTTAAATCCATGGAAATTTGCTGAATTTTCATATCAAATCTGTGGTGTAGTTGGTGTGACCTTGAACTGCACCTCTTTATTACCAGTTGTGGTAATATATTCTTGTTTTCATTTAAAGGGATAGATAACTTTTATTCTGACTGTTGTTAGTCTGCAAAGGTGTAATATGTCAAATCGCTAGTATGTTTTATTCTTTTTTTCATCTTCAGCTATTATTTTAGACTTTTATATCCCTGACAATGAGCTGTCTGGATTTGTTTGCAGAGAGATTTCTTTCCAGGACTATGAAAGCAGGGACACCGGGACAGTGATACAATGTAAAAACATACAGAGCACTGACTGCTGCAGGGATAACATTACATTTTTTACATACTCCTTAATGGTTGACTGATCAAAACTCTTTGGAAACATGAAATCCAGGGAGCTTACTGTGAGGAACATAAAAATTGTAAAGAACTTTACCTGAATATGAAATAAAAAGTATAGATAATTTGACTTCAAATATGATGTACTTGCATGCGATGTAAAGCCTCTTACACTCACTGACTATCCCTTCATGCATAAGCATTCTTGGTCATATGTAAAAAGGAAAAAAATGGGGCAGTTTCCTAAAAATACTATAGGGAACAAAGAAAATTGCCCATTGATTTAAAGCGGAACTATCATCCACATTATATTGAGCCCCAAATACTAACAACAATGGCGATATGCATCTACGTTCTTATAATTTCAATAATAAGTGTGACATTAGTGAAAAATAGACCTTTATAGGCAGACAGGCATCAGCAAACAGTGCAGACATCTTGCAGAGAAGGCATCTCTGCATCTGCTCTGTCCCCCCCATCCACAATTGGTTCAGTTCAGCGCCTACGGCAAGATCCATGCCGATGTCTGTCTGCCTATAAAGGGCTATTTTTCACTAATGCCGCACTTATTGAAATTACAAGAACATAGTTGCATATCGCTATTATTAGTAGTATTTGGGGCTCAATACAGTGTAGGTGATAGTTCCGCTTGAGATATCTAGTACATTGCAACAAAATGCATTGGGTACCTATCTGGCACTCAAAGGGTGAAAGGGAACTTTTAACTTTTAATTTAACACATTGAATGAGATATAAATCTTTGAAAATATTCAATGTGTTTAAATGTCATATTTATTAAATTGTATGTATGTGTATGTATGAATAAATATCTATAAAAGATTGTAAAGATAGAACTATATCTATCTATATTTAACTATATTTAAACAAAAGGTACATATTTAGTTGAGGGTCCAGTTCATTTAAATTCTAGCGTTGTGTGCAAGTTTAGATAGTGAGAAGGATGAAGAAGGTATTGGGAGATCCCAAGTGATAATCAGCTGTGGTGAAATGAAAAGAAGGAGTTTTTTCAATTATGCCAAAGGTAGGAGTAGATAATCTCTCTTGGCTGGTTGCTCCCCAACCAGGATGATAGCTGAATTAGGGAAAGTATAAATGCCTCCCTCATTTCCCTTTCAAGGGTCTTGTTCACAGTAGAGGTAAGGTGGAATCACTGTATTTAACTGCATTATGCAAACTACGTGTTCACGTATTAGAGGCAGATAGGGACTTGCCTTAAGCTGGGGTGCCTTGACAGGTCAGGCAATCTTTCCACTAACCCCACTGTTTTATTTGTAACAAGTCATAGGTTATTTGTTTGATGAGCAGACAACCTCTTTTTGTTCACTTACTATAGTAGCCAAAATATTGTCCTTGCTGCACTCCTGACTATACACATATGAAACTAATTGAGTACTACTAATAAAAGTTATTTTGAGCTCACCAGGAACCTGTATGTTTCATATCTTTAGAAGTATGTAAGGGCTGTAGTAGACTAGGAGCTGGATTCAATTACAGGTTCTAATTTTATCTCTGCTTTTACCCCAGGAACATTTTTTATAAAATGGGAGGTAACATTTATCTCCTGCATTTGAATCCATCCCAAGGAGTGTCAAAGAATCAAGTGGGAAGCCAATAAGGAGACAAAACTGAACTGTGAGATAAGCCCAATCAGTAAATGACAGCATTGGACAAATAAATTATAAATTATAAGAAAGTGTAATGAGTGGAATTGTAAGGAATAGAAAATAAAATAGGTGACAGAAACTGATTTTGTGTCGCAGCTGGAGATTAGGAAGTCTATATCACTTTCTAACCAATCAACACATCTCTTGATGTTACAAAAGTGTAGACCACCACATGAGAGTGCAACAGTAGAGGCAGTGTTTGACGCACAGTGCTACATGTTTCCATATTCTATTTAGGTTTCAATTGTTTTTTTTTTTTTTTGCTTTGTTTTGTTTTTTACAGCAATCTTAGTTTTATATATATATATATATATATATATATATATATATATATTAAAATGTTACCTTTATTCTAGACATCTATAAAGCATGGCTCAAATAAAGTACATTTGTAAAGTAGTAGAAAACAGCATATCAAAATGTGCCCTAAAATGCAGATGAACCAATCTCAGGTGTTAATTTCAGCCAGTTATGTAAGATCAATAACCTCATTCCTTTTTTATCTGTCAGTACATGAGAACAGCAGTGCAATACACCATTACATGCCTTCACCATGGCAATAAATACTTATAGTGAGGTGACAGATAATTACAGAATAAAGTCCCATTATCTAGTACCTTTAGATGGTTCACATTAGGTATCCCATTGATTATTAGTTACTATAATCCTAATCCAAAATATTAAATACTCCTCAAACAAAGCCAAACAAGTTGCATTGTAATAATTACATATGTTTAATACAGAAAATACCTATATGTCCGAACAATGTATCATCATTCACAGAAGCACAAAATGTGTTGTGCATCCTATTGTATCTTGTATAAAGAGATATCATCCAGGGGAATAACCTACTGCCTGCAGAGCAACTTAACTCAGGCCTAATATGAACTTTAATCCTCCATCTTGCCAGAGTGGAGAGAATAAATATAAATATCTGATACCAGGTATGGAAGAATTGTAGAGAAGTAATATGTTACAATGTGGGCAATCCTTCGACTCCTGACTTTAAGGGCTCTTTTACACAGGCAACAGAATTGTAGTAGCCCTCTGCTACTGTTCTGTAGAATGAGTTCATTCACTCACCTTCCATGTGTTTCACTCCCCAGTCCAGACACAAGAGAGGTGTACATTATTATCTTTTGCCAAGAGGGAGCTTTTTAAGCAAATAATATGGGTTCTATATAACATATTGACTTAAGATGCTGAAGAGGGTCATCTGCAGATGAAAGAAAGATTAGTAGGGTCAATCTTGGGCCCTAAGAAACTCCTTTTCCTATGTCATATTGGAAGAAGGGCGATAAGTGACTTCATCTGACCTTCAAACTCTTGCTCAGGGGACTGAATACCAAGGCACATCAACCTTTCACCCCAGTACTGAAGTTATGTAAGCAAGCAGGTGTGGTAATACCGTTAGTCTATGAGCAAGCGCTAATATGGAGAGAAACATGTCAGACAGATAGCGCTTCCTTTCATGTGTCCTGCCTTACTTCTACCCTGTTCCTATTTTTTGCTGGTATGCACATGTGTTTTTATTCTGAATACTAATAAAGAAGATTTTGTTTATTACTACAGCATATCACCATTTTTATCTTCGTGTGCAGTCAAATCTTTTCCTGTTTCATACGTTTGTTTAACGACTGTGGAGTACCGTATTGTCAGTGGCTTCAGTTGAATCTCTGCAACATTTTCTTTTCAAAGTAATAATTTGCATGCTCACTCTAAATCACTTAAATAGAAAAAAAATATTAATACAATTACCTATCCAAGCATCTTACTGAGGTTAAACTACCATTGGTGCTACAGATGGAAATCAATTTGAATGAGCCAAATTTAGGACCCAATCAATGCTGAAAATAGAAAACATTTATGATCTTTCATTAGCTTGCACTGAATTGGAAAATCAACCATTATTTTCCAGCAGGGCCCTCATTCACTAGATACCACATTGCTCACATCTATCCAGTCTGTCCTTTCTGCCTGTCTCGGATTTCCTCCACTTCCCTCCCATTGATTCCAGTGTGAACTATATCAGCAAAAGAGGGGCACTTGAATTTAGTAAAGCATGTGCACAAAATTGTGTTGATGAGTACAACACAAACTGTCAATTTGTTGAAGCCATATGCCCTTAACAATTTGAGTGCTAATGTGCTGCACTTTTGCACTCAAAGGCTTAAAACATTCACAGTTCTATATGTGCACATATACTGCATATTATGAACACTCTGTGCATGTCTTTATTTTTAATTCAGAAAAAAATTCTCTTAACCTAAGGCACAAATTCAAATGCAGGAGATAAATGTTACCTCCCATTTTATCAAAAATGTTCTATTGAAGTCTATGGGGATACCTGGAGATAAAAGCAGAAATAAAATTAGCACCTGCACTTGAATCCAGCCTATAATGTCCTACTTTTATTTATATTTATCTCTGAAAAAGAGAAATGGCAGGGAAGAAAAAAGAGGGTTAGCTAGAAAAAGAGAATTATGCAAATATTTCAAGCAAAGAGATGTGGCAGAAATGAAGAATGATGGAAGGAGAGTCAATGGGAGTTGTAGTGTCACCGTCTCTCAGCTGGCGCTGACTTCCGGCTCACCCGTGTCTCTCTCTCTTCCCCACTGTGGCGGTTTCCGTTGGTTCCTGCTCACTCCTTTAGCCCACGCATGTGCAGGATGCCGCTGTCTCTTTTCCTGGTGTCTGCGCATGCGTCCGGGTCGGCACTTCACGGGTCTATAGCCTTCTATCCCACGTGGCTCCCAGGCAAGCCTCCCTCCTGTCCTCTTCCCATTGGCTCCTCTCTACTATTTGAACGGGCCACCCCAGACTAGGGTGCCAGTTCCACGAGCTCCATAGTGTTTAATCTCTGACTTCTGGCTTGACCTCTGGCTTTACCTGACTACAGCATATCTCTGACCCCTGGCTTGACCTCTGGCTTTACCTGACTACGGCAAAATCTCTGACCCCTGGCTTGATTTCTGGCTTTACCTGACTATGGCAAATCTCTGACTCCTGGCTTGACCTCTGGCTTTACCCGACTATGGCATATCTCTGACTCCTGGCTTGACCTCTGGCTTTACCTGTCTATGGCAGATCTTTTCTCCTGGCTTGACCTCTGGCTCCACCTGACCATTCTTCTTGCCAACTCCTCTCAGCTCGATATCCAGCTTGTTCCACCGGCCTGGTTCCCAATGGTTCTCAGGTACTCCCATCCCACTGGAGTGGAACGATCTGGTTTCGTGACCAGCATTTTTAACCAGCTTCGGCTGCAGCAAGGGAGTACCAGGCATGCCGTCACTGCTCGCAAGCCTCGCAATCAAGCTACGCACGCCAGCATCCAACCTGAGCCAGCACCACATGGGTCCATATCCTCCATGTGCGTGACATGTAGAAAAGGATTGGAGAGGAGAAGAAAGGAGTGGAGAAGAGAGGAGGGCAGGGATAAGGAAAACATGTAAGTAAATAGAGAGGTAAAAGAAAGGTAGCAATGAATAATAGGCGGTAAAGAAGAATTGGTCTTGCAGATAAGATGTGCAAAAGGGAGACCAGGAAACAGATGGATGAGATTATTTTGAAGGAAAAAGTGGGTCAAAGAGCAGAAATTAAAAATGAACAAGAGAAGTGAAAGGAGAAAGGAATAAAAAATGTGCCAAACAGGAGAAAAGTGGGAAGGGAAGGAGAATGAAGGGTAAAATAAGGGAGCAGTAGGAATGAATGGTACTGAAGAGTGGGGATGGAAGAAATAAAGGCTGTAAAGGAAGAATGAGAGAGAAGAGAAATAATGGGAATGAAGATTGAGAGAATAGAGATGAAGAATGGGATGAGGGGGAAAATGGCAAAGACGGATGGTATGGAATGCAGATTACATAACGAGACAGGAAGTATGGGAGTAAAGAGAAGGGAGGAGACATGAAGAGTTGAAGGGAAGATTAAGAGAGAAAATGCAACAGAAAAAGCCAGTGAATAATGATGGAGAAGAGGGGAAAGTTAATAAGTCTCCACCAACATGTGTGGCTCTCATCCACTGTATAATAAGGACTTCCATGGATCCAGACCAAATACAAGTATTGGAGGTACAATGCCAGTTTCAAGTCTCTCATCCGTCAGCACAGACCCAGTAGAAGCTGTGAGAACAGTCTTCCAGCCTACCAAAGTAGGAGGCAATTTAGGAGTACACATGATGAGGTGGAGTCAGGACTAATATCAGAGAGGAAGTGAAAGGGGAAGGATTGAAAATGTAGGCATGGTGAAGGATGGAAAGGAACTAACATTTGTGAGGATGGATTGAATTATAACTCGTCAGAAAATTTTTAGTGGAACATTCTAGCATACATATCAACCTTTTGAGACACATACCAAGAACTTAAAGGGAAACTTTCACACCCAAACAAGTTCATCTTATTCGATGCATATTGTAGCAATGATATGGGGTTTTATTTTATTTTTTCTTTATTATCAATTTTCTGGAAGAAATAGCCTTTCCAAAGTTTACCTTTTGAAGGTCTTTGCTGCAAAAGCTGAGCCGCATAGCTCTGAAAGTCCGTCCCCATCCTGAAGTACTCCGCCCAACACCTTCCTACCATCTCTCTCTAGCACCACCTTCTTGTGTTCCAGTGCAGCTGAAGACACCTCTACTGGAGTAGGTTCCTGTGCCACCGTCTGCCTTCCTCCCCTGGTCGGTCACGAACGTTAGCATACATCACCTCCTTCCTACTGCCAGCCTGTTGGACCACACAGAATCGCTTTCTGCTCCCCTCTTCTCCCAAGGCAGAACATGAATGGGACATACAAATTGCATGGGTTAGACACTGAGAATGCAAGCACCTTCTCAGGGCTGCATTCTATTGCAGGTGCTAATTTTATCACTGCTTTTATCTCCAGGTTTCCCCTTAAGTAATAAAATGTTTGATAAAATGGGTGTTAACATTTATCATCTGCAATAGAATACAGCCCTAAGTGTCTAACTCATGCATTTGTATGTCTCATTCAAGTGCTACCTTGTAGGAAGAGGGGAGCAGAAGGGAGGAAGGCAAATAGAGATGTTCATCTGTCTTGCGGACAGGCTTAGTGCAGAAGGGGGAGGAAGAGCACTGGCAATCATTTGAAACATAATCAAGATGGCTGCACTATCCCTCTCTCTAACAAAGAGATATAAGGTTAGATTATGTAGAGTAGGGTAAAATCATAGCGGTTTGCTGGGCATTTTTAAGGTTGTTGGTGGGGGAGGTCCACAATAATTTTGGTGGCAAAGTTGGAACGTGACAGTTTCACTTTAAAAACCTACAAATAGTGAAAATTATAATACTTCTAGTGCAGCCAATGTTCACTGGCTACCACGCTACATAATATTTTGCTTCTATACAATCTGATATGACACACCTAAATGTAATGTCATTAATGCAGCATGAGGATAGTTGTTACACCAACTTTTAACCCCTTAGATTCTAGAGAGGCCTCTGATGAATTGCCATGCAGTGATTTGGAGACATCTTCAGCATACAGGGGGTTAACATACAGGGCCTGATTTGCCATAAGGCAGAGTAGACATCTGCCTACAGGCGCACCCCACAAAGGGACGCCTGTCTTTGAAATAATTTTTTTTTAAATATTTTTATTCACAGCGCTCGAGCTGAGCACAGTGGCAGCAGTAACCAGCCATATAGTAAGATCTGTGCCTTCTTCGGCACAGACCTGTATGCTGTTGCTCCTTCATCGGCTCTTTAGTAATGCAGAGAGCTGGGAGATGACACCATCTCCAAGCGCTCTGCATTATTGAAGAGAAGACCGCGCAGAAGCAAAAGCATACAGTCTGTGCAGAAGGAGGCACAAGCTTTTCCTGCTGCTGGACCACCAGGGAGGTAGGAAACGGATACGGGGGGCAATGTGAAGGTGATGGGGGGCAGTGTGGAGATGATGGGGGCAATGTGAGGGCAAGTTGGAGCTGATGGGGGCAAGTTGGAGCTGATGGAGGCAATGTGAGAGCAAGTTGGAGCTGATGGGGGTAAGTTGGAGCTGATGAGGGCAATGTGAGGACAAGGTGGAGCTGATGGGGGCAATGGAGATGATGGGCGCAATGTTGCTGATGGGAGCAAAGTGGAGATGATGGGGGCAATGTTAGGGCAATATGGAGCTGATGTGGGGCAATATGGAGCTGATGGGGGGCAATGTAAGGGCAATATAGTTATGTGGGGGGTAATGTAGAGATTTGGAGCATTGTGTAGGTGTCCAGTGGAGACTGCCAATGGGGGAGGGGGCGCTTCAGATTTTTATTCCAACAGGCTCCAGAGATGTAAATCCGGCCCTGTTAACATATGAACATTTTTATGTACCCACTATTGTAATCCTAATACACATGGCTACCAAAGGATTCAGTAACTGCTTGGGTACTAGAGATATTGCCAGCGCTTCACAAAGCAAGGAGTTACAGACTGTTCTAGAACGCAGGAGGTTAATATAAAGCAATGAATCCCTTGGATGCCAGAGACATCTACAGGAGTTAATCTTTACAGAAAAATTTTCATTAGAAAGTTACTGCACAAAACCCGTGATAACAGATTTATTTTTTATTCTGTCCTGCACACCAAAAAAAAATGAACTCTTTCAGAAATATTCCAGACTAGAACATTTCCAAAAAATGAGCAAGTATAATGGTGCTCATTTATCTAATAAGAAATTCATACAACAACAACAGCTGCATATTAAAGGTCTGTGGATCCAACTGGCATGTCTGTGAGCTAGTAGTTTGGTCCCACTGAATATTGCTTCAGCAAAAATCTTAGATGAAATGATGGCAGTAATTAAACAGGACAGTAAGAGCAGCCATGAAACAAACTATTGTTGTGCACAGAACCAGTAGTGAGGCTGGTGTACAAAACACAACTGGAGCAATTTTAGGGAAAACCAGCCACACCATAGATGACAAATAAGAATTCTTAACATTTCTGCTGATTTAAACAGGGATTGAAACCTACTGAATGATGGAGAGGTCTCCAACACAATGTGTTAGATAAATCAATTTAAAAGCCACATTTAACTCAATGGTAATTAATTTTATTTTTATTTTTATCCTATGGTGAAGATTAAATTTTATCAACCTCAGGGCCAGATTTAAAGGTTGCTGTAAAACAGCCAGTAGGGCCAAAGTGAGCTAAAAGCACAATGGACATTAGGCCACAGAAATGGTCTTCTGACAAAACGTCCGTTTTGTGCGTTAAGTTCCCCAAACCCCGCTAAATAGCAGAGATATTGGGAACTTCACAGTAAAAAAAAGTTAACTATCGTGCCTGACATACTGCCAAGCACAGATCATTAACTTATGCATTATACTTTACTGTCATCCACTGTCTGTCTCCTTTTGTCTTCATTCTGACTTCTCTTCTTTCTTGTATCTTCTGCCTTCTCTTCATTCTTCTTTCCTGTATCTGTAAATAAAAAAATAAAAGTATGAATACAATGCTGAAATATCCGGCACACTAATACATAGTTTAACCCCTTGAGTGCCAAGCAATGCATTGAACACCTCTCTGGTGCTCAGAAGGGTTAAAGCATGTATTACTGTCCATTCCATAAATATGAATATGCTTCCAGTTATTCAATGCACATCCCAGCCAATCAGCTTTGAGCGGCTGTGTTTAAAGCCGATCGGCTGGGATGTGGCCAATGGCTGTGAGGGAACTGGAACTGAGACTGGCCATATATAAAGGCAGTCTCTATTCAAATTCCCTCAGTATGTAATGAGCATCAGCTTGTGAGGGAGAAGAGGGGGGCTGCTGTGCCGCATAGTACTATCTCCGCGGCCGCATACAGTGGCAGAGACAGACAATACACAGCTAAGCTAAGTATTTTATTAAAGGGATAGTAATGTCAGAGAAAAAGTATTAACTATATGGCAGATACAATTAAAAGAGAGTACATGCACTTATTTGTATCTCTCAAACCATAACGGTTTGAGAGATATAGGAAAATAAAGTTCTCTGCTCCCTCCCCTTTCTGCTTGATGAGCTGTAAAGCTGTCAGAAGCAGATTCTGGCTCCTGGATAAGATAGCAGCTCTTCAGCAGTGCCGACATAGCGATACCTAAAAATAAATACTTCATTGGAACGGTCTACAACGTGTGCAAGGTTTGCAAGGACACATTGTAGACCATTCCGATGAAGTATTTATCTTTAGATATCGTTATATCGGCACTGCTGAAGAGCCACATCAGGTCAAGAGACCAGAATCTGCTTCTGACAGCTTTACAGCTACTCAAGCAGAAAGGGGATGGACCAGAGAACTTTATTTTCCTATATCTCTCAAACCATAACTGTTTGAGAGATGCAAATAAGTGCAAGTACTCTCTTTTAATTGTATCTACCATATAGTTAATACTTTTTTCTGACATTACTATCCCTTTAAAGCTAAGAATATTGTTATTATGGTATTTCTGAATATATTATTTGAAACAACTTGCTCATCCTTGAATAACTGGAAGCATATTCATATTTATGGATCCGGACAGTAATACATTTAACCCTTTTGAACTCCAGAGAGGTATGCAACACATTGCTTTGCAATGCATTGCATGCCCCTCTAGCACTCAAGGGGTTAAACTATGCATTAGTGTGCTGGATATTTCAGCATTATATTCATACTTTTTTATTTACAGATACAAGAAAGAAGAATGAAGAGAAAACAGAAGATATAAGAAAGAAGAGAAGAAAGAAGGACAGAAGATGCTGAGGACTCCTCTGGACATCAGGATTAATGGTACTTATAATGGGATGTTGCTTTGTTACTTAGTCTGGTTAACCCTATGAGTGCCGGCAGGGTAATTATACCCCACTGGCACTCATAGGTTTAATTCTACTAACTTTGGACACATTTAGGACCATTGGATGTATTTGATATGGGACTTAGGGCCCCATATCAATACATCCACTGTAGACTTAAGGGTTTTTTTTGTTGCCTTTTAATAGCTGCGTTGGCTGACTAAAGATCTGATAAGGAACTTTAGTCAAGAAATAAACTGGGTCTTACATTTTATGCACTAAAGTAAGTCAGTTTGGATCTTAACAGCTAACGCAGTCCATTAAATGGCAACTTGTAGCATTTTTTTTTTCATTTTTAATGGGCCAAAACACATCTAAATTTAGCGGCTGGTAGGAGGTTTTTTTGCCGGCATTTTTTCATAGCATTGATCTTTAAATCGCTTACAGTGCTTGAAAAAATGCTGCCCTTAAATCAACATTTCCCAACACAATGTTACTTTTTCTGAGGGCTGCAGTTGAGAAATATGTAGCTGAAAGTCAAAGCTGTGAGTCTTTCAGCAATGTATGCCTTAAAGGGATAGTAATACTTAAGTATTACTAATCCCTATAGTAAAGCCCTACTAAAAAAAGTATTGCCCCCAGTGTCATCTCTCAAACCTTTATGGTTTGAGAGATGAATGCTTCTAAAGTTGCCCTCTCCCTCCCCCTTCCCCGTAGTCAGCATTTTAGCTGACTGCAGGGAAGAGAGTCGTACGACTTTCAGGCGGCTCTCCAGCACAGTCTGATCGCGTTACTAAAAAAGAAAACTTTCACTGAAATGGTCTTCTACATGTGCTTGGTTTGCAAGCACATGTGGAAGGCAGTTTTAGTGAAAGTTTTTTTTTTTAGTTAACTCGATTGCGGCTCTGCTGCAGAGCCGCCTGATGATCTATGACCTTCAGAATGCTGACTTTGGGGAAGGGGGAGGGAGAGGGCAACTTTAGAAGCGTTTACCTCTCAAACCATAAAAGTTTGAGAGATGACACTGGGGGCAACACGTTTTTTTTAGTAGGGCTTTACTATAGGGATTAGTAATACTTAAGTATTACTATCCCTTTAAAAAATGTGTTAGCATGCAGAGTGCCTTTGTCCTTTGCCCACAACACTAACTTCCTACTTAAGTGACACTGACACATATTCATGTGTCAAGAGATAAAAAAAAATATAACCTACAATGTGGCAGATGTGTATGGTAGTGGTGGTGGGGGACTGACATGTATATATATATATATATATATATATATTATATAGCTTCCTACAGCAGTTTTTACCATTATCATGTTTGTGTCAAAAGATATCCTTCTTCCCAGATTACTGAAACACATTATTTATTGATCATAGCAGTGGTCCAAATTTTGGTAGGTGATAGCAAGGCTTCTTCACATCCCTCCTCTTCCTCATCTACATTGCTGTTAATACATTTGGCCTAGCTTTCTCTGTCATGTGTGGTTTCTGCTACTTGCACTCAGATTGTATAAGATGTTGGTTCATTTTTAAGAATGCTTGATAGCTGAGTCCTACACTCACAATGTAACCAGTTGCACTGAAAACCCTCTCAGACTCAAAGCTTGCTGGAGAGCAACTAAGGGTTTCCACTGCAGTACTTGTCAATGCTGACCACACACACAATACTTGGTTTGTCTATAATCCATTGGTCATTGATTCTGCCTAGAATTTAGCTATCCTGCAACTTTGCAGAAACCATCTCACACATATTGGGACCATTCCTAGGAGCTACACAGTGTTTCTGTGTGTCAGTTACCAACCCATACTCAGGGAGCAAGTCCAAAGACATGTGCTTCCACCAGTGCCACCAACACCAACACTACTGCCAGCAATGTTGGAGTTTTGCCTCTCCTGCTGAGACCCATGAATTACCCTGTGTTCAGAATGTGATGTTCTGGTTGATGATGTAGGTGCTGCTGTTGCTGCTGCTGTTGCTGCTGCTACTGCTGGTTGAAATGTTTCAATGCCTTCTTTCTCACTAGGCTGTCTAGACATTTTTCAATGCCTTAACTTTCTCCCACTCATCCTCCACATTGAGACCCTCCACTTCATTGATAAGCATATCTGTATATTCCTTGGCAGAATCCAATTCCTCAGAGAGATGCTGATGATCGTCATGACTCCTTGTTGTGACAAACTGCTGATGGCCCTTTAGCAGAAATTCAGAAATGTTGTGTTTAAAGATGGGGTCCAGCAAAGTGGCAAGAATGTATTTTTATTGCTTTTAATAGACAATATGTGAGGATCTTGTTCAGATCATGCGAACATGTCCTTTACCAGCTGGTGCATGTCTGTGTTGTCATTATGGTAAGATTCTTCAGCCATGGTCCTTATTTGTTTCTGCAATAAAAATATTATTGGTAGAATGAACTAACTGTTGCCAATGGCACACTCTCTGACACATAAATAACATCACTACTTCTCTTATCTGCCCCATAGCCCGGGGAACTTTTTGGATTGCTTCTGCTGCTGCTAGTTGTGGCACCTCTGACCTACTGATAGTGTGTTTCCTAGTCATACCTGTGGTTGTGCTACAGGTGGGATCTCATTGAGGAGGTGCCTAGGTGTGAACCTGCTTTCCCCCTGCTTACGTGCTTTTTGCAGATACAACAGACAGCAACATTCTTAGCTTATGGATCCTAAGCGAAGTATCTCCATACTGTGGACTTCATGGACTGAGGGGTTACCTGAGTGGTTGCTGCTACTACTACTGGGGTTAGATGATGATGCAATTCTAAGTGCCAATATTACTAGGTGTCAAAGATGCAGCACCTCCAGCAGCAGCAGAGGCACTCGTCATATCTAAGGTTGTGGATGTTAATAACTTGTGTCGCTATTGTTACTGGTGGTTATTCAACACAAATGTGTGTGTGTGGCTTAGTAGGACTTGGACTTGGAAGCAGCAATGATGTTAATGATGACTGACAGGATCAATGTCTACATTTTGCCATCTTTGCTTGTCCAGGGTCAGAGTTTCCAGTTGTCTTCTCAAACATTTTATAGACAGCACAGTGCTCCTTTTCAATGGTGGAAGATTGAGCCTTTGCTTTTCTGCTGCCTTTCTGGCCATGTCATCATCTATCTCACTCTCAACTTCATCTGTATCTGAACAAGTGGAGGATGCTGGAGGGATATATTGTAGATATGCATCATCTTCATCAGTCATCATTAGGTCATCCTCAGCAGCAACATTGCCCGTTGTTTCTTGCTCACTACCCCCATATATATAGATATTCCTCTAAGTTTTACAGTTGTTAAACATTTTTCTTTTTACTTTTACTTTCACAAAGTTTGCCTCTACATTAAGGACAGGTGTTCTGGTGCTTGCTTGTCTGACTTTCAGATGCAGCAGTTGCTCAGCTGCTACACCTTCATTACCACCATCAACACTAGAATGCACTAATTGTCATCTTCTCTTTTCTTCTTATATTTTTTTTTGTACTGGAGCTAGTGATGATGGAACTTTTGGTAGGACCTTGACAAATGGTATCCTACCTTGGAGGAGAGGGATCATCATTATTTATTGCATACAAAAACCATGGCTGCAGTTAGTTTTGAACTATCACTTTACTCCCACTTCCCTGCATTGCTCCACCTTTCCCCTTCCACCTGTCCCTTGTGCATTTGCTGGACATTACTCAACTACTGTGTGTGTTTTTACTCTACAATACACAACACAACTGATGGAGTGTGATGTCTTGCTTTAGCCCTCAACAAAATTCTGTGTTGTTTGCTGTTTATCAAGTCTGCCTCAGTCACACAGTTTACGTCAGGCTCCCATGTTTGTTTGTTTTTTTTGCTTTTTTTATACATTCTCCACCCTATCTTATCACAGTATAGCCAAAAAAATATATAACTAAAAACAAAATCAACAACTTCTTTCCCAAGACTTGCCCAGCACAGAGACAATAACAGCAAGATCAGCAAGGAAATTGGACTGCAGCTTCCTGTGTTTTTCAGTATTGGGATATTTGGGATCAACTTCCTATGCTCCCTTCTCACACCTCAAGACACATCCAACGCAGTGATAATAACACCAAGATCAGCTAGGAAATTGCTTGGACCACAGCTGCCTATGTCTTTTAAATCAAATCAGTCAGACAGAATGTTGGGGTATTTGGGGTCAAGCTCCTATGCTCCCTTCTCACATCCCATGAAACATCCAAGACACATATAATAATAAAAGCAAGATCATCAATCAAATTGGAGCCCAGCTGCTTGTGTCTTTCCAGTCAGTCACACCAAATTCTTCCCTTCTTCTCCGCAGAGTGCCCCTAACTACGCTAATACAAAGAATACACATCCTACCTACAAGACTCCCTAAACCAAGCTTCAATGTCCCTTTATTTGCATATCTTCTCTAGCTTAAAAATATGCTGCTTTCTCCTCCACAAACACAGAATGGCATGCTGTGAGAGCCTGGCACCCTTTTATATGCCTGCAGGATAAAAAAAAATCATTTTTCCCACTGATTTCCTTGCAATGATCTAGGTGAAAAAAGCAGGATAACTGCAGTTCTCATTGGAAAACTACTATGGTCATATGTATCCAGTACAGTGGGGATGACAAGGAGGGATGCATACATGTTGAGGACGTATTTTGTGGCACATATGTTTCAATCCAGGGGTAGTTAACTCTGGCTACACAAATATTGTGACCACCATTCCCATTATCCGCAATCATTTATCATCTGCTTGTTAAGACGTATGTGTTTTGGTTCCCAGTCACTCACAGAGGAACTCAAACACAATCGCTCTCTAGCACTCCCTTCTACTCACTGAATCTCACTGTACACATAAAAATAAAAATGTGTTTGTGCTTGTTTGTGTGTGTAATATGTGCAATATTTGCCATACTATAATATATGTATTTTTTAAATGCAATTCTCCCCACTCCCCTCTCCAAGTCTACCTGCCATCAATGTGTGCTCCTGTCTCTCTCTATCTCTATTTCTACCCTGTGATGTAGCTCTGAGAATCTCCAAACACAGGCAGTGTGTGTCAGTTATTTTAGGGTATAAATACATTTACTTGAATGGACTTTGGTGCGTGGTGATAGGCTGTGATTTTGAACTTGTTTTGACAACGTTTTGTGTTGCCAGATAACATTGAATGTTAGCTACTTTCCTATGAGGTTGACGTATCTGGTGTTTTTAGCAACTGAAATGAACACACAGCGAGGGACAAGAAAGCTGAAATGCATGTTATCAGGCTACATGTACTTGTGCAGCCTACGCTCATTGTCCATTCTGGTACATGGCTTTTGAATTGCTGTGCTGCACAGACATAGCTAATGTTCGGTATTGGTTTTCTGTTTACCAACTGTTTTCCAGTGCCTTATTGAATCGAGCCCTAGGACTCATGCCCTACACCCAGGATGCAGTCTCCTTTTGATTAGAAGAAGGAATATTCTGAAGTTCATCATACTGATCCTGTCCAAATGACAGTCAAGCTTCAAAATCAACTGCTTATACAAGTCTGTAGCCATGAATTTAGCTCACTATTGTCCTGTTGCCTTTCTGATGTAGCACAATGCCATGGTACATGTTGGTAGCATTTCAGAAAATACTGACTTAGTGCTCATTGCTTAAGCTTATACCCCAAATCCCTGAATAGACCTCCATTTTCCACTGACTTTGTTATTGGTACCAACGTGTACCATGACAGCCGGGTTATAGCAAGCCCCTCCCAAGAATCTATCAACCCGATCTGCCAAATGGTGAACCCAAACACCCACTAAGACAGCAGTCCTGGCAACAGATTACCCACTCTGTCTTCCTAATAATGGAATCCCTTACCATCACCATCTGCCTAGTTGTACCTGAGTCCCAGATCCCATGAGTGCTAGAGGGGTTTTTCTCCAGGATGTTAGAGAGAACAGTCCTCTCCAGCAAAGACTTTCCTTTGCCAACACCCCCAATCATTACCATTCAACACAGCAAATCTATTTTGTGAATAAATACAGGAGCGTTGTCCCTATTCCTCGATCCCCAAGCTACATCTGACTGTAACCCATCAAGCTACCTGCTCTTTCTTTGTGCAGTCTCCTCCCCCAGAACATCCTACAACAGCTTCCTTATGCTCAGTGAGCACCAAACCCTCTCAAAATTGTCTGTTTCTCTTACCACTGCAACTTGCTTCTCAAGTTTACTCACTTGAGCTTCCAAACAGGCTACTTGCTCACATCTGCCACAGAGGTATGCAGTCTGAAATGATTGTTCCAGGTGTGCAAACATATGGCAGCTTGTGCATTGTGCATTGCAGACATGCTACCACTCATGTTATTCATTTTATGAACCTATAACGGTATACAAACTGCTAAGCAGGGGCTCGGTTTACTAGTCCCAGGTAGGAAAAAACAGCCAAAGGTAGTTTTTCAACCACAGTAAACCATCCATTTACCTGTGCTGTGAAAAACTACTGCATGACAAAAAAACACATTGGGCGCTAAATTTTGCACCCATTAGAAGCAATTAATATGAGATTGAATTCCCAATTCATTTTCACTTGTTGCGAAGTAATGTATGTTAAGGGACCCCATTTCATCTCCAAAAATCTGCACCAACTTTTTTTGGAGTAGAGTCCTTTAACTCATGTTTAAACTACCAACGCTGGAATTGAAATGCAAAAAAACACCCTAAAAAAACCTAAGTGACCAGTGAAGGTATTTATATTGGACCTTAAAGGGACATTAATGTCCCAGAAAAATTGTCTCCAGTTTTGTAGAGGTTAAAATAATAAACAATATGCTCCAAATCCGATCTCTCCAACCGCTATGGTATTTAAAGTTCCCCCTCCCTCCCCTTCTCCTGATGTCAGCTGTAAAGCTGCCAGCAGGAGATTTGAGTCGTACGACTCGAGAAAGCTCTGCAGCAGAGCCAAAATCTCATTATTTAAAAATAATTACCTCATCGGAACGGTCTACAAAGTGTGCTTGCAAACCAGGCACACTTTGTAGACCTTTCCACTGAATTAATTCTTTTGAAATAATGAGATTTCGGCTCTGCTGCAGAGCCGCAGGCTGGTCCCTGGACAGGGATCCCGTGCTGTCAGCTAGACACTGATGTCAGGAGAAGGGGAGGGAGGTGGAAATTTCAATGCCTATATCTCTCAAACCATAGCGGTTTGAGAGATAGGATTTAGGGCATATTGTTTATTATTTTAGCCTCTACAAAACTGGATACAATTTTTCTGGAACATTAGTGTCCCTTTAAGCTCCATATAAATACATCCAAAGTACTGACAAAATGTGTGTTTTGTTAAAAAAAAACAAAACCCTTGTGACATTGGTGTGTGCAATGCATTGCGGACTGTTGCATACCACACTGGCACACACAAGGTTAATCACCCTAAAGCTAACACCATGCTATGAAAAAAAATACACTTACCTGTAGGTCTGATGTCCAGTGGGTTCTTCAGCACCTAGGTCATCCAATGTAAGTCTTCTTCTGTAATCTTCTTTCTTCTCATCTTCTGTCGTATCATATTCATCCTTGTCCCAAATATAATGCCACGGTAAATAAAAAAAAATGTCCAAATTATAGGTGCCCCCAAAGATACACAGCAAAGATATGCAAGCCTTAACCCTTTGAGTGCTGGAGGGGTATGCAATGCATTCCAAGGGTAAAATGTATGCTGGAATTCCAAGGTTTACATTTATGCTGGCATTCCAAGAGTTAATTGCACACTGCCTCTGTTACCCGAGCCACGCTGAGAAAAATTTGAATTTTATATGGCCAGTCTCTGTTCAAAAAGGTTCCCATGCTACAATTGGGTGGGATGTGTGCTTACGCACCTCCCAGTCAAGAAGCTTCTAGAGGGTTTCATCTTCAGGTTCTGTGTCGCAATGTTTGTTGTGGTTCTTGTTGGTAGGGCATTTGGATACCTACAGTAACTCAGTGTGTGTTCCACCCATTATCCATTTTTTCCATACTGACAGTTTTATTGGCTGGCTATTAAATCGAGCCCTAAAACTGGTGTATTACACCCAGTATGCAATCCCTTGTAGATCACAAGTGACATACACAGAAAATACATATTCTGCAGCACATCATACTGATCCTCCCCAAGTAACAGTCCAGTTACAAAATACCAGACAACTCTTTTCTGGACAAGAGGAGCAGCAACCCCATACATACATTTCAGCCTTACTGGGCCTAATTGGTGAGGTGCAGCTGTTCCCTCTAGGCACTCTTAAAGGGATAGTAATACTTCGTTTTAACGTTATTTTATTTTGTAGGCATTAAAAAAACATGAAGAATGATACAAGTCTTATCTCTGAAACCTTTATGGTTTAAGAGATATTCACAAACAAAGTATCCCCCCCCCCTGTTCAACCAGATCAGAAGGGAGATGCCCAGGTAGACTGCAGAGAGGGACAATCTTCAATTAAGATAAGGGAAAAAGCTGTAAAACTTGTCAAGGGGGGAAGGGCTTTCATTGTTTTCATACAAAGAAGATTGTCCCCTTCTGTTATCTGTACTGTCATACAACCAGACTCACATCTGAGAAGAGATGGCTTACACTAGGTAAAAGGGGCGGGGAGGGGAACTTTGCTTGTGAATATCTCATAAACCATAAAGGTTAGAGAGATAAAACTTATATCATTCTTCATGTTTTTTTAATGCCTACAAAATAAAATAAAGTTAAAACGAAGTATTACTACCCCTTTAAGCAAATGGTCCACTTCTGAAATCACCCCCTTTATTCTTATGGTGACTACACTAAGAGCAAGTTAAATGTGCAAAAGTATTGATCAGAGATGCTCAGCTCGGTTTATGAACCTGCAAGGGTATGCAAACAGTTTATAAGGACTGTGTCCTACACCCAGGGAGCAGCCCCTTTTAGCTCACAAGTGCCATACACAGAAGAAATGTTCTAAAACATATCATACTGGTCCTGCCCAAACAACAATTCAACTTGGAAATGTCAGACACTTCCTTTCTGAACGAAAGGAGCATCCAACCCTTTTCAGCCTTATTGGGCCATGTCAGTGAGGTGTAGCTATTCCCTCTAGTCACCTGTGAACGAGGGATTCCCTCTATTACTCATCTAGTGAACAACCAAAAAACAATTTACATGTGCAAAAGAATTGATGAGAGATGCTCAAATAAACTTATGAAAATGCAAGAGTATACAAACAGTTAACTAAGACTAGTGTCCTACATTGTGGGTGCAATCTCTTTTAGATACAAGTGCCATATATTGAGAAGAAATATTCTGCAGCATATCATACTGGTTCTGCCCAAATGACAGCCCAGCTACAAAATGCCAGTGGACTCTTTTTTGGACAAGAGAAGCAGCCAACCCCAAATATACATTTCAGCCTTACTGGACCTCATTGGTGAGGTACAGCTGTTCCTTCTAAGTACTTTTTCGTCAGTCTCACCACTCCCTTCCTCCCTTTTCTGTCCTCCCTCGTTCCTGCTCCCCACATCTTCCTTATGCATTGCTCTTCTTGCCCTACCATCCACTCACTTACTTATTCCTTATTCACCATTCTCTCTATTATTTCCCTGTGCAATTCATGCCCTTCATCTGCTCACTTCCCTCCCTTATTCATGCCACCCACTCCCTTCCCTCACTTTATAACACCATCGTGTGTCATGCACTACCTCCCTCCCTTCCCTTTGTAATTTGCTCACTTCTCTCCCCATGACATCCCCTTACAGTGTCATTCTCTCATTTGCCTTTCCATTTCATCCTCTTACTTCCCTTCTGTGTCACCTGGCCACCTCCTCTTGCACCCCGCCTCCACCCATGTCACACTTTCATTCAATGTCAGACTGTATGTGTGTGTTCTGTTCCTATCAGTGGATGATGAAACAAGTCTTGGGAAGCATACAATGTAAGTGTAGTTCTGGGGTTACCAGTGTGACATTGACACAAGGCTAATTGTTACTCTGTGTATATATGGGTCTATAGCTACCAGTGGGACAGTGGTACAAGGCTGGGGTTAGTTTATTTATGGCTCTACGACTGCTATAGGAATAAGGCTGGGTGTCAGATAGATATGTGATGTTCTATGGCAACCAGAGGGACAAGACTGGTTGTCAGACGGTGTGTGTGTGTGGTTCTAAGGCTACCAGTATAAGGATCATAGGAAAAGCTAGGGGCACCATGTCTGTGACTTAAAGGGATAGTAATACTTCGTTTTAACTTTATTTTATTTTGTAGGCATTAAAAAAACATGAAGAATGATATAAGTCTTATCTCTCAAACCTTTATGGTTTAAGAGATATTCACAAGCAAAGTTTCCCCTCCCCGCCCCTTTTGCCTAGTGTAAGCAATCTCTTCTCAGATGTGGAATCCAGTCCATAGACCAGACAGATATCAGAAGGGGACACTCTTCTTCCTATTAGAACAATGAAAGCCCTGCCCCCCTTGACAAGCTTTTCAGGTTTTTCCCTTATCTTAATTGAAGATTGTCCCTCTGTGCAATCTACCTGGACACCTCCCTTCTGCTTTGGCTGAGGAGTGTTACATCAGTAAAAGGGGTGGGAGGGGGATACTTTGTCATTGAATTACTCTTGAACTACAACTCTGACAGAATTGAAATAACACTCTCCAAAGTCCAAATACTATGATGATTAATTAGATCTGCTTTTATTATGAAACATTACTATCCCTTTAAAAAGCAAATGTCATGATATCAGATAAAATAATTACCTTGCTACTTGATGCAGACCACTAAAAAGCAGTCAAATGAATTCTTACTATGTACCAGAATTGGCGACACGCTGCCACTGATTTCTAACTTATTAAGAGCTGAAGAATAGCAGGGGATGTCTCTCTTTCTATTACTTCAGTTCCAAATGTATAAAATCTGTACAATGATCAGCTATGTTACCGCGAGCTATATTTACAACACAAAAAAATGCTTCTTGGCAGGTAGGATTAATAATAACCCTCTAAGTGCCAGAGGGGAAACCAATGCAGTTCCTTACATTGTATTGGAAATCAAAGGGTAAAGCAGAACAGTTCTAACAAGCAACATGTAAATACCCAGGGACGTACAATCTTTTCTCTCAGAATATGATATGCTACTTTAATATTTATACAGATTTTACTG
Organism: Rhinophrynus dorsalis; assembly: GCA_037306005.1. NCBI lineage: Eukaryota > Metazoa > Chordata > Amphibia > Anura > Rhinophrynidae > Rhinophrynus > Rhinophrynus dorsalis. The sequence continues at coordinate 223,932,464 of CM074724.1, read as the reverse complement.
TGCTTCATCCAATCATAAAACTCCATTTATCCAAATGGTTTTGTTACTCCTGCAAGATGCAGCTGCCTGGTATTGCATTAATGCGCGCTCTGCGGAGTAAACGCACCAACCCACACATTAGCATCCTTATGGCCCTGGGTCTTTCAACCTCTCTGGTGAGGCAGCAGTTGTCTTGCAGCTGTCTTCTCCGCAGGCTCCTGGAGACTGTGACATACAAAAAAATCAGTGTTTCTGCTGCAGAGGAACAAGCACACTGGAGTCGCTTTTTTTTCAAGCAGCCAGCATAAACATTGCTTGCACTAGAACTGGGCGATCCACTCACACAGACATAATGGTTTAGGGAAACCAAATGTCAAGCCAGTAGATGTCATTTCTTTTCTGAACATCTATTTAAAGGGATAGTAATGTTTCTGATAAATCTTTATAGTATTTGGGCCAGGAGAGTGTTATTTCAATACTGTCAGAGTTGTAGTTCAAGAGTAATTGAATGATAAAGTATCCCCCTCCTGCCCATTTTACTGATGTAACATTGCTCACCTCAGAGCAGTAAGACTGTCCGGATGGATTGCAGAGAGGGACAATCTTCAGTGAGCATAAGGGAAAACCTGAAAAATCTGTCAAGGGGGGCAGGGTTTTCCTTATGCTCACATTAAGAAGATTGTCTCTTGCTGTGTTCTGTATGGTCAAGAGACCAGATTCCACATCTAAGGGGAGGCGGCTTATACTAGGTAAAAGGGGTGGGGGGATACTTTATCATTTAATTACTCTTGAACTACAACTCTGACAGTATTGAAATAACACTCTCCATGGCCCAAATACTATGAATATTAATTAGAGTAGCTGGTTTTTGAGAAACATTACTATCACTTTAAATGGATAGTAATACTTCATTTTAACTTTATTTTATTTTGTGGGCATTAAAAAAACATGAAGAATGATATAAGTCTTATCTCTCAAACTTTTACGGTTTATGAGATATTCACAAGCAAAGTTTCCCCCTCCTGCCCCTTTTACCTAGTGTAAGCCATCTCTTCTCAGATGTGGAATGCAGTCTATAGACCAGACAGATAACAGAAGGGGACACTCTTATTCCTTTGAAAACAATGAAATCCCTGCCCCCCTTGACAAGCTTTTCAGGTTTTTCCCTTATCTTAATTGAAGATTGTCCCTCTCTGCAGTCTATCTGGGCACCTCCCTTCTGCTCTAGCTGAGCAGTGTTACATCAGTAAAAGGGGCGGGAGGGGGGCACTTTGTCATTGAATTACTCTGGAACTATAACTCTGACAGAATTGAAATAACAGTCTCCAAAGTCCAAATACTATGATGATTAATTAGAGCTGCTTTTATTATGAAACATTACTATCCCTTTAAAGGGCTATCATCATGTTTTAGTAAGTCTGCGCCTATGCTACCCCAAACAGCTCATATCAACCTATTTTAGGTACCTATTTTAAATACTGATAAAGCATGCTTTTATGTTATTATTATTTTTTCCTTTAAACCCCTCTCTGGAAATCCTGGATTTGGACCCCATCACCTCAGTTCTAATTCCAGGGTAATTATACAGTAAATGAGACACAGTGGATGCAGAAACTGTTGTGCTTGCAAAACCCACCAAAGCCAACTTGCTTTAACATGCACATCTACACAGACCAACTTTATAAGATGATGATTTGTAGTATGTAGATCTTAGTAAAGAGAAAGTATTAATTAAGATAGAAAATGTATATTTTTCAGGTCTTCAGAAATACAATAACTTATACGACCACTGTTTGGAGAAGCTGTAATTAAAAGTAATCATTGCTATAACTTACAGTATATTAAAATTCCATGGTCGGCCATTTTAAGGTGGCACCACTGCACCAGCAGTCTACAAAGAGTGATTGTCAGTGACAATGGATTTTCATAAGGCTCTATAGCAACAGAGCTACTATAAAATGGCAGACCATGGATGTGCTGCACAAAAAAAAATAATATTGACCTGTAATAAATTTGGAATTAAGTATCTCCCAGCAGTGGGAATACCTTTTTGTAAATTATACAATCTTTTTTATGATTTTTGCTCTATGTGCATTCTGTATGATATAAGCCATAGGCTCAAATGCTCTTGCTTTCTAGTTAGTGTGTTTTTTTATCTTCTGCCATTGTTTCACTACATCATAAATGTATTGATTTTGTGTAGAGTGAATTTTAAGTCAGGGTATGTTTCAATTTTACTTCAATACTTGAGATTTTCCTATTACAGCACAAGTCTATATCTTGAATTCCAAGTATTGGAGTTTCTAATGGAAATTATTTTTGTGCTGTACTTTGGTATTTCTCATTTTGTACCTTGTTTTCTCTTATTTATGATGCTTGGACCTGTCTGAGACATTTGAATGTGCTTTCAACATCAGCATCTTTACAGTCCCTTCATAGGAGGGATATCATCATGGAAAATAAACCATTTTGTGTATCAGTGATGAGCAGCATAAGGACCTCCAGCTGCTGTTGAACTACAAATTGCCATCAGTTTGCTGAGAATGATGAGAGTTGTATTACAATGGCTGGAGAGTCACATGTTGCTCAATACTGGTCTACATATGGCACACCTTTGTGTGCATGCAAGGGGTTAAACTAGAGGATGCAAGCTATTTTGGTCTGAGAAACCACATCTCTGTTCAGTTTTTTTACAGAGGGCCATAGTTGCAATGAATTTGCCAACAAAACAAAGCAGACTCTGTAAATATTGAGAGGTGTGTTGAGAATGAAAATGACAGACCGTTATGTCTGGCTGTCTGATCAGACACTATATATAACAGCTGTGCCCACAGAGAATGTATGAATTCTGGGTCTCTGCACTGTAAGAGTGAAACATTTTATCAGTGTTGTGTTTTGTGATAAATGTATCATTCTACCTTACCCGAGAAAGCCGTAAGTGATATTCTGTAAAGCAGCATTTTTGTATGTGTATTGACCTTAGTGTCAGAAAAAATCAGCACACGAACCATACATTGCTCATCTCTGGGTTAAAAGCTGGCTTCTGTAGGCCTGAAATACTCTATTTTCACAGAGTCCTGGCAGGAGATGCACTAAGGTGTGATAAAGAGGTGATAACATTTCTAGCGAGATAACTTTTCCTATGTTATGGAGCCTATTTGCTAAGATTTTAGTACATACGCTCCATAGAATAACATAGGAATTGGGAAGGCGAATTCACTGGAGAAGTTATTTCCTCTTCATCACCCTTTTATAATAGCTTAGTGCATAATCCCCAGACCTCAAAAGAAGATATGTACTAATATGATTCCAATCTAAAATAGACATGGAAATTAATTTATTGGTATTATGCCTGCAATGTACTAAGATATCTACGCAAAAATTGACTTTGCTCCTTTCACATCCAAAGGGAAGAGGATGGAGAAGTGTATGAGCAGAGCATTTTGTTCCTATCTGATCCTTGTTTAAAGGGATAGTAATACTTCATTTTAACTTTATTTTATTTTGTAGGCATTAAAAAAACATGAAGAATGATATAAGTCTTATCTCTGAAACCTTTATGGTTTAAGAGATATTCACAAACAAAGTATCCCCCCCTGTTCAACCAGATCAGAAGGGAGATGCCCAGGTAGACTGCAGAGAGGGACAATCTTCAATTAAGATAATGGAAAAAGCTGAAAAACTTGTCAAGGGGGGAAGGGCTTTCATTGTTTTCATACAAAGAAAATTGTCCCCTTCTGTTATCTGTACTGTCATACAACCAGACTCACATCTGAGAAGAGATTGCTTACACTAGGAAAAAGGGGCGGGGAGGGGAACTTTGCTTGTGAATATCTCATAAACCATAAAGGTTTGAGAGATAAGACTTATATCATTCTTCATGTTTTTTTAATGCCTACAAAATAAAATAAAGTTAAAACGAAGTATTACTATCCCTTTAACATCATGTACTAATACATGCTGTAGGAGTTTACTCTCATGAACACTTTTAATAATGGCAGCATGTGCTCACTGATTTACACAGAAGTAATCTTACTATCTAGTCAGGAGAGCTTAAACCTTTCCTCAGCCCCCCACCCCAAGTGCAGGATTTCTCTATTTCCTCACATGAACACAGTTGAACTAATCAGTGGTTCATTCATACTGAATGATCTGACTGAGTTATCCATTTTCCGTTGTGTTTATTTGAGGAGATCCTGAAACATGCTCTGGTTTACTACATACTCTGAATTACAGCTAAATGAGTTGAAAGCCAAAGTCCAAATACAGAAAATGATACATTCTGGTGGATTTGTACATTCACCCTAAAGTCTCTGGCAAGATTGCTGTTAGAAATTTAAAATATTTATTTTCTATTTTCTTCAGCATGTTTCCTCCATTTCAGACATTGCTTCTACCAGCTGCATTATAAAGAAAAGTAAAAATTATATTTATCCCAGCCATTAGGGGTGTAGGGGTGGTAGGATGAAGTCCTGGAGTGTTTTATGCCTCCATGGCTCTTCTCTGGTTTACAGCAGTGCAAGACTAGCAATTCACAAGCTACCTCCACTTTGATTCTAATTAGATCCTCTGTTTGCCTCCCTGCTATGTTTAAAAATAGTAATGCTTAATATTAAGAACATATACTGTAAAATCTCAGATATAATATGCACCTGTGTATAATACACAGGTGTAAATTATACCCAAGATTTTAAGGAAAAATGTTAGTGCATGTTTATAATATGCACCCCCTTCCTGTCTCCCTCTACTTCCAAAAAAATCAAAATGCTGGCCTCCACTCAATTCCTCTCCCCTACTTCCCTCCCTCATCCTACCTCAATAAGGTATCTGGAACCCCCCCCCCCCTTTCCACCCTCTGCGCATCTTCATTAATTTTTTTTAATCCTGTGTGTGCAACATAGGTCTCCAGCGCACTGCTTTGGAATACAGTGGACACCTCTGTGGCATATACTCTTCCTTACCTCCTCCCAATTGTCCCTCTTTAGGAGGGGCAGTCCCTCTGAGACCCAAATCCCTAATTTCCCTTCTTGGTGTCCCTCTTTTTAGGAGATCTGTCTGTGTTGGGTGTACATATATCAATCTACTCAACAGGCATAAAACTCACCTTAATATTTGTGTAAACTACATTATATATTTTTATAAATTAGTCTGTATAAATAAAATACTTTGGCATTACTCTAAATCACTTATTCAATTACACAAATAGCTTTCAATAGGTCAAGAAAAAACCTAAAATGTTTCAGTACTGACTTTGCCACTACCCTCATTTCTAGAAAAGCCCACCATAAGCAAAAGTGTCCCTCTTTGGCCATTTGAAATGTTAGGAGTTATACTACAAGTAATGGTAATCACAAATCTGCAAATACAGTCAGACCCACAAACCTGGATCCACTGCCCACCAAGTATAGTTTTGTGCTTCTGGCACCTCATATGGTATGATAATTAGCATACAATTTTTCTTTGTTGATAAACAGTACTGAATACACTAATTCCATGGTTTTCAAAGATTTTAGTATCTTTGAAGTGGGGGGATATGTAAAAAACATAAATAATCCCCTGTAGCCCTAATTTATGGAAATAATTGTGCACAACGGCCCAGGGGTAGAAAGGCAAAGATACCCTAATTGTATGTAGTTTAATATCTGCTTTCCAAAATGGCATACCTTTTCTTCATTTCTCAAAATATGTTGATCATTTTAGTGTAGACAGCCTATTTAAAAAAGCAGGTAGGTGTAGTTCTGTGCTTCTGACACTCCCTTTGGTATGTCAGCCCATTCCAATGAGGCACCATTTTTCTTGGATAAGAGGAAGCTATTGAATGCAGCAGGAAATTCCATAGATTTCAAAAATTTAAACTCATTTGAAGAGGTCATTGACCTTTTGGTGTGCCCCATGGACTAGAGGTGTGAAACATTGATCAAACCTATCTATAAAATCACCTGTTAATTTATCCAATATATCCTTTTTCTGGTAGCTTGAAAATACAATCCAGGTAGGAAAATAACGGTAAAGTAAGCGTGCTTTGATTTATGGTCCAGTTTTAATAGGCAGCGCCTATCTCCAAAGCTCCCCCACAACTAAGGCCTGTTTCACATGGGAAACTTTTTTCAGCAAGGTTGTTGCATTAGAAATTTCCACAGAAGAGTTTTAATAGTTTTCTATGGTGTAATTCACATGGGTAACAGCTACCATCATTTTTAGTTGTAACTATATATATATTAACAAAGTTGTAGCAACATATGCATACACATTTTTGCCATTTCAATTATTCCATTTAAATTCACACTGTAACTTTGTGCTACAGGAAAGATATAGTAAACTGATATCCTAAGCCTAGTTAATATGGGTGATTTTGCAGTAGCACAACAGGGAAATGATGAACATATGGCACTGGCATACAAAGGCCTCAATGTGGCCAGATGAGGTTACAAGAGATCTGAGTCACTAGACCGATTCCCATTAGAACTGCAACACAAATTGCATATGTACATTATGCCAGCAGGCAAAGGAACAGTCTCCAAGTGTACCATTTTAGCCAGTAAAGCACCCTTTTATAATTTGCTGTACCTGTCTAAATCAAAACGACTTGCCCTCCTCTTCTGCACATTTCCCATGTGTGCCATTCCACTACAAATCACAGCTACAGTGTTTTGTCAGCCAATGGACTTGGATTGGACAGGGATTGGAGTTCACCACTGTAGGCCATCAATTGAGCAAGAGGTCTTGGGAAGCTGTCAGGTAGAACTAATAATTGGTTGGCCAATTAGAGCTCAGAAAGAGTGATAACTCCAGACTTCAAAAACCAAGAGTTGCTCTTCCAGAGAAAAGCATGACTATCAGCTTCCAGAATCAGTGCATAGGAAAACTATGCGTGGGCAGTACAGAATGGGCACCAAATTTCACTCCAGCTGGTGGAGTATCTCTCTGAAGTATTTTGCATCTATGCTGTCCGATATTGAGGTAAGAGCAGAAGATTTAAAAAAAAAATACTCAATGGATGGCGCTAATAATAAATGAGAGCTGGGCAAAGATAAATGTCAGAGTAGCTGCCCTATTGTTCTAAGTTCTACCACTAAAACCACAAAAATATTCAACACATGAAATTAATTAGGAACTAAAACCAACACTATAACTCAAAGTAAGGTAAAAAGGTACTTATTTAAAAATATCTAAAAGATGAATAAATAAAAAAATAAAAAATCAATATCCTGTCGTGCTTATATAGAAGCTTGGATTGCATTTCTATCCCAGTTGAACTATATGGGAATATACAAAGTGATACTCTAGACTAGATGTTTAAGGTACTATTTTTGTCTTACTTAATTGTACTTATGCTTTTATCCTTCAATAAAGAAGTTTTTGAAATAAAAATATATATATATATTTGGAAGCTGTTCTAGTCTCAGTATAAACCATGTACATTAACAGATACTGAAATCTAATAAGCAAAATCAAGACAAAAAGTATTTTTTGGGAGAAGGCAACAAGATGAGGGAGAAACTATATCATTCCAAAAGGCCATTACAGACCAATTGGAAAGTGAACAACCAACCAATGAATGGGAGTTTTAGGAGAATGCCAAGTCATCAGAGATTCCAAAGAAATTCTTATTGGAATCCATCCCATCATACCCAAAATGGAATTGCCCAAAATAAATATTATAAGGGCAAGAAAAGAGGCACAAGAGCAGGAAGAAATAGATCAACAGCCAATAAAAAAGATAAGGAGAAAATAATACATCAAGGTATTTTTATATTTAGTGTCAATGTTTTGAGTGATAATTAATCAAAATTTTTGTCTAAAGGTCTAGTATTTATAAATGTAATCTACATCCACACACAAAAATACATCAGACAATTATGTCTGAAAAAATATTATATGAAACATGATATAGAACAAACACAATGCACTTTTCAATTTATATATACAGATTTAAAAACATAAATCCAAGTTCTTTTCACACTCAGAGAAAAGTGATAGTATGTGTGTTTTTCAAAATATAGTAGAGAAGGAAATAAGGAAGAAGATTCAAGAAAATGTTATACTAATGATTTAAGCAAAGAAGCACATAATACCATAAAAATGATATCAATATAATCAAATCATTATCCATCCTGCAGATAAGGGAGGTGGTGTAGTGGTAATGTCAACTCAACAATATAATGATGAAGCGATAAGATTATAATCCAAAGTAAAAGTATATAAAGAATTAAAAGCAGATCCTACTTTAGATACAGTTCCTAATAATGTATGAAAACTGTGTTTATATTAGATACCTTGAACCATTAGGTTAATGATTAAAATAACAGTTTGACTATAACCATCCCTTAGCGCCACCTAATAACCTAGGTTGAGCATCATAAAAATGAATTGATAAGAATTTTTCCCTGGTGATTAATTATTAGATATGAGTTGATTTAATTCCAAAGGTGCCTATTTTATTTGCTTAACAGAGTTTTCTATTTGTTAGAAACGGTTATGTGAAACTACCAGTTTCTATTAGGGCTATTGGTGTACAGCCAGCTTTTCTACCATACAGATATAAGGGGGTCTGTAAGGTATCTAAAATATACAGTTGACACTCTGAAGCTTGTCCTTTACGTGTTGTGCTCTCTAGGGGGCGTCATTCTTCTGATACTCATCTTCTCTCCCTTTGAGTGTCTATCATTGGTGTTAGACATATTCCCTATGCCCTAATTGGTTAGGGCGGAATTATATGAATCAATACACCATAGATATTTTTTTACTATAATTTTTGTATGTATTGTTTTGTGTCTATGATAAATGATGTTTCAATAAAGAGGTTGTTTTTTTTATTATTACACTTCATTTCTCCAATCACAGATCCTTATATATTAAATCTAATTTAGTGTTTTTTCTGGAGTGCAATGGTGTAGTAATGAGCTTTTCCTCTGTCTATGAGGACTTCTTTTGTTCAGTGATAATTCTTTCATTACTTTGCACCCATTTGCTTGATTCACTCTTCGGGCCTAGCCCCAAACTCACTGGTTTAGTGCGATCCAGATGCCTTTCTGTCTCAGATCCTACTGTAGAGTTTGGCATGGAATTGAAGAATATATTACAAATGGTTTTGGTTTATGGGATACTGAGTGAGGTTGAACATAACTTCATTAATGTTCCTGAAGCTAAATTGGCATTTTTTTTTACTTTCAACCAAAAACATATAAGAATCCAAGAAAACCCCTCCAGATAACCAATAGTGTCAGGAATAAATTCTTAGACCTCCAACCTTAGTACATAAATGTATAATTTTCTGCAAATAACAGTAAAAGGTTATTTGCATACCTTAAAGACACTACACATATTTTAAAACGTTTGGGTGAAATACGTTAGAAAAATAATTATAAATTAGTCACAGTAAATATATCTTCACTTTATACAATAATTGATCATGTAAAAGGGTATACAGCAGCAAAATTTTTCTAGAACAAGAGAGTGTTTTTTAACACTATACACATATAATTTATTATAGATTTAATAATTTTTATATTTCAACACAATTATTTTCATAAACAAATAAATATTTTTTTACAATTACAAATATCTGCCATGGGCACCACATTTTGTGCCAAGCATACTAATTTGTATATGGATACCAGAAGTCATACCCAGCGTGCAATTTCTTTTACCCCACTAGTGCCTTTGACAGAGAGAAAATATCCTAAAGTATATCGTATTGGTCCTGCCCTTACAGCAGTCCAACCACAAAATGCCAGGCAATTCCTCTCTAAAAAAAGAGAAGAAGCGAACGCCAGATGCACGTTTCAGCCTTGTTAGGCCTCATCAGTGAGGTGTACTTGATCTCTCTAAGCACTGTCAGCAAGGGGTCCAATGCTGGATTCCCCCTATTACCCTTGGGGTGACTAACCCCAAGTGTAATTTGCATATGCATATCAAATGTCAGAGATGCTCAACTAGGAACAAACCTGCAACACAAATTTTCAGGCTCTGTAGGAATGCTGTCCTACCTAGGGTGTAATCTCTTTTAGCCCACTAGTGCCTTTCACAGAGAGAAAACATCTTAAAGCATATCACATTGGTCCTGCCCTTACAGCACTCCAACTACAAAACGCCAGAGAACCAGCCAACGCCAGACGCACGTATCAGCCTTGTTGGACCTCATCGGTGAGATATAGCTGATCTCTCTAAGCACTGTGAGCAGGGGATCAATGCTGGATTCCCCCTATTACCCTTGGGGTGACTAATTCCAAGGGTAATTTGCATATGTATATCAAAAGTCAGAGATGCTCAACTAGGAACGAACCTGCAATACAAATTTTCAGGCTCTATAGGAATGGTGTCCTACCCAGGGTGCAATCTCTTTTAGCCCTATAGTGCCCTTCACAGAGCGAAAATATCCTAAAGCATATCATATTGGCCCCGCTCTTACAGCAGGCTCTAAAGGAATGGTGTCCTAACCAGGGTACAATCTCTTTTAGCCCATTAGTGCCTTTCACAGAGAGGAAACATCCTAAAGCATATCATATTGGTCCTGCCTTTACAGCAATCCAACCACACAATGCCAATCAATTCCTCTCTTTACAAGAGAAGCAGACAATCCCAGACACACATTTCAGCCTTATTGGTGCCAATGCCAGCCACACATTTCTGCCTTGTCAGTGAGGTGTAGCTGAACTCTCTAAGCACAGTGAGCAAGGAGTCCAATGCTGGACTCCCCCTATTACCCTTGGGGTGACTAATTCCAAGGATCATTTGCATATGTATATCAAAAGTCAGAGATGCTCAACTAGGAACGAACCTGCAATATAATATATTGCAGGCTCTATAGAAATGGTGTCCTATCCAGGGTGCAATCTCTTTTAGCCCACTAGTGCCTTTCACAGAGCAAAAATATCCTAAAGCATATCATATTGATCCTGCCCTTACAGCAGGCTCTATAGGAATGGTGTCCTAACCAGGGTACAATCTCTTTTAGCCCATTAGTGCCTTTCACAGAGAGGAAACATCCTAAAGCATATCATATTGGTCCTGCTTTTACAGCAGTCCAACCACAAAATGCCAGTCAATTCCTCTTTACAAGAGAAACAGACAATCCCAGACACACGTTTCAGCCTTATCAGGGCTCATCAGTGAGGTGTAGCTAATCTCTCTAAGCCCTGTGAGCAAGGGGTCCAATGCTGGATTCCCCCTATTACCCTTGGGGTGACTAATCCCAAGTGTAATTTGCATATGAATATCAAAAGTCAGAGATGCTCAACTAAGAACGAACCTGCAATACAAATTTGCAGGCTCTATAGGAATGGTCTCTTACCCAGGGTACAATCTCTTTTAGCCCACTAGTGCCTTTCACAGAGCGAAAATATCCTAAAGCATGTTATATTGGTCCTGTCCTTATAGCAGTCCAACCACAAAATGCCAGGCAATTCCTCTCTGAACAAGAGAGGCAGCAAACCCCAGACGCACGTTTCAGACTTGTCAGTGAGGTGTAGCTGAACTCTCTAAGCACAGTGAGCAAGGGGTCCAATGCTGGACTCCCCCTATTACGCGTGGGGGGACTAATTCCGAGGATAATTTGCATATGTATATCAATAGTCAGAGATGCTCAACTAAGAACAGACCTGAATACAAATTTGCAGACTCTATAGGAATGGTGTCCCACCCAGGGAGCAATCTCTTTTAGCCCATTAGTGCCTTTCACTGAGAAGAAACATCCTAAAGCATATCATATTGGCCCTGCCCTTACAGCAGTCCAACCACAAAATGCCAGGTAATACCTCTCCAAACATGAGAGGCAGCCAACGCCAGACGCACATTTCAGCCTTGTTGGCCCTCGTCAGTGAGGCGTAGCTGATTTCTCTAAACACTGCGAGCAAGGGGTCCAATGCTGGATTCCCACTATTACCCTTGAGGTGACTAATCCCAAGGGTAATTTGCATATATATATATATATATATATATATATATATATATATATATATATATATATATCTCAAAAGTCAGAGATGCTCAACTAGGAACAAACCTGCAATACAAATTTGCAGGCTCTATAGAAATGGTGTCCTACCCAGGGTGCAGTCTCTTTTAACCCACTATTGCTTTTCACAGAGCAAAAAATATCCTAAAGCATATCATATTGGTCCTGCCCTTACAGCAGTCCAACCCCAAAATACCAATCAACTTCTCTCTGAACAAGAGAAGCAGCCAACCCCAGGCGCACATTTCAGCCTTGTTGTGCCTCATCGGTGAGGTGTAGCTGTTCTCTCTAAGCACTGTGAGCAAGGGGTCCAATGCTGGATTCCCCCTATTGCCCTTGGGGTGACTAATCCCAAAGGTAATTTGCATATGTATATCAAAAGTCAGAGATGCTCAACTAAGAACGAACCTGAACACAAACTTGCAGACTCTATAGGAATGGTGTCCTACCCAGTGTGCAATCTCTTTTAGCCCACTACCACTTTTCACAGAGCGAAAATATCCTAAAGCATGTTATATTGGTCCTGCCCTTATAGCAGTCTAACCACAAAATGCCATGCAATTCCTCTCTGAAAAAGAGAAGCAGCCATACCCAGCTACATGTTTCAGCCTTGTTGGGCCTCATCAGTGATTTTTTACTGATCTCTTTAACCACTTTGAGCAAGGTGTCCAATACTGGGTTCCCACTATTACCCTTGGGGTGACTAATCCCAAGGGTAATTTGCATATGTATATCAAATGTCACAGATGCTCAACTAGGAACGAACCTGCAATACAAATTTGCAGGCTCTATAGGAATGGTGTCCTACCCAGGGTGCATTCTCTTTTAGCCCACTAGTGCCTTTCGCAGAGTGAAAATATCCTAAAGCATATCATATTGGTCCTTCCATTACAGCAGTCCAACCACGAAATGCAAGTCAATTCCTCTATTTACAAGAGAAGCAGCCAACCCCAGACGCAGGTTTCAGCCTTGTTGGGCCTCGTCAGTGAGGTGTCTATTTGGCGACCATAAAAAGGAGTGACATCATATTGTCGCCTGCATCAAAAGAGTGACATCATGCTCAGTCAACAGGGCTTGTGAGAGGAAGAGGGTATCTTAAGGCACAGCATGAAGAAGTGGCTTGGGCACCCTTTTCTCGCGCATGCATGGTTTACTATTGAAATGTCACCATTTAATGGGGGGTATAGGGCAAATTATATTATTTCATTTTAAAATAAAATTCTCCAGATTTGCATGTGCTGCTGGGGTTTAGTACGGAAAGTTCTCCTCAGGACAACCCTGTGGGCAACATTATTATCCTGCCCTTTTGATGTTTGCCAAATAGAGGGCGACATTTCAATAGTAAACCCTAAGCTGAGGACATGTGCACCTAGACCCTGCCTCTCATTTGTCATGTCAGTATCAGGCTGTGCTATAATGGCATGACAGACTTTTAGTTCAGTCTCACATACTTGCTCCACAACTCACCAGCATACTACATGGTCATCACCAGCTATGTACTGGATTCATTTTCTGCCTCTATAGAAGAAGGTAGAGCTCAGTGTGTTCTATACACCGAGGCACACAAGGCTCTTGCCCTGCTCCTCACAGGTAGCTCTGGGATGGGCTGATGTGCTTCTTTAAGTGTGAAATGTATTTTCTTACCAGGTACGATGTTTAAGTCAAGTCTGCTTTTTCACACAATGTTTGTGGTTGTCAATGTAAACATATGGTTCTGTGAATACCACTACAACAAGGCTGACCTATCGCACAGCCTACGTGTGGGTTATATTATTACCAGTGAGACAGTGAAGCAAACTTTGCCTGTCATACAGTCTACAGGGCCTAGGGTGGAACTTTACTTGCACTGCTGGTACCACAAATAATCATCCCATTAAGTGCCTCTGATCCAGCTGTCTTCTACTTCTTTCGGGATAAGGTTTAGTGTTCCTGCCCCTTTACTCTGTACTGGAAGCAGTCACGGAAGGAGCTGAGCTCCTGAAGATCAGAGCAGAGATTGGGGAATTCGGGCTGTCAGGGTAGGACATTGGGACCCCACTGGATGTACGTGCAGCATCCCCTCTTTGCCCTGCAGCTGCCTGAAAGGTCTGGAGGAGCACAAGTACAGTGCTTCTGGAAGCTCTCTCCTGGAGTCTCCTATACAAGTCTCCTGGAACTGGCTGGTACAGAAAGTGTCCCTGTGGCTGCTCCCAATAAAATCACCATGGTGGGACTGGTGATGAATGTCCTTACCACCTTCATCCTCATCTTCTATTGCCCCACTGCCACAGATGGGGAAAGTCCTGGTATGCGCCAGTGTGTCAAAGGGAAGGGGCAGATGAATGGAGTAAGACTCCAGGTTGTTGCCTTACATGATCAGAATCACTCATTAACCCTGAGAAGCAATGTATTTCACACCCCGAGGGTTCTTACAGGGTTAAATTACCCATGATCCATCCTACAGAGCTAAAGTGGTCTTGAACACAGTAATGTGACAACCCCATGATATTTAAGGAAAGTAACTCTTTGTGTGCCAGAGAAGCATCCAATACATTGCCACTGCCACTTTTCATCACATAAATGTGTTTGGCCGGTGTTGTTACATTTGTCTTCTTACAGTGCATATTTTTGGTTTTTTGGAGGAAAAGTGGAGCCTAACGAGGAAGGGGCAGGACTAAAATAGGAATGGCTGGGGTTTACAGAGGAAGGGGTGGATCATAAACAGGAACAGGTGTGGCCTGGACAGGAAGGAGTGGGGCAAATGAAGATTGGGGTGGTGAATTTCGTCAGGCCTAGGGGAGCAAAAAACTAAATACACCACTGTCTCTCCCTCCTACTGCCTTTTTTCAAACGGCAAAGCTGTGCTTCTTTTGCTAGTTCATACTAATTGGATACCACTTTTCTCTGTGTTGCAGTAGGTACTGAGTACTTTAGAAAATGCCATGTTTTTTAAAGATATTACCTATTTTTCCTAGATTGCTACCTACTAGAAACATTTGTGCACACAAGCCTAAGCAAGTTAGAAAGGTAATGTATCCATCATTTGATGCAGTGGGTTGAGTTCTTTCCAAAAATTGTATACTTTGACTACATTTTCTTCATGCCTGTTTTATTGCAGATATGTAATATCAGAAAAAGTAAGAAAACTGATGGATTGTGGTAGATACAGTTTTTTGCCTCTGGCACCCCATACAGTATCCCAAGTTGATATTAATGGAGTACAATTTTAGGGGGGCTGGCAGTACGTGCTGAGTACTATAAGATGTACCATACTAATTGGGTACCAATTTTTTTTTCTTCTCATTGATGCAGGTGGAGTCATAGTGTCTCCTGCCTTATCACAGGGACTTTGTCGCTGTATTATCAATGTTTGTCCGCTGTAACTTTTTTGCAATACTGTATATTATGCTGCATTGTAGTGCTACTTTTGTTTCTCTTTAACATTGCCAATCTCCATTTGGTCAAAGGATAGTTCATTTTAATATATCCCTTTAACTGCAAGGAGTAGATTGAGATACAATGTTTTTAGACTCAGTTCACAGTGATGAGGGCAGAGTTGTAGTGTCTCTTGTCCTATCACAGTGATTGTGAGTTGTATTTAAATGGCTCTGATTGGGTTGCTTCTCCCTTATTTTATGGATAATACCAGCAGAATCTTCACAAAGCGACAGTAACAGTGTGAGGCACATTGATTAATTCTGGCAATACATATAATTAGCCAAGCAGTTAATGTTGGTGTGTGGTAGAAGCCTATGCTGACCATTTAAAGATGTGAGTGCATTTTAATCTTTACATTATGATTAATTTGAGATACTACAGGATTTGGAGCGCTCTTTTGTTTCTTTTTTTCTGTGGATGTCTGTATTCCTGTTTGGGGATTTTGAAGGACAGCAGCCAAGCCATCTTACCCAAGACTGTAACAACACAGATTAGGAGAAAAAGCCAAGGGGCGCCCCTGTGTAAATCAACAGGATACTATATAGACCACCACCAACACCCTAGGTGACTACTCACAAAATGAGTTGCTAGAACATGGCATACACTAGAATCAGCTCTTAGGTCTTCTGAGATATATCACTGTTCCCAGTAACAGTATAGCAATGAATCACTGTTTGTCTGCTTTCCCTAAAGGAGCAGTAAACTTTTATTATTAAGAAATATATGTTATAGAGCTTTTTCTGATGAGTAAACAAGGGTACTCCACTGCTGTCAGTTGTTTTCCTGAACATTTATAATGGTTCAAATAATCAAGAAATGAATTTACTGTGCATTTACTTCCTGGAAGTTCTAATGGACAGGAAGTGACTCAGCAGTTTATATCATATTCTATGGAGAACTGTAAGTCACTGACTTTCCTCTCCATTACAATCTAACAGAATAAGTAATTGGGATTTGACAACTAGAGGGCATTGTTAATTTAAAAAAAGCATGGTTTTAGACTGTAATAGCGATGGAAATGGGCAGTGGGAGTACCCTATTTTACTCAACAGGAAAAGCCCTACAATATACATATTTTTAATTAAAAAAAGTTTATTGCTCCTTTAACACGCTCTGCTCAGCTGCATCAGCAAGTGAAACATATAAAAGAAGGAACAGGAAGCGCCCAATAGTGTAACTCCATATAAATACTCCGATGATATAAATAAATAATATTTAGTAGTGCCAGACTTGTGATATCACCAGATCTGATTAAGAAGGCACACAGAGAATATTTCACCAGGTGAGGTTTCAAAGGTCCTCTCTTGGAGAAGACAGCAGAAAGAAACAAAAGGCAGCGTTCTTATTTTGAAAAATTATACATTTATTAAAATACCATATATAAAAATCTAAAACTCAATAGATTCTATCAGTCTATGTTGACGATTATTGTTTATGATGTGTCTCTATCACTTGGGGTTCTGATTCACTTGATCTGTGCTGCATGTTGGGCCAGTTTAAAAATACCATAAGCGTGTGGTCTGGGTCGCAGAGTATTATTCTACACAAGGGTGCTGGGGCTGGTGTCTTGAACATTTAGTGTTGACAATATTACTCTAGTAGCACCATATCCTATATTATAATGCGCTAAATATGTTTGTCAGAAGCCATCATGCGCAGGAGAGACAGCTGCGCATGCTGCATCATGTGCAGCACAGACTGCCCGCGCCACGGCTGATACAGAGCGGGGCGCTCCGAATTCAGACCGGAGTCCTTCCAGTGCGCAGAGAGGACTAAGGTCAGCCGCGGCGCATTCGGGCAGTCAGTACTGCGCATGACTGCAGCTCTGACAATGTTGGCCCATGTATACAGGCTTTAAAACTAGTTATATGAGCTATTCATAGAAACACTGCATGAACAGTAGATGCTAGTGTGAACTTATTTGAAGACTATTTTGGTGTCAGTGGATTAGAGATGTGTCTCAAAATGCATTTCTGCAAGGCAACAACAGTGTAGGAGTTTGAAATATTCCTGTCTTTGCACACTTGATTCATTCCAAAGCATCGAGCATATGAATGACGTGACAATTGAAGGATAATCGCAAACAAACCACATATCTTTTACAATTTCATAATTAATTTCATAGCATCAAACTATTTGCCAGTTTGTCTTTAACCCCTTAAGGACCAGCCACACGGCTGGCACATAAGCCCTTAAGGGCCCATGATGTTCTGGTACTCCATGGGTTGGCGAGCCATAAGGACCCATGATGTGCGAGGACTGTCATGGATTTCAGGGCTCCCTACGCAGCTACACGCCATTCGGGGAGCGCTGAGCAGGATCGCAAAAAAAAAAAAAAGATCTGTGAGACTTTTTTGTTTTGTTATTCACAAATCAGTTCCGGGGTCCCCCAGCCACGTGGGGACCCCAGAATTCCATGACATTCCAGGACCATCGATGGGACTGTTGTGACGGTCCTGGCACATCAAGGGTCCTTAAGGGGTTAACCTCAGTATTCACTAGTGGAGCACAAAAAAAATAACCTCCTGATTGGTGTTTTATATTCACGTTATTAAACTTAAACAAAATATATTTTTTTCCATTCAGAGTAAAGCTTCTTAGTAACGTTAGGGGATATCCACAAAACAATAGAAGCTCTGAAAGTGCATAGTCTGTTCAAAAAAGAAAAAAAAAAAAAAAAAAAAAGCACCTAAAATCATTTGACTGTATGCTGCAATAAAAGTGTGGAAACGTGCCTAGCATGGGGGGAGGTTGGCTTGGCAGCTGAGTGGTTATAAACCCTATTTAAATCAATGAGATTTTAGGTAATATTTGTCCCCAGTGTTGCAGTTGGTTTGCTCCAGAATTGTTCACGTTCTTCTATTTGATGAACCACTCAATCATCTATTGTACAGAGTGCTTTATCTATAAATAATAACTATAATAACTCAGGTAAAGCAAGTGTGAGCTATCCTGATGTAGATCAACTGCACCCTAAAAAGGAAACTTGATTGAAATTGCTTTTCTATTAGCATAATATCTGGCAATTATCTATGAAGAAATAATAAAATGTTCTGCCAGCAGATGCCTGGGATATACTAAGCTGGGTAAATATGTTCTGATGAGATTAACATGGTTTCTGTCTACATAAAATAACTCAAGTATGAACTAGTATAATATGTGGTAAGTGATGACTTGAAAATATGGAGGTTGATGTACTAAGATGAGCTGGAGTGATTATGGGGCAAACCAAATGAACCATAGGGGACAAATACAAATACCCCAAATTCCCATTAAAGGAGCAATAAACTTTTTTTTATGAAAATACATATTTTATAGAGCATTTCCTGCTGAATAAAACAAGGTCACTCCCATCGCTGTCAGATGTTTTATTCAAAAATTATAGCAGTTTAAATAATCAGGAAGTGAATTTACCATGTTTACTTCCTGATTGTTCTAACTGACAGGAAGTGACAGGCAGTTTCTATCACATTCTATGGAGAACTGTATGTCTCTGACTTTTCTGACTTTCCTCTCCATTAGAATGTAACAGGAAATCTTATTAGAATTTGACCACTAGAGGGCACTGCTAATGTAAAAAAACATGGGTTTAATCTGTAATTACTCTGGAAATATAAATCTCTCCGCAATGGGAGTACCCTTATTTTACTCAATAAAAAATCCCTACAATATATATTTTTTCATAGAAAAAGTTTACTGCTCCTTTAAGTCAAATAGGGCTTGTAACCCTTGAATGTTTTTCAATGCATCAGGGAGGACTATTGTTTTAACCCTTTGAGTGCCAAGTGGGTACAATGTACGAGTTTGGACAGCTGTACCCGCTGTGCCAAGCTCGTACAATGTACCCACTAAAATGCGGTCACTGCATGAGCCGGTATAACCGGCATGCAGTGGCCACATTTAAAAAAAAAAAAAAAGCTGGGCAATCGTGGGGGGACATGAGGATCACTCCTCATGTCCCCCCTGACTCCTCATGTCCCCCCTGTTATTGATCTCCCAGCCGATCGCGCTGGGAGATCAATAAAAGAAGAGGAGAAGCGCAGCTTCTCCTCTTCCGTCTCTCCTACCCGAACTTCCGGGTAGGAGTGGGCGGGACCGGGGGAAGCCTCCCAACGTCATCAGTGGTAGGAGTGAAAGGCAGGAGAGCCGATGGCTGGGAGATCAATAACTGGGGGGACACCAGGAGGGGTCCTGATGTCCCCCACGAGGTCTGAGTAATTAAAAAATAAAATAAAAAAAAAAAAAAACGCTAAGTAGCCCTGTGAGTGCCACAGGGGTCCCCAGCACATTGCAAAGCAATGTGCTGGAGACCCTTGTAGCACTCACAGGGTCATTTCTTTGGGGGGGGGGGGTTTGAAAGACCTCATTGGGGGGATCAGGGGGGATCCTGATGCCCCTCAATGAGGTCTATTATTAAAAAAAAATAAAAAAAAATTTTTTAACCCTGTGTGTGCCACAGGGGGGTCCAATGCACCCCCCCCTCCTGTGGCACACACAGGGCTTCTATCATTACTTTGTTACTAGAGATTGTTGGGGGGCCATCAGGATTGGTCCTGATGGCCCCCCAACAAGCTCTGATTACAAAGTAATAATAATAAAAAAAAATTAACCCTCTGAGTGCCAGAAGGGTCCAATGCATTGCTTTGCAATGCCCTGGAGACCCATGTGGCACTCACAGGGACATTTATTTTGATTCCTTTTATTTATTTTTTTTAAGACCTCATTGGGGGAATCAGAGGGGTCCTGATACCCACCAATGAGGTCCATAATAAAAAAAAAATGTAAAGAAAAAAAAATTAACCCTGTGTGTGCCACAAGGGGGGCCAATGCAGCCCCCCTTCTGCGGCACACACAGGGCATTTATCATTACTTCATTATCAGAGATTGTTGGGGGGCCATCATGATTGGTCCTGATGGCCCCCCAACAAGCTCTGATTACAAAGTAATAATAAAAAAAAAATTAACCCTCTGAGTGCCAGAAGGGTCCAATGCATTGCTTTGCAATGCCCTGGAGACCCATGTGGCACTCACAGGGACATTTATTTTGATTCCTTTTATTTTTTTTTTTAAGACCTCATTGGGGGGAATCAGAGGGGTCCTGATACCCACCAACGAGGTCCATAATAAAAAAAAATGTAAAGAAAAAAAAATTAACCCTGTGTGTGCCACAAGGGGGGCCAATGCAGCCCCCCTTCTGCGGCACACACAGGGCATTTATCATTACTTCGTTATCAGAGATTGTTGGGGGGCCATCATGATTGGTCCTGATGGCCCCCCAACAAGCTCTGATTACCAAGTAATGATAAAAAAAAATTAACCCTCTGAGTGCCACAAGGATCCAGTGAATTGCTTTGCAATGCGCTGCAGACCCCTGTGGCACTCACAGGGTCACTCTGTTTGTGGGCATATATATTTTTTTTACTAAGACCTCATTGGGGAGGGATCAGGGGGTCCTGATGCCCCTCAATGAGGTATATAATAATAAAAAAATTAAATCAAAAATTAACCGTGTGTGCCACTGGGAGGGGGGGTTCAATGCAGACCCCCTTCCTGTGGTACACACAGGACTTTTTATCATTACTTTGTGATCAGAGCTTGTTTGGTGGCCATCTGAATACAAAGTAACGATAAAAAAAAATTAACCCTTTGTGTGCTGGACACCCCTGTGGCACATAAAGGATTTTTTCCCCCTTTATTTTTTATTTAGACCTCATTGTATGGGTTCTGATGCCCCCAACGAGGTCTACACAAAAATATTGGGGGAAAAAGCCCCAAAAAATGCACGTGCAACAGGAAGGGGGTCCAACGCAGTGCTTTGTATGAGGGGACATACAGTGCACAATGGTAGTCAGAGATCTCCCATACACACTATCAGACACTGCCCCACCATCTCCACCATCCTTGCTCCTCTGCTCATACCCACACACACTGCCTAATCCCTCACCCTCCCACACTGTTACACTGGTAGTCACAGGTCCGCGCGTACACTGGCTGACGCCCTAGCTTCTTTCATCTGTTAGCCATAAAATCACACATACACTGTTTGCTTTCCCATTTCTGTTTCACTGGTAGCTACGCTCTTGTAGCGTAAATTGGTATGTAAACCCAGAGCAGTGGGGTACCATTTTTTTTTGGCTGGCAAGAAGTCCTCCTAGGAAATCCCACGCCATTGAACCATTTTAGTATCTTTGAAGTGACTGATGTGTAAAACAAATGTTTGTTTTTCTTTCCTGTAGCACCACATTCTGGAATAGTTGTTCCAAATAACTTAGGGGTACAAAGGCAAGTGACCCCTCATTAGATGCGGCAGGTTGTCTTCTTTCCAAAATGGTATGGTTTATCTACCTTTTCTTCAATTCTGAAGGTGTTATAGCCATTTTTATACAGGCAAGTCAGGTTTGAGAAAATGTTAGAAACATCAGAGGTTGTAGTAGGTGTGGTTTTCTACTTCTAGCACCCCCTAAGGTAGTTCAACTCATATCAATGGGGTGTCGTTTGACTCCTAAGAGCACTAGCAAACAAATGCTGTTGAAAATTCCATGGTTTTCACAGAGCTCCATACATTTAAAGGGGCAGAAATGTAAAAAAAAGCATTTTTTTTCATTAGCGCCACCTCCTGGAAGCATTTGTGCATACCAGCCTTTGGGTAAGAAGGCAAGTGACCCCTCATTAGATGCGGCAGGTTGTTTTCTTTTCAAAATGGCATTGTTTCTCTACCTTTCCTGCATATCTATTATGGTTATAACCATTTTAGTGCAAGCAGATAATTTAAAAAACAAAAGTGTCAGGTTTACGTTCGTGTTCCTAGCACCCACATATTGTATGTTAACCCACACAAATGGGCTACCATTTTTCTCATGATGGTAGCAAGTACTGAATACAGCAGGAAATGTTATGGTTTTCAAAGATTTTAGTATCTTTGAAGTGGTGGAAATGTAAAAAAACCTGTATTTATTCCCATAGCGCCACCTTTTGGAAATATTTGTGCACTTCAGCCCAGGGGGTAGAAAGGCAAGTGACCCCTCATTTGATGCGGGAGAATGTCTACTTTCCAAAATGGTATACCTTTTATACCTTTCCTTCATGTCTCTAACAGTTATGGACATTTTAGTACAAGCAGCCATTTTCGAAGAAGCAAACAGGTAGGTGTAGTTATGTGCTTCTGGCACCCCTAAGGTAGGTTGACTCATTCCAGTGGGGTGTCATTTTTCTCCTAAGAGCACTAGCTAATGAATACAGTTGGAAATACCATGGTTTGCACACATTTCAGTACATTTGAAGGGGCAGAAATGTAAGAAAATGCCTTTTTTTTTTCATTAGCGCCACCTTCTGGAGGCATTTGTGCACTCCAGGCTTGGGGTAACAAGGCAAGTCACCCATCATTAGATGCGGCAGGGTGTCTTCTTTTCAAAATGGTATGGTTTGTGTACCCTTTCTTCACTTCTGTAGTTGTTATAACCATTTGTGTACAGACAAGTAATGTTTGAGAAAATGTTAGAAAAATTTGAAGTTGTAGTGGGTGTCGTTTTGCACTTCTAGCACCCCCTGAGGTAGTTAAACTCATACCAATGGGGTGTCATTTTTCTCCTAAGAGCACTAGCTAATGAATACAGTTGGAAATACCATGGTTTGCACACATTTCAGTACATTTGAAGGGGCAGAAATGTAAGAAAATGCCTTTTTTTTCATTAGCGCCACCTTCAGGAGGCATTTGTGCACTCCAGGCTTGGGGTAACAAGGCAAGTCACCCATCATTAGATGCGGCAGGGTGTCTTCTTTTCAAAATGGTATGGTTTGTGTACCCTTTCTTCACTTCTGTAGTTGTTGTAACCATTTGTGTACAGACAAGTAATGTTTGAGAAAATGTTAGAAAAATTTGAAGTTGTAGTGGGTGTCGTTTTGCACTTCTAGCTCCCCCTGAGGTAGTTAAACTCATACCAATGGGGTGTCATTTTTCTCCTAAGAGCACTAGCTAATGAATACAGTTGGAAATACCATGGTTTGCACACATTTCAGTACATTTGAAGGGGCAGAAATGTAAGAAAATGCCTTTTTTTTTCATTAGCGCCACCTTCTGGAGACATTTGTGCACTCCAGGCTTGGGGTAACAAGGCAAGTCACCCATCATTAGATGCGGCAGGGTGTCTTCTTTTCAAAATGGTATGGTTTGTGTACCCTTTCTTCACTTCTGTATTTGTTATAACCATTTTTGTACAGACAGGTAATGTTTGAGAAAATGTTAGAAAAATTAGAGGTTGCAATAGGTGTAGTTTTGTACTTGTAGCGCCCCCTGAGGTAGGTGAACTCATACCAATGGGGTGTTATTTTTCTCCTAAGAGCACTAGCTAATGAATACAGTTGGAAATGCCATGGTTTTCACACATTTTAGTTCATTTGAAGGGGCAGAAATGTAAGAAAATGCCTTTTTTTTTCATTAGCGCCATCTTCTGGAGGCATTTGTGCACACCAGGCTTGGGGTAACAAGGAAAATCACCCCTCATTAGATGCAGCAGGTTGTCTACTTTCCAGAAATATATAGTTTTATATAGTTATTCCACTGTTTTAGGGTAGTTTTACCACAAAAACCCTAGAATGCGCATATTAGTTTATAAAGTTGAAAATGTCATTTTGCGCTGCTGGTGATTAGGGCTCTACGCTAGCCATGGACGTAGGTAAAACTATACAAATTTGGTATTTTTTTACTCGGGGGACTCGAGGCTTTTTCAAATAATTGAAACTTTTTCAATCAAGGTAAATGTTTTTGATACATAGTATGTGATTTTAGCAAAATGAGTAAATTTTCACTTTTTTTTGTCATTATGACATCATAGCTTTTTGCACGATGTAAAATTCTCTTCATGTAAGGTATCACAAGAAAGCTCAATTCGTTCTGAAAAAAACAATATGTAGTTTTCCATATGTAACTAAAAATCCCCAGAGGAAATCAAGCCTAAACGGAAGGATAGCAAAAATGTTGAAAAAGTGTCTGGCCTGCAGGGTTCAGAAAATGGCCCGAGCCTCTGGCACTGAAGGGGTTAAAGCAGAACTTTTATCTGCTATAAAGTCTCCCTGCAATAATCAAGGAAGTAGCGACTAGCTTTATAATATATATATTACCTCTCAAATGTATCCGATTATAAAAAAATCCTTTATTTTAGGAGACTGGAAGCCAGGTATCACAGCAGACATCTTGTATGCACCCCTGCGCTGTCAGTCCCGGTCTCCATTGAGAAGCATTGCAGTGTGCCACAAGGTAATCAGAAGGGACTGATGCCGCAGGTGTACAGACTGCTCTAACCTGGCCGTCAGTCTCCTAAAATAAAGGATTTCTTTATAATCGGATACATTTGAGAGGTAATATATATATTATAAAGCTAGTCTCTAACTGCTTAATTATTGCAGGGCGACTTTATAGAGGATGAAAGTTCCACTTTAACCATTTACATGCTAAAGCTGTCTCCAGTGCATTGCTTTACATTGCTCTAGAGACCACTCTAGCGAGCAAGAGGTTAAAAAATGTTAATCAAAGGGAATATAATGGGACTTTTACTTGTCCTCTCACATCACTGTTTCATCTACAGGGCCAGATTTCCCAATAGGCAGATTAGGCAACTGTCTAGAGTGCTAAAATTTGAGGGGTACCTCAGCTGTGCTGACCACACCCACATTTTGAATTGTGCGTGTAGCCAGAGCAATGTCAGTGTTATACCATTTTACAGACTATTATTTAACCCACTGGATGCTACAGACATCCCCAGAGTACAGCAGAGCAATTCATTTGAGATTTCTGTAATGACCAAGGTGTTAAAGCCTTTTTTTGTTCTTGGTTGATACAGGCCCAGAGTATTTTTTTGTCAGTAAACAATGGCTGGGACTGGGGACTTGGTCATGTGAGGAATAGGAGTGTGGCTACTTGGTTGATGCAGGCCCAGGGTATTTTCTTTGCCAGGAATAAGTGGATGGAACCGGGCACTGGGTTGTGTGTGGAATAGGGGTGTGACAATAGGCAAAACTAAGGGCACCTTAAGTGCCTTGACTAGAGGCACCTGGGATGTAAATTTAGTCCTGTCCTTCTAATATATGCACAGGTGAGCAACCCAGTATGGAAAGAGTTAAAAAAACACTGTTTATGCAGGGATACATTGAAAAAATAGATGTTACATACAGCTCTGGTCAGTTTTTAATTTCTGTTTTAATTCTTTAATTCACTTTTGCTCACTTTAGATGGAACACTGCTTCTGGCGCAGTTGGTTACCCCGGAATTTCTCCTGTTGTTCTTAGTACATCAGCTATGCTATCAGCTGGTATCAGATGGATGATTAGGTAGCCTAATTTTTATAGGATTTCAGTTCTAGCCCAAATTACCAGATGGCTGCTGGACATTAGGGACACCTGAGATTTTCCTGGGCTTCTAACATCCTTTTTGCTCTCAGAATTCTGAACCAAAACTTTGAAATCATTGTGCGGTTAATACACCATGACAAAAGGTTAACTCTGCACATGGATTCTGTAGCTGCACACATTCTGTTCACTGTATAGCTTCAATGGATATCAGTGGGAAAGGTTAAAAGCATTTTGGACAGTTCTCTAGGATATCAGTGGAGTAATACATAATATAAGCAGCTGGCTACTCCTGGATGTGCAGCTAAAGTTACAGGGAGCTGATGAACATAGATTCAATAAAAAAAATCAGCTGTCTGTACAGGATATGCTGCAGAAGAATACTTTGGGTTGTAGGCAGAAAATCAAATATGTGCAATGGAGAACCATTAACAAAACCTTAAATTCACAATTATTTCAACCCTTTGAATGCCAGAGGGGTATCTAACGCATTGCAAACCAATGCTTTGGATACCTCTCTCTGGCACTCAGAGGCTTTTACTGGAGGTGTAATCCCATGAATGGTTGGAAGTAGTGTTGAGCGAGCATGCTCGGCTGAAGCTCGGTTCGGCTCGAGCATCGCTCTGCTCGGCACATGGCGGTACTCGTACGAGTACCGCATGTGCTCGCCCGCCATGTTCGGGTCTCCTCCCCGCACGTTTCGCGGCTGCTGCGCAGCCAATAAACGTGCAGGGAGGCTCTGACATCAGTGTAATGCCAGCAGCCATGTTGGCTGCTGGCATTACACTGATTGGCTGGCCAGAACCCGTGGTCGGGTGCTGTATAGCACCTGACCAGCGAGTTCGGCTCAGTCTTAGCCAGGGAGAGATGAGGATAGGAAGGGAAAGTCAGTGTAGGGAGAAGAAAAGCGATTGTGAAAAAAAAAAGACCCAAAAGTCCTTTTTAGGACTACTGTGTGTGGGGGCAGCAGTTTATTTTGTTTGGGGGGGCAGAGATATAAAAAAAAAAATCTTCATATATTCTGTTCACTGTGCCTAGCCGCAGATTAGCAGCACATTCTGTTTAGTGTGCAAAGTTGCAGATTAGAGCACATTCTGTTCAGTGTGCAAAGTTGCAGATTAGAGCACATTCTGTTCAGTGTGCAAAGTTGCAGATTAGCAGCACATTCTTTTTAGTGTGCAAAGTTGCAGATTAGGAGAACATTCTGTTAAGTGTTCAAACTGTAAAATATCAAAGTCACATATTCCATTCACTGTGCGTAGCCGCAGTTAAGAAGCACATTCTGTTTACTGTGCAAAGTTTCAGATTAGGAGAACATTCTGTTAACTGTGCAAACTGTAAAATATCAAAGTCACATATTCCATTCACTTTGCGTAGCCGCAGTTAAGAAGCACATTCTGTTTACTGTGCAAAGTTTCAGATTAGGAGAACATTCTGTTAAGTGTTCAAACTGTAAAATATCAAAGTCACATATTCCATTCACTGTGCGTAGCCGCAGTTAAGAAGCACATTCTGTTTACTGTGCAAAGTTTCAGATTAGGAGAACATTCTGTTAACTGTGCAAACTGTAAAATATCAAAGTCACATATTCCATTCACTGTGTGTAGCCGCAGTTAAGAAGCACATTCTGTTTACTGTGCAAAGTTTCAGATTTGCAGCACATATTCCGTGTAATATGAAGAAGGCGGGTAAAAAGGGACGGGGAAGTGGACGTGATCCTGATAGTTCAGGGCGCGGGTCAGGATGCGTAGAAACTGTGCCTGGTGCCAGAGCACAAGACAGAAAGACATCCACCATACCTAGCTTCATGTCTCAGTTTACAGGGCGTCGCAGGACATCACTCTTGAGGTCCGACCACTGCGAACAGGTGGTCGGTTGGATGTCAGCTGATACTGCTTCCAGTCGGTTAAGCACCACCCTGTCTTCCACCAAGTCCACTCTCAGTAGCCAAGAGTCTGGTCAACATAATCCTCACCCTGATCATCCTTCCTCCCACCATAGAGGATCTGGTCAAAGAAGTGATCCCACACTGGGATATAGTGAGGAGCTCGTCTCATCACCAATCCTTAATTTGAACCTCTCTCCAAGCACGCTTGCAGAGGAACATGACATCTTGTGCCCTGATTCACAACCTCTAGAGGGTACCCAAACACAAGAAGATGACAGAGGTGAACGGCATTTAAGGTCAAAGGAAGTGGATGATGATGATGATGAGACACAGTTGCCATTAAATCAACCACTATTACTGTCTCAAGACCTTGATGAGGAGGATGATATACAGTTGTCAATGACTGAGTATGTGGTGGGATCAAGACATGAGGAGGATGATCAGAGTGAGGAAGTGGAGGAGGACTTGGTGGACGATGAGGTGACTGACCCCACCTGGGAAGGTGTAGAGCCGAGCGATGACAGCAGTCCTGAGGGTGAGCCATCTGCAGCACCGCAACAGGCTGGAAGAGGCAGTGGTGTGGCTACAGAAAGAAGGCGGACCGCACCAAACCGGCCCGCAAATGTTCCACGGAGCACCCCCTTGCGTAAATCTCCCTTGCCAAGGGGTAGGTGTTCCGCGGTATGGTGTTTTTTTAAGGAAAGTGCGGACGACAAAAGAATTGTAGTTTGCAACCTGTGCAACACCAGAATGAGCCGAGGCATGAACACTAGAAACCTCACCACCACCAGCATGATCCAACACATGGCATCCAAGCACCGTAATAAGTGGGAGGAACGCCCGGATCGCCAATCTGTGTCTGCAGGCCACACCACTGCCTCCTCTTCCCCTGTTTTCGGTGCCGGCCAATCGCCTGTCGAAGGCGCAGGCCCGCATACCTCCCGCCCTGCACCTGTACCATCTGAAGCACCATCAGCGACCACATCCACTTCCCTGTCCCAGCGCAGCGTCCAAATGTCGTTACCCCAGGCATTTGAGCGCAAGCGAAAATACCCAGCCACCCACCCACAGGCCATAGCACTAACCTCACACCTTTCCAAATTACTGGCCATCGAAATGCTGCCATTTAGGCTTGTGGAGACTGAGTCCTTCCGCAGCCTGATGGCAGCAGCTGTCCCTCGGTACGCAGTCCCCAGCCGCCACTACTTTTCCCAGTGTGCCATCCCCGCCTTACACCACCATGTGTCCCGTAACATCACCCGTGCCCTGACCAACGCAGTTACTGGGAAGGTCCACTTAACGACTGACACATGGACAAGTGCTTGTGGCCAGGGACGCTACATTTCCCTGACGGCACACTGGGTGAATGTCGTGGAGGCTGGGAGCGACTCGGACCCTGGGATGGCACAGGTGCTACCCACGCCGAGGATTGCGGGCCCTACCTCCATCAGGGTTTCCGCCAGCACCTACGTTATTGGCTCCTCCTCCTCCGTTTCCACCTCCGAATTCTCTGCGCGCAGCGCCACTCACCCATCAGCCGGTAGCTGGAAGCAGTGTAGCACTGCAGTGGGGAAGCGTCAACAGGCCGTGCTGAAGCTGATCTGCCTTGGGGACAAACAGCACACGGCCTCAGAGCTGTTGCAGGGGATTAGTCACCAGACCGAGCAATGGCTCTCGCCACTCAACCTGCAACCAGGTATGGTTGTGTGTGATAATGGGCGTAACTTGGTGGCGGCTTTGGAGCTCGGCAAGCTCACACACGTACCATGCCTAGCGCAT
Source organism: Rhinophrynus dorsalis (assembly GCA_037306005.1). Taxonomy (NCBI): domain Eukaryota; kingdom Metazoa; phylum Chordata; class Amphibia; order Anura; family Rhinophrynidae; genus Rhinophrynus; species Rhinophrynus dorsalis. Next base: position 223,903,104 of record CM074724.1, on the reverse strand, counting down.
GTATTTAATTTAGTGGTTCAGCGATTTCTAAAAACCTACCCCAATTTGCATGATCTCTTGACCAAGGTGCGCCGCGTGTGTGCACATTTCCGTAAGTCATCTACAGCTTCAGCCGGCCTGTTGAAGCTGCAGCAGCGCTTACAATTGCCAGCTCACCGGCTGCTGTGTGACGTGAGCACGCGCTGGAACTCCACCTTCCACATGTTGGCCCGGCTTTGTGAGCAGCAGAGGGCAGTAGTGGAGTACCAGCTGTTACACGGTCGTCGCCTCTCCGTTCAACTTCCTGTAATCAGAAGTGAGGAGTGGGAATGGATGTCAGACCTCTGTGAGGTTTTACGCAATTTTGAGGAATCGACACAGATGGTGAGCGGCGATAACGCTATTATCAGTGTAACCATCCCACTTCTGTGTCTACTGAAACGCTCGCTGCTCACAATTAAAACTGACGCTTTGCATGTGGAAGAGGTGGAAATGCGGGAGGAAGAGCTTACACAAGGTGATAGCCAGAGCACCCTCACTTTGTCTTCTCAGCGACAATTGGAGGAGGCGGAGGAGGAGGAGGAGGAGGAGGAAGACACGGTTGCCTCCGCTACAGAGGGTAGCCATGGAACTTTATTTCCATCTCTTCAGCGTGGGTGGGCAGAAGAGGAGGAAGAGGATGAGGAGATTGAGAGTCATCCTCCTGGTGAGGACAGCGAAATCTTGCCTGTTGGTACTCTGGCACACATGGCTGACTTTATGTTAGGCTGCCTTTCCCGTGACCCACGCGTTATACGCATTTTAGACAACACGGATTACTGGGTGTTCACCCTTCTGGACCCCCGCTACAAAGAGAATTTCTCATCTCTCATTCCTCCGGTGGAGAGGACAAGCAAAATGGTGCAATACCAGAAGGTTCTTGTCGAAAAATTGCTCCAAAATTTTCCATCTGACAACGCTGGCGGCAGAGTACGTGCTACCTTGGCCAACCGAGAAGGGGAGAAAAGGGGAGCACACAGCAGTTCCGACAAAGGCAGGGCAACACTCTCCAAGGCGTGGGACACCTTCATGACACCCCGCCAGCACCCTCACCCTGATGCGCAGCCTAGTGTCACAAGGAGGGAAAAGTTTTGGAAGATGGTGAAGGAGTACGTAGCAGACCGTGTCAGCGTCCTCAATGATCTCTCTGTGCCTTACAACTACTGGGTGTCCAAGCTGGACACGTGGTATGAACTGGCACTCTACGCCTTGGAGGTGCTGGCCTGCCCTGCCGCCAGCGTTCTGTCTGAGCGGGTATTTAGTGCTGCTGGTGGCATCATAACAGATAAGCGTGTCCGCCTTTCCACCGAAAATGCTGATAGGTTGACACTTATAAAAATGAACAAGGCCTGGATTTCCCCTGACTTCTCTACTCCACTGGAGGAAAGCGCCGGAGGAACATAAAGTGACTTTATATATGTTATTTACAATGATGGGAATACTCTGTATTCCCATTCACCCCTTCCACCCAAAAAACGGGTATATGGTTGACTCTCTTCCATATACCCTGGGATATAATTTTTATATAGGGCCAGCTCACCAGCGGGCCCTGTGATATAATTTTTATATAGGGCCAGCTCACCAGCGGGCGCAGTTTGACAATTTTTGTATAGGTCAGCTCACCAGCGGGCCTTCTCATATAATGTTTTATTGGGTCAGCTCTCTAGCGGGCCCTCTCATATAATGTTTTATAGCGTCAGCTCACTAGCGGGCCTTCGCATATAATGTTTAGGATGGTCAGCTCCGCAGCAGACCCTCACCCATAATGTTTTAGATGGTCGGCTCAGCGCACGTTTCCCTCTTAATCATGGCCCCAGTTCAGAAAAATCGAGGAAATTTTTGGGAGAATTTGCCTTTGCGCACGTTTCCCTCTTAATCATGGCCTCAGTTCAGAAAAATCAAGGAAATTTTTGGGAGAATTTGCCTCTGCGCACGTTTCCCTCTTAATCATGGCCTCAGTTCAGAAAAATCAAGGAAATTTTTGGGAGAATTTGCCTCTGCGCACGTTTCCCTCTTAATCATGGCCTCGTTCAGAAAAATCAAGGAAATTTTTGGGAGAATTTGCCTCTGCGCACATTTCCCTCTTAATCATGGCCCCAGTTCCGAAAAATCGATGAAATTTTTTGCAGAATTTTCAGATGATATACAAGTAAATATACAGCAAATACTGTTTGGTAACAATTTTTCGCCTAAAGTCGTTTTTATCTTCCTTTTTGTGTGTTTTACGGTCAGTCTGTAAAAATGGCGTACTACGGGCGAAAGATCGTTCCCAGCAGCGATGTTGGAGTCCAAGATGCATCCAGACATCCTCCCTATGCTGTCCCTGAACCATTTCTGTGGTGTTTCCATCATTTTCTGCCCTTTCCCTATGGACCAGGCACCCTCCCCTCATCAGAGCAGGGGGTGCCTGGTGTAATGCTCGAGTCCTCCCATTGACTTCAATGGGGCTCGGGTGCTCGGCCGAGCACTCGAGCCTCCGGGGGTGCTCGGTCAGAGCACCCGAACACCCGAGCATTGGGGTGCTCGCTCATCACTAGTTGGAAGGTCTCCAACACCATGTGCAGCAGTCTGTTGATGACCTCTCTAATATTCATGGTGCAAATATCAAATTTCATACAATTAGAATTTAATTTGCTTCCTTGCTTCAGTTAGTTTGTTCCATGATTGTGTTTTCTTCATGCAAACTTTTGGACCACTGATCTGTTTTTTTATTTTTTGCCTAACTCATGCCTTTGGTTTGGATTCTTTGCTACATAGTGATTTGATAGTGATTTCAACTGAATGACAAAATCTTACCTTTAATTATATGAAATCACCTTGTGGAAAACATAAAAATAAAGTCTGGTCCATATTTAGCACTATATATCAATCTTTGGACTTCTAGCCTTTAAAGTCTACAATTTACATCATCCTCAATTAGCAGGAGAAAGGCTCAATAATCTGGCAACAGGAACTGCATAGGACTGGCATAGGACTGCAGGATACCCCAGAACTGATCAGTGTACCATTATGATGATAGCAAGAACTGTTCAGTAGTTAAGAAAACATAGCAAAGAGCAATGTCAGAGGCTCTTCTGTCCTCTACAGTGGTATTGCTAGGTACAGGCTGAAAGAGCTTGAGCTGGCAGGTCATGATGGAGGGCCTTAGTTTGCTCATCCCTTAGATAAAGGCCCATATTTCATGCTTAATGCCCCAAGTCCAGAGGAGTAACTAGAAGCCTCCGGGTCCTGGTACCAGAAGTGCCACGGGCCCCCCTGACCACATTGACCCCCTCCACAATGCCCCCATCTCCTACTTGGAGCTCCCACGCGGTCATTTTAGCAATGCAAAGCGCTGGGAGATGATGTCATCTCCCAACACTCTGCATTACTAGAGCGCCGGCGGGAGATTGCGGGCGCCAGACGAATGGATCGTAGGGGGGGGCCGGGCCCCTGGAGTGCACGGGCCTGGTCACAGGTGCGACCCCTATAGTTATGCCACTGCCCAAGTCTTTTTTCCAGCGAGACCATGTAATGGTGCTGATCTCTCTACTAGTAATGGTGCAGTTGGGCTGTACATCAGCCACTAATAATGCATAAGTTTGCCACAAGCTACTGGTCTTTTGGGAAGCTAGAAACTCCCATATGTCAGACTCTTAATGTCAAAACATCAATATAGGAAATAAAAACAGAAGATATAAAAAAGAACTAATTTCAGACTGAATGAGTATGGCCTACTCTGCCCACAACTGCTCAGTTGACCAGTCGCTTTAACCTTTTTTGCAGTTTCACTTTCTGAGCTGAGAAAATGACTGGGAAACCTCAGGCATGTAATTTCAGCTAGTGACATTAGCACATAATTAGTAGCTCACAGTTCAGAGGAAAGCACCGTGTCACCTCAGGCTACAGAATCTTTCCCTGGACAAGTGACTAAACAGCTGGACCCAGGAATAGATGGGATGGAGACAAATGATTCTAGATTTTCAACTCAACATTTTAACTGAATTGATTGGTTGATTCAAATGCTTTCAATGTGATATCTGACCCCTTGTTGCAATGCGTGGATACATCTCTAGCATCCACAGGGTTAAAAGTATAAATTAAAAATGCTATTCAAATGCTTTCAATGTGATATCTGACCCCTTGTTGCAATGCGTGGATACATCTCTAGCATCCACAGGGTTAAAAGTATAAATTAAAAATGCTATTCTAATGCCCCCAAAAAGTCTGTGTTGGTTGTTGGGAAGATCCCAGCTCATTTTCCCCCAATTCCATGCACCAATTTAAGGAGATAGTAATACTTTGTTTTATCTTTATTTTATTTTGTAGGTATTAAAAAAACATGAAGAACGATATAAGTCTTATCTCTCAAACCTTTATGGTTTGAGAGATAGTCACAAGCAAAGTTTCCCCTCCTGCCCCTTTTACCTAGTGTAAGCCATCTCTTCTCAGATATGGAATCTGGTTGTAAGACTAGACAGATAACAGAAGGGAACAATCTTCTTCCTATGAGAACAATGAAGGCCCTGACCCCCTTGACAAGTTTTTTCCTTATCTTAATTGAAGATTGTCCCACTCTGCAGTCTACCTGGGCACCTCCCCTCTGATCTGGCTGAACAGTGTTACATCAGTAAAAGGGGAGGGAGGGGGATACTTTGTCATTAAATTACTCTTGAACTACAACTCTGACAGAATTGAAATAACACTCTCCAAAGTCCAAATACTATGATGATTAATTAGAGCTGCTTTTATTATGAAACATTACTATCACTTTAACCTTCCACACAATGGCTAATGCACTAAGATAAGTAGAACATTCCAGAGCAAACTAACTGCACCATGTAGGACAATAAATAATCCCACCAATTCAAATTAAAGGGATAGTAATACTTAAAATGTTAAAAAAATATGTTGTAGGGCTTATCCCCCTGAGTAAAACAAGAGTACTCCCACTGCTGAAAGGTGTATCATTCAAAAGTTATTAATTTTCAAAGTTGAATTTATTAGGTGCAATATCACAGTGGCCTGAAATTGTACAGTGGCGCTGTTGCTACACCATCCTATGGAGATTTATGGTCAACTGACCAGAGCTGTCCATAGGATCGTGTAGCAACAGCGCCACTGTACAATTTTAGGCCACTGTGATATTGCACCTAAAAAATTCACCTTTGAAAATTAATAACTTTTGAATGAAACACCTTTCAGCAGTGGGAGTGCCCTTTATTTACTCAGGGGGATAAACTCTACAACATATTTTTTTTTACATTTTAAGTATTACTATCCCTTTAAGTTTTTAATATGTTATGTGCTAGAGGTGCCTTAACCCTTTGAGTGCAATGCTTTGCGTGCCCCTCTGGCACCCAAAGGGTTAATTATTCCAGGGTTCTCTAAACTATTAAAATGTACATCAACCTAATATTGTATACTGCTTTTATAAGGGTTTCTATGGAAAATTAAAGAAGGCAATTCTAATAATATACTTATAATATTTGGCAATGCCTCCAAATTAGTAAGGATTGTGGTGAGACCTGACATGTCATTTGTTACAAATTGAATCATTCTCGTAGAACCAAATTATCACTATAACTTATAGAACAATATTAATGAAATTATGATTCCAGGGTCAATTATTCTGAGCCATCGGCAAAATGAATTTGTATGGAAATTTAACCCCATGTTACAATTTACTGTACAAAGAAACTGTGATACGAACACTGATACGTTTCTCTGTGATTATTAGACAATATAGCTTATGCATTACTGCGTCACAGCTGCACCTCCAAAGATGACGTCTGAATGGAAGATCTATGTTAAAGAGATAGGGCCGTATGAACGACAAAAATAAGTAATTGTGTGCATGAACAACATATTTTGTATAGAGTATATGGCAAAACACTAGTAATGTCCGTTGTGTACGACACAACTCCAGAATTGCTGGGCAAAGGGGCGGGGAAAGGGCGTGGCTAAACTATTCTCCAGTTTTGTATAGAGGGAAAAAAAATTGACAAATGACAAAAAAATGTCTTGCAAAAGACAAAATTTGTACGTTAAGAAAAAAGTGGAGGGAATGTAAAGTTCTGAAAGTGAGAAGTGTCTTTAGTTAAGACATTTTTGTCATTAGTTAAGACATTTTTGCCAGGACAAACTACATACTTCCGATCACAACCGTTGATCTCTGAATATATTAATGAGCCCAACGACACTGTACTTTGAAAAGTCGTTACAAACAACAAAAGTTATTTCACTATTTCTTTGAACATATGGCCCATAGTGTCGCTTCCTAACACTTTAGTTAATTCAACAGTTAGCAATTTAAGAGTGTTACTGTTCAGTCACTCTTATAAAAAAAAAAAAACAACAACCCTGTATTTGGCCAGTTATTTATCCATTATTATGCCCACTCCTTCCCTTTATACGATGTTAAATCTTTCTACTTGGAAGGGACTGGCAAGTCATTTAACTGTCAGAGCTGCAGTTGCCAATGGTAACCTTACACAGCTATCTGCCGGTAAAATACTTCCCAGTTTCTAAGAATTGTAAATGAGTCCTGAGTACTAGCTGCAATAAAGATAGTGCTCAAGATACACAAAACATAGAAATTAGTAATTGTCTCTTTTGGCAGATCACCATAAATGGTTGTCATTGGCAACCCCAGTCTGGTGATCATTCGTCTAGATCAGCCTCTTCCAAGGAGAATGGACTGATGTGATATAAAGGGGAGGGAATAGCTAACCAAATATAAACTTTTATCAGTGTGAGTGAAATTATTCACATTCTTACCTTGCAAACTATTGAATTAACTAAAGGGTTATGTAAGAATTTCTATCTCTGTAAATCACATTTTTGAAATGATTATAACTTTTGAATGGAATGATATATGTGGCTGAAACTTATGCACTGCCAGTTCCCATACAATTCTGCAAATGACATTTAAATTAATTCACTAGTTTTTGAGAAGCAAAGATGTGAATAACATTGTAGCTTCCCTTGTTAATTTATATGCTGTCATGGAATTCTTTGTCAGGCCTGAAGCAAAATCTATTGAGCGGATTGACAAAAAAGTCTCACGTAGATAAGTGTTAAAGGGTACAATTTGCTTTGTTTAAAATGAGAAAAGTGCTCTGGTTCCTGAAATATTTTTGTGAAAAACTGCATTTCTGAACATGCGCATAATGTTAGACATCGAAAAGTTCATAGTTCATGAACATGTTAAAAGCACACCTTGGTTTGCATAGTTCACGCTCTAATGCAATAGATTGAATGTTCCATTGAAATTACAGAGGTGATAAAGGAGTTGAATGTGAGTAATTCTAGAGAAAGCCAACTGCACCATAGGAGATAATTGCATTTGTCCAAAATACCCATTGATTTAAATGGGGGATTTTAACCTCTTGAATGTCAGAGAAGTCTCAAATGTATAGCAAAAGTTTGTTTCCCCAGAATTGTTGCTCTTAACTTCCAGCATGTAGTGGATCAGGTAGGACATCAAAACTGATCACTTCCTTCTGTAATCCTGGACCTGCTTCCTTTAAGGAAATAGTCCTTGGAGGTTATGCCTGGTGTGATCAAACAGGTGATAAAGTGCAGATTTCTTCTCCAGTGATATCACTTCTCCAGTTCTTATGTTATTCTATAGAGGCTGTCCACTAAGATCTCCAGAGTGCATTGGCTCGATAGAATAACATATGAATTGGAGAAATTATATCAGTGGAGAAGTAATCTCCACTTTAACACTTTTTTATTACACCTTAGTGCATAGCCCCACTTGTCTTGATTATAGGTAAGAGTTCATGTGTGCTCCAAACAACCACATATGGCAACTTTGCTTTGTGGACTCCCCGGAAGGGAGTCCACTGGTGCCGCTGGGTGAGATCAATGACGCGATTCGCGTTAGAAAAGTGGTGGTGCTTACTCATGAGTGGGGGTGGAGTTTCAGAAATACACAAAAAAATGGAGGAGGGGGTTGGGGAAGAAGGAGAAGTGGGCAGAGAGTGAAAGGAGAACACTGGGAAGACACGGAAGTATGCAGAGTTTTATTAAAAACTTCCCACATGCAGAGAATCAGACTATGTCCCGGAGACCCGGTACTTATGGCACAATGCAAGAAATGCACATATGCGTAATGTTTTGAGGGGAAATCTATAGCGAATGTATTTACACATGGTTTTCCTGAATTACGCATATAAATTCTTGAATAACGAATCTGTGCGCACATTTTGTGTTTGTGGGTGTGGTCGTGTAGGTGTGGTTACAATTAGCGAATCTGTCTGAGTGAAGTAGAGAATGCGTTTAATGCAGGAAGTGTATTTGCGACTGTTTTTATACGTCTCTGTGTCGGGGAGGCAAATGCTGTAATTTCATGCATAATTCAAAACTCTTCCAGAAATCATATTCCTGGATTTTGACTTTCACAAAATCATTTTACGCAAAATAAAATCATTAAAACACGTTTTACGCATATGTGCATCTCTTGCATCGTGCCATTAGAATCCAGAACTGGAGAGTTCCCAGCTATGGAAACAACACAACCAGAACATTGAGGGCCTTATTCATTAATCGACAGAGGTGCAAATCTGGAACAAACCAACTACATTATACAATCAAAATTAAAGTTCTATAAAATCCCATTAAATTTAATGCAATGCATTGGAGACCCCTCGTGAATCAAATGGGTTAATTTGGGCTTTTAAGCCCTTATATGCTAAAGAGGCATTGAATCCACTGCAAAGCCCTTTTATCAGTAGGAATTTTCCAACACACACACCCCTATGGTGCCATCAGGTTGCCCCAGAATTACATCTGATTATTTTATTTCCTGAATTCTTTGCAAAGACTCTCAGAGAAACAAGTATGTTTTCTAGAAGTTACTTTTTAACCATGGTTAACTCTCTGAGTTGCAGAGAAGTATCCAACGCATTATGTCTGTGGTACTCAAAAAAGTAGCCTTTCAACATATTGCTCTTTTATGCAGTGACATATTCATCTGTTGCTGAATTTTGGAATACATTTTGTGTTGCACAGTTTACCTACTTCATTTGTTTGTGTGCAGAGCCACTTATTCACTCAGTGGTACATTTTGTGTTGCACAGTTTACCTACTTCATTTGTTTGTGTGCAGAGCCAGTTATTCACTCAGTGGTACATTTTGGAACTGCATTGTTTTACTCAAATCCCTTCTTCATCATATCCTTAGACCAGAATTCATCAGATACTGATACACTCCTCTTCATCTATGATCAGGATATCTTCAGTGTTAATTAAATGATTGGCTATGTTGCCCTTCCTTGCATGTGCAAAGCAGGGAAATCCATGTAGGTATGCATGGAAAAAAATTTACATAAATCCCTCCAAAACTGCAGTATATGGGCATATGCATACAACATGTGTGTACATATGACGGCCACAGAAAATGGTGGATTTACCGGGAACTCGCTTACTGAGAATCAGCAAGTACTAGATATGGACACTGATAAATTTGCAAACAGTGAATGCGCAAGGAAATGCAATTATTTCCCTGAGTATTAGCCAGACCATGGTTTGAGAAAATTTGGTTTTAGTGTACCTTCCAAATCTGAAAGTGGCATCAGAGCAGGACACCTTTAACCCTTTGAGTGCCAGAGGGATACCCAACACGTACCCCTCTGTCACTCAAAGGGTTAATTACATAAACCCTGTACATCAAATACATTCTTTCATTGAGACACAACTGGACATTTTTGTTAAACCCGCATATTTATTTAGTGTTCATATGAAATAACATTTTCAAATTATGTATCCTTGTGAGGCATGTATCATTCTGAGGCGTTGCATGCCTCTTTGGGATTCAAAGGGCTAAGCTATGCATAGATGTGCGGGTCAATAATGTACAACATGCACAAGTCCACAAGAGATGTCCCCATTAAACATGTCCCAATCATCTTCGAAAACCTGCAAAAAAAATGTCTAAATAAAAATATATGCCATTCTCTCATTTTCTGCCACTGTTTGTAGTGGGGGCAGAGAAAGGCAGAAAGAGCCCCCCCCCCATTAATTTAATTTAATTTAATTTAATGCCGGTTCCACTGTGAGGTAATTTGAACAGAGACTGCTTTTATATAAGGGCAGTCCCTGTTCAAAAGGACTCACAGCCATTAACTGGGATGTGTGCTTACACATCTCCCAGCCAATTAGCTTTGAGCAGGGAACTGGAGGAACCTACGGAAGATGATTGGCTTGGACGTGCGTAAACACTAGTGTTGAGCGAGCATGCTCGGCCGATGCTCGGATCGGCTCGAGCATCGCTCTGCTCGGCACATGGCGGTACTCGTACGAGTACCGCATGTGCTCGCCCGCCATGTTCGGGTCTCCTCCCCGCACGTTTTGCGCCTGCTGCGCAGCCAATAAACGTGCAGGGAGGCTCTGACATCGGTGTAATGCCAGCAGCCATGTTGGCTGCTGGCATTACACTGATTGGCTGGCCAGAACCCGTGGTCGGGTGCTGTATAGCACCTGACCATCGAGTTCGGCTCAGTCTGAGCCAGGGAGAGCTGAGGATAGGAAGGGAAAGGCAGTGTAGGGAGGAAAAAAACAAAAATTGTGAAAAAAAAAGAACCAAAAGTCCTTTTTAGGACTACTGTGTGTGGGGGCAGCAGGTTATTTGGTGTGGGGGGAAAAAAACAAAAAAAAAAAAAAAAAAATATATATATTCTGTTTAGTGTGCAAAGTTGCAGATTAGAGCACATTCTGTTTAGTGTGCACAGTTGCAGATTAGAGCACATTCTGTTTAGTGTGCAAAGTTGCAGATTAGAGCACATTCTGTTTAGTGTGCAAAGTTGCAGATTAGAGCACATTCTGTTTAGTGTGCAAAGTTGCAGATTAGAGCACATTCTGTTAAGTCTTCAAACTAAAATATCAAAGTCACGTATTCCATTCAGTGTGCGTCGCCGCAGTTTAGCAGCACATTCTGAGTACTGTGCAGAGTTGCAGAATAGGAAGAAATACTGTTAAGTCTTCAAACTAAAATATCAAAGTCAGATATTCCATTCAGTGTGCTTCGCCGCAGTTTAGCAGCCTATTCTGTGTACTGTGCAGAGTTGCAGAATAGGAAGAAATACTGTTAAGTCTTCAAACTAAAATTTAAAAGTCACATATTCCATTCAGTGTGCTTCGCCGCAGTTTAGCAGCACATTCTGAGTACTGTGCAGAGTTGCAGAATAGGAAGAAATACTGTTAAGTCTTCAAACTAAAATATCAAAGTCACATATTCCATTCAGTGTGCTTCGCCGCAGTTTAGCAGCCTATTCTGTGTACTGTGCAGAGTTGCAGAATAGGAAGAAATACTGTTAAGTCTTCAAACTAAAATTTAAAAGTCACATATTCCATTCAGTGTGCTTCGCCGCAGTGTAGCAGCACATTCTGTGTACTGTGCAGAGTTGCAGAATAGGAAGAAATACTGTTAAGTCTTCAAACTAAAATATCAAAGTCACATATTCCATTCAGTGTGCTTCGCCGCAGTGTAGCAGCACATTCTGTGTACTGTGCAGAGTTGCAGAATAGGAAGAAATACTGTTAAGTCTTCAAACTAAAATATCAAAGTCAGATATTCCATTCAGTGTGCTTCGCCGCAGTTTAGCAGCCTATTCTGTGTACTGTGCAGAGTTGCAGAATAGGAAGAAATACTGTTAAGTCTTCAAACTAAAATTTAAAAGTCACATATTCCATTCAGTGTGCTTCGCCGCAGTTTAGCAGCACATTCTGAGTACTGTGCAGAGTTGCAGAATAGGAAGAAATACTGTTAAGTCTTCAAACTAAAATATCAAAGTCACATATTCCATTCAGTGTGCTTCGCCGCAGTTTAGCAGCCTATTCTGTGTACTGTGCAGAGTTGCAGAATAGGAAGAAATACTGTTAAGTCTTCAAACTAAAATTTAAAAGTCACATATTCCATTCAGTGTGCTTCGCCGCAGTGTAGCAGCACATTCTGTGTACTGTGCAGAGTTGCAGAATAGGAAGAAATACTGTTAAGTCTTCAAACTAAAATATCAAAGTCACATATTCCATTCAGTGTGCTTCGCCGCAGTGTAGCAGCACATTCTGTGTACTGTGCAGAGTTGCAGAATAGGAAGAAATACTGTTAAGTCTTCAAACTAAAATATCAAAGTCACATATTCCATTCAGTGTGCTTCGCCGCAGTTTAGCAGCCTATTCTGTGTACTGTGCAGAGTTGCAGAATAGGAAGAAATACTGTTAAGTCTTCAAACTAAAATATCAAAGTCACATATTCCATTCAGTGTCTTTCACCGCCGTTTAACAGCCTATTCTGTGTACTCTGCAGAGTTGCAGAATAGTAAGAAATACTGTTAAGTTTTCAAACTCAAATATTAAAGTCACATATTCCATTCAGTGTGTTTCAACGCCGTTTAACAGCCTATTCTGTGTACTCTGTACAGTTCCAGAATTATAAGAAATACTGTTAAGTTTTCAAACTCAAATATTAAAGTCACATATTCCATTCAGTGTGTTTCAACGCCGTTTAACAGCCTATTCTGTGTACTCTGCAGAGTTGCAGAATAGTAAGAAATACTGTTAAGTTTTCAAACTCAAATATTAAAGTCACATATTCCATTCAGTGTGTTTCAACGCCGTTTAACAGCCTATTCTGTGTACTCTGCAGAGTTGCAGAATAGTAAGAAATACTGTTAAGTTTTCAAACTCAAATATTAAAGTCACATATTCCATTCAGTGTGTTTCAACGCCGTTTAACAGCCTATTCTGTGTACTCTGTACAGTTCCAGAATTATAAGAAATACTGTTAAGTTTTCAAACTCAAATATTAAAGTCACATATTCCATTCAGTGTGTTTCAACGCCGTTTAACAGCCTATTCTGTGTACTCTGCAGAGTTGCAGAATAGTAAGAAATAGTGTTAAGTCTTCAAACTAAAATATCAAAGTCACATATTCCATTCAGTGTGCTTCGCCGCAGTGTAGCAGCACATTCTGTGTACTGTGCAGAGTTGCAGAATAGGAAGAAATACTGTTAAGTCTTCAAACTAAAATATCAAAGTCACATATTCCATTCAGTGTGCTTCGCCGCAGTTTAGCAGCCTATTCTGTGTACTGTGCAGAGTTGCAGAATAGGAAGAAATACTGTTAAGTCTTCAAACTAAAATATCAAAGTCACATATTCCATTCAGTGTCTTTCACCGCCGTTTAACAGCCTATTCTGTGTACTCTGCAGAGTTGCAGAATAGTAAGAAATACTGTTAAGTTTTCAAACTCAAATATTAAAGTCACATATTCCATTCAGTGTGTTTCAACGCCGTTTAACAGCCTATTCTGTGTACTCTGTACAGTTCCAGAATTATAAGAAATACTGTTAAGTTTTCAAACTCAAATATTAAAGTCACATATTCCATTCAGTGTGTTTCAATGCCGTTTAACAGCCTATTCTGTGTACTCTGCAGAGTTGCAGAATAGTAAGAAATACTGTTAAGTTTTCAAACTCAAATATTAAAGTCACATATTCCATTCAGTGTGTTTCAACGCCGTTTAACAGCCTATTCTGTGTACTCTGCAGAGTTGCAGAATAGTAAGAAATACTGTTAAGTTTTCAAACTCAAATATTAAAGTCACATATTCCATTCAGTGTGTTTCAACGCCGTTTAACAGCCTATTCTGTGTACTCTGTACAGTTCCAGAATTATAAGAAATACTGTTAAGTTTTCAAACTCAAATATTAAAGTCACATATTCCATTCAGTGTGTTTCAACGCCGTTTAACAGCCTATTCTGTGTACTCTGTACAGTTCCAGAATTATAAGAAATACTGTTAAGTTTTCAAACTCAAATATTAAAGTCACATATTCCATTCAGTGTGTTTCAACGCCGTTTAACAGCCTATTCTGTGTACTCTGTACAGTTCCAGAATTATAAGAAATACTGTTAAGTTTTCAAACTCAAATATTAAAGTCACATATTCCATTCAGTGTGTTTCAACGCCGTTTAACAGCCTATTCTGTGTACTCTGCAGAGTTGCAGAATAGTAAGAAATACTGTTAAGTTTTCAAACTCAAATATTAAAGTCACTTATTCCATTCAGTGTGTGTCACCGCAGTTTAGCAGCCTATTCTGTGTACTCTGCAGAGTTGCAGAATAGTAAGAAATACTGTTAAGTTTTCAAACTCATATATATTAAAGTCATATATATCGTGTAAGATGAAGAAGGCGGGTAAAAAGGGACGGGGAAGTGGACGTGATCCTGAAAGTTCAGGGCGCGGGTCAGGACGCGGAGAAACTGTGCCTGGTGCCAGAGCACAAGAAAGAAAGACATCCACCATACCTAGCTTCATGTCTGATTTCACAGGGCGTCGCAGGACATCACTCTCGAGGTCCGACCAGTGCGAACAGGTGGTCGGTTGGATGACAGCTGATACTGCTTCCAGTCGGTTAAGCACCACCCTGTCTTCCACCAAGTCCACTCTCAGTAGCCAAGAGTCTGGTCAACATAATCCTCACTCTGATCATCCTTCCTCCCACCATACACGGTCTGGTCAAAGAAGTGATCCCACACTGGGATATAGTGAGGAGCTCGTCTCATCACCAATCCTTCATTTGACCCTCTCTCCAAGCACGCTTGCAGAGGAACATGACATCTTGTGCCCTGATTCACAACCTCTAGAGGCTACCCAATCACAAGAAGATGACAGATGTGAACGGCATTTAAGGTCAAAGGAAGTAGTGGATGATGATGATGATGATGATGAGACACAGTTGCCATTAAATCAACCACTATTTCCGTCTCAAGACCTTGTTGAGGAGAATGTTATACAGTTGTCAATGACTGAGTATGTGGTGGGATCAAGACTTGAGGAGGATGATCAGAGTGAGGAAGTGGAGGAGGACTTGGTGGACGATGAGGTGACTGACCCCACCTGGGAAGGTGTAGAGCCGAGCGATGACAGCAGTCCTGAGGGTGAGCCATCTGCAGCACCGCAACAGGCTGGAAGAGGCAGTGGTGTGGCTACAGAAAGAAGGCGGACCGCACCAAACCGGCCCGCAAATGTTCCACGGAGCACCCCCTTGCGTAAATCTACCTTGCCAAGGGGTAGGTGTTCCGCGGTATGGCGTTTTTTTAAGGAAAGTGCGGACGACAAAAGATTTGTAGTTTGCAACCTGTGCCACACCAGAATGAGCCGAGGCATGAACACTAGAAACCTCACCACCACCAGCATGATCCGACACATGGCATCCAAGCACCGTAGTAAGTGGGAGGAACGCCTGGATCGCCCATCTGTGTCTGCAGGCCACACCACTGCCTCCTCTTCCCCTGTTTTCGGTGCCGGCCAATCGCCTGTCGAAGGCGCAGGCCCGCATACCTCCCGCCCTGCACCTGTAGCATCTGAAGCACCATCAGCGACCACATCCACTTCCCTGTCCCAGCACAGCGTCCAAATGTCGTTACCCCAGGCATTTGAGCGCAAGAGAAAATACCCAGCCACCCACCCACAGGCCATAGCACTAACCTCACACCTTTCAAAATTACTGGCCATCGAAATGCTGCCATTTAGGCTTGTGGACACTGAGTCCTTCCGCAGCCTGATGGCAGCAGCTGTCCCTCGGTACGCGGTCCCCAGCCGCCACTACTTTTCCCGGTGTGCCATCCCCGCATTACACCACCATGTGTCCCGTAACATCACCCGTGCCCTGACCAACGCAGTTACTGGGAAGGTCCACTTAACGACTGACACATGGACAAGTGCTTGTGGCCAGGGACGCTACATTTCCCTGACGGCACACTGGGTGAATGTCGTGGAGGCTGGGAGCGACTCGGACCCTGGGATGGCACGGGTGCTACCCACGCCGAGGATTGCGGGCCCTACCTCCATCAGGGTTTCCACCAGCACCTACGTTATTGGCTCCTCCTCCTCCGTTTCCACCTCCGAATTCTCTACACACACCGCCACTCCCCCATCAGCCAGTAGCTGGAAGCAGTGTAGCACTGCAGTGGGGAAGCGTCAACAGGCCGTGCTGAAGCTGATCTGCCTTGGGGACAAACAGCACACGGCCTCAGAGCTGTTGCAGGGGATTAGTCACCAGACCGAGCAGTGGCTCTCGCCACTCAACCTGCAAGCAGGCATGGTTGTGTGTGATAATGGGCGTAACTTGGTGGCGGCTTTGGAGCTCGGCAAGCTCACACACGTACCATGCCTAGCGCATGTATTTAATTTAGTGGTGCAGCGATTTCTAAAAACCTACCCCAATGTGCATGATCTCTTGACCAAGGTGCGCCGCGTGTGTGCACATTTCCGTAAGTCATCTACAGCTTCGGCCGGCCTGTTGAAGCTGCAGCAGCGCTTACAATTGCCAGCTCACCGGCTGCTGTGTGACGTGAGCACGCGCTGGAACTCCACCTTCCACATGTTGGCCCGGCTTTGTGAGCAGCAGAGGGCAGTAGTGGAGTACCAGCTGTTACACGGTCGTCGCCTCTCCGTTCAACTTCCTGTAATCAGAAGTGAGGAGTGGGAATGGATGTCAGACCTCTGCGAGGTTTTACGCAATTTTGAGGAATCGACACAGATGGTGAGCGGCGATAACGCTATTATCAGTGTAACCATCCCACTTCTGTGTCTACTGAAACGCTCGCTGCTCACAATTAAAACCGACGCTTTGCATGTGGAAGAGGTGGAAATGGGGGAGGAAGAGCTTACACAAGGTGATAGCCAGAGCACCCTCACTTCGTCTTCTCAGCGACAATTGGAGGAGGCGGAGGAGGAGGAGGAGGAGGAGGAGGAGGAAGACACGGTTGCCTCCGCTACAGAGGGTAGCCATGGAACTTTAGTTCCATCTCTTCAGCGTGGGTGGGCAGAAGAGGAGGAAGAGGATGAGGATATTGAGAGTCAGCCTCCTGGTGAGGACAGCGAAATCTTGCCTGTTGGTACTCTGGCACACATGGCTGACTTTATGTTAGGCTGCCTTTCCCGTGACCCACGCGTTGTACGCATTTTAGACAACACGGATTACTGGGTGTTCACCCTTCTGGACCCCCGCTACAAAGAGAATTTCTCATCTCTCATTCCTCCGGTGGAGAGGACAAGCAAAATGGTGCAATACCAGAAGGTTCTTGTTGAAAAATTGCTCCAAAATTTTCCATCTGACAACGCTGGCGGCAGAGTACGTGCTACCTTGGCCAACCGAGAAGGGGAGAAAAGGGGAGCACACAGCAGTTCCGAGAAAGGCAGGGCAACACTCTCCAAGGCGTGGGACACCTTCATGACACCCCGCCAGCACCCTCACCCTGATGCGCAGCCTAGTGTCACAAGGAGGGAAAAGTTTTGGAAGATGGTGAAGGAGTACGTAGCAGACCGTGTCAGCGTCCTCAATGATCCCTCTGTGCCTTACAACTACTGGGTGTCCAAGCTGGACACGTGGTATGAACTGGCACTCTACGCCTTGGAGGTGCTGGCCTGCCCTGCCGCCAGCGTTCTGTCTGAGCGGGTATTTAGTGCTGCTGGTGGCATCATAACAGATAAGCGTATCCGCCTTTCCACCGACAATGCTGATAGGTTGACACTTATAAAAATGAACAAGGCCTGGATTTCCCCTGACTTCTCCACTCCACTGGAGGAAAGCCCCGGGGGAACATAAACTCACTTTATATATGTTATTTACAATGATGGGAATACTCTGTATTCCCATTCACCCCTTCCACCCCAAAAACGGGTATATGGTTGACTCTTAATCTTCTCATCCTCCTCCTCCTCTTCCATATGCCCTGGGATATAATTTTTATATAGGGCCAGCTCACCAGCGTGCCCTGGGATATAATTTTTATATAGGGCCAGCTCACCAGCGTGCCCTGGGATATAATTTTTATATAGGGCCAGCTCACCAGCGGGCCCTGTGATATAATTTTTATATAGGGCCAGCTCACCAGCGGGCCCTGTTTGCCAATTTTTATATAGGTCAGCTCACCAGCGGGCCTTCTCATATAATGTTTTATAGCGTCAGCTCACTAGCGGGCCTTCGCATATAATGTTTAGGATGGTCAGCTCTGCAGCAGACCCTCACCCATAATGTTTTAGATGGTCAGCTCAGCGCACGTTTCCATCTTAATCATGGCCTCAGTTCTGAAAATCAAGGAAATTTTTGGGAGAATTTGCCTCTGCGCACGTTTCCCTCTTAATCATGGCCTCAGTTCTGAAAATCAAGGAAATTTTTGGGATAATTTGCCTCTGCGCACGTTTCCCTCTTAATCATGGCCTCAGTTCTGAAAATCAAGGAAATTTTTGGGAGAATTTGCAGATGATATACAAGTAAATATACAGCAAATACTGTTTGGTAACAATTTTTCGCCTAAAGTCGTTTTTATTTTCCTTTTTGTGTGTTTTACGGTCAGTCTGTAAAAATGGCGTACTACGGGCGAAAGATCGTTCCCAGCAGCGATGTTGGAGTCCAAGGTGCATCCAGACATCCTCCCTATGCTGTCCCTGAACCATTTCTGTAGTGTTTCCATCTTTTTCTGCCCTTTTCCTATGGACCAGGCACCCTCCCCTCATCAGAGCAGGGGGTGCCTGGTGTAATGCTCGAGTCCTCCCATTGACTTCAATGGGGCTCGGGTGCTCGGCCGAGCACTCGAGCCTCAGGGGGTGCTCGGTCAGAGCACCCGAACATCCGAGCATTGGGGTGCTCGCTCATCACTAGTAAACACACATTCCAGCCAATGGCTGTGAGAACCTTTGACCAGAGACTGCCCAGATATATATATATAAAGGCGTGGAGAAAGCGAAAACGGCATACATTTTTATTTAGAACAATGTGCTGCATACCCCTCTGGCACTCAATGAGTTAAACTATGAATAAACGTACAGGTTCTTTGGATGGCATATTTATTGATATCTCTTTTTGTTTTTACAGGTATATGAACAGAAGATGGAAGAAAGAAGATGGACCAGAGGAAGAAAGAAGATGGAGAAGAAAGAAGAGAGAAGAAAGTCAGACAGTAGCTGACCAGGGTGCTGAAGACCCACCGGACATCAGGATTAATGGTATGGGCTGTTGCCTCGTTACTTAGTCGGAATAACCATGTAGGTACCAGTGGGGTAATTATACCCAACTGGCACTCACAGGATTCAGTCTACTAACTTTGGACACATTTTGGGTGTACTATGGATATATTGATTTGGGTCTTAGGACCCCATATTAATACATCCACTGGGTTTTTTTTTCTTCACTTTTTTAACATGCGATTCCTGCATCGGTGGTTAAAAGTTGTGCTAAGGGATTCTACTACCACAAAAATGGGTTTAGAATTGCCCAGAATTAATTGGGTCTCTTAGCTCATCTTACCTCCTAACACAGTGCTATGAATTGCAGTTTGAACTGTTTTACGTGGTACAAGGTCCGCTATCTTTAGTTGCCGATATGCTTCTTTTTCTGATGTAGTTCTTCATAGCACAGGTATTTGAATTGTTTATTGTGCTTGAAAAACTGCTGTCAAATATTTTTTTGTCGTCGGCTTCCTTTAACCCTTTAAGGACTGGTGCATGCACGCATGGCTCGCACTTGAGGACCATGGGGCTTTTTTTTTTCCTTTCACTTCCAGTTCAGGGGTTCCGGAGCGGCGTGCAGCCGTCCTGGGAGCCCTGAACTCCATGACATGCCAGGACCGTCACTGGTCCTGGCACGTCAATGGTCCTTAAGGGGTTAAATCAAGCCCTATGTTTCTACTTTTATTTTTGTTTGCATGAACTTTATGAGAGAATCATCATTTCATCCACATTTTTCTCATTATTCACTTGATCATTGCTCTCTGTTGTGAGTATGCATCCACATGGTGCATGAGTGGGGATTATGTAAGTACTCTGAGTTTAATTTAAACATAATATTAAACCTTTGATTGCCAGAAGGGAACACAATGCATTGCATACCCCTTTGGCAATCAAAGGGTTAATATATAGTGTCGAAGAACCCTTTTTTTTCATGTTGCATGTCTATACATGAGCAGAGAGAGAAAAATGTGAATCTGATATTGGATACACTAGTTACAGAACAGAGACAGCATTTATTTATTTAGTTGATATTATTAGTCAACAACTTATAACAAAAATTGAAAATATCTGTTTACTGTGTGGAGTACTGTTGTATTCCTTAAACACACACACAAACCTCCATAGCTCAAGGGTTAAAATATTGTGCATGCTTAACTCATATAGCAGGCCCCATTAGTGTGTAACATATTAGAGGTAAAAATGCCATTTTTTGACAGGTAGAAGTATGCATGTGACACACAGGTCTCAAGTTTCAAAAATAAATGGAATAAAAAAAAAATAATTATATATATATATACATATATATAGATAGATATTCAAATGTAAGTGAATTTTATGCCAGGCAACAGTGAACAAGGATAGTGATGGGTCATGGGAGGAGCTGGAGTGTAGACATGGGTGGGGCCAGAGTACAAAGGGTTTTTTGATTGGAGGTACCTGAGATGCTTTTACCCCATACCAAATTATTTGGTACAGTTTAACCCTTTGGATTCTAGAGAGGTCTCTAATGCATTGCTTCGCATCCAATGGGATACATTATTTCCTCACTGATTGATTAATTTGTAGTTACATGACATATCCTTAACCCCTTAACGACGCATGACATACATGTACGTCATGAGGTTGCGGTCACTAAAGGACATACATGTACGTCATGGAATTCCAGGCTCCCCACGCAGCTGCATGCCGTTCAAGGAGTCCGAATCGAATGGTTAAAAAAAAAAAAAAAATGCTCTGTGGTCCTTAAGTGACCGCACCATGCGTGCGCGGCCGGTCCTTAAGGGGTTAAATCCTACAGACAACTGTAGTAGAAATCCATGGTATAACATGATCATTATATTACAGAGCACTAATTAAAGTAAAGGTACAATACATTTTTTAAACGAACTATCATTCAGATTAAAGTTACCTCCAAATAATTATTCACATAACGATAAGCATATCCATACTAGTATTATCCGGAATATGTCCAGCGTTATTGAGAAATCCTACTCATTCTGAGACAGTTAGGCAAGCAGCTTGCTGTAGAGTCATGTGCCTGTTCCACCAGTCCCTTCCTGTACCATAAGGTACAATGCAACTCCTCCTAGAGGAGACTGGGACAGACAGATTTCTCTTTGGCAAGATGTCTGTGCTGACGCCTGCCTGACCACCTCAGAATGAGTTGGATTGCTCAATAACTCTGGACTTATTCTGGATAATACTAGTATGAATATGCTTATGGTTATGTGAATAAGTATTTGGGAGTAACTTTAATTTGGGTGATAGTTCCACTTTAATGAAAACCTATGTATTATAGAGCTTTTCCTGCTGATTAAAACAAGTGTGCTCCCACAGCTGTTAGTTGTTTCATTCAAATGTTATAACAGTTCAAATAATTGGGAAGTGAAAGTCTTGTGTCTTGTGTATTTACTTCCTGATAGTGCTAACTGACAGCATAACTTATCAGTTTCTATCATATTCTATGGGGAGCTGACGCAGAATACCTAATTGGAGTCTGATCACTAGAGGGTACTGTTGATATAAAAATAAACAGGTTTACACTGAAATAACTCTTGAAATATGCATCTCTCAGCAGTAGGAGTACACTTATTTTACTCAATAGGAAAAACCCTACAGTATATATTTTTTCATAACAAAAGTTTATTGCTCCTTTAATTCCTTTGTAGGGTGACCACATGTCCCTGATTGCCCAGGACAGTCCCTGATTTTAACTATGCGTCCCTTGTACCAGGCATTCCACTTCTGGGACAATACAAAGTCCCTGTATGAAGACTCCAGATTACATTGATCTAAACAATAGAAGGACAACTGCCCATTGCCTACTGTGACAATAAGTGATGCCTCTGCTGGGCTACAAGAAAATGGCTTCCAGACAGAGCTGTAAACACTAGAGACAGACATGAGTATTGATCCTGACATCAAAAAGGAGCTGCAGTACAATTATGTTGTAGTGTAATGCTAGTCTAAGGCTTTGGGTGTGATGTACATTTTCTTGTAGCCCACAACAGGCATCTCTTCTCAATGGGCAGTTCTCCCTCCAGTGTTGTTCGCTGGAGAAAGAGTGGTTTGCTCTCCGATGTCCAGAGATGTATAGTCAGCCCATCTGTATAAATGCACTAGAGCTGAGGACAGGTATTCTGCTGTTCTCGTCTCCACAGTGTCCCTGAATGGCAGAATGGAAATGTGATAACCCTATTCTTTTAGCCACCACAAATTACTGCATTTCTGTTCAGTTTGTGGTGGGAAAGTGTCATTACCACAAATCAATACTAAAACTCAACAGTGTAATTTTTACAGCAGCAAATAGCTTTGAATTAAATACAATTAATTTTACGTATTAACCTTGTCTTAATCTGATGGAAAGCTTAGTGAGAGGAATTTTATCCTCTAGGATGCTAGAGACATAACATTTCAAAGCAATTTATTGGTGATATTTCTGGCATCCAAGAGGTTAAAAGCACATTACAGAGTTGCAAGAAAGATGTGCTCATAATAAAGTGCAATTTCAAATTTTTTTTATTTCCCTTTAACTCATTAAGTACCAGAGAGGTATGCAACACGTGAATCAAAGCATTGCACACACCTCTGGTTCTTAAAGGGTTAAAAAATGTATCCTTAACTGATTTTTTAATCTTAAGAAGAAAGCACATTGAATAAAATTCTCCTATGGTGCCTGACTTAGTGAACACGTGTTAATTCCTTCAGTGCTATAGAGGAGGGCAACACATTGGAGGTTATGCTAAGACATGATAAAGAGGAGATACCAATTATATCACTTCTCCAATTCCTATGTTATTCTATGGAGTCAATTCACTAAGATTTCTCCAACTTTGGAGATTCTAGTGCATAGGCTCTGTAGAATAGCATAGGAACTGCAGAAATGATATCACTGGAGAAGTTATCCCTGTGTTATCACCTCTTTATCACGCCTTAGTGCATAACCCCCATTTTTTGTAAACCGGTTTGGGAGGAATGCATTAACCCCTTAAGGACCAGGAGTTTTGTACATCGGAGGGCCAGAGACATTCTATTTGCAGAGCTGGCACATGAAACCAATCATATGTACTGGCCCGACAAGGGAAAGGCTGAAACTGACTGCTCTGTCTTGGAGAGCTCCAATCATTTGACTGTAAACTGCAACAAGTGTAAACTGGAGCTGTGGGTAAATAGGCTTAGCGCCAAAGTGGTTCACACAATGGGAACTCAGCTCTCTGCAATTATATCACTGTTCTTCAACTGTCTATGCATCCCTAAAATACTGTATGTGCAAATGAACCAATGTCCTGTTCAGGGGATGACACTGGGTTTAGTACACATAAGCAGACTGAAGTGGTGGTATATAAAATCTGCATTTATTTTAATCTAAAATTAAATTTTATATGAACATATTTTTGAATGACAGATGTAATGTTCGGCCAGATCAGTTTAGTGTGTTGCACACATCTATATTACAAATGGAAAACATTGTTTTAAAGTGGCAGTACATTTGTTTTATATCATATTGCCTATAGGTTTATTTTTTCACTCCTTCAAAGCTTTGGAGACCTAGCTAGCATTCAAGGGGTTAAGAGACACTTATTCATAGCACATAGTTCACTTTTAACCCTTTGAGTGCCAGAGGGGTATGCAACACATTGCAAAGCAATGCGTTGCGTATCCCTCTGATACTCAAAGGGTTAATCCTTTTAGTGCCAAAGAGGCATCTAACGCATTGCTTTGGATAACTCTCTGGCACTTGAAAGGTTAAATAGCGGGATGTATAAGCTGCAGCCCGCACCACCCATAAACTTAGACTCTTGTGACAGCTCTCTGAATAAAAACACCTACTAATAAATATACTCTTTCTAACATATTGTTACATTTCTCCCAGATCTTACATCAACCTTTATCTGCTGTCCTACCCCATTCTTTTATTCCCTCTGTAGCTGTTTCTATAAATGATTGTTGTATGTCACTGAAGCTAATGTACTAGGAAGAATTTCAGTACTTCCAGTGCAAACCAATTACACTACAGTGCACAATTAAAAATCCCCTTGATTTAAATAAGAATGTTAACCCGCTGAATGTTAGAAATGTCACCAGTGCAACCTCTTTCCATAGCATTCAAGGAGTTAGAAACCCTATTTGAAGAGATAGTAATGTCTCAATATAAATGAAGATCTGATTATTTGTTATACTTTTAATAATGCTCTGTAGCTTTGGCAATGTTCTTAAAGGGATAGTAATGTTTCAAAATAAAAGCAGATCCAATTAATTTTCATTGTATTTGGGACATGGAGAGTTATTTCAATACTGTCAGAGTTGTAGTTCAAGAGTAATTGAATGCTAAAGTATCTCCCCTCTCACCCCTTTTACCTAGTGTAACACTGCTCACCTCAGATGTGGAATCTGGTCTTAAGACCAGACAGCTTGCAGCAAAGGACATTCTTCTTACTGTGAGCATAAGGAAAACCCTGCCCCCCTTGACAGGTTTTTCCTTATGCTCACTGAAAATTTTCCCTCTCTGTGATCCATATCTTGCTGCTCTGAGCTGAGTGTTACATCAGTAAAAGGTACGAGAGGGGGATACTTTATCATTCAATTACTCTTTAGCTATAACTCTGACAGTATTGAAATAACACTCTCCATGGCCCAAATAGTACACAGGTTAATTGGAGCTACTTTTATTTTGAAACATTACTATCCCTTTAATGGTGTCATTTTTTTTGTAATTATATTTTAATATTTCCCACTCTTCTTTCCTCAGATCTGAAATCCAGTCGCTTCACTGGACAGATCACAGATAATGGCAAGGCAGTAGATGTAATATATGTAGACTTTGCAAAGGCATTTGATACGTGCCACACAGAAGGCTAGGGTATAAAATAAGGAAATCGGGGCTAGGAGATAACCTTTGCAATTGGATACAACACTCGTTGAAGGATAGGGAACAGTGTGTGGTTGTAAATGGACAATTCTCCAATACAGTTAAAGTGGAGAGTGGAGTATCTCAGGGCTCAGTATTAGGTCCACTGCTTTTAATATGTTTATAAATGACCTGGAAATAGATATAGAAAGCAAAATATCAATATTTGCAGATGACACTAAATTATGCAGGGTAATAATTCAGAACAGCATATTTGCTCTCTACAGAGGGATTTACAGAAAATGGCAGATTGGGAAAACAAAAGGAATATGAAGTTTAATGTGGGTAAGTGTAAAGCCATGCATTTGGGAGGAAATAATCCCAAGGCTACTTATATACTTCAT
This sequence comes from Rhinophrynus dorsalis, assembly GCA_037306005.1. Classification (NCBI taxonomy): domain Eukaryota; kingdom Metazoa; phylum Chordata; class Amphibia; order Anura; family Rhinophrynidae; genus Rhinophrynus; species Rhinophrynus dorsalis. The sequence continues at coordinate 223,877,831 of CM074724.1, read as the reverse complement.
GGAATCATTTTAGGGGACTCGTTGCTAGAGAAAGACCTGGGTATCCTTGTCAACTACAAACTTGGAAACAGTGACCAGTGTCAAACAGCAGTAGCAAAGGCAAACAAAATCCTGTCTTGCATAAAAAGAGGTATTGAAGCAAGAGTGGATAACATTATTTTGCCATTGTACAAATCATTGGTAAGACCTCACCTTGAGTATGCAGTGCAGTTTTGGGCATCAGTTCTGAAATAAGATATACTAGAACTAGAGAGGGTACAGCGAACAGCAACAAAATTAATTAAGGGATTGGAGGACTTGACGTGTGAGGAACGACTAGACAAACTTGGTTTATTTACTCTAGAGAAAAGACGACTAAGAGGAGACCTTATCACATTGTACAAATATATGAGAGGTCACTACAAGGATCTCTGCGGTGAGCTATTTATTCCAAGGTCTGATCAGGTGACCAGGGGACACCCCTTTAGATTAGAGGAAAGGAGGGTTAGACTTCAGCAGAGGAAGAGGTTTTTTACAGTAAGATCTGTTAAATTGTGGAATTCCTTGCCCAAGAAGGCAATTATGGCAGATACAAAGGATACATTTAAGAAATGATTAGATATATTTCTTTCAAAAAGGAACATACAGAATTATACTGTTTATCAGTAGGTAGTTCAGGAAGGTCTGATAAAGACTAACTTATTTGGTAGCAGGCAAGCTATAAAATTGTCAGTCACTGGGGTATGAGGCAAAGTTTGAACTTGATGGGCTTTTGTTTTTATTCAGCCTAATTTACTAAGTTACTATGTTACTATGTTTTAAGGAGGGACAATATTGTGTCTGTCAGTATAAGGAAAACCATGCCCCCCCTTGATGAAGGATACCAGTTTTTTCTTTTGCTGATACAAGATTGTCCCTCATTGTGATCCGTAGGGACTGGCTTTCTGCTCTGAAAAAAGAATATTGACATTGTTAAAAGGGGCGAGAAGGAGAAACATTAAAATATAATTACAAAAAAACTACACTGATGAGAACATTTCCGAAGGTACAGAGCATTATTAAAAAGTATGAGGAATAATCAGATCTTCATTTATAGTGAGACTTTATCTCTTTAAACAATGTGAATTGGTTTGCCCCAGAATTACTCCAAGGGGAGATGTACTATGGTGTGATTAAAAAGGTGAAAAAGGGGAAAATAACTTTTCGATTGTGATAAACTCTCCTATTTCTTAGTTATTCTACAAAGCCTATGCATTAAAGAGATAGTAATACTTCAATTTATCATTATTTTATTTTGTAGACATTAAAGGGTTAGTAATACTTCGTTTTAACTTTATTATCTCTCAAACCTTTATGGTTTAAGAGATATTCACAAGCAAAGTTTCCCCTCCCCGCCGCTTTTACCTAGTGTAAGCCATCTCTTCTCAGATGTGGAATGCAGTCCATAGACCAGACAGATAACAGAAGGGGACACTCTTATTCCTATGAAAACAATGAAATCCCTGCCCCCCTTGACAAGCTTTTCAGGTTTTTCCCTTATCTTAATTGAAGATTGTCCCTCTCTGCAGTCTACCTGGGCAGCTCCCTTCTGATCTGGCTGAGCAGTGTTACATCAGTAAAAGGGGTGGGAGGGGGATACTTTGTCATTGAATTACTCTTGAACTACAACTCTGACAGAATTGAAATAACACTCTCCAAAGTCCAAATACTATGATGATTAATTAGAGATGCTTTTATTATGAAACATTACTGTCACTTTAACCTTCCACACAGTGGCTAATGTTTCCAGCTAATAAATATAGACTCCACAGAATAACACAGCAATCGTAGCATATAGGGCAGAATGCAAGAAAAGTGTGCAATTGCTATTTACAGTGCACTTTTTATGGCAAAATGATTAGTATTAAAATGTTACTGAATTGTGCATTTTTTTTCTGAATTATCAAACATTTGTACTTTTTTAGTGAATGTGTTTCAAAAAGTGGCTGTGACTAAAATTCCTGCCATCTTGTGAGAGGATTAGGGATTGCACCTAATAAGCTAATCAATTAGAACACATTTTCATACATTTGGATAACTTTTCCGTTAATGTAGGCGTATGTGCTAATGTTGATATTAATTTAGGAGCATTTTCTATCTTTGCCATTAATTTAGAAGGCATTAGTATGTTTCTTGCATCAAAACATAATTAATTTCAAATAGCACATAAGCTCCACTTTCTTGCATTCCACTCGTAGCGCAAACTGTATCTCTCTTTAAAGGGATATTAATACTTTATTTTATTTTGTAGGCATTAAAAAAACATGAAGAACGATATAAGTCTTATCTCTCAAACCTTTATGGTTTGAGAGATATTCATAAGCAAAGTTTCCCCTCCCGCCCCTTTTACCTAGTGTATGCCATCTCTTCTCAGATGTGGAATGCAGTCCATAGACCAGACAGATAACAGAAGGGGACAATCTTCTTCCTATGGCTGAGCAGTGTTACATCAGTAAAAGGGGCAGGAGGGGGATACTTTGTCATTGAATTACTCTTGAACTACAACTCTAACAAAATTAAAATAACATTCTCCGTGGCCAAAATACTATGAAGATTAATTAGAGGTGCTTTTATTATGAAACATTACTATCCCTTTAATACATTAGCCTCAAAGTTATACCTTTACCTGCTAATGACTTTAGCTACAATTTTGTTATTTGTATTGTTTTTAGAAAAATGCTATAATATTATTAATTACCCGCTAATGTGTGGCAACAGCAGATTAACCATCTAAATATCAAAACACATTAGACTGAACAAGGGTTAAAGTAAGTATAGTATTCATTGTTATTTCTCTTGATAGTCTTGCATTGATCCCTTTAAATCTGAAATGTCTCCAGTGTATTGGAAAGATATCAAGCAACCAAAGTGTTAATAATATTAACCCATTAAGGACCAGACGGGCTTGCAAAAATGACAATAATATTATAATGGACACCCTCTGGAACTCAAAGTGTTAAAGTTTTACACTGATTATTATTATTATTATTAATAATAATGTGTTGGTCTTTATTTGCCACTCAAAGTGTTAAAATATAGAATTAATAAATTACTATTATTTATAATATTATTAGTAAAAATATGTCCTTTAGGACTGTTATAGGTACCATATGCCATCTAGCTCTTACTGGCAAAAAATATTGGAAAAAAAACTAAAAAACGTTTTTGTGATGTCTTTAATTGTGCGTCCCAGCTACAGAGTAGGAAGGGGGCGCTTTAAGACTTTAGAGAGCGAGCAGTTCACCTTTCTGCACGCTGACTGTGGGGATGAGCATCTCCTGATCGTTTTATTTTGGTTAAAATACTCCTATGAACAGGGGATCAGAATTAGCAGGCTCTGTGATCAATACTAGGGATCTGCCTCCCTTGTTCTGTGCAGAAAGAGAATGATACAATAGGCAGTTTAGGGCAGCACCTGGGTCTGTGCTTTCTTTTCCTGCTCATCACATCTGATCTTTGGGGGATTTGTGGAGTCACCAAAGCAGCAACTAGCATGACATCAGCTGAGGGCAGTTTACTCACTGAAATATTCATGACATAGCAATAGGAACTGGTGGCTCTTAAAGTGATCAGATGGCAGCATCGCCTCCTCTCTCCAACCTCTAGCTCTGTGCATCTGTTTGTACGCAGTGACTTGTTTGCATGCATCTTGACTCCAACTGACTTCTACAGTCTGCAGTGTTGAAAAGGTGAAGATTGCGAATGGATTTGCTGAGGAAAGAAAAGGAAAAGAAGGGAACGTCTTTGTTTTGAATTCCGATCGTTGTCCCTTTAAATAGAGGAGGGAAGGCAAAGACTTGTATCAAAAAAAGGGGTGAAACAAAGTTGCATTTTACAGCTTCCTCTGCAAAGACGATCCAGCCTGGGAAATGCTTGTGGCTCTCGTCGCCTGCATGTGTTGAATACAGCAACCTGACTTTCTGGCATCCTGGGACTTGTGAGTTTCCTTGATACTCATCAGCGGAGGGGTTGCAGTGGATGATCATTTTAGGGGTGGAGGGGACACCGGGTGGGAGGGAGAAGAGGGGGAGCTTTGCAAGACTGGTGGAGAATGGATCTTCTGAACTGAAGGAGGTGAAGGATTCCTGTAACACTCCTGAAGTTGTGCAGTACTCTGCAAGGAATTAATAGCAGGAGGAAGAGGATAAAAAAGGGGAAACGATTGCCAGCCCTGGAGCTCCAGAAAGAGGCATAGCAAGCCATCTCCTGTACCCAATCACTGTACAAGTGGCCCCCAGACACTGCTTTCTCTGCAAAGGTACTGTGAAGTTTAATAAAAAGCCTCTTTTTCATAATCCACTTCCGTAGTTTCTCTCATCATGCCATCACAGAGATAAGAGCAATCCTATTTCCCATCTCATTCACTATGTAAATAGAGCAAAGCATGCACAATGATTGTACAGGCAGCTGCAACCCCCAGCTCGCTGCTGCTGAGGCTGATTTACTATAGAGAGCTGGAAGAAACCAACTGTACCATTAGGAATGGAAAAAAATAACATTGTCTTTTAACCCTTTGTATGCTAGAGAGGTCGCAGAGACCTCTCTAGCATTCAAAAGGTTAAAAGCCCATTTAGATCAGTTGGGATTTTTGTTCCTGTATAATGCACATTTGGTTTGCCCGGAATGAATCTAATTCTTAGTATATCAAACCTGATCGCAGAGTAAGTTGTTCAACCCTTTGGGTGTCAGATGGGCGACGTTATAAATTGCTCACCCCGCTGGAACACATAGGGGTATTTTTTCTGGTATTATGGCTGGAATTTTCTTTTTATTGGACAAACTTTTATGATTAGCACGTGTCCTAAAATGTATGCAGCCATACATACGGACTGATGGAGTAATTGTGGCGCACAGCAACTGCACAGTAGACTACTGGTCTTGTAACACTTGTAGTGTGTTGAAGACATCCTTAGAATTCATTTAAATCAATGGAAATTTGTGAAATGTTCAGTTGTTCCCCTCCAGGGTTTCCCCGGTGCTTTTTAGTACATCAGTGTCATAACGGCATTGGAACTGTTAACCCTTTGAGTGCACCAGGGGTGTGCAACGCATTTCAGAGCACATCTCTACGGCGCTCAAAAGGGTTGAACCTCTATTTGATATTCCTGGTAGTTAGAAGGATGAATTATACATATTAAGGTAAATTCTAAGTGTTGTTATAGCATAATATACCAGTTATAGTAGACCTTTGGTGGCTAAAGAGCTCTTCCAACTGATTGCGAACAATGTGTTGGTAACAATGTTTAGCATCCAATGGGTTAAATAGTTTAAAAGGCATTAACCCTTTGAGCACCAGAGGGGTACGCAATGCATTGCTCTGCAATGCGTTGCTTGCCCCTCTGGCAGTCAAAGGGTTAAAACTATTTGAGTGCCAGAGAGGCTTCCAAAACGTTGCAAAGCAATGTGTTGGGTACCCTTCTGGCACTCTAAGGGTTAAGAAAGGTGCTTGACATTGCAGGACTGATTCAAAATGCAATTTTTAGAAATTATGTGTAAGCTATATTGCCAGTAGAAGCAGGTATTATTAGCTTAACCCTTTGAGTGCCAGTTCATTGCAACGCAGTTGGACACCTCTCTGGCAATCAAATGGTTAAATATAAAAAGTGGCAACATAGTCCTCATTACTGACTATAAGGTTTGTGTTACCTTTCAATCTCTTATAAATTTTCAGAACTGACATTTTTATGTGACTTTTATTATATTTTAGTATGTATTATCTATTATTTAACCCTTGGATTCTGAAGGTAATGTCCTCAAATGAGACGTATCCAAGGGGTTAATGTATAAAATATATTTTTCATTATTAAGGATAACTTATGCATTTAATGTCTTATTTGCATAAGAAAAATAAACACTACAAGAAAATAAGTGTACTACTGGAGTAAACCAACTAAACCCTAGGGAAGAAACAAAAGTTCCCATTGATTTAACCCCTCGAGGATCAGAGGGGTGTTTGACGGATTGTAAAGCAATCATTGCACAGCCTTTTGGTCCTGAAGGGGTTAAACCGGACTTTGAATCCTGTATTCGCTAGCAAGCTCTCCTACTGATTGCGCCACAGTGTGTTGAAGATCTCTGAATGAGTTAAAATATCCATTTAACCCTTTGAGTGCCGTGGAGTGCAATGCGTTGCATGCCCCTCTGGCACTCAAAGGGTTAAAAAAATGGGGTTTTTGAAAGCTTTGTTTGTTACTCTGAGATGGAGTAGGTTTCCCCAAAATTAAATCTTCTTTGTGTGTAAGGCCCTAAAGATGCAATTTGGTAAGCTAAGGAGGTGCATTTCTGGAGCAGACCAACTGTTCATAGGGTTCAAAGAAAAGAAAAACAATTCTCCACAATATCATTAATCTGAGTGGGGTTTTTAACCCCTTGAATGCTAGAGGCCATGGGAGTCTGCAATGTATTGCTTTGCAATTAAATTTACACCCTTATGGTCCTGACAGTGTTAATCAAGAGGAATGTTGAGTTATCCCCTATGTTTCAGTTGGTTTGTTCTAGAATTGCACCTGTTTAACTTATTGAATTGCACCTGGGAAATTTATGAAGACAAAAGTAGAGCAATTCTGGAAAAAAAATAGCTACAAATTGAAACATAAACACCCAGGTGCATCTGTGGCAAAGTTTTTGCTCTCTCACTGAGCCTTTGACCCTTTGGGTGCCAGAGAGGTATCTGTGTTAGATACCTTTCTGGCACTCAAACGGTTAACAAGACTGATAAAGACTCCGTGAGGGAACCCAAACATTGACTTTACCCATTGTATGTGATTAAAATCTTCTTTTGTTTAAATATCGTGTGAGTGTTCCAATCCCTCGCTTATATATGTGTGTGTGGGTGTGTGTATAAAATACTATTGCTTTCATTTAGGCTTTTTCTTTAATAAATATGGTGCAATTGCTTTGCCCCAAAACTGCTACACTTATTTCTTTGAAAAAATGCACCTCCTAATAGTTTCTTCACGTATTGTGTTATTGACTTAACGATTCGAGTGCCAGAGGGGTACATAATATACAAGACAGTGAAGTGAATATAATATGGTGATTCAATAACAGGCACTGTAATCCCTAAACCTACCTAACCTGCTACATACCCCAGATTTCATCCTCCTAATTCCACTTGTGGTGAGGGGAGAACAATGGGGCAGTTTGAGGGCATTTGAGGCATTACTTTCCTTTACTTCTTGCTTAGGTCTGTGTACTATGGGAAGGTATAGGAATGGAGTGAGTTTACACCATTTCTCTTCACAAACTATGGGGCTTAAGTGTGGAAATTGCTGGAATTAAAGGGATAATAATACTTAAAATGTAAAAATATGCATATTGTAGAGTTTATCCCCATGAATAAAACAAATGTACTACCATTGCTGAGATCTGTTTTATTCAAAACATATCACAGGTCAAATTAGAATTTTTTAGGTGTAATATCTCAGTGGCATGAAATGTTACAGTGGCAATGCTGCTACTGAGATAGAGCACCTAAATTCAAGTTTCAGCTACTGTAACTTTTGAATAAAACTCTTCTCAGCAGTGGGAGTTCCTTTGTTTTTCTGAGGAGGGTAGACCCTACAATATATATTTTTTTACTTATTAAGTGTTACAATCCCTTTAACCCTTGGAGTACTTTGCAATGTGTTTTTCGTACTCCTCTATCACTCAGAGGATTCAAGTACAATGTTGATCTGCCTGGATTAATTATAGTGATCAAATGCTATAGTGCATGCCCTTGGATTAGTTCTTTTTGCCCCCGAGACAGGCCACCATTTCCTACCCAAGACCACATATACAGCCCCTGAGCCTCAAGAGGCCACATACTAGTTTTAACCATTGGGTTGCCTTAGAAGTGGCAAAGAGTTAACCTCTTTGAGTGCCAGAGAGGTAGCCATTTCATTGCAATGCACTCTCCTGCACTCAAAAGGTTAAATTACCCTTAAACGCAGATGACAATGAGGCTGATGTACTAAGAAAGTGAAGCATTTCTGGTGCAAACTAAGTGGAAAATAGGAAATAACAATTCCACAAATCTCCATTGATTTAACCCCTTGAATGCAAGAGAGGTCATCAGCACATTGAGAAGCAACACACTGAAGACCGAGCTAGCATTCAAGGGGGGAGATTCACTAAGGAGTGGTAATGCTGTGACAAAGTGGAGATAACTTCTCCAGTGAAATCACTTCTCCCATTCCTATGTTATTCTATAGAGCCTATGCAATTGGATCCCTAAAGTCTGAGAGCTCTTAGTGCATAGGCTCCATAAAATAACATAGGAACTGGAGAAGTGATTTAACTGGAAATGTTATCTCTGCTTTATCACCGGTTTATCACACCTTAGTTCATCTCCCCCAAGGTGATAAAAGCCCCATTTAAATCAATGAGTATTAATGAAAATGTGTTTAGAGGCAAATGAGAGATGGCTTTTAATTTTAAAGTGAAATATTTAACCCCATCTTGACAATGGACGTACACGTACGTCCTGCAGAAACTGTCACTTAGTGACAGAAGACATACATGTACGTCTAGGAAGTCATTCAGAGCAGTGGGGAAAAAAAAGTTTGGCGGGTGTTCAGTGCCGGCCTCCTGCGAGCGCGGCTGGTCACTAAGGGGTTAATAAAAGTGTGTGCAGGGAATTTTACTGCACCAGAAGAAAGGATGGGGCTCTATGTGCCATCTGTTGCCCATCCATGATAACTGTGACAAGATGTGATATGAGAACCTTTTGTAATATTGCACAAAATTGACACTGATAATGTAAACTTATGGGAGAGCCAGTACAGTATTATCATTTTTGATATCACATGGGAATATATATATATTAGCCAATATTCTTCATATGTGTTTTTTCTTCATTCCTTCACTTGTGGTCTCCGTAGGTGGGAAATTCATATGTTCGTTATATCCTTGGCCAAAATCTAATCACGCTAAAGCATCTCATTGCCTCTTGTGTGTTGATGCTATTGGAGGAAACCCAGTGAGTAATTGCATAGTAATAGAACACTTTGGATTCGTATGGCCAACCCACACATGAGCATTTGGCTCTGAGAATGGCACCATTTACATCACTGATTAAATAATCATCTAGTTAAAGGAGTATTATCACAAAAGAATGAAAATGGCTCAAATCCATTAAGATATTATGTAGTTCTAGACAGATTTTTTTTTTCCTTTGGTGAGAAAGTAACAAAATCTTCCAGAATAAAAAGTGAAAGAGGACAGTTTTGGCAACTTTTAATGATGCCTGTTAAAAAGGCTGATGAAGCCAAAAACCATGATAATTATTTTGAGTTTAGAACCCATCCAGTTCAGTCCTCTTAACACTTTGAGTGCCAAAGGTGCACAACACATTGCAAAGCAATGCTTTGCAGACTCCTCTGGCATGCAGAAGGTTAAACTTTTATCTCCTATTTATTTGTTTACCTAAATCATGCAATATATTGTTCTTATCAATTATATAACAAGAGGGGTACATTTTTCATGGGCAGGTGCCTCCATATGGATTGGAAACAACACGTTTATAATATAGATTTGTTATAAATGCTGGCTAGGGCTACATGGTATCAAAAAGAATATGAACCCTGTTCATTTTTAGGAGCTGTTCCTTTAAATCCTTCACTGCCATGAGTGTCAAAGCCTTGCTTAGCAAGCATTGCAGTCCTTACTGGGGAATAGAGGTGTTATTAACCCTTTGGATTCTAGAGAGGTCTCTAACACAATGCAAAGCAATGTGTTGGAGACCTTTCTAGCTTCCATACAGGAGTTTCTGTCCAAACATGGCACAGCTATGAATCATGTGATAGTTGAATCATTCTAAGAAGTTGGCAGCTTGAATCATTGAGGTTTCATGTACTAAGAAATGGAGCAATTCTGTGGCAAAACCAACTCTGTAAATGCTGGAGAGATCGCCAGTGAAGAAGAGACCTCTCCAGAATTCAGCGGATAAAATATCTTGTTTAAAACAATGGGAATTTGGAAAATTTATATTTGTTCCCTATGGTGTACTTGGTTTGTCACTAAATTGCTCTAAATCAGTGGTTCTCAGTCTTCTTTGGTCAAGACACCCCTAACACACAATCTGGAATTTTCGCGGCTCCCCAAACATTTTATAGGACATTTGACATGGGTGTAATGAGGGGTACAGATTCTTAATATGTAGTTATTCTTAAAGGGTTAGTAATGTCTTATAGAAATAAAAGGTAATATTGTAGCTATTCAAAAATAAATCCATCAATGCCACTCCGATCTCTCAAAGCTTTATAGTTTGAGAGATATAAGGTGATAAATTTCCCCCCTCACTGATATCAGCTGTAAAGCTGACAGCAGAAGATCTGTGTAGGCTGACTCGAGGTGGCTCTTCAGCAGAGCCAAAATACCTCAAACTACAAAGAAATACTTAATTGTAACTGTCTATAAAGTGTGCCTGGTTTGCAAGCACACTTTGTAGACTGTTCCAATGAAGTATTTATTTGTAGACTGCGGTATCTTGGCTTTGCTGAAGAGCCGCCTGCCGGTCCTGGGATCAGCTTCTGTGAGCTAGATGCTGACGTCAATGAAAGGGGAGGGAGGGGGGAACTTTATCACCTAATATCTCTCAAGTCATATAGGTTTGAGAGATTGGAGTGGCATAGATAGACTTATTTTTTGATAAGCTACAATATTACCTTTTATTTCTATAAGACATTACTAACCCTTTAAGTTTCATCATAATAATGGCAAAAATAAGTATATTGGGCATAACAATTTCTATAATTATACATCTGAAACTAAAAAATTGCCATTTTTTGTTAAGGTCTTAATGGAAAGATGTGGCACCCTAAGCTGGTGCCCAGGGCACACCAAAGGGCCACGGCACACTGATTGAGAACCACTGCACTAAAAGTTTGTAGGGGGATAGCAATACAATTCCTCACTAAAACAGGTGCTGGAATTCATTTACTGCTACTACACCTATCATCTATGTACTAACTTAGTTATATAGAAAACTGCTCCCATAACTCTTCTTGCGTTAAAGTGTTAGTAATGTCACCAGGCACACGTTTTAGACCATTCCAATGAAGGGAAGGGTAAGTAACGAGATCTCGGCACTTCTCAAGCGCCACCGTGTCGACCGACACGGATCTCCTGCTGACAGCTTTACAGCTGTCAATAGGAGAAATCAAACTTTAAACGCCCGTATCTCTTAAACCATAGCGGTTTGAGAGATACGTTTTTTTGCATCTAGATCAGCTTTTTAAGCTCTTCTAAATGCAAAAAAGTTTTTTTTATACATTATTAACACTTTAAGGGGAGGGTAGTGTGGAAATGGATTGGGGCCATTCCACTTCATCTTGTTTAAAAAATGCCATCTACTAAACATCGCACAGGGGAAATTGGAAAAACTGTACTCCTTTTCAATGTGCATGCCACAGGAAAGAGTTTCAGAACTTGCAAGTATTAAAGTCTTAAAGTGGAACTACCACCAAATAATAAAATTGCACCACATAATTGCCCCTCTGGTGACTAGCTGCTCAGTAGAGCTAGTTGCCAGAATTATTACCTGATTAAAGAGAAATTGCTATTATTCCAAGACTGACAGCAGGGTGCTGACTGCTGACTGCTCTGTCAGTCCATTTTGGAGCCGGCCGGCTCCTAGAAACGCCTCCTAGACCCGGCTAGGACTTACAGCGCAGACTTCACTATGGCAAGATGTCCGCGCTCCGTCCTGCTGTCAGTCTTGGAAGAATAGTGATTTCTCTTTAATCTGGTAATAATTCTGGCGACTAGCACCACTGCTAGTCGCCAGGTGGGCAATTATGTGGGGCAATATTTGCAGCAGGGAAATCCGGTCCCGGGACCGGAGGAGGCTCTTTATCACAGCTGAGATCTTGTTATGGAAAACAAGATTCTTCACTAAAATGGTCTTCTACGTGTGCTTGGTTACCAAGCATGCATAGATGACCGTTTTAGTGAAGGATCGTTTCTTCTATAACGAGATCTGGCTCTGCTGAAGAGCCTCCGCTTGATTCAAAGAACGGATTTCCCTGCTGCAGCAAGAACGCTGACGTCAGTGGAGAGGCAGGGGGGAGCGAAGTTTAAAAGCAGCTATCTCGCAAACCATAAAGGTTTGAGAGATACCGCTGTTGGCATTAAATTCAGTTTTTCAAGGGCTTCAATATAAGGGATAGTAATTTTTAAGTATTACTATCCCTTTAAAGGGATAGTAATGTTTCAGATTACACATAGCTCAGAATGTTGAGCATGTGTAATAGCATACCTCCCAAGTGTCCCTCTTTAGGAGGGACAATCCCTCTTTTAGACCCAAATCCCCCGTCCCTCTTTTCCACCCTGATGTCCCTCTTTTTAGGAGATCAGACTGTGTGGTGTGTATATAAGAATATCACACTGCTCTACAGCATTAAAACTCACATTAATGTTAGTTTAAATGTCATTCTATGTGTTTATAAATTAGTCTGTGTAAATGAAATACATTGGTGTTGTTATAAGTCATTTATTAGGTTACACAAGGAGGTGTCAGTAGGTCATGAAATAGCCTAAAAATTCTCGGTAATGCACTGCCCATCAGCCACGCCCCCAGCAACACCCCCTAAAACACAAGTGTCCCTTTTTGGCCTTTTGAAATGTTGGGAGGTATGTAATAGTAGTGATGTTCATATGCTGCAAAACGTGCTAGTTACCATGTAATATAATGTTAAAGATAATCCCTCCTGCCCCTTTCCCTGACGTGAAGCTACCTCCCTTCAGTTCTGAAGTCTGTTTGCATGACTGAACAGATCACAATGAGGGACAATCTTCCCTTGTTCAGTATAAGGAAAATCCTGCCCTCCTTGACGAAGATTGTCCCTCATGATCTGCTTTCAGATCTGGGACAAAATTCATGACGTCAGGGAAAGGGGACGGAGGGATCATCTTTAAAAATATATTACACAGTAGCTAGCAAGATTTGTGGCATATGAACATCACGCAGCACTTCTATTAGACGTTCAACGTTCTGAGCTATGTGTAGTCTGAAACATTACTGTCTCTTTAACAATTGCGAAGTTTGTGTCTTGATGAAGGGATCACCTGACCTAATGCACTGGTGGATAGCCTTACGCCCTCTAGCTGTTCAAATCTACAATAATTATTATCATCTAGGATGATGGGAATTGTAGTCCTGAACAACTGGATGGCCTCAGGTTACCCACTCCTGGTTGAGTGCACTCCCTGAAGTCCAGGCACTGGATTTGGGGGCTAATATCTTAGTGCAGAAAATTAACAGCTATGATGGATTTATACATTCCACCCACTGAGTGCTAGAAAAAGAGGCCATGATGGTTGTGGGTCAAGAGAAATATTATTAATCCTTTGAATGCCGGAGGGGTTCACAACACATTGCAGAGCTATGCTTTGCATAACCCACTGGCACTCAATGGGTTAAAGTAACTTTACCACTTAATTAAAAGCATGTTGTAATGAATGAATACATATGTATTTTTATTTAGCTCCACAAGTGTGCGCAACGATTCACAATTTAAAGGTTTAGACAGTAAGGGACGGCAAGTGCTTTGTAAAAGTGAAACACAGGAAATGGGGTACCTGCTCAAAAGCTTACAATCTAAAGTGGTAAAGGGAGGCATACAGAGTACATAGGGTTAAGTACGGAATACAGTGCTAGAGTTCTGGTTGGGATAAGGGAACATAGATTAAAGAGCTGAGAGAAGCATGTCATTGACGTTAAAGGGATAGTAATACTTCATTATTACTATCCCCCATGTTGTAGCCCTTAAAATTCTGACTTCAACGATACCAGCGGCATCTCTCAAACATTTATGGTTTGAGAGATATCTGCTTTCAAAGTACCCTCTTTTTGCCTTTCTCCTGACGTCAGCGTTCTAGCTGAGAGAAGGGGAATCCGATCCCGGGACTGGCGGCGGCTCTGCAGCAGTGCTGACGTCTTGTTATAGAAACAGAAATTCTTCACTAAAATGGTCTTCCATGTGTGCTTGCAAACTAAGCACATGTAGAAGACCATTTTAGTGAAGGATTTCTGTTTCTATAACGCAATCTCAGGACTCCTGCAGAGCCGCCGCTTGCTCACTGAGAGGATTCCCTGGCTCTCAGCTAGAAAGCTGCCATCAGGGATAAAGCAAAAAGAGGGAACTTTGAAGGCGGATATCTCTCAAACCATAAATGTTTGAGAGATGCCGCTGGTATCGTTGAATTCAGAATTTTAAGGGCTACAACATGAGGGCTAGTAATAATGAAGTATTACTATCCCTTTCAGTGGCAGAATGAGGTATAGTGGGAGATCAGAGTGGAAATATAGGAAGGGTTAGAGGAGAGAAGGGTCTCCAATGAAAGAAGCAGTCTTTTATAAGATATCCAGAGTTTGATAGGCAGCCATTGGAGTGACTGGAGGAGGAGGTGGGTCAGAGGCAAATCAAGATGACAAGTAGATAGTTCTGCAGAGTTATGTATGGATTGAAATGTATGGGGTTGAGAGGCAGGAAGACCAGAGACAAGAAGATTACAGTAGTCCAAGCAGAACAGGATGTGTGCTTGTGTACGAATTTTAGCTGTGAATGAACAGAGGACGGGATAGTGTTTTGCTGTGTTGCACAAGAGAAAGCAGCAGGATTTAGTGATAGCATTATATGAGAAGATACATTCACAAACACATATGCAAATATTTCCACAGTTTAACAGAATTTAACATATATCGTATTGTATTTGCAGTTTTCCTTTGCACTCCTCACTCCCTGGATAGAAAGACTTAATCCCGTGTGTAAAATGTAGCAGAAAAGAAACCCTCAGAGCCGGGGCGCAGCTAGGCGGAGAGGGACCTGACTGGGCTCGCCACGTCAGGGAAGTGGGCAGGGTAATTTAGTCGGGGGGGGGGAAGGGGAGGGCTGTGGGGGGGGGGTTTATTATTTAGGTGCGCTCACCTTCCGCTTCCTCCTCTTGGCTGCTGAGCAAGAAAAGGTTGTGGACGGTCTGCGCTGGCGTGCTTGAGGTGGTGAGTGTGGGCTGTGTGTGTGTGGCTGCGGGTATGGAAGCGCTGTTGCGGCGGATGCGCGAGGAGGCTGGGAGGCGCGGGGAGGATTGGCTCCGTGCCTGCCTCGGTGACCCTCCTCTTCAGGACCCGGTTCTGGCCTCTTTGCCGGCGGCGGGTCCTAGTGCTGTGGGCTCTGCTGCGGCGGGTCGGGTGGAAGGTGGTGGGGGGCGGGATCCTGTTTCGGCCCCGGCTGGTTCTTCCATGTGCCCTGGGTCTGGTAGGCAGCGCGCTCGGCGTTCTGCGCCTCCTGAGAGGCTTAGCCCTTCTCCCCCCCGGAAATCCGGTAGGGGGCGCAGACCTAGCCCGAGCCCTGGTCCGCGGCGCAGTGCAGGGAGGCGGGGCGCCAGGCCCTCTTCTGGGGGGTCCGGTTTGGGGGTTGCCAGTGGTAGCGGAGGGGTGGGCGGCTCTTCAGTGGGGCCCTGTGGCCTTCTTTCCCCTGTGGGTGCTGGTTCTGGGGGTGCGGGCAGGCCCCTTTCAGGTGCTGGTTCTCCTGGGGGGCAGGCTTTAGTTGGAGAGTCTGTGGTGGGGTTGCGGAGCGAGGCGGCGGCATCTGGGGGTGCCGCTCTGCTGGGCGGTTCCTTAGGTGGCACCTTGTCCAGGAGGTCTCGCAGTTGGGATGGGCGGGCGGCTTCCCACTCTGTTGGGGGGCCCGTTGGGGGAGCCGCGGGGAATCCGGTGGTGGCGGCCTCCTCTGGGGGTTTTGGGGATGCCGTGAGGGCGCTGTTGGGGTCTCCACGGGGTGCGGCCTCCTTCGGTTCCGGGGGGGGCTTGGTGGGTTCCGGGTCTGGTTTGGGGGCGGTATCCTTGGATTGGGGTACTTCTTCTGTTTCTTCTTCTCCTAGAGTGAACGTGACGACCAGCGGAATGGCGGCTGGGACGGATTCCTTGGTTGGCGGCGGCTCTTCTGGCCTGGATGCTGGTTCTTCTGCGGTGGGACCTTCTGCAGCGGCGGTTCAACCTGGATCTTCTGCGGCTCCGCAGCCTTCACAGGCGGCGCAGCCTACGGGTGAGCGGTCACTTCTTTCACACACACTTCACACGGCTGGGGTTGCTCCTGGGGGGTTGGGGGGTCCTCTGGGGGGTGATGGTTTGGGTGTTGTGGGTTTTCAGGGTTTCCTGGCGGGTTTGCGGGGTTTGTTGGATTGTTGGGATCGGCAGGCTGGTGGGGGTAGGTCGGGTCCTGGGGTTTGGAACGGGGCTACCACGACAGTGTCGACGGGGGGGCCGGCGGTGGTTTCGGGGGCTGGATCTGGGGCGGTTGGGGGTTTCTCTGGTCCTGTGGTGAGTGGTGTTTCGCCCAGCATCAGTGTGGGGGGTGTGGTGGTTGCCGGGGCGTCGGCTGTGGGGTCCGGTGTGTTGCCTGGGGGATCTGATGCGGAAGTCAGCAAGGGTGGGGACCGGCCTGTTCCCATTTCGGATTCGGCCAAGAGTCAGGCTTACGTGTGTTTTGAGGGCCCGTTGGGGGCTCATTTGAAGCAAGAAGTGAGGGACAAAATATGGAAGCGGGAATATATTGATATTTTTACTTTGCTTCCATTGGAGCGTTTTAATCTGGACAAGTGGGAGAAGGGTAAAGAGTGGCGGAAGGAAGAGGATGAGGATAGGCGTCGTTTTAGGCTTATCCCCCGGACTTTTGGCAACTGGCTTCAGGCCTTTTGCGTTTTGGCTAGTGTGATTGGAGAAAAGTCGCCGGAGCAATGCTCCGCGTTATTTTGTTACCTTGATTCTATTTGGGAGGCGCATAGGGTTTATGGGGGTGTAGCTTGGCTGAAGTATGACGAGCAGTTCAGGCAGCGGATGGCGGTCCGCTCCTCTCTGTTGTGGGATCATAAGGATATTGGGCTTTGGCTTAAGTTGATGGGGCACAGTAGGGCCGGGGGGCAGTCGTCGGTTGGCGGGTCTTCCACTCCCTTTCAGTCACCCGCCGGTGGGGCCAGTTCAGCCGCCTCGTCGGCGGGCGCTAAGAAGGGCTGCTGTTTTGCCTTTAATGAGTCCACCTGTAAGTGGGGCTTGTCGTGCAGATTCAAGCACGAGTGCTCCGGGTGTGGCGGTTCACACTCTTTTTCTCGGTGCCTCAGACGCGGGAAGCCGTGGGCTGGAAAAAGGGATGAGTCCGGTGATGCTGGAAAGGATGCTGCCATGGCTAAGGGTGTATCCCAACCGGGTGCACGCTAAGTTACTGGAAGACGGCTTCCGGGATGGTTTTCGCATTCCATCCCGGGATGGACCGGGGGCTGTGGCACTTAGGAACTTGCGGTCCGCTAGGGAGTTTCCGGGGGTGGTGGGGGAAAAGCTGGCTAAGGAGGTTAGCTTGGGGCGTATGTCTGGGCCGTTTCGAACTCCGCCCTTGGAGCGCCTTCGGGTATCTCCGTTGGGGGTGGTGCCTAAACGTGAGGCGGGGAAGTTCCGGTTGATTCACCATTTATCTTTCCCGCAGGGGACCTCGGTGAATGATGATATTGGAGAGGAGCTTTGCCGGGTCTCTTATACCTCGTTTGATGAGGCGGTGCGTTTGGCGCGGGCGGCGGGCCAGGGGGCCTTGTTGGCAAAGACGGATGTTGAGGCGGCTTTTCGCCTCTTGCCGGTTCACCCGGATTCGCAGCACTTGTTGGGCTGTTTCTTTGACGGTGGGTATTACGTTGATCGGTGTTTGCCGATGGGCTGTTCCATCTCCTGTGCCTATTTTGAAGCTTTTAGCTCCTTCTTGGAATGGGTGGTGCGGTCGGACACGGGATTGTCATCTGTGATCCATTACCTCGATGACTTTTTGTGCGTGGGTCCGGCGGGTTCTTTGGTTTGTGCGGTCTTGCTGGAAGCCTTGCAGCGTTTTGCTCGGGTTTTTGGCATTCCATTGGCGCCTGCGAAGACCCTTGGGCCGGCCACGGTCATGGTATTTTTGGGGATAGAATTGGACTCCGTGGGTATGGTGTGTCGTCTTCCTGAGGACAAGGTGGCTGATTTGCACGTTCTCATCCGTTGGATGTTGGGTGTCCGGAAGGTGACATTGCGGCAGCTACAGTCTTTGCTTGGCAAGCTGAATTTTGCTTGTCGGATCCTTCCGATGGGGAGGGTGTTTTGTCGGCGCCTGTCCCTTGCTACGGCGGGGGCTAGGCTGCCGCATCATTTCATCCGGTTGACGGCTGCGTTGAAGGCTGACTTGTCTGTGTGGGATGCCTTTTTATCGGACTTCAATGGACGGTCCCTGTGGCAGGACCAGGTATGCTCCAATGCGGTGTTGGACCTTTACACGGATGCGGCTGGGTCTCGCGGTTTCGATGGGTTTTTTCGGGGGCGATGGTTCGCTGGGGAGTGGCCAGACGACTGGGTGGCCAAGGGTTTTACTAGGAATCTGGTGTTACTTGAGCTTTTCCCGGTGGTGGTGGCAGCTGAGGTGTGGGGTGACGGGTTGCGGGACAAGGCGGTGATGTTCCATTGCGATAATATGGGGGTAGTTGAGGCCCTTAATGGGCTTACTGCGAACTCTTTGCCGGTGGTGCACCTATTGCGGCACTTGGTGCTGGTGTGCCTGCGGGGTAATGTTTGGTTTAGGGCTAAGCATGTGCCCGGTGTGCAGAATGTAATTGCGGACTCCTTGTCTCGCTTCCAGTGGGATCGTTTTCGGTCGCTGGTCCCTGGGGCGGCGGCTCATGGGGAGCAGGTGCCGTCGCACCTTTGGACTCTGTGCTGAGCTCGGTGGTGGGCCTGGTGCGCGGTGCGGTGGCACCTAGTACGTGGGCGGCCTATTCCAAGGTCTGGGTCTCGTGGTTTCAGGTGGTGAGCTGGGCGGGTTTGGCTGACGGTGGCGCCGGCAACTCGGACCTGTTGCTGTGGCTTCTTGGCATTTGGAGTGCAGACGGGGTTTCGAAGGCGACGGCGGGTCGCCGGCTGGCGGCTCTGGCTTTTCTGTTTAAGCTTCTTGGCTGGCGGGATGTCACCAAGGATTTTATTGTGCGGTTGGCTTTCCGGGGGTTGGGGAGGGGTGCGCTGTCTGGGGATGGGCGGCGTCCTGTCTCGTTTGGGCTGTTGTTGCGTTTGCTTGGGGTTCTTTCTGAGGTGTGCACTTCGGAGTACGAATGTTGCTTGTTCCGGTTGGCTTTTTCCTTTGCGTTCTTTGGGGCTTTGCGTGTGGGGGAACTGGTCAGTGGGACTCGGTTTTCGGCCGGGGGGCTTCAGGTTAGGGACATGGTGCTTTCGGATGGGGAGGTGCAGTTCTTAGTGCGGCGTTCGAAGACGGATCAGGAGGGGAGGGGTGTTCGGGTGTCTTTGTTTGCGAACCCGGGGTGTGTTTCCTGTCCGGTGGCGGCGTGTCGGGATTTTTTGCGGGTGCGGCCGGCTCTGGGTGGCTCTCTGCTGGTCCATGCTGATGGGTCCGCCCTGTCGCGGTTCCAGTTTGTGTCGGTTTTTCGTAAGGCGTTGACTTGCGCGGGTCTTTGTGGGGCGGATTACGGGTCTCACTCGTTTCGGATTGGGGCGGCCACTCAGGCTGCGCGCTGGGGTTTGGGGGATGAGGTTATCAAGCGGATAGGGCGGTGGGATTCTACCCGGTTCCGGTCTTATGTGAGGGTTGGCCTGGTTGAGTTTCCTTGAGGGGTTTTTCGTTGTTGGGGTTGGTTTGGTTTGGTTGGTTAATGGTTCGTGGTATGGTTTCTGTCAGGTATTCCCCATTTTCTTTTGCAGGTGGTCCGGTCTGTACAGTCTGGATCGTCGGTCATTCCTACATTTACTGGGCTTCTAGGAGGGCGGCCAGGAGGCCTTCTGGGAGGCAGCTACACTTTGATCGGGCTGAGGTGGAGCTGCGGTGGTTGGGGATCTCTGGGTTGCTGTGGGAGCGGGTTTTTCCTGAGGTGGTGGCGTTGGCTAGGGTGACCGCGCCTCCGAATGTGCTCTTCATCCATGCCAGGGGCAATGATTTGGGGGTGTATTCTAATAAGTATCTGATTCGTGATATGAAGCGGGATTTGTCGAGGCTTTGGGTATTGTTTCCGGGTATCATCATTATCTGGTAGGAGATTATCCCCCGGTTTTACTGGCGGCATGCGGTCTCGCATTCTGCCATCAACCGGACTAGGATTAAGGTGAACAAGGCGGTGTCGTCCCATGTGCGGAAGCATGGGGGGTTAGTTGTCAAGCATTCCGATGTGGAGGGCCAAAGGAACCTGTTTCGATCTGATGGGGTCCATTTGACTGACATCGGTCTTGATTTGTTTAATTTGGCCCTGGAATGTTTTGTAGAGCGTGCTGTGCGGATTTGGCGGGGGTCGCAGCGTTAAGGGGGTCAACGCTGCGTCCCTTGGCGGAGGGGGGGATCCTTGGCACTTTAAGTTGGGGGATGGGACGCCTAACTTCTGCAGGGCAGGGGGTCCCTGGGAAGTGCATAGAGGCGTGGGAGTACGGTTACCCACTGTGCTGGTGAGGTGAGGCGGCTAGTGGAGATACACATATGGAGTGATTGCTGGCGGTGTTAAGGATCCTCCCCCCTCTATCAATGGTTAACGGTTAAAGTTTTGTAAAGTTTGTAAAACTTTGTGGATGTTAATTTGTAAAATGTTATATATATGATGTTATTACTGTTATGTATAATGGTAATGTGGTTATATGAATAGTTTACAAGTTTGTCATATATTAATAAACGCTGTGGCCTATTTTATCCAAGTCGCGCGTTAGTGTGGTTATTTGGTGGGTGGGTAAGAAGGTAGCCTAGAGTTGGCGCTGCCTCAGTCAAGAAACCCTCAGAGCCGGGGCGCAGCTAGGCGGAGAGGGACCTGACTGGGCTCGCCACGTCAGGGAAGTGGGCAGGGTAATTTAGTCGGGGGGGGGGGAAGGGGAGGGCTGTGGGGGGGGGGGGGTTTATTATTTAGGTGCGCTCACCTTCCGCTTCCTCCTCTTGGCTGCTGAGCAAGAAAAGGTTGTCCCTCCCTCCCTCCCCCTTTTTTCATCTTTGGTGATGGGGGTTTTTGTCTTGGTGGCAGGGTAGTGTAGGTTTTGGGGGTTTTGGTGTCTGATTGTCACAGCGGGAGGCGGAGGGGGGGATCCTTGGCACTTTAAGTTGGGGGATGGGACGCCTAACTTCTGCAGGGCAGGGGGTCCCTGGGAAGTGCATAGAGGCGTGGGAGTACGGTTACCCACTGTGCTGGTGAGGTGAGGCGGCTAGTGGAGATACACATATGGAGTGATTGCTGGCGGTGTTAAGGATCCTCCCCCCTCTATCAATGGTTAACGGTTAAAGTTTTGTAAAGTTTGTAAAACTTTGTGGATGTTAATTTGTAAAATGTTATATATATGATGTTATTACTGTTATGTATAATGGTAATGTGGTTATATGAATAGTTTACAAGTTTGTCATATATTAATAAACGCTGTGGCCTATTTTATCCAAGTCGCGCGTTAGTGTGGTTATTTGGTGGGTGGGTAAGAAGGTAGCCTAGAGTTGGCGCTGCCTCAGTCAGGGAAGTTTGCTATCTAAAATTGCTCCCCCCCCCTCACACACACACACTTACCCAATTGCCTCTATGAATCAAGTCTGCAAATATTGGTTTTTCAAAAATATTCTTTAAGTAGTAATGGATGCTACGTGCATGGAGGCAGATATGAATCTTTGTTTCAGGACTCTAGACAAGGGCTCCAAACTCTTCCCACTCGGCGGTCGTGCTACAATATAAGCAGATTAAGTGGCTGCTTTGGGCCTTAACTGGTCAGAGGGCCCCGCAGCACTTATACAGTACCACCAATGTATATAAACAAAATCATGTGGCAATGTCTTATTAGATATACAGATGCAGGAGTAAAGGGGTGCCCCATGTGAATTTTTTGTTTAGGCCCCCCCAAAAAACAAGAAGCTTCCCTGCTACTGCTGAAGATGTCATAAGACTCCAGATGTCATCTGGAGTCCTGCAAAAAGAGCCATGTCTACCTCAGTGGACACGATATCCAGTACTAATTAAAG
Organism: Rhinophrynus dorsalis; assembly: GCA_037306005.1. Lineage (NCBI taxonomy): Eukaryota > Metazoa > Chordata > Amphibia > Anura > Rhinophrynidae > Rhinophrynus > Rhinophrynus dorsalis. The sequence goes on along the minus strand of CM074724.1, from coordinate 223,855,848 downwards.
ATTCATTTTGAAGACACTATTGATTTATACGGCCATTACGATTTTCTGCCCATATTAAAAGAAAAGTAGCACCTCTTAATACCTCCCTCCATTTCCTTACTATGTCCATAAAATCCTAATGCCCCCTGTGAAATCTGCCTTTGAACCTTAGTTTGAGATAACACCTTCAAGCAGTTCTGGATGACTTCCTGTTGTAGCCATACATTACCTCCTCTATTCAATGATGGTTACCTCTATCAGTGATACAGGATGTGGGCTATGCATTGCTCAGCATATCTCCAGAGATTTGGGATAAGACAGTTACCAATGGAGCCATTTGGATGATATTTTTCCTGTATTTCAAACTCAGAGTTAACCGAATGGAGAGGGGGGTCAATTTCTCTGAATACGCATTTGTCAGCTGGTACTTGGCTGACAATCACACATGTGAGTACCCACTGTACCTTTTTATCATTACTGTCTGTCTAACTATATTACACTATCGGGCATCCTTTTCTCTTTGTTTCTGTATATGGTATGTCGTTTTGGGAGGACGGAACTCTAAGGTGCTGCCCACTGGGAAGCTGTATTGCAGAGATGCTGTTCTGGGGCAGCTAATAATAATTCCCCTGAAGTCTATTGGCTGTTTCCTACATAAGTATTTAAGCTGTAACTACTTATGTGAGTATAACTGTGGTGTGCTGGTGGAGGTTACAGTACTATTCTGATTCAACATAAGGGCACCTCTTGTTTGTTTTTGTCTCCCTTTTGATTTTCTATAAGCAGTTTCTGTTTTAGCCATACATTGCCTCGTCTATTCAATGACAGTTACCTTTATCAGCGATAGAGGATGTGGGCAATGCATGGCTGAGCAGTGTCAGTGAACGGGGATAGTAATGTAAGGCATGCCTTTATTTATTATTTATTTATTATTATTTATTATTTGTTTAACCTATAAATCTATATAACTCAAAAACTAGTTTGCCAAAAAAAATGCCTAATACAACATATAGTTGACTTTGCTCATTCACTAAAATGTCTTTTAAAGGGATAGTAATGGATCATTTTAACTAAATTTAATATTGTAGATATTAAAAAAATAAAGTCAATGATGCCAGTCTGATCTCCCAAACATTTGTAGTTTGAAAGGTATACGATTCCAAAGTTCACCCCTCCAGGCCGTTTCACACAAGTCTGCCCTGTAGCTGACAACAGGAGATTCTGGTCCCGGGATCTGCCGGCGGCTCTTCAGCAGAGCTGAAATAGAGCAATCTAAAAACAAATACTTCATTGGAATGGTCCACAAAGTGTGCTTACAAACCAGGCACACTTTGTAGACCGTTCCAATTAAGTATTTGTGTTTTGATCACGCTATTTAGGCTCTGCTGAAGAGACACCGGAGAGTGCCGGGACCAGGATCTCCTGCTGTAAGCTAGAGCCTGACGTCTGTGAAAGGGGAGGGAGGGGGGGAGCTTTGTAATCGCATAAGAATATTTCTTAGTCATTGATTATGGAATTTGTGCAGTCTTAAAGGGATCCTATCACATAAAGGGATAGTAATGGATAGTTTTAACTAAATTTGATATATTAGATATTAAAAAAATAAAGTCATTGATGCCATTCCAACCTCTCAAACATGTATAGTTTGAAAGATATATGATTACAAAGTTCCCCCCTCCCTCCCCTTTCACAGGTGTCAGGCTCTAGCTTACAGCAGGAGATCCTGGTCCAGGGACCGGCCAGCGGCTCTTCAGCAGAGCCTACATAGCACAATCTAAAAACAAATACTTAATTGGAATGGTCTACAAAGTGTGCCTGGTTTGCAAGCACACTTTGTAGACCGTTCCAATGAAGTATTTGTTTTTAGATTGTGCTATGTAGGCTCTGCTGAAGAGCCGCCGGCCAGTCTCGAGATCAGAATCTCCTGCTGTCAGCTAGAGGGCAGAATTCCGTGAAACAGTCTCGAGGGGGGAACTTTGTAATCGTATATATCTCTCAAACTATAAATGTTTGAGTGGTCCCACTGGCATCAATGACTTTATTTTTTTAATATCTACAATAGTAAATGTAGTTAAAATTATCCATTACTATCCCTTTAAGTGATAGTATCCCTTTAAAGACTACACAATATCCATAATCAATGACTAAAAAAATATTCTTGTGTGATGCAAACAAAACAGTGCAAAGATGATGCACATTCCCTGTGTGAGAATTCTGCAATATAATGATAATAATATCACACTGGGCTGTCACAGATCTATCAGTTATTTAATTGGACCATTAGAGAAGCTCTACCCCATGTCAAATGAAATCTGTGCGGGGTGTTGATTACTAGCTTCTTCCTGATGTTTCACCTCTTAGTTGCAGCTGTGATCCAGATGTTCCACAAATTGACAGATAGGTATGTGCAAATTTTAAAGGTGTTTGTCTCATCTTAAAGTTGTTGATGTTTTCTTAATCCTTTAAATGCTAGACAGGTCTCCAAAAGTCATATGTTGGATACCTCTTGGCACCAAATGAGTTAAAGAACAGCTAGCAATTGGAAATTCACTGATGTCATTTATGTATTTGTATTATGTAAATGTATTGCACGCTGCTCTTTCACAGGGAAATGTTAAATATGTGTATTGATTTTGTGATTTAACAACAATAAACATATTTAAGATGTGAATTATATGCTAATATTTAATAGAGGGAATCTCCTGTTTCACAGGCCTTATACCAGGGGTCAGGCCACACAGGGCACCCTAGCTGTTGCTGGACTATAACTCTGCTCATCCTCATCCAGACTGTTGTCCCTAATATTGTATGATTCTCTATGAGGAGAATGCTTGTATTATATTATATAGTGTTTATTTCAGTGTAATAGGATAAGGATTTTTGATGGAGGTTTTCTAATAACAACCCTTTCTGTTACCTCAGTTTGTATTGGTTTGTTGACTTGCTGGTGGTGTGTAAGGTTTTATTTTGCGGGGGGTATGTAGTGTTGTATTGTGACATGTAATGATGTAAAGGCGTGTGATAGAGTGTTGAACCTGCTGTTGAGTGTAATGATGTATTACCTTATTAGTGACATGTAATGGTGTATTGCCTGCTTGTGACATGTAATGGTGTATTGCCTGCTGGTGGTATGTAAAGGGGTATTGGCTGCTGATGGTATTTAATGATATATTGCCTTCCAGTGTCATGTAGTGTTGTATTGCCTGCTGGTTACATGTAATGATCTATTGCCCTGCTTGTAGCATGTAAAGGAGTATTGGCCTGCTGATGGTATGTAATGATGATGCATTGCCTGCTGGTTACATGTAATGATGTATTGCCTGCTGGTAGTATGTAATGGTGTAGTGTCTGCTCGTAGCATGTAATGGTGTATTGGCTGCTGATGATTTGTAATGAGGATGTATTGACTGCTGGTGGCATGTGATGGTGTATTGTTCTGCTGGTAGCATGTAATGATGTACTGCCTGCTTGTAAACATAGAATTTGATGGCAGATAAGAACCATTTGGCCCATCTATTCTGCCCATTTTCCTACTGCAAAAACCTCAAACCTTGTTTGGTCCTTGGTCTTGTCTTATGTCCAGGACAGCCTTATGCCTATCCCATGCATGCTTAAATTCTATCACTGTATTAACTTGTACCACTTCTGCTGGTAGTCTAGTCCACCTATCTACTACCCTCTCAGTGAAGTAAACTTTCTTACACTATTTCTAAACCTGTATCTCTCTAGTTTTAGACTATGGCCTCTTGTTCTAACATTTTTACTCCTTTAAATGTACTTCTATCCTGCACTTTGTTGAATCCCTTCATGTATTTGAATGTTTCTATCATATCCCCTCTTTCTCTTCTCTCCTCCAAGCTATACATGTTCAGATCCTTTAGTCTTTTCCTGTAAACCAGTCACCATTTTAGTAGCCCTTCTCTGAATTTTCTCTAGAGTATCTATATCCTTCTGGAAATGGGGTCTCCAGTACTGTACACAATACTCTAGGTGAGGTCTAACTAGAGATCTGTAGAGTGGCATGACTACTTCCCTTTTTCTGATACTAATGTTCCAGCTATACAACCCAGCACCTTGCATTCCCCACTGCTTTACTACATTGCCTGTCTGCCTACCTTTAAGTCATTAGAAATAATTACACCCAAATACCTTTGCTCTGTAGCATGTAATGATAGCATGTAATTGTAGCATGTAATGGTGTGGTCCCCTGCTGGTAGCATGTAATAATGTATTGCCTGCTGGTAGCATATAACGGTGTATTTTCTGCTTGTGCATGTAATGGTGTATGACCTGCTGATGTTATGTAATGATGATGTATTGCCTGCTGGTGTCAGATAATGTTATATTGCCTGGTGATTATATGTAATGGTGTATCGCCCTGCTGGTGGCCTATAATGGTGTATGGCCTGCTGATGGTATGCAATGATGGTGCATTGCCTGCTGATGGTACGTAATGATGATGTATTGCCTGCTGGTGTCAGATAATGGTGTATTGTCTGTTGGTGACTTGTAATGGTGCACTGACTTGCTGGTGGCATGTAATGGTGTATGGCCTGGTAATGGTATGTAATGATGATGTATTGTCTGCTGGTGATATATAATGGTGTATGGCCTGCTGGTGGCATGTAATGGTATATGTCCTGCTTATGGCATGTAATGGGATATGGCCTGCTGATGGTATGTAATGATGATATATTGCCTGATTGTGGCATGTAATGGTGTATTGCCTGCTGGTGATCTGATGATGCCTTGGGTGCTGGTGCCATGTTGTGGTGTATTGCCCTGCTAGTAGCATATAATGCGGTATTGGCTGCTGATGGTATGTGATGATGATGTATTACCTGCTGGTGATATCTAATGTTGTATTGCCTTTTGGTGGCATATAATGTATTTCCTTACTGAGGAAATGTAATGTATTTCCTTACTGAGGAAATGTAATGTTGTATTTGTACAAATAAATAATTTCATGATTCCAGCACTTTAAATTCACTCAGAAGGGGGAAATAAAATGCAGCTTCTTAATCAATTAGTACCACGGAACGAACATTTCTTATCATATAACAATCAATTTTGTCTACATATTTTTATTATCTCTCAGCGACGTGGTCTCCGGTGTTCTTTCTCTCAATCATATGGCATATATGGAGGCACTCTGAATTCACTTGTAGCTACTTATTTACTGGCTTTGTATAATCCGTGTATAATGTCCGCTTTACAAGGCACCCATCCTTGCTCCCCTCCAGTCAACCTATCCACATATATCATCATTCATACTGATGTATGCAAATTGATTAATGTCACATACATCCAATATAAACAGATGCAGCCTACACTTAGATTACTGAAGTGTTTCTTTTCTCCTCTTCACTCTTCCTCTAACCCTTTGAGTACCAGGGGTGCTACGCATACCCCTCTGGCACTCAAAGAGCTGATGCAGGGCTGTCCAAGTTCAGTCCTCAAGGGCCACCAACAGGCCAGGATTTAATGGTTTCCCTGATTAAGCACATGCTATTTAATCAGTGGCTCATTCATTTTGATTCATTCATTTTGATTGGCTCACCTGTACTCAGACAGGGAAATCCTAACATCCTGTACTGTTGGTGGCCTTTGAAGACTGAACTTGGACATGCCTGCTGCAATGCGTGGAGTCTGGTTAAATTGGGATCCTCACTTCCTCTATTTCTATGGCCTTATATCAATCAGTATCATCCAATATATAAAAAAATATTTATTCTAAAATATATGATAATATAAAATACAAGGGTGGGGATGAAGAGATGAAAAAGACACATACAGCAGGGGTGTCCAAGTTGTGGGCTACATGACCAGAAAGCCATACATGTAAGGGGTATATTCATTTATTTATTCATAACAACGGTGAATATAGCTGTCCCTTATTGAAAAATATAGATGTATTTATTGGACAACTCAATGAGAATACTGATATTTAACAGACACCACCCTTGAGTCAGGTGGGTTGCATTTGGCCCATGGGCTCCACATTGGATGCCCATGCCTCACATGTTCCATAATTCAACATGCAGATGTTGTTCCTACAGATGCTAGCAGAAATACATGCCTTCAGGCTACCTTTTTGTTACATGTATATACTCATTAACCCATTGAGTACCAGAGAGGTATCCAACACAATACACTGGATACCTCACTAGCACTCAAAGGGTTAACAATGTCAGTCTGGTTCTATCTAGGAATTTGTTTCAGAAGGTAGAAGAAGGAGTACAACTCTATGAATAAGGAATTCTGTTTGTCTTGCTTTTGTCATGGGATACTAATCTATTATAATGTAACTAGTTGAAGAGCCCGTTACAAGGGCCTCAGTGCCACTGCCAGCCGGTTGCGGGGCAGTCATGCGCAGTAGAGACTGCTCGCTCCACTGCTGATACAGAGCTGGATGCTCCTTCGGAGCGATCAGCTCTGTATCAGCCGTGGCGCGGGCAGTCTCTACTGTGCATGACTGCGGCGTTACACATGTTTTAGAGAATTATTATATAGGATGGTGTATTGCCTGCTGACGGCATGTAATGGTGTATTTTCCTTAGTGGGCCACATGTCCCGGATTTTACATTTTTGTCCCTTGTCCTCTGCATCCCCCTTCTGGGACAGTACAATGTCCTGGGAAGGAAGACTCCTGAACTCAGAGGTCTAAACACTATAAGAAGTCACACAGACTACTGTCACAAAGTAATTTCTCTGCTGGACTACAGAAAAATGGATTCCGGACAGAGCTCTAAACACTAGAGAGAGAACTGGGCCTTGATACAGACATCAATCAGGACCTGCTGTGCAATTTTGTTGTAGTGTAGTGCTAATCTAAGGTTCAGGAATTAATGAGCTTTTTCTTGTAGCCAACACAGGCACCACTTTTTGTCACAGCAGTCAATGGGCAGTTCTCGCTCCACTATTTAGAACTCTGTAGTGTGCTCTTCTCTCTGCAGTATCCCTGAATGGCAGAACTGAAATGTGGTCACCCTAATCTTCCTGCAGGGGGCATGTAACTGTATTGATTTGCTGGTGGTGTGTAATGGTATATTATTACTTGCTGGAGGCACACAATGAGGTATTGTTTGGCTGGTGGCATGTAATGGATATTGTTTTACTGGTGTCATGTAATAATAATAAGGTATGGCCTTGCTGGTGGCTATTATGATGTATTCCACTGATGGTGGCCTGTAATATATTGTTTTACTTGTCTCAATTAATACCTGATAAAAAATGTACTAGGTCATTGACCTTACATAGCCTATTCACTTACAAGATGTATTTAGTAGAGTATAAACTAAAATTATAAAATAAAACAAAGTAAAACTATAATGCAAACTGGTATAATTATGAAATATAATTAAATATGATTTATTTATGCATTTAGTTACATGGGAGTATAACTACACTGGCAGTTTCCTGTCTTGGGTACATGTATCTAGGATAAGAAAAGTATTCTGTATATTATGTTACAAAATGCTTGGAACTGAAGTAGTGCACCTTGCTTTGAAGCTACTGACCAGCACAGTACAAATAAAGTACTGGGCTGTGGATGGAAGGTTGGGCCATGTATGTGAGTGACCTAATGAACACCACTCTAATGAAGGGGTAGGCAACTTGCAACTCTCTAGCTGCTGTTAGACTTCAACTATTATCATCCTCAGATGGCAGCTGGCCAGCAGCAGCAGATGGAAATTATAGTCTTAAGAAAAGCTGGTGGCAGAGGCATAACTAGATGCCGCCAGTCCCTGGTGCAAAAGTTTCCATGGGCCCCCCCAACCACATTGGCCCCCTCCATTGGCCATCTCCACATTGCCCCCCAATATCCCCATATTGCCCATAATATCTACACATTTCCCCCAATATCTCCACATTGCCCTCCAGTATCTCCACATTGACCATAATATCTCCACATTGACCCTGATATCTCCACATTGCCCCCAACATCTCCACATTCCCCCTTTCCTACCTCCCTGGTGGTCCAGCGGCATGGCAGGAGAGGTCTGTGCCTCCTTCCGCACAGACCTCTACACTGTTGGAGCTCCCTCACGGTCTTCTCTTCAGTAATGTAGAGCGCTGGGAGATTATGTCATTACAAAAGCGCCAACGAGGGAGCTCAGCTGGCACACATGTTGTGGGCACCGGGTGCCACTGGCTGGTGGGTAACAGGTTGCCCATGTCTTCTGTTCATGCCCTCACTATGTGATCATTTATAGCACCTACCTTGCATATTTATGGCAACATGTATGTTACATGTATGTTCAAGTGTTTTTATTTTGCAGAAAACATGCAAACCCTACTATGTATACAGCTTACAAGGGGAACAATGTTAGCGCTAACCTGGATCACAGGTGCTGAAACAGATGCAGTACGCTACAATGGCCATGTCATCTATTTCAAGTGCTGTATTTAAATGGCACAAAGCACGGTTCCAAAAGTCTGGATTACCACTAGTGCTAAATGTAAATTACAAGTTTTCCTGAAATTTTGGCATAGACAGTTTACTTGCACTGCACTGCTAGTCTTTGGGTTTTTATTTTTTATTACAATGTTATAATTTTTTCATAGATAGTAAGCAAGAAAAAAAATCAATTTTTTGTGTTCCAAGAATCAATCATAAGCATTTATCAATATTCTGTTGCCTTCTGGTTCTTCTTAAAAATCTTATCTGATGGAAACATAATTAGTTTTTACAAGACTCAAAATTATGTAACTTGTGGAATATTTCTATATACAGTCAAGTCTTTCAAAAGAGTCCATATGAAGTTATGGGTTATGGTGGAGGCATTAAAGTTATTTAAAATTCTATTTTACGTTGTTAGAATTTGAAGTCAGATAAGAACCATTTATTTCACCTAGTCTAATTTTCTCTATCTGCTTTAAAATACCAGACCATACTTGATATTGTGCTTTTCAATTCAGTTAGCAACAAATGCATAAGCACAATTCCATCTAACGTAAATGGCATCTGTCATGGTTCCTACCGTTATGAGAGCAGATGCAGTTTCTGTTCACACAGGCTTGAGAAATCAAGTTTTTCAAATGTTGTGTTTATCCCAATGAAATACAAAGCAATAATGCCTGTTTTACATCGGCCACTAAAGCTTGTTCAGAGTATTTTGCAACCTGTTGCTGCATACTGCAACTTTGACGCAATCACGAGAAACGTATCCACATTTCAGCATGCCTTGAAGCAGTCTATGGTGACCACACTGCAGAGAGTTTACATGGGTAACCTAGAGTTTACAATGTGCTTTGCAGCCTCATGTAGGGTTGCCACCTTTTCTTCAAAAAAATACTGGCCAAGGCATTCCCTCCATAGACTTAACGTTGGAAAGAAGCCAATTTTTTACCGGCCTGCCGGTAAAATACCAGCTGGGTGGCAACACTAGCCTCATGGCTTGACTGACCCATTTTAGTGTCAGCTAATAAGGTATAGTTGATACTGATTTGAAATGGCCACCGTCACCCTCCTTCTGTGCCTCCCCCCATGTGAGAGATTGAAGGTAAGTGGCACTCATCTGTTGTGCAGCATGATTGGTGCTTCATCAGCAAGTGTCTAAGTTACTTGTGTGAACAATACCTTAGGGCAGGGGTGCTCACAGAGCATTTTTTCAGGATCCCCTCACTCAGTTAAACACAAATGAATGTAGTTAACTCAGGCACATAATTTGGAATGACTGGACCACTGATTTATTTACCTGTGTTCTTGTGAGTAGGTCAAGAAATTCTTCCCTGATGGGGTAGAGTCTGAGGAAAATATATCACTCCCCTTCCTAAGGGCTACAATATAAAACAGGAGTACATTTGGGGGCAAACCAGCTGCACTATACAGTGAATAAATCCCCAAATTTCCATTGAATTCTAGAGAGGTCTCTATTGCCTTGATTTTACAATGCATTGGAGACTTTGCTATCATTCAAGGAGTTAAGACCCCCAATTAACCTTCTGAGTGCCAGAGTGGTGTCCAATCAATTGCTCCCCAATGCATTGGATAGTACCCTGGCACTCAAAGGATTAAATACATTGATATTTATTTGTTTCAGTTGTCTTTCTTCAGAATTGTTCCTCTTTTTTTTTACGTGTGGCCATTCACAATTAGCCATGGTCTGCATTTGGAATCCATTTTGTGACACATAACTGCTAGAAAACTGTCCTGTGCAGCTGTCCATTTTGGCAGGATGGGCTAATCAAATGAGCCAGTGACTGCTGTCTTGGTTTTCATTTATGGTAGGTTTCCTCCTATAGAACTAGTGAATGGGTGTAACCCTTAGCATTAGTCTTTGGAAAGGCAACACACTGAACTTCTGCAAGTGAATCCCTAGACTTCAGGTATCTGGTTTACTTGGTTTATCTGGCTCATATCATATACATGCATATGGAAGCCTCTGGATAATATCTACGTCTACTCCATATAGGGGAGAATATCATGCATTAAACATTAGAATGTGTTTGAAGCTTTTAAGAGTCAGGTAAAAGTTATAACATGTCACATTGATTCTCCATGGACATGATATCCAGTACTAATTAAAGAAGAATTTTCCTGGAACCCATCAACTCTGCATTGATTCACATTGGCCATTAGGATTACAATTTAAGATAAGTGAAAGCTTATTGTTAGAGAGGTTAGTATTCCTTTAAAAATAAGCAAGTTTTTTTTCTGTTTATACAAGAACATATTGTAACATTCAAAGACATATTTAAAGTTATAGTAATGTTTCATAAACACAGCAGCTCCAATTAATCTTCATAGCAATTGAGCCATAGAGAGTGTTATTTCAATGCTGTGAGAGTTGTAGTTCAAGAGTAATTGAATGATAAAGTTTCCCCCTCCCGCCCCTTTTACCTAGTGTAAGCCCCCTCCCCTCAGATGTGGAATTCAGTCCATAGACCAGACAGCTCACATCAAGGGTCAATATTCTACTGTGAGAACAATGAAAGTCCTGCCCCCCTTGACAGGTTTTTCAGCTTTTTCCCTTATCTTAATTGAAGATTGTCCCTCTCTGCAGTCTACCTGGCACCTCCCTGCTGCTCTGAGGTGAGCAGTGTTACATCAGTTAAAGGGGCGGGAGGAGGATACTTTATCATTCAATTACTCTTAAACTACAACTCTGACAGAACTGAAATAATATTCTCCAAGGCCCAAATAGTATGATGATTAATTAGAGCTGCTTTTATTATGAAACATTACTATTCCTTTAAAATGTTTATCTTGTTGATAAAACCTGATATAAGTTAAACTGAGCTGCTTTCAATCCCTTGAGTGCGAGAGAAGTACACGTTAGGCACCCATCTGCTACAGTTTTCATGGAACTCTTATTTTATTGATGGATGAAGAAGAACATGGAAGGTCAATATGGGGCCAAGTCAATGATATAATTTGCTTTGATTACATCTAGACATAGGTACTAAGTTGTCTTTGCCATCATATTCATGTGTATCTGCCGTAAATTCTCCATCATTGCCAAGAATACACTATGCCCTCCTCAGATTTAGGATTTTTCAGTACCTACCTTGAAAATGGCTAATTTGCATATCAAAATGCAGCTTAATGAGCCATTGTTGTATTCATATTGGCGTGTTTATTTGTTAATGTAGCACTTTGCCACAGGCACTAAGCTCTGATAGTTGCTGATGCTGTTGCACTTCACAGTCTCAACCTAGCCAGCCTGCAGCTGGGGAAGGTGGGACCTTCTGATAGCTCTCTATGGAATTAGAGCTCAGTTTTGCTGTCACTACTGGAGAGCATAGACATCAGCTGCCCATCTTCAACTCTTTCAGTGCCATCAGGATATGCACTGCACACTTCCCTGGCAACTTTAAAACTTTAACATCCATTGCCAAAACTGATTCATGGAGTGAGAGAACCAGCAGACAATCTGTTACATACAACAGCTTCTCTGTGATCTGTACTTACTGAGACAGCTGATCAGTGGGCTGTCCAACAATCAACTGACTCATGTAAAGTTTCTTGAGGTTCCTCTCTTTACATGAATCAGCTGATTGGCAAATATCCTGCTAATTAATTTTTTTCAGTAAATACAGAACATGCTCTGCATCCTGTTGCGTAGTGCCTTGTGAGACTTGTTTACAAGAATCATCTGCTCCGATGATAGACCTCTGCTCAGCCATTTCAGTAAGTACAGAATGGCAGATAAACTGTTATAAATAGCTTCTCTGCTTGTTCTCTCAATTTATGAAACAACTTTGGCAATAGTTGTTAAAGAGGAACTTTCACCTCTGTATTACAGTCGCTTTATCTCTTCCTTTGTGTCCCCTCTTCATATTGTTGTGTGTCCTTTCATTTTTAAATGCGTCTAAATTCAGCAACACAGACTTCAATTCTGTACATGATGACGTAAGCCTTTGGTTGAGCTGTAAGCCGTGCACCGTATGGTGCAGAAGACACTCCCACAGGGCTTGTGTGTGAAGCGTCCGCCCTGCCCCTCAATCCTACTCCAGTCCCTGCCATACCATGTGTCCTGGCACGCTCCTTGAATCCTGTGTGTCCAGGTCATGTCAGTAGGTGAGAGTATATATAAGTAAAATACAATTGTTAACATTGTGAGGAACAATACTTTTTTACAATCATTGACTAAGGTTGCAACATTAAAACAAATTATTTAATTCTTTGAGTACTGCTCTGGTACTCAAAGGGTTAACATTGTGGTGTACAATACGCTTCATTTATTAATAAATATCTTTGGAGAGGCACGGAGAGGGATACTGTGCACGCTGGCGTTCAGGGTCCTGAGTGAACGCGCCGTGCAGGACCTTGCCGCATGCACATCAATTTGCATGCGGATTGTGCACGAGCGCACATCACGCTCAATGGACCAAAAAAAAAAAAATTGGGGGCGTCTCTTCCTCGGAGACTGACAAGACACAGGGAGAGCAGACGCATGCGCTGTGGTACTTTTAAGCAAAGATGGCGCCGCTCTCCCTGGTCTTGTCGTGAAATTAAAAGGTATTTGGTTGTATCATACGTGCACAGCAGGTTCATTATGGGTATATATTTCAAAAGATGGATGGTCATTTGCTTGTGAAAGTTCCGCTTTAATGTTCTAACCCTTTCAGTGCCACCGAGGAATGCAGTACACACCCCTGTTGGCAAAGAAAGGGTTAAGGGAGTGATGGTGGCATTTTGGTGCTGAAGTCTGAGCACTCCCCCACTTGCCCTGCCTAACACAATGGCAGCATTATACCAACCCTCCATGTGAATGATTAAAGGGATATTAGTACTTCATTTTATCTTTATTTTATGTTGTAGACATTTAAAAAACATGAAGAACGATATAAATCTTATCTCTCAAACCTTTATGGTTTGAGAGATAGTCACAAGCAAAGTTTCCCCTCCTGACCCTTTTACCTAGTGTAAGTCATCTCTTCTCAGATGTGGAATCCAGTCCATAGACCAGACAGATAACAGAAGGGGACAATCTTCTTCCTATGAGAACAATGAAAGCCCTCCCCCCCTTGACAAGTTTTTCAGGTTTTTCCCTTATCTTAATTGAAGATTGTCCCTCTCTGCAGTCTACCTGGGCACCTCCCTTCTGCTCTGAGGTGAGCAGTGTTACATCAGTAAAAGGGGTGGGAGAGGGATACTTTGTCATTGAATTACTCTTGAACTACAAGTCTGACAGTATTGATATAACACTCTCCAAAGTCCAAATACTAAGATGATTAATTAGAGCCACTTTTATTATGAAACATTACTATCCCTTTAAAGTGTCCCCCCATAGCTAATTCTTAATACATTTTGCGAAGTATGTCATATTCTCCATGGCAAATGGATTGCCACATATGCCCGATACATTAAACCAAAGCATCACCCCTTAGTGAATCCTGGAGCAAATCTGGAGCAAAGCAACTGCACCATGGGGACATTTACAATTACCTTAATTCCCTTTGATGTAAATTAAACTTAGAACTCCTTGAATGCCAGAGATGCTTCCAATGCTTTGTTTCACCATACATTGGAGACCTCCCTACCATGCAAAGGGTTAAAGTCTCCCATTTTAATTAATGAAAATGTTTACTTTTCCTTGTTGTACAGGTAGTTTCCCCAGAATTACTCCATTTTTTTAATACGCCAACCTCAGTGAGCGCATGCTGTATCAAATAAGAGGAGAATTGTATTACTGGTATATTTTAATTATTTTTTTTCTTCTTTCATTTATGAAAGAAAACATTCATAAGCGAAAAACATATCAGTACATTGTACAAGTATAGAGTACTTTGGAGCTTTTTACATAAAGGTCATAATAATTATAGCTGTTGGCAAAATTGATGGTGTAGGCAATTGATTTGTTTACCTTACTGGAAGAAAAATGGACCTACTGGATCTGACAGCCGCTGTATTGCCTATTATCCTATTAGTTTTCCTCTGGCTGTTTTTCATTTTATTTTTAATATTGTAAGACTATAACTATAGATTGGGTTGAGACAAACAATAGATTCCACAAGAGGGAATAGTTCCATTGAGGAATTATAATTTACAAAGATTATAGTACTTTTTTACAATATTTAGGGAGAAAGCTGCCTTTTAACACCTACACCATTTTTTTCAGAGACAAAATGAGGCTGACATACTAAGAGGTACTGGGGCGATTCTGGAGCAAGGTATCTACACCAAGGGGTGAAGGATTAACATTCCCATTGATTTAAATTGGATTTTTAACCCTTTGAATGCTAACGACTATTAAACACATTGTTTTTCAGCATATTGAAGACTTACCTAGCACTCAAGGGGCTATGAGCCTCATTTAAATCACTGGAGATCTGATGTATTTTTATTCATCCCTGTGGTTCAAATGGTTTGCTCTAAAAGTGTTTCAGATCATCTTAATACCACAATGTCAGTAGGAGGATGTATGAATAAAATTCCATGCTAAAATAGGTACTGTAACCAGTTATTGTGTGCTGTGTCTGCCTATGCCTACGTACTAAGCTATGTTGAAAATACTCCTCATTATGCTGCCTTCTCAAAGGAGTGCACAGTGTGGGGGTGTATGGCCATTTCTTATTCAACTTATAATGCAGTAAAGGTTGAACTTGATGGACTTGCGTCTTTTTACAATCTAATTTACTATGTAACTTTTATTCACCTTGTTTTCCACTATGAACAAGGCACAGAGGAAATTGCTGTAATATTACTCAGTTTTTCTGTACATGTTATGAGGAAGGCATCCTGGGATTGCTTGCATTAAAACCTCAACATTGGAACTATTGGCGCGATGCAGGAAATGTGCGCAATTGCTATTTCCTGTGTGAAAACCACTAGGGAATAGGTTTGTGCATGATTTTGTTGAATTGAGCATGAAAATTCAAGATTAGCGAATGGCTGTGTCTATTTTTTTTTGTGGGCGTGGCTAAGATTAACGAATCTGTGTGAGTGGAATAGCGAATGCGCCTAATGCAATAACTGCTATTGCGAATTAATTTATACGTCTGTGTACTGTTGTCGTAAAAGGAATTTTTTATGCGTAATTCAAGAAGTGTTCGGTATTTAGCTTTCTGGATTAGAACATGCACAAAATCTATCTGTGCACAAAAACGCCTTTATCCAAAGCGAATGTTTCTTGCATCGCGCCATATATGTGCAACGGTAAGCGCTAAAGAGATCATATGCTATAGTATATACCCCAAACTTCAAGCGCCTCATCTTTATGCCAGCGCCTCTATGCAAAAATGAGCTGTACTGGCAGATTTGTATATTCCCCCCAACGTGTATGAAGAGGAACTAAAATATAATATTTGAGGTGGCTGATGTAAGGCAGAGGCATAGTTTTCTATAACTGAAATATTTAAACTTATTATTGTATTTTCTTGTTCAATTACAATGACACATTCTATAATGTAACTATACCTTCACCACGTAGGCCACAGTGTAGTCACTTATTTCCTGTTGCAATTTCCCAATGACAGCTAGCAAGGGATGAAACATTACACTGTGCTGTCAGTGAAACACTGTCTTGCTGACATAGTTGTCACAGGGGGTAATTTATTTAGAATGTTAATTTATTCTTATCAGGGGAGGGCTTGCCTGGGGGGCAGGGGGGCAATTGCCCCCTGGGCCTGTCATATGTCTGGGCTGGTGGGCGACTCCCTCTTGTTGCTGCAAATGTAGCTATACTAGTGATGCCACAGAGCTTACAACTGACATGGAGCTACAATCCAAGTGAAGATACACTAGTAACATAACCAATTTCTCTTGTAAGTTCTATGGTATCACTAGTGTAGCTTTACTTAAATTGTAAGCTCTGTAGCTGCACCAGTGTAACCCCATTTCAATTGTAAGCTTTGTACTTCACAACACTAACCCTTTGAGTGCCAGAGGGGTATGCATACCCCTCTGGCACTCAAATGATTAATGGCAATTTTAAAATTTAATAAAAGGGGTGGGCTGGGACAGTGGGCTGGAATGATAGTAGAATTGGGCCTCTTGATTGTAGTTGCCCTCCAAGCCACAAGTTGCCAGCCCTCCCCTGATTCTTATATATAATGGAAAAGCGTCACTTAATATTAAAAAATGCAATGTTTTTTCCACTGATCAAGATAACTTATAAAATATGGTAAATATTGTATTGTAAAATATATCTCATTTAGGAGTTGTAACAGAGCAACATTTTCTGACTGAAAGATTCCTAACCAGCCACAATCCCTTTAAACTCACCATACCCACAAATGACATTACACTTATCATAGGTGGTAAATTAGCAATGGCTGGTAGATAGATTCCTTCCGATGCCAGCCATTTGACACATCAACGTAAACAAATTATAATGAGATAAACCATTACCTTAAGCATGAAGACCGTACCCCGTGCCAGACCCCCAGAATGAAGACACCCTTGGGGCTTGTAAATCTTGCCAGTCACTGCATGTGGTGAATGTTCAACTTAACACTTCCCTAGGCCCCAATTTGTACCACATTACCAATGGCTGGCAAGGGGTGGCAAAAGGGAATGATATCCAATACGCTAGCTGCAACATTCTTTATTAGAAAGGTAAATACAAACACAAGAATGAATTCAAATAGAAATGAATACAGAAAGCCATACCTGTTTAACAAACACTAAACTGGCTA
This sequence comes from Rhinophrynus dorsalis, assembly GCA_037306005.1. NCBI lineage: Eukaryota > Metazoa > Chordata > Amphibia > Anura > Rhinophrynidae > Rhinophrynus > Rhinophrynus dorsalis. The sequence goes on along the minus strand of CM074724.1, from coordinate 223,838,781 downwards.
ACTCAACCTACATACAATACTCTAAATCTATCTAATACAAAATGCTACTAACTAACGATGATAATAGCTAAAGATAACATACAAGAAATAAGGTATTCTGAAAAGGAAACAAAAGTTAGACATTCAAAATATAAGTGGGTGGGAAGGTAGGATTTTTTCTCAAGCTGTGCAGGTGCCAAAAGGAAGCAGTCAGGGATGATGACTATTAAATATACTGCCCATCTGGAGGCTACGTTTTTGGGGATGTATAGTATAAATCATATCCTGTCAATTTTATGGGATAGTGTTATTATTGCTGTTTGTGGAGGGCTATCAATATACAGTACCTCGAAAATGCCTTTTTGTCCTATAAAAACTTTTTAATGAAGCGTTTATAAGCAGTGGCAGCAACCTCGTTTACCACAACAAGAAAAACCCTGCAACATCAATCATCCTATATTATAATTCACTAAGTATGTTTGTCAGAAGCCGCCATGCGCAGTAGAGATTGCCCGAACGCACAGAATGGTGGCTGGTGTTGGAATGCTGGGAGCAGTCTGTGCTTTCAGGCAGTCTCTACAGTGCATGACTGCTTCGGCGGCAGGACACAGAGCAGGACTGGCCTCTTAACCCTTTGAGTGCCAGAGGGGTACGCAACACAAAGTTTAAGAAGAAGTTTCTGAAAGGGCCAATAAATAGTTACTTTTATTTAATGAAAATATTGTACCAGGAAATATACATTGAGATTTTCTCTCACTTTTAATTATGCCCTGTGTACTCATTTTATCTACCTCAGAAGGGTTACAGACTGAGGTGACCTTGCTGGGACTAGAACCTGCAACCCTGAGCTTTGAACAAATTCCACTGCTATCTCATTTGTACTCATATGTTATAACATTTTTGCTCCTTTAACCTCTTTGACCCTGGTGGTGCCTCCAACACATTGCATCATTATCTCTGTAGGAGACAGGAGGTAAAAAGATATTTAGTTAAACCATTCCGTTAGACACATGTCCAATTTGTTTAGTATAAAAATGTATCATGCGCATTAACCCTTTGAGTGTATGTAATGCATTGCAAAGCAATGCATTGTGATCCCCCTGGCACTCAAAGGGTTAATATGTAAATTGACAGAAGTAAAAGTGCAGTAAAGAGTTACAAGTATATAGTGGCCTCTTTACTGTCACAGAAGACCGCCCCCCCCAAAAAAAGTCAGCTTTTCTTAAAGTGATCCTGTCATTCTAAGATAAGTTTAGTTAATTTTATCCCTTTGCATGCCAGAATTGATATTCAACGCCTCTATGTGTTGTGTTCGCCATTTGTTTGTATTATAAATAATATTTTAGAATGCTTTATGCTGATAGTTTATGTGCTGGGCTAGTTTTACCATATACTGTGCTATGACTGAATCTAGACCACAGCTAGCCAGCACTGGTACTCAGGATCTATCAACAGCGCTTGTTTTTAGGATGGCACAGTATGACCACTGATAGATTTACCTGTGCTGAAGCAGGGATATCTTGAAAATATGCACAGCTGGTAGCTCTTAAGGACCATGGCTATTCCTGATCTAGGAAGAGTCCACATGCTGGGAGCATTTCTATTGCACAGACCAATAAATTTGGTCTTAAACCTTTGAGTGTCAGATAGGTATCCAACGCATTGTAAAGGAATGAAGATTAACTGGAGTTGCTGTTTTTGTGAAACATTACTGTCCCTTTAAGTACTCGGGTTCTTTCTGCATTTCCCAAGGTCTGGAGTCGAGAATTACTGTGCTGCACTGTACAGTGGCCACTATGGAAAGTGAGGTTGATATACTAAGAACTAAAGTGTGATAAGTGTGATCCACTCTCCAGTTCCTATGTTATTCCATGGAATATATGCTCTGTGATGTGTCAAGTAAGAGAAATGACAGTGCATAGGCTTCACAGAATAGCACAGGAATTGGAGACTGTATCACACTGGAGGTATAATCTCCTTAATCTTTGCTTTATCATATCTTGGTACATAATCTGGAGTAATTCTGAGCAAACCCTGCTGCACAATAAGGACGCATAAAGATTCTCATTGATTTAAATTGAACTTTTAACCCCTTGAATCAATGTTGATTCTGAAAATGTGCCCCCTATGGTACACTTGGTTTACTCTAAATGTACTCCTGAGGAGAGATGAACTTAGATTCAGTATAATGGAGAAGTGTGTCTGGTGATGTATGGAGATTAATTTGTCTTGGAGAATAATACACACTTTGCCTTTAAGGATTAGATATGCAAGGGGAGGGGAGAGACTTTGATCATAATCATATGATGCTGGTGTAAAGCTGCCAGTTTTCTGGAAAAGAGAGGATGCATTCTCCCTCACACTTCAGCACCAAGAACAGCAGCAGCTTTCCCTTAACCATTTGAGTGCCAGAGGGGTGATCAACACTTCTGGAACTGAAAGGATTGATTGAAACACCCACAGTCCCAAGCCTGCAAAAGTAAATGATAAAGTCACAGTTCAAAATCCCGGGTCTCAAAAGCACAAGCTTCCCATCAGCTGTTGCAAATAAAGACATAGCCTTAAAGGGATAGTAATACTTCGTTTTAACTTTATTTTATTTTGTAGGCATTAAAAAAACATGAAGAATGATATAAGTCTTATCTCTCAAACCTTTATGGTTTATGAGATATTCACAAGCAAAGTTTCCCCCTCCCGCCCCTTTTACCTACTGTAAACAATCTCTTCTCAGATGTGGAATGCAGTCCATAGACTGGACAGATAACAGAAGGGGACACTCTTCTTCCTATGAAAACAATGAAATCCCTGCCCACCTTGACAAGCTTTTCAGGTTTTTCTCTTATCTTAATTGAAGATTGTCCCTATCTGCAGTCTACTTGGGCAGCTTCCTTCTGACCTGGCTGAGAAGTGTTACATCAGTAAAAGGGGCGGGAGGGGTACACTTTGCTTGTGAATATTTCTTAAACCATAAAGGTTTGAGAGATAAGACTTATATCATTCTTCATGTTTTTTTAATGCCTACAAAATAAAATAAACTTAAAATGAAGTATTACTATCCCTTTAAAGGGATAGTAATACCTTAAACCAAATGCCAATCTGATTTTTCTTCATACTATTTGTCCCAAGTAGAGCTGTATTTCAATACTACCCATGTTGTACTACAGCAGCAATTGAATTAGAAAGGATCCCCCTTCCACCCCTTTTACCTGCCTCCCATCAGTTGTGGAATCCACTCCTGGGACAGGACAGATCGCAGTGAGGGACAATCTTCACACAGTAAGTATAATGAAAACCCTTACCCCCCCTTGAAGAAGGAGGGCAGGATTTTCCTTATGCTTGAAGATTGTCCCTCACTGTGCTCCATCCAGACCAGCTTGGAGAGGCAGCGTGACTAAGGTAAAAGGGATGGGATGCTAATCCTTTCTTATTCAATTGCTGCTGAATTACAAGACTGATTATATTGAAACACAGCAATATGTGGGACAAATAGTATGAAGAAGTATCAAAGCTGCAATTTATTTGACGTATTATTATCCCTTTAAAGAGATAGTAATACTTCGTTTTATCTTTATTTTATTTTGTAGGCATTAAAAAAACATGAAGAACGATATAAGTCTTATCTTTCAAACCTTTATGTTTTGAGAGTATTCACAAGCAAAGTATCCCCCTCCCGCCCCTTTTACCTAGTGTAAGCCATCTCTTCTCAGATGTGGAATGCAGTCCATAGACCAGACAGATAACAGAAGGGGACAATCTTCTTCCTATGAAAACAATGAAAGCCCTGCCCCCCTTGACAAGTTTTTCAGGTTTTTCCCTTATCTTAATTGAAGATTGTCCCTCTCTGCAGTCTACCTGGGCACCTCCCTTCAGCTCTGGCTGAGAGGTGTTATATCAGTAAAAGGGGAGGGAGGGGGACACTTTATCATTGAATTGCTCTTGTACTCTGACAGAATTGAAATAACACTCTCCAAAGTTCAAATACTATGATGATTAATTAATCAATTAATGATGATTAATTAGAGCTGATTTTATTATGAAACAGTACTATCCCTTTAAGACACTGATCAACTGTTTGTTGTAAACACAAGACTCAGACGGCTACCATACGCTCCACAAGGCAAATGGTAACAAGCTGCAAACTGCTGATCAGCTTTTCCGTTTGACTTGTGGAGTTTTTTGTGTTTACATGTAACAGCTGATTGCAGCTTGCACTCTGGAGACCCAGAAACTTTGACTGTGACTTTTCCATTTATTGCTGCATTCATGCGAATGTGCATGTTTTAATAAGCCTGATTTTAGACTTTTAATAGCAGCCATTTGGCTGGTTAGTTTTATTTCATGGCAAGTGTGGAAACAATTTAACCCCATGCCTTATTTACTGCATAGTGCTGTATGGCAAAATCCTCAATTTATCAGCACGAAGAAGGTACGTTTGTTTCTGTGAGTTCCTGTAGCAATGTCATCTACTGGATCTTATTGCATGTAGTGAATAGTGACATTAAAGGGATAGTAATACTTTGTTTTAACTTTATTTTATTTTGTAGGCATTAAAAAAACACAAACAATGATATGTCTTATCTCTCAAACCTTTATGGTTTAAGAGATATTCACAAGCAAAGTATCCCCCTCCCGCCCCTTTTACTGATGTAACACTTTTCAGCCAGGGCAGAAGGGAGCTGCCCAGGTAGACTGCAGAGAGGGACAATCTTCAATTAAGATAAGGGAAAAACCTGAAAAGCTTGTCAAGGGGGGCAGGGATTTCATTGTTTTCATAGGAATAAGAGTGTCCCCTTCTGTTATCTGTCCAGTCTATGGACTGCATTCCACATCTGAGAAGAGATTGTTTACAGTAGGTAAAAGGGGCGGGAGGGGGAAACTTTGCTTGTGAATATCTCATAAACCATAAAGGTTTGAGAGATAAGACATATCATTCTTCATGTTTTTTTAATGCCTACAAAATAAAATAAAGTTAAAACGAAGTATTACTATCCCTTTAACAGATAAACATGCCCTCAGTAAAACAATAATGCTTCATTAAGTCTGATTTACCTATGCAGATTAGGAACTGGTGAACAAAACACTGAACATTTTAGATCTAGTGAAAGAATGGAGAAGGCATGGCAATGTATTTGTGGTGTAATCAACGGGATATGATGGAGATGATAGCTTAGTGCATACAACAAGATGGGGACCGTCCTTTGGCTAAAAGGAAAGTGAGGGCTTTACTGCTGGATACATCTCCATTTTAAATAAATATTTGGGGTATTTGGGGATTATTATTGGTACCCTGGTTTGGTTGGAGTATTGTGGGGGATTGTTTATGAATATATCACGGTGCCCGTGCTATGCTGGTGACATTCTGTCAGTTTTACTTCATGCTGACTCTTATTGGTTGAAGTGGCTTTGTCCCGCCCAGTATTTGTCCTTAAATACTGGGCCTTGTCACTTCTCCGGTGCCCTTTCGTGGTGTTTCCGTTACCAGCGCTTGTTCCAGTTTCTCGTGTGATCTCTGTGTATGGCCCGGACTGCCTGACTACTCTGCTGTATCCGTTCCTGTTTTGTGTACCGACCCGGACTGCCTGACTACTCTGCTATCTCGTTCCTGCTCTGTGTACCGACTCAGATTGGCTGACGTTCCTGCTCTGTGAACCGACCTGGATTGGCTGACGTTCCTCTTCTGTGTACCGACCAGGCCTGTCTGACGTTGCTGCTCTGTGTACTGACTCGGATTGGCTGATGTTCCTGCTTTGTGTACCGACCCGGCCCAGCTGACGTTCCTGCTCTGTGTACCAACTCGGAATGGCTGACGTTCCTGCTCTATGTACCAACCTGGCCTGGCAGACGTTCCTGCTCTGTGTACTGACTCGGATTGGCTGACGTTCCTGCTCTGTGTACTGGCCCGGTTGGGGCTCCATTGTCTGTGTGTCAGGGCCTGCCTGCGGCCCCATCTGGTACTCAGTTTGGGGCTGTCATCTGGGCTCCCCTCTGTCTAGGGACAGAATCACTGTGGCTTCATTGTTGTTCCCGCAGTCTAGTCTCGGTTTACAGTCTGTGGCGCGCGGGCGACACTCCGGTGTGATTCATCCATCTTTTTCCTACCACCAGCTGAGGTTGGTCTTCCTCTGGGCGCCTCAGGCTGTTCTCTATATCGGGCAGTCGACATTGGTCTGAGCGTTCATTAACCCCATTGGGGAGGTGCCATCTTCCACCGGATTTCAATCATTACAGTCTCCGTTGGGTGCCCTTCCGGGCATACATTCGCAGTCCTCCATTACTGCTTCGGCAGTCCACAAGCTTGTCAAGGGCCTCCATTTACTTCTGTGGTATTACTCGCTATTTGTTCACTCTCTGCAGAGTGAGAGTCTTAAGGGCCTCGCGCTATTAGGGCCTGTCAGTCTTCCTGGCCTAATAGTAACCCATTCACTGCTGCCTCATTCTAGTATCACACAAACTTTACCTGACCTGTGTCAGTATATTGTTGTTAATGAATTGTACATATACTGGACCCGTGTGGGTATTTTTTACTGTAACCTGTCCTGTGTCAGTACTATATTGTGTATATATATTACTGGACCCGTGAGGGTTATTGTTATTCTGAGTTTGTTCAATAAAACTGTGTTTTACATAACTATCACAGTGCCTGTGATCTTTCTGTCACTCTCATCTGTGGCAGACTGTGATTTGCTCGGTTGGTTTGGCCCGCCCCTTGGTGACCTTTTTATACCTGACGCTTACATCTGTCAGATGCCCTTTCGTGGTGTTTCTGAGCCAGACTTGCTGTTGCTGTGTTCCTGAATCCAGATTCCTGTGTACCGACCTTGGCCTGTTCTGACTACTCTCCTGTGTTCCTGATCGTGTATGACCCGGCTTGTCTGAGAATCCTCTACGTGCTACGACCCGGCCTGTCTGAGAATCTTCTACGTGCTACGACCCGGCTTGACTGAGAATCCTCTACGTGCTCCGACCCGGCTTGTTTGAGAACCCTCTACGTGCTACGACCCAGCTGGCTGACTTCCTGCTTCTAGATCTTCGCGGCTGCCTGGCTTGTTGTCGCCGCCGCTACATTCTGAATCCTGCATTGCTGTGCCTAGCTAGTGTGACCATTACCCTCCTGGGTAACCCATCCATCTGTGCAGAGTTCCTTGCCGACTTGCATAAGCTGTGCCTCTTGTACCGAGCCTTTACACGTTTCAGAGCTAAGCTACCATACCGAGCCTGGGAGATTCAAACGTACCTATTAACCCTTGCACTGCCGCTTCTCTCTGACCGGACCTCCTTTCTAAATATAGAACCATTGCCTTGTAAGTCTACTGCTGCTGAGTTGGCCGCTACTTGGACGGCGACTCCCGGTTACGTTTGCAGAGTAGTCAATCCTGTTAGGCCGGTTGGGCGTTCTTGGTTCTTGGTCTCACGGTTAATGACGGAGGTGTCCGGTGCGGCTATTGGTGGCAAGGTTAGGCTCCAAGCTCTTGCTCAATCCGTAGGTAAACGCCCGCGGGGGCTCTTGGCTCGTGTTGTGCTTACAGTGGTCTCCAGTTATACGCCTGTGGGGGCTAAAATGCCAGCTTCGCATCTCAGGCTAGTCTCGATTAGCCCATGGGGGCTACATACTCTTGCACTTGCAGGCTCACTGGTCTATTGACGAACGCCCGTGGGGGCTATCTTGGGTTACTGTGCTTCTATAACTTACATTGGTCACTGAACATCTACTACTCATCATTATATGAACTCTGTGCTGTGCACATTTGCTCAGTTTATCTCTACACCACACGGGCGTGCCAAACCCCACAGCTGAGACTGACAAATTGTTCTCATACACCCTTTAGGGTTCTGTTCCCTATTCTCTGTTCCTATGTTGGGTGCCTTCTGTATATTATATTAAAGCTATGTGTACTGTGTAATAGCTTGCAATTGTTGCTATCAACTGTAGAGGGCGGTCCTTTGTATTTTATTTCTTTCAATAAAAGATTGTTTTATTTTACCTACTGGTCTGAGTGTCAAAACAAACCGTTACAGTAACCTACTGTTTCTGAGTGTCAAATAAAACCGTTACAGAATATTCCATTTGGGATTGCTGTCTTATTCAGCTTCCTGCTATCTGCCAGCAGCCTCACAGGAATGTACTTCTGCAAACTCTCCAGCTATCTCCCAGAGAATTCTGCTAGTGCGAGTATACCTGCAGGCCTCATGCATGCTAGGCCTGAGCAGTTTCATCACGCTGCCTCCCAAGATGGCCACTGAGATTGTCTATCTCACACGAGGAGCCCTCTTGTGAGGAGAATGTCCTGGATCCTACAACTTGTGAGAAGTGCTAGTCGTCATTCATGTATGGAGGGAATGCCCCTTTACCACCTTCAGGATAAGTATATACTCCTGCACACCAAGGAGTTCCAGATCTGTACATGTTAAATCACTGGAGGGCTCCACATCTGACTTAGAGGAGGACCATCCAAGCGGCACAAGGTTTCATTTGGTGGCCATGTCAATTATGCATCCAGGTATATAAGCCTGGGGAATAGTGCGGGATAGTGCTGTACATTCTGGGTCTGGAGGTAGTGGGACAAATGACAGTGCTGAATTACTTGGTGTTATGCACACAATTCTGCATAGGTTTTCTACACTGCACTCACGTAGTGCATTAGATTAGCAGTTGCTGCATGATTGTACTGTGGCGCATGCTAGTAAAGACCAAATTTGTGATTCTGCTTCACTGGGCCTTCATGTCACTTCAGAGCTGATGAAAACATCTGGAATGGAGGCTAATTTAGCTTGCTGGCACTGGTGCAACCTAGTAAGGAAACTGTACGGTCCTGCATATTTTTGATAACTCACTCCAAGGCATTTTTATTTATACCGATATCATGTACAAACAGCTTACGGAGAAGAGTTCTTCTCTGTTTTGGTAAATGGACATGATTTGGGGTGCATATAAGGTTTATGGCAGGCTGTGCTGGTTTAATTATAACAAGCAGCCAGTGGATGGCTATATTGCTGCAGCTAACTTTTGATTGTTAGGATGTGAATCGTTGGCTTTTCTTGATGACCCCACACAGGGTCTGGGGGTATCGGTCCAGCTGCCTTTTGGACAGTGTCCTCAAAGATTGGTTTGTGTTGGCTCTTAAATGATTGACACTGCCACTAATATTCTTTCTGCCATTTTAAACATGAGTGTTGCCATTGTGGAGGACTTCACCCCAACGGTGAGATGTTTCAAGAAAAGTAAGTCAAATGAGAGTAAACCAAGTGCCCAGAATAAGGGTGATCACTCTGGTAAATGCAGAAAAGATGGAGCTTTGGCTAAGCCAGTATCCCAACAATAGGGAGGCTTGTGTTATTTATGATGGTTTTCGCAACGGTTTTTGGATTCCTTTTGTTCTGTTTGAAGGGGTCCTCATGTCTGCAAATTTTCATTCCATTCTCAGTCAGGAGAATCTTGTTTGGAACTTAGTGATAAAGGACGTTCAGTTGGATAGGATGTCTGTGTCTTTTGATTTTTCTCCTTTTGTGAATTTTAGGATTTTCCTTTGAGTCTCGTTCTGAGGTACTATCCAGGCAAATTTCAGCTAAGTCATCATCTGACCTATCTGAAAGGCCCTTTAGTTAATGATGGCATTGACAAGGGGAATAGTAGGGTACAGTGCGTATCTCTTGATAGGGCTTTGTCTTTAGTGCACTCAGAGAGTCGTGGTTGTTCGATTGTTAAGTCGGATATAGAGTTGGCTTTTCTTTTGGTTTCAGATCATCCTGATTGTTTTCATTTGTTAGGTTATTATTTGAATAGTTTATTTTTCTTTGATAAGTGTCTTCTCATGGTATCTCTTGTTATTATTTTGAAGGTTTTTTCTAGATCGGGTGGTGCTTCAAAAAGTTGCTTTTCATTTGGCATTTTACTACTTGGATGAATTCCTTTTCGTAGGGCAGCTCGGCAATGTGTTTGTGCATCTCTCTTGGATTTTGTGTTGTTGCTGAACGCATTAGTATACCTATTTCTGAGGACTGAGGGCCTGAAAGAAAAGGGAGGGCTTGGCTGCTTGGCACATCTCCATTTTTAAGTATATATTTGGGGATTATTATTGGTACCCTGATTTAGTGGACGCATTCTGGTGGATTCTGTGTGGGGCTGTTGGCTAATACATCTTCCTGTTTTCTGCCAGCATCCTCACATGGACATCAACATCTGACCTCACTCCCTTCTTTTTCTTTGCTTTTCCTTTATTTTCATTGTCACAGCAATTTCAAGTTGGTATGTGGTTTTCTTCGCCGCCAGTAGAAGATGAACTGATATCTTGCCCTTGTCGGGCTTTGCACAGTTAGTACCTTCACACGCTGGATAAGGATACGGTTGGGAGCAAATACTTTTGATCCATGCTCATTGCAGGATGCAGGCATAACATTTCTTGTTGCTGTTAAAATGTTTATAAATGTAGCCTTTTTCTTACTCAGGTTGGTTGCCTATTTGTTTTTGGGTGTTAAAGAGGGGGCTTTGTGTCATCCTGGCATATGTGCCCAGTTATCAGTCAAGATATGTGTCCAATTTTCTGCAAAATCACCAAACTGCACCCTTGGCAACATTTAGTACATTTCTTAGTACATCATCCTCACGCTGTAATCTAACTCTCTAGGGGAGAAATGTCCCTGTACTTGTTTTTCATTGTTGGCAGGTACACAATGCTTCTCATCCAACATGGCCCCTTTATGTCAGTGGTTCTCAACTCCTGTCCTCAGGACCCACTAACAGGCCAGGACTTAGGAATTTCCCTGCTAGAGCACAGGTGTGGTGATCAGAGGCTCATTCACATTGATTAACTCACCTGTAAAATCATCAAATCCTGGCCTGTTAGTGGGTCCTGAGGACAGGAGTTGAGAACCACTGCTTTATGTGTATATCTGCTGTGTAACAGCCTTTATAGCCGATTACTATCTGCTATGCATTTCCAGAAAGTCAGCACACTGACAGCTTTCAGCCTTTTGGGCTTTATCACGGTACCTAGAATTTGTTGCTATAAGATTCAAGAATGCTTTTTCTATTCATTTAAAATGTGATAAATCTTAGCTTGTAGAGGAAATGATCAAAGCCTCTGATAAGTGTTTGTACTGAAGGATTTACAATTGAGCCATAATCAACGTGAATGTTACAGTATAATCTCTTCATAAGTCACCTATGACAATGACCTAGATCAGGTGCAGAGATATCATCAGATAATTTCCCAATCACTGTGAGCTGGGGTGGCTTGAGATTTAACCTTTCAGTCTTGATAACAGTGTGCACGGTACATCACTAACTGCATAAATATGGGATTGGTTTAAGTAATAATCTAGGTTCATTAGTATGGATGTGCTTAAGATGCCAGCTGGCTTATCGGCAAGAGAAATTGGCAGAATCAAATAACTGGGGTAGCCTTAGTAAATGTACTTTATTTAAATAATTCAAGCATGCAAAATGATTTTGTTTCTTTCTAAATTTACAGTGTTTTTAGAATGGTTTTATGTTACAGCTATTCCTGATTTTACATGGATATTTTGCTGCAGAGCAGATGGATAACCAATATAAATACAAATAAGGTGCCATTTAATGGTTTACTTTTAAAATGTTGCATGCAAAACAGCGTGCAACTACAGGGCGGAGTCAGCATATCGCCGTGATTAAAGGGGGCACTGCAGGAAAACGCGGGATTCTCATGTCGTGGCATGTAAGAACGCCTTCAATGTATTACAGAGAAAGAAGTGATTACTTTAGATAAAAGCAGCAACATATTGCACTACAACTCCCATCATCCTTACCAAGGATGATATATCTGCGTACCCCTTCATATGCAAGTTTCCAAAAAATAAACTTGCTGAGTGTGCTGATATATCCACTTCCGCAGGGGTACATGTGTATGGAGACCTCTTCACCTCATCCCAATCTTGCTGAGCGCTGCCCCAGCTCTCTCTCCCCTTCTCTGCGTGCTGCACTCCGTACTGTCATTCTGCACATAGAGAAGGGGAGAGAGAGCCGGGAAAGCGCTCAGCAAGGGGAGAGAGAGACAGGGCAGCACTCAGCAAGATTGGAATGAGGCGAAGAGTCCTAGTGCTAGTAGCTATGCTAGACAATCTGGTTGCCCTAGAGGACAGTGGAAATGTATTCTCAGTGGACTGAGCTGTAGACCTGCTTCTTCCCACCATCTCAGCATCCGCTGGCAAACAGGAAATGTCAGGGTGTGAAGGGGCACTCCTTCCAGATGTACCCATAGTCCTGAGGGACAGATCTCATTGAAGACTCCCACTGCTCGTGAAACGTGGGATCTTGGGCTGCATCATTGTGAGAGTATTGCTGGAGTGAGGAAGATGTTCTCAATGGCCATCATTGAAGGCCATGTGGTCTACAGGCTAGGCACCCAGGAGGCCCTGGAGGGACTGGTGGAGTTTCTTGAGGGCTACTGAGACTGCCTAGCCCACCCACAAGGTAAGTGAGTAGGGGAAAAAGGCAAAACAGAAGCTGCTCTCATATTAGGAGCACTGGCTGAGTTAAGGGAGGTAGCAGAGTCCAATAACTGAGTGAACCTGGTGCCCCCACCACAGGTTGTCAATGTCTTGATTCACTCCAACAGCTGCAGCAAAGAAGCTGGGTCAGTGTCCCTGTGGGGCTGCTCGCACAAACACAGGAAGCTGAGTGAGCCAACAGCCTCACAGGGTATTTATAAAAATTTCAAGGACTGCACTCACTGCCCCTAAGTTATCAATAATGAGATATTAAAAGCCCAAATAATTACAAATGTGATGCAGATGTGCCCTCCAGTCAAACCCTTCATTCCCTTTTTGGTCCAAGAAGCTCACCATCTAGCAAAATTGCAACTTACTACCATACCTGGGAACTCTCCGGATTTGCCCCGGAGACTCTGGTTCTGACAGAGCTTTACCGGGTCTCTGGGGCAGAGGTTGATTCCTCCGGATGTGGAGAGTTTCTATTGAAACTCTGCCACATCTGCTTTTTCTCCCGCTGTTCCTCCTTCCCCAGCCTTCTGTGTGACACCTTTAACCCTCTGAGTGCCAGAGTGGTAAGGAATGCATTGCTTTGCAATGCATTCCGTACCACTCTGGCACTCAAAGGGTTAAGCCCCCCCCATTCGCGGAAAGCCCCACCCCTTTTTGACGCGATTAGCATCATTTTTGTCACCCCCTGTTGAACAGAGGACTACCCTCTGGGTAGCCCTCAACTGGAAGTTCCCAGGTATGCTTACTACCCAGTATTGAAACTATACTAAAATAACAGCATGAAATGTCTGCAAATCATTAGGTGCTCTATACTTCACCTAGCACTGACACTTCCACATATAAAAATTACCTGTCATGTAACGTGACTGTTAATGTCATTGATGAGAAAATATGTGATGTTTCAGATATGTGGGTTGTCACCAGTGATACCACTGATGAGAGCATTTGTGATGCCATATGTGATGTCATCCTTATGTGATTGATGATGTCATCTGCAAAGCACCTGGGGGCATGGAATTAAGTTCAAATAACTTAACCTGTGTTTCTAAGCATTTGTCCATTTGGGGCAAACCTTAATTATGCATTTAACTAAAGTGTTTCGCCATTGAATGCATTACATACACATACACATATATAATTATATTTTATGTATATAATATATAATACACACACACACACACGCACATATGCATACGTCAGCATCTATATTTATGTACATACTTGCATAAACCATATACGATTTGTAAAAGTATTCAGTCACCTGACAATGTCAATCATATTACTGTATTATAAATCATACATTGTAATTTGGTTCTGAATGATATTATATATATTTTTTTTATTTTAAAGCTTTATTAGAAAGAATGAAAAACAAACAACATCATTAAAACATGTTATAAGTTTTAGGATGCATTAACGTTCATACATTAAGACATCAGAGATAAAGAAACTTGAATATTTGCATCTTAAGAGTATCTAGTAATCCAGAGGTGTCTTTGTTGAGTGAGAGAGAAAGAGACTTGATGATCTTATGGAAATGTAGGTAGGTGGAAAATGGGAGGGAATGGCAGAGAGAGAAAAAAAGAGTTAGCGTTCTCATTTACCCCATACAGACCAGAAGGACCTGAGACATATACATAGGACCGTTTTTGGGGGAAGGGTCAGTCAAGGGTCAATTGCTCTGTAGGGGAAAGGAGGGATTGGGTTCTTCTATGGCAGCCAGTTTGACCATCTATCTTTGAAGGAAGAGGTAGAATTAGTAGCAAATGTTTTTTTCTATGAGAACATAGTGTTCAATCTTAAGGAACCATGAAGATAGGGTAGGAGCCTCTTTGCTTCCACAGTGTATTGGGATTAAGGATTTCTCAGCATTTAGTAGAATCCATACACATGAACTTTGACTTGGAGTATGGACAGGCGGGTCCAGAGAGTTATAGAAAAATATATGGTATTTAATTTTAAAACTTATAAAAAACTGATTTAAAGGCATCTGCGCCCCTGCACTGTCAGTTCCTTCCTGTTACCTTAAGGTACCATGTAGGAGACCAGGAAGGATAGCATAAGTGCGCAGATGTCTGTGAGCGAAGATATCTGTACTAATCTCTGGCCGTCAGTTTCAGAAGAAGAAGGATTTATTAATAACGCTGTACTTATGCTCGATAACAGCGCTATTTCTAAGTTTATCATTATATGCCTAATTATTGGGGGGGGCTATATTTAGGGTGATAGTTCCGCTTTAATATAGACATTGGAGAGCCCATATTAATCTTTTTTAACTCGTTTCTTGGGCATTTCATTATATAATATGCTGTCTTTTTCATATTCAGTCTCTGGACCTCAAATTAATTTTATAAAGTAAAAGTAGAGGCTACAGACAACATATTCATTAATTTCAAAAATGAATATGGTGTATATGGAGCCGATATTCAGTAATTTTGCTTTAAAATATTGCTTAAAAATATGTACCCCATATTTTATTTTTGTGTAATTCATTAAAGGAAGGAATGAATAGTTCCCTTCCCTTGATGAAAGCAAACAAATAATATGGGGTCTCAGAATAGATAGGTGGGATGATGTTATCCCCCACAATATTTTAAGGCCGTGTTTTCCTTAAAGGGATAGTAATGTTTCATAATAAAAGCAGCTCCAATTAATCTTCATAGTATTTGGGCCATGGAGAGTGTTATTTCAGTACTGTCAGAGTTGTAGTTCAAGAGTAATTGAATGATAAAGTATCCCCTTCCCGCCCCTTTTACTGATGTAACACTGCTCTCCTCAGAGCAGAAGGAGGGTGTCTAAGTGGATCGCAGAGAGGGACAATCTTCAATTAACATATGGGAAAAACCTGTCAGTGGGGGCAGGGTTTCAGTTGTTCTCACAGTAAGAAAACTGTCCCTTGTTGTGAGCTGTCTGGTCTGTTGACCAGATTCCACATCTGAGGGGAGGTGGTTTACACTAGTTTAAAGGGAGGGAGAAATGTTATCATTCAATTACTCTTGAACTACAATTCTGACAGTATTGAAATAACACTCTCTATGGCTCAAATACTATAAAGATTAATTGGAGCTGTTGGTTTTTGTGAAACATTACTATCCCTTTAAAGGGATAGTAATGTTTCATAATAAAAGCAGCTCAAATTAATCATCATAGTATTTGGACTTTGGAGATTGTTATTTCAATTCTGTCAGAGTTGTAGTTCAAGAGTAATTCAATGACAAAGTATCCCCCTCCTGCCCCTTTTACTGATGTAACACTGTTCAGCCAGAGCAGAAGGGAGGTGCCCAGGTACACTGCAGAGAGGGACAATCTTCAATTAAGATAAGGGAAAAACCTGAAAAGCTTGTCAAGGGGGGCAGGGCTTTCATTGTTCTCATAGGAAGAAGATTGTCCCCTTCTGTTATCTGTCTGGTCTATGGACTGCATTCCACATCTGAGAAGAGATGGCTTACACTAAGTAAAAGGGGCGGGAGGGGGAAACTTTGCTTGTGAATATCTCATAAACCATAAAGGTTTGAGAGATAAGACTTATATCATTCTTCATGTTTTTTAATGCCTACAAAATAAAATAAAGTTAAAACGAAGTATTACTATCCCTTTAAATATAAATGTAAGCATTTTTTTTTACAGCATTAACTCTTTTAAATGCAATGAGGTTATGCACTAAGGCATGATAACGAGGAGATAAAGCAAAGGTTATTTTTTTATGACAGGTATATTGCTTCTCCATTTCCTGTGTTATTCTATAGACCCTATGCACTAAGATCTCCAAAAGTGGAGTTCTGTAGAATAACATAGGAATTAGAGATGTGATATCAGTGGAAAAGTCATTTCCACTTTATCACCTCTTTATGATGACTTAGTGAATTCCCCCCAATGAGTGGAGCACTGGAGGGCTTAATGGTAAGTCAGGTTAGGCTAATGGGGTTTATTGAACTATTTAAGTGTAGTTTGTTTGAACCCCTTTGTTGTCGGTGACTTCAATGTATTGCACAAAAATTCATTGCAAACTTTCATGACATCACAATGTTAAAGGAGATGGATCACCTCTATATAACCATACCTGGGAACTCTCCGGTTTTGCCCAGGAGTCTCTGGATTTCAAACTGAATTACCGGGTCTCCGGGGCAGTGTGTGAATCACCGGGTGGGCAGTTTAAGTAGAAACTCTGCCCACTTGTGCTCCATCCTGCCCAGTTCCTCCCACTCCCCGCCCCCTTACCTCCATTTTCAAGGGTTTTTTTTGTCCCGCCCCCCCCCCGCGAATAAGCCCATCCCTTTTATGACGCGAATCGCGTTATTTTCGGCACTGACAGTGTTACCCTCCGGGTAGCCCTGCATGAAAAGTTCCCAGGTATGTATATAACTTAGTATAAATAGTTAGGTTATATATCAAATATGACTTAAAGTATCTTAATTTTTTTTTACACTTTATTTGTTCTATATTTATACCTGGGAACGCTCCTGATTTGCCCCGGAGACCCCAGTTTTGACACTGCTTTACCGGGTCTGAGGGGCAGAGGCTGAGTCCTCCAGATGTGGGGAGTTTCTGTTGAAACTCTACCCACTTCCACTTTTTCCCCCGGTTTAGCTCCTTCCCCCCAGCCTTCTTTCAAGCCCTCCACCTGGCACTCGCGTTAAGCCCTGCTCCCCTCCAGGGAGACAACAATTAAAAATTCCCAGGTATGTCTATATTGAAGTTATAAAGTCTGCCCTGCAGCTACTTCCGCATAGACTGCAGTTACCAGCTCTGTAACCGCAGTCCGTTGCTCTGCCTCTGCTCCCCTCCCTCTATCCAGTCTCCTCCAATGATGGAGGCTTCTGTCTGTAAGATGGA
Source organism: Rhinophrynus dorsalis (assembly GCA_037306005.1). NCBI lineage: Eukaryota > Metazoa > Chordata > Amphibia > Anura > Rhinophrynidae > Rhinophrynus > Rhinophrynus dorsalis. The sequence continues at coordinate 223,821,495 of CM074724.1, read as the reverse complement.
GTGCTCTTATTGGCAGAGATCGATATCTAGCCAATGACACTGCTCCAGCTTACTGACAGAAAGCCTCGATCATTGGAGGAGGCTGGATAGAGGGAGGGGAGCAGAGGCAGAGTGACAGACTGCGGTTACAATGCAGGGAACTGCAGTCTATTCGGAAGTAGCTGCAGGGCACACTTTATAACTTCAATTTAGACCAAATAAAGTGTAAACAAAATGAAGACACTTTTAGTCATATTTGATATATATAACCTAACTATTTAGGCTAAGTTATATAGAGGTGATACATCCCCTTTAAATGTGTGAGTTAACTTAGTATGGGAATGCTGCATTTCTTTTCTTTGTCTGCATCCCATATTCTTTTTTTGGTATGCATAGTGAGTGCCTTATAGTAGTTAGAGTCAGACAAAGGATATACAATAGCCTTTTTGCTGCTGTTTTTGTCAGTCGATGAGCCATTCTTGTGGAATAAAATCTAGGCTTTATTATTTTATCTAGCATTCGTAAATTGTTTGATTTTGTTAGAGAGTCCTTGTTGGGTTTTAATTTTGCTGTTCTAATAAAAATGCAGACAGGCATATTCCTGTACTAATGTTTGTTTACCTTTGTTTATGCCATCATGTAATTAGTGATAAGATTAATAGCAGGTAATTGACTGTGATAAGAGCAGTGTCTCTTTCTATTCACAAAAGCTCATCTTATCTCTTACAGGCTATAGCGATGATGGCAAACAATTACATCTGTCATTCCAGAGACACTTGTTGCAAGTTTATATAAACAAATTATGGCTTGTGGCCCTTTAATGTCTGCTTTTGCAAGGCATGTTTGACACTCCTGGAATTAACCCCTTGAGCACCCGAGGGGTGCTTTGCAATACGTTGAGTACCCCTCTGGCAATCAAAAGGGGTAAATATTTAATTGGAATGGACTACAAAGTGTGCCTGGTTTGCAGGCACACTTTGTAGACCGTTCCAATGAAGTAATTCTTTTTCACTAACGGGATCTTGGCTCAGCTGCAGAACCGCAAACCTGTCGTACGACAGACTTCCCCTGCAGTCAGCACAATGCTGACTTCAGGGAAGGGGGAACTTTGCCTTCGGTTATCTCTCAAACCATAATGGTTTGAGAGATGAACCTGGGGGCTATTACATTATTTTACAAATATGTACAATATGGGGGATAGTAATAATAAAGTATTACTATCCCTTTAAATAAGTACAAGTATATTAGCATTGGTATTTTTTTAAATTGTACTTACTATTTGAGATATGGAGAGTTAAAATTTGGCACTTCTGTGTTGTACAGCACACTGTACGTGTGGCACAACGGCACAGGACTTCCCACCTCCCTCCCAGCTACCCCAGGGAGCTCGTTCACACTTCCCTTCGTAGTGGTAGTTATGCGGGCTATCATTACAGCAAGCTCCATTTACAATGCTACTGAACTTGCTTGCTTCCGGATGAAGCCTGAAGTTCTCTGGGATAAGACATACATTTTAACACTCTTAGCTATTGGTGGTGTCACAGTGCCGGCGCAAGACTGTCCAATGAGCTGCTAGTACTCTCTCAGCATTTGGTTGCTCATTGGACAAGTTAGCAGTGTGATTGGTGTCCACATAAACGGGGCAGAGCAGGAAGTCTCATAATACTACTGCCTTGCTTGGTCACAGTGAGGAGTTTTGATGAGCTGGAGCTGCAGGAGCAGTGGAGGCGGAGCAAAAGTTTGAGTGCTCAGCAGTGCCAGTGCTTGTAGTAAGTAGATGACCAATGATGTGTCCTTTAGGGTGCCAGATCAGTAACTGCCACTCTAAGGGACACTTAAAGGGATAAAATGTTTCATAATAAAAGCAGCTCTAGTTAATCATCATAGTATTTGGACTTTGGAGAGTGTTATTTCAATTCTGTCAGAGTTGTAGTTCAAGAGTAATTCAATAACAAAGTGTCCCCCTCCCGCCCCTTTTACTGGTGTAACACTGCTCAGCCAGAGCAGAAGGGAGGTGCCCAGGTAGATTGGAGAGAGGGACAATTTTCAATTAAGATAAGGGAAAAACCTGAAAAGCTTGTTAAGGGGGGCAGGGCTTTCATTGTTTTCACTGTAAGAAGATTGTCCCCTGCTGTTATCTATCTGGTCTTACAGCTAGATTCCACATCTGAGAAGAGATGGCTTACACTAGGTAAAAGAGGGGAAACTTTGCTTGCGAATATCTCTTAAACCATAAAGGTTTGAGAGATAAGACTTATATCGTTCTTCATGTTTTTTTAATGCCTACAAAATAAAATAAAGTTAAAACGAAGTATTACTATCCCTTTAACACAAGTCATTTATACAGTTGGCAAATGGTTGTAGGAATAGCTGTGTCAGGCATTTTTGTATTAATAATTGTTGCTTCTTTTGGTAATTAGATCCTCTCTTAACAATGATAAATTAAATTCCGCTTTTCCTGTCCTGGGATTCATTTTAGAGAAGTTGTGCTGTGACCTTGTGACCATTTGAGTGCCAGAATGTATTTCTTTAAAGGGATAGTATTGCCTGAAAATAATTTTATTTTATGTTGTAGCCCTTAAAAAACATTAAAAATTATATAAGTCTTATCTCCCAAACCTTTATGGTTTGGGAGATATTAGCAAGTAAAGTTTCCCTTGGAGTGACGTCACTGCTCAAGCCTTTAGATTTGGAATCCGGTCCCCAGACCGGCCACGGCTCTTCAGCAGTGCCGAAATCACGATCTTTAAAAATAATTTATTCATTGGAATGGTCTACAAAGTGTGCTTGCAAGCCAGGCACACTTTGTGGACCATTCCAATGAAGTGGTTATTTTTAAAGATCGTGATCTCGGCACTGCTAAAGAGCTGCCCGCTGATCTGTGGACCAGATTCCAAATCTGTCCACTAGATGGCAGCCTTGGCTAAAACAGCCAGGAAAAGGGAACTTTACTTAATTTTACTTGCTAATATCTCCCAAACCATAAAGGTTTGGGAGATAAGACTTACATCATTTTTTAATGTTTTTTAAGGGCTACAATATAAAATAAAATTATTTTCAGGCAATACTATCCCTTTAAAAGGTAGCAGATTGGCACATAAGTCCTGGGTTTTCCAGTCTGTGAACCGATTGATTTGTCACATATATATATGTGAGTGCCGTCTCTCCTCGTAAAACTGTATATATATATATATATATATATATTATACACTTTTTTAATCTCAGGGTGAGCTCTTTTTGAAAGTTCCCAGGTATGCAGATATTTATAGGACTGAGACTAAATCTCCTGGCTAGAGAGTTTCTTGCTGTCCATCTACCTTTCTCCCAGCCCCATACCTCCAAACATTTCAAATTACCAAAGAGGGACACTTTTATTGTAAGGGGTGTGGCTGCAGTGTGACTGGTGGGTGGGGCATTACAAAGGGTCTTAAAGGGATAATGACAAAAAAATGTCTTATGAAAGACAAAAATAAGTAATTGAATGCATGAACAACATAATTTCTATAGCGTATACGACAAAAAACTAGTAATGTCCTTTGTGTACGACACAACTCCAGAATTGACAGGCAAAGGGGAGGGGCAAGGGTGTGGCTAAACTATTCTCCAGTGTCGTATAGAGGAAAATAAAATTAGTCGTAACTAACGACAAAAAATGTCTTACAAAAGACTAGGGGTGGGTGAAAGTTGTTGCTGTGTTCCCGCAGGAAATTTTGCGAAAACCACATTGCTATCCGCTTTTTCGCAGGAAAATCCGCTTTAAAACTAGTGGTTAAAATGTTTGCATTTTTCGCCCATTTAACAAAATTAAGTTTCCGCCCATTGATTTACATTGTTTTCACACTTCCGCTATAAAAATGTGACGTTTTCACTGAAGGCAGACACAATAAAAGCAGATACAGAGCGAGATAGACGTGCTGTGCTGTTCTCTTGTGATATTTTGCAAAAAGTGAGGCAGGAGAGGCTCATAGTGACTGCTGTCACTATGAGCAAGGTGAAAAATAATCAGTGGAGGAGCTGAAAGGACCGTTATGTGTCCACTGAGGCTGAGGAGGAGGAGGAAGGGAACACTACTGTATCAATGCTGTCCAGTCCCCCTAAATCACCCCAAGGGATCTTGGGGAATTTAATGGGAAGGGAGTGAGAAAAGGGAATGGGACGGAAGGGAGAAAAGGGAATGGGAAGGGAAGGAGAAAAGGGTAGAACTAGGGAGAGCAGGACAGGTCAGCTGCCCGTGCCTGCTGCAAGCCGTGCTGCCCCTGCTGCCAGTGCCAACATTGCTGTACCTGCAGCCACTAGTGTTGTACCTGTTGCCAGATGTGCTGCCCCTGCTGCCAGTGCCACCATTTCTGATACTGCAGCCACTAGTGTTGTACCTGCTGCCAGATGTGCTGCCCCTGCTGCCAGTGCCATCATTTCTGTAACTGCAGCCACCAGTGTTGTATCTGTTGCCAGATACGCTGCCCCTGCTGCCAGTGCCACCATTTCTGTAACTGCAGCCACTAGTGTTGTACCTGTTGCTAGTACTGAACCTGCTGCCAGTGCTGAACCTGCTGCTAGTACTGAACCTGCTGCTAGTACTGAACCTTCTGCCAGTGCTGAACCTGCTGCCAACAATACTTTGCCTGCTGCTAGTGTTTCTTGTTGTACTCAGTGAGGGAAGGAGAAAATTATGCTATATGTGACAGCAGGGTACACTCTGTCACATTGCTCGTCACCTCCTCCAAGCAGCAGTGAGATGTCTGGAACAGAGCAGCAGCATGTAGGGACTAGTGGTGGTGGTGGTGTTGGAAAAGCTGGGGTGGAAGAGACATTGATGGCCTTTTTAGCAGACAATGAGAAGGAATGGGAGACAGAGATGAGGATGGGCATCACCACCACCACCAAAGGCAGTCAGCTTTTGACATTGGCAGAAATTGCAACTGCTCTAACTTCTGCTGCTGCTGAGATGAAAGGGCAGAAGGGTGCTGAGGAGTAGGCTAGTGTGCCACAGACCACCGTGGACACAGTGGGCATGAGGGCAACATGTGAAGCAGGACTAGGACAGGTTCTACTTGCTAGCAGTAGCAATACTCCTCCTGATCCTAGTTGCAGTGCTAAATTTGAGGTAGTAGCAGCAACAGCAGCAACATTATCGGCTGCCACAGAAAGTGAAGGGGAATTTGGAGGACAAGAAGAAAGAGGACATTCTTCTCCACCTTTTCTCTATCACCCCCCCACACCAGAAGTCATGGGTGTGGGGCTATTATTCACTTCCTGCGGGCACAATGCAGTCATCATCAACAATGGTACAGTGCAAAATTTGTGACAAGTTAGTGAGAAGGGGAAAGGAGGGAACACACCTTGGCACAACTTCCCTGATAACACACATGAAACGCAGACACCATGACATTTATGTCAAACATGTTAAAGCCAAACACCCATTACAGAAATCTAGCGCCGCTATTACTGTACCCCCTGACTCTCCAGAAAGGTGGAGATCAAAGAGGAGGACGAATAAAGAAATCCAGACAGACACAGGAAGTTCCATGACGAGCAAAACAACTAGCTCGCCATCAACATCACCTTCTTCCTCTAGGGTAACAAGTACATCTCCTGCCAATCCACCTCATTCATCATTCCCTCCCCCACCAAATGACAGCCATTCTGTTAATGTTAGGATATGGCAGTTCATCTCTACCCATTGCACACTGTGTGGTGCACTGACCGATCATGCCAGTGTGGTGGAGAAGAATTGATACAGGTCATCAGGCTGCATCTGAGGAGATTCCATCCCGCAGAATATGCTAGGTTTCTGGCAGGGAGGGTTCATCATTTCTATTAAACTGTCAGCAAGTTGTGTCCTTAGCGGGGTCTGGACAAGGGGTACAGTGACAGTGGCAGTACTTGGTTTCGGGTGTCATGGTTTTGGATACAGTTGTGCCTTCATATGTTATTTACCACACACACACACACTGTGCACATTGCGGTTGTTGATGAAAGCCACAGCTCCTGCTCTCAAGGGAAAAATGTATATTCTAATAATAACACACCCATGAATTTGGAGGAGGGGCAGGTGGAGAAGAATTATTGGCCAACTTCTTCTTTTCTCCACATAGAATGGGGGCTACTTTTTGTGTTGCTACTGCCTCAGGTGCATCACTGGAGCTACTCGTGGCAAGTGGAACTTTCATCATCCATCATCACCCATGTTACTGCTATTGTTGATCCCATTCCCTTTCAGCTGCCTAATCATCTTGCTGCTTAAACAACTCAGCAGCAGCAATACAAACAACAGTTGCAACTCAGGAGGACATCTGACAGTGGCCACTGGCCAACATGACCTGCTGCATTAGGCCAGCAGGGCATTTTTATTTTCTTCCTCAAGGCTTGTGTTTTGAAAAAAAAAAAATCTAGTCCTACAAAAAATAAACAATTTTGGGGGGTTTACTACTAACAAGCCTAAGTCCTACAAATCAATGTTTCCATAGGACTTGTGCCAAACTAGTTTAAGTCCTAAAATCAATGTTTCTTCAGGGCTTGGACATCTAATAAGTCTAAGTCCTACAAAGGCCTCTAACATCAAGTCAAGTATCAGTCCACCCCAGTGGCAGCTTATGTCAGGGGGTTCCTGCCACTTTAAATACAAATGTCTTATTTTATTTTATTGATTTATTTTTTTATTAACTGCCCCCCCAATCGCAAGCAAGAAAGCATTCCAAAACAAATTCCCTGTTCAAATTATTCATTTATTCACCAACACAGGCACCCTTCTCAGACCCCTTTATTCCATGTCTTATGGTTTTTATTTTATTTTATTTAGGATTTATTTTTTATTAACTGCCCCCCAATCCCAGTAAACAACCCACCCCAAAAATCATCCCCTGTTCAACTGATTCTTTCCCCACACCCCACCAACACAGGCACCCTCATGCCCCTTTTATACAATGCCTTAGGGAAATAAAATACTATTTGTAATATGTTGTGTGTAACTTCTATGTTCCCATTGGGTGAAAAAAGCTGAAAATCTGCACTTTTCAGGGGAAATTTTTCGCCAAGCGGAAAGTGCCATTTTTTGCCGATTTCAGTTTGAGGCAGAAAGTTTCGCCCATCCCTACAAGAGACAATATTTGTACTTTAAGAAAAAAGTGGAGGGAATGTGAAGTTCTGAATGTGGGAATTTTTTGTCTGTAGTATGACAATTTCAGTCAGGACAAACAACTTATTTCTTATCACAACCGCCACTCTCTGAAAATATTAATGTTCCCAACGACACTGTACTTTGAAAAGTCGTTACAAACAAAAAAAGCTATTTCGCTGCTTCTTTGAACATATGGCCCTAAGAGTTTTTAGGTACTTTTCAGGCCTTTTGACACATCATTGATGGGACTTAATACATAATGTAGAACAAGACCAACATAATTTATTTACACAGACTAATTTATAAACATATAGCTGAAGTTTAAACAAACATTAATGTGCAGTTATACGCTTATATACACAAACACGGTGTCATCTCCTAAAAAGAGGGACACCAAGGTAATAAAGAGGAACAGAGGGATTTGTGTCTCACAGAGGAAGTGTCCCTCCTAAAGAGGGACACTTGGGAGGTATTCAGCCCCACCTTATTCTGCCCACTTCATTAACTTCCCAGCCCATTCTCTTCTCACATAGAATGCTAAATACTGCAAATTTAAACTACACTTCATCATTTTAACCCCCTATTTAACACAATCTGTGAAGAAAATCATGCTTTCCGTGAATCAATTCTGTGTGGATTGGTTATCAAAGATCAATATTGAATTAGAACAGCATAGATTCAAAGCGGCTTTTTTTTTGCAGAGATTAAGACTAGTGTGAGCTCTGTGGCCTGATAACTGTAACCAATTTTTTTTTTTTTTTTAAAGATTTTAGATTTTCACATTAAAGGGAAAAAGGATGTTGACTACATAATAGTTCAGTGCAGGCTTGTCATACATGCAGCCCATGGGTCTAAAACATATGGCAGTCAGGCCAAATGCAGCCAACAGGCCGGCAAAGTGAAGTCCACCATAGAGAGAAACTTTTTAAAGAGGATCTATCACCCCTATACAGGTTTACCTCAGTGTCATCCTCATATAGTGATAACCTTTAATCACTGGTTTTTGGTTATAAAATGCATACTGTGACAAAATTTACATAATTAAAAATCAGCCGTTGCCTTATGTCTGTACAGACTGAGGCTACAGCTCTGTGCAGCAGCCTGTCAATCTTCTTCTGTTGCCTCCACATGTATTGTTATGTTCCAACCAGCTTACATGGAGAAATCCTCCATCATTGGAGGAGTTTGGAACGTGACAATACTTAGGGAGAGAACAGAACAGAACAACTGTCCGGAAGTAAGGCCACGGCTCATTTTTATGATGTGGTGTATAGTATAGCATTGTTCATATTGCCTGTAGCATTTTGCACTTAGCATTTTGAGCAGAGCATTTTGCTTATAGTGTTGTGTGTATTGTATGTAGCGTTCTGCGTATATCGATGTGTGTATAGTGTTGCGCATATAGCATTTTGTGTGTAGAGTCGTGTGTGTTGCGGGTGTATCTATGTGTATGTGTGTGTATCTGTGTGTGTTTCATGCATATGGATATATATTTATATATATATATATCCTATATAATAATTCGCTAAAACGTGTGTAACGCCGTGACATGCGCAGTAGACACTGCTGCGCGTGCTGCTTTAATGCACAGTAGAGACTGCCCACGCTCCGAAGGAGCATCCAGCTCTGTATCAGCCGTGGCGCGGGCAGTCTCTATTGCGCGTCACTGCCCCACGACCGGGTGGCAGTGGCACTGTGGCCCGTATAACGGGCTGTTCAACTAGTATATATATATATATATATATATATATATAGAGAGAGAGAGAGAGAGAGAGAGAGAGAGAGTTGTAACGTGTGTGTGCAAGAAAATTAATTAAGGTAATGGAAGACACTTGACGTATGAGGAACATCTAGATAAACTTTGTTTAATCTAGAGAAAAGACAACTAAGAGGAGATGTACGAGTATATGAGATGTCAATAGAAAGATCCCTCGGGTGAGCTTTTCATATCAAGGTCTGATCAAATATCCAGTGGACACCCCTTGTGATTAGAGGAAAGGAGGTTTCAGCTTCAGCAGAGGAAGGGTTTTTTTTACAGTAAGGTTTGTTAAATAGTGGACTTCCTTGCCCAAGGATGTGGTAATGGCAGATACAATGATTAAATTTAAGAGAATAGATACATTTATTTTAAGAGGGAGCATACACGGTTATACTATGTATTAGAGGGCAAAATAGCAAATTCAGATACAGACTAACTTTTTGGGCAGCAGGAAAGCTTGTAAAATTCTCATTTCTCTGGGTTATGAGGCAAAGGTTGAACTTGATGGACTTGTGTCTTTTTTCAACCTAATTTACTATGTTACATAAATGTACACACCCACATGCATATCCTAGCAAACAATGAGTATTGAGTATGCGGAACTTGACTGTATTTGAGTTAGTTTAATGGATTTTAACTTAGACACCCCCAGCACTGTAAGGGTTAAGGCAATGTTTCTCCAGGGTGCCATGGGACTTTGATGTGGTTGATGTGCCACAAACATCCACTTAGGGTGCCCTGTTTTATCTGTAAAAAACATGACAAAAATGTGAAAGTAGGTTACAAATGTATATGTATGGAAATTATTATACAATAGGTTTATTTTAGTTTTCTGTTTGTGAGTTAATAAACTATATATTTATGTATCTGTAACCTTTATTGCACTATTGACAAATGACACAAAATGTTAGGTGTCCCCCGAAAATTCTAGACTGTATGTTCGCGGTGCCTTGAGCAAAGAAAGATGAGAACCATTTGGTTAAGGCAAGATTTAGATAATCCAGAACATTATCTTAAAGGGATAGTAATACTTAAAATGTAAAAAATATATGTTGTAGGGTCCTGTGTAAAACAAGGGTACTCCCGCTGCTGAGAGATATTTTGTTATAAAATGATAACAGCTCAAACTTGTTTTTTTTAGGTGCACTATCACAGTGGCCTGAAAATTTACAGTGGCGCTGTTGCTACACCATCCTATGGAGATTTATGGTCTATGGACCAGAGCTGTCCATAGGATGGTGTAGCAACAGTGCCACTGTAAATTTTCAGTCCACTGTGAAATTGCACCTAAAAAATTCAAGTCTGAGCTGTTATAATATTTTAATAAAATATCTCTCAGCAGTGGAAGTACTCTTGTTATATTCAGGGGGATAAACCCTACAACATATATATTTTTTTTACATCTTAAAGGGATAGTAATCTTTCATAATCAAAGCAGCTCTAAATAATCATCATAGTATTTGGACTTTGGAGAGTGTTATTTCAATTATGTCAGAGTTGTATGTAGTTCAAGAGTAATTCAGTGACAAAGTGTACACCTCTTTTATTGATGTAACACTGCCAGAGCAGAAGGGAGGTGCCCAGGTAGACTGCAGAGAGGGACAATCTTCAGTTAAGATAAGGGAAAAACCTGAAAAACTTGTCAAGGGGGGCAGGACTTTCATTGTTCTCATAGGAAGAAGATTGTCCCCTGCTGTTATCTGTCTGGTCTATGGACTAGATTCCACATCTGAGAAGAGGTGGCTTACACTAGGTAAAAGGGGCGGGGAGGGGAAACTTTGCTTGTGAATATCTCTCAAACCATAAAGGTTTGAGACATAAGACTTATATTTCTTCATGTTTTTTTAATGCCTACAAAATAAAATAAAGATAAAACAAAGTATTAATATCCCTTTACGTATTACTATCCCTTTAAACAATAAAGACCATACCAATGATTATTAGTTAGTTAATTAGAAATGTATATTGAATAATGATAGATTATTTAAAGATACTTTGACCATTGGAGTAAGCGGAAAGATGGGTTTAAGAACTGCTTCCTTTTGTCTGCATAAGTGCTTATTTATGGTACCCTGGTGATGCTTTAATAGCCTTGTGCCAAGGATACAATGTGTTACTTTAAATGGTGCAAATCAAGAGAAATTACCATTCAAGAGACAATCATTTCTCTGTCATAGTATTAACTGTGTGGGTTTTTTTTCTTCCTGGATATTTCTGCAATGCATTTTGAACTGAATAAATATTTATTTGTAAGTGTGAAGTATTCACAGCTGGAAGTGATGCTAAACACATTCATTTAGAAGACTGTAAGTAACAAATATGGTGACACAATAATGGTAACTGCCTTTTCTGCAGGTGTAATATAAAAATAATGCACTGTAATTGTACACATCGGGCCTTATGTATCAAAACAAATCGCAGCTATTACGGGGAAGACCATATGCACCATAGGGGACAAGCAGAAATTCAATTTCAGTTAAGTGGAACTTTTAACTATTTGAATGCTACAGAGGGGTCAAGGGCATTGCAAAGCAATGCAATGAAGATCTCTTTAGCATTATGGAGAAGATTCTTTGCTTCGGATTTTCTCTAGTATTTTGATACATAAGGCCAATAGGGCCGTATGCACAAAATAAGAGGAGCAATATTGGAACAAACCAACTGCAACATAGGGACCGAATGCCAGTACACATTCCTCAAATTCAGTTTACTTGAGCTGGGGCCTTGAATGTAGATCACATGGATCAATCTACCCTCTTTTCAATCATTGAGAATATTTAAGTTGCCCTCTGTTGCACAATTGGTCTTCGCCAGAATCCCAACTCTTTTCCTTTGTCCATAGGGCCATATGCACATACCTGGGAACTTCTGAAGCTGGGCTACCCGGAGGGTAACCCTGTCAGTGCCGGCCTGGGAGGAAAATGAAGCGAATAGCGTCATAAAAGGGGTGAGGCTTAGTCGTGAGGGGGGTGGGACAAAAAAAAACCAACAACTGCAAAATACCTGGGAATGGAGTGTAAGAGGGCGGGGAGTGGGAGGAACCAGGCAGGATGGAGCACAAGTGGGAGGAGTTTCTACTTAAACTCTGCCCACCCGGTGATTCACACACTGCCCCGGAGACCTGGTAATTCAGTCTGAAATCCGGAGTCTCCGTGGCAAAACCAGAGAGTTCCCAGGTATGCATAAGCATAAACAAGGGGGGTCATTCTTCGGCGAAGCAATTGGAGAGGCTGGCAATGCTTCACAAAGCAATCCGTTAGAGACCTCTCTAGCATGCAAGGGGTTAAATCCACAGTGACATCAATGGAAATATTTCAGTTGTTCCTGCGTAGAAAAAAAAACATTTAAATCAAATCTGTGAATTATTTGTTAAAACCTAGGGTGCAGCTGGTTTGATCCAAAATGGTACCTGTTCATTTGATGAATAAGGCCCCATAAGCTGAAAACCAATGTTTAGGAATTCTGGGAAAAACCCAACTGAACCATAGGAAATAAATGAATTTACCCCAAATTCACACTAATCTAAATGGGTCTTTTAACCTTTTGATTGCCAGAGGGGTAATGCAGTGCATTACAAAGCAATGCGATGCGTACTCCTTTGGCAGTCAAAAGGTTAACTCATTCTATGCTAGTTAGGTCTTCATTGCATTGAGTTGCAAGGCATTCGAGAATTTTCTAGTACTCACTGCATTATCCCTTTGAGTGCAGAGCAATGCGTTGCGTACCCTCTGGTACTCAAAAGGTTAAAAGTCCTGTTAAGCTCAATGGGAATCTTTTAATTGTCCCCTATTGTGCAGCCAGCTTGCTCCCAAATTGCTTCTCTTTTCCTTGTACAAAGGAAATGTGGAGCAATTCTTTGGTAAACCCAATTGTCCATCAGGGAGAAAATATAAAATCTCAGAATTTCCACTGATTTAAATGGGGGATTTAACCCCATAAATTCTAGAAATGTCTCCAAAAGCATTGCTTTTCAATCCCTCGGAAACCCCTTTAACATTCAAAGGGTTAAAAGCCTCATTTTAATAAATGATCATTTTAATTTTGTCTTATATTGTACAGTTGGATTGTTCCAGAAACAATGTGATTCTTTGTATTCGTGGCCTATCAGGAAGCTAAAAATATTAAGATACAAACCAACTGAAGCACTGCAAACAAATACAGATTCTAGAAATTTCCATTGTCTTAACCCTTTGAGTGCCAGAGGGGAAAGCAACGCATTGCTTTGCAATGCGTTGCGTCCCCCTCGGGCACTCAAAGGGTTAAATAAGTTTTTTAATGCCTTGAATGCTAGAAATTTCACCAACGCATTTCTTTGTAATGCACTGAAGTCCTCTCTAGCATTCTCTAGTAGTGGGGGGGGGGGAGTGCACTAAGGGGTGATAAAGCAGAGGTGACTTCTAGAGAGATATCATTTTCCAGTGGCTGTGTTATTCAATAGAACCTATACACTAAGACTTATCCAGCTTTAGAGATCTTAGAGCATAGGCTCCATAGAATAACATAGGACCTGGAGAAGTGATATCACTCCTCTTTATCGCCTCTTTATCGCACCTGAACACCCAGGTGTTAAAGGGATAATAATGTTTCACAATAAAAGCAGCTCCAATTAATCTTCATAATATTTGGGCCATGGAGAGTGTTATTTCAATACTGTGTAAAAATAAGCAAACAAATGGGAAGAACACCCAAGTGTATTATCGTCTTACAAATAGCTTATAGTGAAAATAAAGGTAGCTACTCACAATTGTAGTGGCCAGTTTGGAATCAACTGACTAGCTCGCCCGTCTCCAACCGGGAAACACACACACAGGAAAGTCCGCTCAACTCCAATGATGTAAAATATCAGTTTTAATACAAAATAAAAATATACTTCACATATATATAAATTTGTTAAAAAATATATAATATTATAAGTTCAAATTAAACCCAATGGTACTTATCCAAGCGTTTCGTGGCGTTCAACTCCACTTTATCAAAGATAAAATAAAGACCTAAGGGTTATAAAGAAAAAGAGCCGGCAAACATACTGATTTTAAATAAGTTAGGGATATTCTTGTATTGGTCTATGGAGACACGGCTGAATTAGTCAATCACCCTATCCGTAATCTTGCTCAGTCGAGCCTCCGATATGTAGGTAGATTTCAGTCTCTATAGACCAACTGTATAATAGAATCCGCAGACATGTGACAACTTCAACATATGAAGTGGACGCGTCACTTCTTAATGGACAAAACAGACTTTTCATATTGGGTAAAATAAAGTCCCTTTCCTAGCGAGCAAAATATAAACACAGTCATGTGTATGCTACAAACCCAGTGAGGTCACCTAATCACAGTAACCAAAATAAAATGAGACAAAGGTATAAACAAAAAGCACATTTCTATTATTTCAATACTGGCAGAGTTATAGTTCAAGAGTAATTGAATGATGAAGTATCCCTCTCCCTTTTTCTGATGTAACACTGCTTACCTCAGAACAGAAAGGTGGTGTCCAGATGACTTGCAGAGAGGGACAATCTTCAGTTAGCAGGGTAGCAACCTGTCAATGGGGGCAGGGTTTTCATTGTTCTCACAGTAAGAAGATTGTCCCTTGCTGTGAGTTGTTTGGTCTTAAGGCCAGTTTCCACATCTGAGGGGAGGTGGCTTACACTAGGTAAAGGGGGCTGGAGGGGGAACTTTATCATTCAATTACTCTTCAAATACAACTCTGACAGTATTGAAATAACACTCTCCATGGTCCAAATACTATGAAGATTAGTTGGAGCTGCTTTTATTTTGAAACATTACTATCCCTTCAAATGCCTGGTTCAAACCATTGGGGATTTTTATGTGTCCCCTATTGTACAGTTGGTTTGTTCCAGAACTATATCAGTTTACTTTTGCCCATATAGTCTATAGCTGTAAATTCAGTGTTACGTTTATTCTTTTTTCTCTATGCTTTTCACATAATAATGTTAGATGTCTCAGCGGCATTTGCTACACAGAAACGTTACAAGATAAATCTCTAAGAAAGGCAACAAAATTTAATTATTTAACAAACTGATGCTACTGCATAAAATGGCCTTTTGGGGGCTGAGTGCTGTACAGCTGTCTTAGGACAGATTAAAGGACAAAGCCTTTTGTGTTTAGGCTCCCCTCTCTCTTCTCTTCCCTACAGGTCTATCCTCTGGGTTGATTGTGTGCTAATGTGTGCTAATTAGCAGGATTTGTTTTACAAATCTCAGGCTGGTAGATTAAATTCGGCAAGTGCTGTGGAAGGCGGAAGAAAAAATAAATCCCTTCTCCGAACTCCTCCACTTGTTCTTTTTACCTGCCGAGTAAAAATGACTCATAAACCTGATAATCTTGACAGCTACACATCTATGTACGTTAACCCACTGACTCTACTAAGTTGCCCAGGGACATTTTTTTTTGTCTGATATGATCCTAAGGGAAAAATCCTTACAGTTACCAGTGATGGGTGAAAAGTCAGTTTTTTTCATGGAAAACCCACAATTGCCAACTGTTGCCTCATAAATTCCATTGCATTTAAAGGGATAGTATTGCCTGAAAATAATTTTATTTTATAATTTAGCCCTTTAAAAAACATTAAAAATGATATAAGTCTTATCTCCCAAACCTTTATGGTTTGGGAGATATTAGCAAGTAAAGTTAAGTTCCCTTTTCCTGGCTGTTTTAGCCAAGTCTGCCATCTAGTGGACAGATTTGGAATCCGGCCAACAGACCAGCGGGCAGCTCTTTAGCAATGCCGAGATCACTATCTTTAAAAAGAACTACTTCATTGGAACTGTCTACAAAGTGTGTCTGGCTTGCAAGCACACTTTGTAGACCATTCCAATGAAGGAATTCGTGATCTCGGCACTGCTGAAGTTCTGCAGCCAGTCTGGGGACCGGATTCCAAATCTGAAGGCTTGAGCAGTGACGTCACTCCATAAAGGTTTGGGAGATAAGACTTATATCATTTTTAATGTTTTTTTAAGGGCTACAATATAAAATAAAATTAGTTTCAGGCAATACTATCCCTTTAAAACCCACATAAAACACCTGCCTTTTTGCAAACTCCCAAAACATTCCCATGAAAACTTTGTGAGTGGTAAACCAAAGCTGAGCTTGGAGGCCAGTATGTGTAGTTCTATGGCTACCTGTGTAGCAGGACAAAACTGGTGGTTAGAACGTGTGGTTCTGTGTCCACTGTGCGACAATGCTGGGCAGCACATGTGATTCTATGGCTACCAGTGTACTGGGACAGGGCTGGGGGCCAGTAAATGTGCTTCTGTAGCAGTGTGGGAAATGTGATGCCTTCTAACGCTGGCAGACTACCACTCTTATCATCTAATGAGAGGTGTAGACTGGCAGCAGCTGGAGGGCCTGATGTTGGCCAAATCTATGACCACCAGTGCAGTGGGTCAGTATGTGTGGTTCTATGGCTACTGTTACACAAGGCTGGAGGATCAGTGTGTGTGAGTCTATAGCTACTGGGGAACAAGGCTGGGTCAGTATGTGTGGTTCAGTAGCTACAGTGAGAGAAAGCTGGGAGTCATTATCTGTGGGTTTATGGCTACCAGTGTAGTGGGACAAGGGTGAGGGTTCAGTGTGCTTACAGTGTAAAAATTACAGTTGTCATGGGAATTTCCACAGAAATCAAAAGTGCTATTTTTCATACTTCTCTTCTGAAGTCATCATTCATTCCTACTAACTGCCCTTTGCTCTGACTTTAAGACAGACCATGAGCCATATGCACAAATAAGTGGAGTAATTATACTGTACCATAGGTCAGTTCTCAAAGCTATCCTTAAAGATCATAATCATACCATGTCTTCAGGATTTCCCTTGGGCATAAGTAAATTAATTAAAGGTGAAGTGACACCTATTTAAAATACATTTCCATTAAGTTTAGAATCTAAAGGGACATCTGGTTCTCAGTCATCCTGGACAGATGCATCTATGATTGTTTCCTCTGAAGTTGCAACCGAACAACAACAATTCATAATTTTTCAAGTCCTTCCAAGCTCTGTGATTATAGAGCTGGGTAGCATTTTTATCCCTCAACATTACTGGGATGGTTTTCCTGCCCAACTCTACTTGCTGGTTTCCCTGCTGGAACTCCCAGATTCGAGGGCCTACAACTGTCCTATTCAGTGTTACTGTGAGGCCTTTCTTAAAGGGATAGTAATACTTTGTTTTATCTTTATTTTATTTTGTAGGCATTAAAAAAACATAAAGAATGATATGTCTTATCTTTCAAACCTTTTTGGTTTGAGAAATATTCACAAGCAAAGTTTCCCCTCCCTCCCCTTTTACCTAGTGTAAGCCATCTCTTCTCAGATGTGGAATCCAGTCCATAGACCAGACAGATAACAAAAGGGGACAATCTTCTTTGTATGAGAACAATGAAAGCCTTGCCCCCCTTGACAAGTTTTTCAGGTTTCCCTTATCTTAATTGAAGATTGTCCCTCTTCAGTCTACCTGGGCACATCCCATCTGATCTGGCTGAGCAGTGTTACATTAGTAAAAGGGGCGGGAGGGGGATACTTTGTCATTGAATTACTCTTGAACTACAACTCTGACAGAATTGAAATAACACTCTCCAAAGTCCAAATACTATGATGATTAATTAGAGCTGCTTTTATTATGAAACATTACTATCCTTTTAACATATCCCAGGTATAAGCCTGAACTCCCTCCCCACCTACCCATATTGATATCAGCTCTCAGACTCTGGGTCTAGGTGGCTCATGTGCTAGCACTGTACTGGTGCTCTGGTTCTGATTACATGAAGTGCACATTATACTATCTGCATTCTGGGTACAGGATTCTGGCATGATTTTCATTGACTTGGATCCAACCCTTTTGTAAGCTGCAGTCTCCTCAAAGCTGTTTAGACTTATAATGTACCTCTTCAACATTGTGAGACTTTAGAAGCCCATGGGGTCTTTCTCTTACCTCAGTCCAGTCAACCAGCTATACCTCTGTGACACTGTGAAAACCTTTAAATTAAACTTTGATCCTGAAACCAAGTTCTGCCTGAGGACTGACATGTGTATTTGTTACTGTAAAGTGCCTCTGCTGCTCACTAACTCTTTATAACTCATTCAGATGGTACTAATTCTGATTTCATCCTTTATATTGTTTTTCTGCAACTCATTTTCCTTCTATTACTACAAAGCAGTAGGTATATATGTCCTACAGGTCAGGAAGGAATGCAAAAAAAATTACTTCGACAGATTAGACACTGGGCTGCTCCTACGCTCAAATATACAAGCTCTTTCTCTTCCACTGGTGGTATACTTGATCTCTCCTGTACTAAGCAGGATTTTCTAGATTACAAAATATTTCTACTCTCAGTTAACAAGAGCTAAAGGAACATTTTTCACAATCTTGTACCAAACTTTCGCAATAACTAACTGGCCTAGGAACTAAAATGGAGTCAATAGATCGTTACCAGTCAAAAAGCTCTGAAAAGCTTGCTGCCCTTGAAAACAAAGTATTTGATTCAAAATTACAATATCTCAGTCTGCAGGCTGCATAAGAAGACATGGAAACCTTTCTAGGTGTAATAAAATACAAATTAGAGGTTGTCCTAGAGTCAGTACAAATTGAACATTTTCTCAAAAAACTTTTTTGCTAATATCCTCCTGGACTTAATTCATCAGTCTCTGAACACTAAATCCACATCTGGCGGAAACCATAATTCAGTTCCTCAATGTCTCAGTCAAGGAATCCACAAAAGGACAGCCAGAGAGCATTCATCTATTATAGATGGAAAAAAATAAAGACATGGCTTGTTTGTGGTCCTTGAGGACAGGTTTAAAAACCACTGCCATAGGGACCAGTAAAAATCCCCACTGATGAGTATCTCATTTGGCTAATGGAATTACTTTGAATTCAAGATACTGGCTGTGGTTTAAATAAACACTTGTTTAATTCATCTGTCTGGTTTAGTCTTAGGCAAATCACTTGTGTCTCAAGCACCAAAACTAAGATTATATACATTGTAGGGGTATGGACTCGCTGAGGAATGTTGTACTAAAAAGAACTGGAATCATTCTGCTGTAAAAAAAAAAAGCTCTATTGAAATGTTTATTAATGAAAATGGGTGTCTAGTGTTCATGAGGTTAAAAGTCCTAGTTATGCATTTTATACATTTTTATGTGTCCCCTATGGTGCTTTTGGCATGTCCCAGAACTACTCCAGTTCTTTTTTTAGTTCATTATCCTGCTGTGTTCAGAATTGTGTATAGATTGTTAACACTATATAAGAATCCATATATATAATCTTATTTAAACTTTTGAATGCTATAGCGTTCTCCAACACAGTGCAAAAGTTATAATTTAAATCACTTGGGGATTTGCCATGTATCTTGCAAGTCATAAGACTTCCAATATGTTCCCATTATCTTCCCAGCTACTGATGTCAGACTTACATTCCTGTAATTGCAAGAGTCCTCTGTACTGCCTTTTTATAGACGGTTACTACAACTGCAACAGTGACTGATTAAAATGATCAACTAAAGGTGCTGCAAACACAAATCTGAGCTCTTTTGGTACTCTTGGATGAACATCTTCTTGACCAACTGATTTGCCCACTTTTTATTTTCATAAAAAAGACTCAGTGTGTGAGTCTTCCTAGGGGCTCCATCTAGTATATATCTAGGGCCCAGTTAGGGGTGGCATTATGCCGGGGTGGCATTTGCCAGGGTATTACCACCTTCTCTAAGTAACACCTTATCAAAGTATGGAGAGTTATACAAGAGAGAAAATATGTATCCAATATGCTGTGTTTTATGAAGACTTTTTCCTAATGAGGTTCTCTTGTCCCTTACAGGTATGTACAAGCCAGTCCTGTTGTGTGGAAGTGCAAGTCTCATACTGTCTCCCCTCACAATTTTAACCCTTTGTGTGGTATGTACAAGCCAGTCCTGTTGTGTGGAAGTGCAAGTCTCATACTGTCTCCCCTCACAATTTTAACCCTTTGTGTGGTATGTACAAGCCAGTCCTGTTGTGTGGAAGTGCAAGTCTCATACTGTCTCCCCTCACAATTTTAACCCTTTGTGTGGTATGTACAAGCCAGTCCTGTTGTGTGGAAGTGCAAGTCTCATACTGTCTCCCCTCACAATTTTAACCCTTTGTGTGGTATGTACAAGCCAGTCCTGTTGTGTGGAAGTGCAAGTCTCATACTGTCTCCCCTCACAATTTTAACCCTTTGTGTGGTATGTACAAGCCAGTCCTGTTGTGTGGAAGTGCAAGTCTCATACTGTCTCCCCTCACAATTTTAACCCTTTGTGTGGTATGTACAAGCCAGTCCTGTTGTGTGGAAGTGCAAGTCTCATACTGTCTCCCCTCACAATTTTAACCCTTTGTGTGGTATGTACTAACCAGGGCTATTTTAAACTGGAACTTCAAATCCCATGCAATCTCCCTGTACATGTTTAACCCCCATGGTATGTACTAACAATTAGACCTTTTTCCAGTCTCCATACTGCTTACCTCCCCCATCCCTGTCCTATATCTCTGTGTCTGCTCCTTATCAGATGCTTTAATGGTCACAGCTGACCCCACTCAGGGCGGGTCCAGGGCTAAACAATTTGTAATTTGGAATTCCCTCAGTCAGTGTGTGAGTCTTCCTAGGGGCTCCATCTAGTATATATCTAGGGCCCAGTTAGGGGTGGCATTATGCCGGGGTGGCATTTGCCAGGGTATTACCACCTTCTCTAAGTAACACCTTATCAAAGTATGGAGAGTTATACAAGAGAGTTGGAGAGGGGACAGGAAAGAAACACAGCTGCTCCAGAACACCTGCTGATTAATACAGGCAAGTGAATAAAGAGGAATTGGAGAAAATAGATAATTTTATACTGGTTATATTTAATTAATTTTTAATCTCAGCTGGTTTGTCTATCTGTATGCACCCTGTGAGCCTTGTTATATGCATCCCAACATGAACATATTACTTCTATGTGTACTAACCATTCCACTATTAATACAGATTTCCTCTTGTCCTTGCAACCATGCCCAGCACCCTCATCATACCATACTAATACACCATGGACTTCTGCATACATGTGCACTCCCTTCTGAATGCTGGTGGAGAGTATTAAAAACAAGCTCACCCTCCCCCAGTAATTATAGCAACAGACGCACCCTCTCACTATATGCTCACAGAAAACAAAACACCAAATTTTTATGCATTCTATTACTTGCTTTGGCAAATGACATAGAAACCAACCCTGGCCCTCAAATAGCAATAAATGGCAACCTCCCCTTTAAAAAGGGTCTGTCTTTTGTGCACTGCAACATACGCAGTATACTGCCCAAAATGGATGAACTAAAAGCATGGTGTTATGCATACAAACCTAAAATTCTTATTCTTACTGAATCCTGGTTATCCCCAAAAATACCTGATACTGCTGTTGCCATAGATGGATACTCATGCTTTCGAAAAGACCGTGCAAAGCGAGGAGGAGGGGTAATCATATACATACAGGAAACAGTAAACTTTACACTTCTAAATGACTCTCATAACTCTGATTCTTATGAATACATTGCTGGCAAAATTTGTCTTCCATATTCAAAACAAATCATAATTGTAGGCATCTACAGACCACCAAATACCCCAGCACATACCCTTTCAGACATAGCACAACACCTAAAGGGGATTGCCACTCAAAACAAGAAAAGCGAGCTGGTGGTTCTTGGAGACTTTAATATAAATTGGCTAGACTCCAGGAATGAAAAATTTTGTTCATTGTTTAAAACATTGAATTTATCACAACTAATCTCCTCCCCTACTCGCATAAATCCTAAAACATCCAACCATACTCTGCTAGACTGGATCCTTTCATCCTGCACAAGCAGAATCCAAGACTCAGGCGTACTAGCAAATGTGTTTAGCGATCACTCCATAGTTTACTGTGTCCGCAAAATAAAACCAGTCAAGTCATGTTCCAAAGTCATACTCACAAGATCATTTAAAAATTTTAATCTTCAGTCCTTCCTAAATGACTTAAGAAATTGCTCATGGCAGAGAATACAGCTAATACCAGACCTAGACTCAGCGATAGAATTCTTTAACTCTGAATTTTTACAGGTCTGTAATACACATGCCCCACTAAGAAAGATCAGGGTTAGGGGGGCACATCTACCCTGGGTCTCAGCTGACTTGATTCAATTATACAGTCTCAGAGATGCCTTGTGGACAAAATTTAAACAAACCGGCTCCGCATATGATCACACTGCATACAGACAATTAAGGAATACATGTACAAAACAAACAAAATTAGCAAAAGCACAATATTTCACTGACAACTTAAACAGTAACATTTCAAAGCCAGCCAACTTTTGGAAGGTTATTAAAAACCTTTATAACCCTCCTAATCATACTCACCCATCAACTATAATCATAGATAATGAAACAATACAATGCCCCACAGCCATAGCCAATGCATTTAACAGCTACTTTATTGGATGTGCCACCACCCTGATTACACAAAACAAAGATAACTCAGAAGTTCAGCCATCTACAGAACATTCACTGGCACCTGTTGCCCGGCCCAGTTCTGAATATGAATTCAATTTCATGCCAGTAAATGAAAGCGAAATATATGATCACCTCCTCAATCCAAAAATGAAATGCCAATCTAGCCCTGACAAACTACCAACAATGCTATTAAAGCTCAGTGCTATGGTAATGGCCAAACCGATTGCTTCTTTAATTAATACCTCTTTGGCAACAGGGTACATGCCCAAATCCTGGAAGGTGGCTAGAGTTGTGCCTATCCACAAAAGTGGGGATAAAAGTGTAGTATCAAACTATAGACCAATATCCCTACTCCCCACTTTATCCAAAATCCTAGAGAAATGTGTACATGTGCAACTAAATAAATATTACCAACAGACTAGTTTTTTCACCCCTCTTCAATCAGGCTTTCGACCAAATCACTCAACAGTCACGGCCCTCCTAAAAGTAACCAATGATATCCAGACGGGCATGGAAAATGGTGACCTCACAGGAGCCATTTTCCTAGATTTTGCCAAGGCCTTTGACACAGTAGACCATAATATTCTTATAAATAAACTCCAAAGATCAGGACTGGGTAATAATTCTCTAAACTGGTTCCGATCCTATTTATCAGACAGAATGCAGTATGTGTCAGTTGCTGGCAATGACTCCCTTACTCTCAAAGTAACAAGTGGAGTTCCTCAAGGCTCCATTCTTGGCCCGCTTCTGTTTTCTCTTTTTATAAATGATCTTCCCAAGGTTTGCAAATCATCTTCAGTTCACATGTATGCAGACGACACCATTCTCTATACTAAAAACTCAAACATATCACACCTTGAGGACATATTACAACATGATTTCTGCGAGGTTGAAAGATGGATAGCAAGGAACAAACTGTTCTTAAACACAGACAAAACAGTCACAATGATATTTGGCACAAAACACAAACTGTGTAATCTCGGCAATACCCAAATATCCATTGTAACGGAGTCTAATCGTAATTTGGCCCCAGTGGACTCCTACAAATATCTTGGTATGTGGCTTGACCCCAGCCTCACTTTTGGACATCATATTGACAAGTTAACTTCCAAGCTTTATCCCAAAATCGGTGCTCTTTTTAGACACAAATCATGTTTAAGTCCCCTGGTAAGAAAACGTATTGTGCAACAGATGTTGCTGCCTGTCATAGACTATGGTGATGTAGTTTATGCTCCAGCCCCAGAAATCCATCTTAGTAAACTTGACACCCTGTATAATTCAATATGCCGCTTTAGCCTTCAATGTAATTACACTACTCATCGCTGTGATATGTTAAAAGAACTAAATTGGCTAACACTCAAATCTAGACGTGCCCTTCACCTTTCTTGCTTAGTACACAACCACTTCTCTGGAAAACTACCAGACTACCTGAGCAGTATGCTCACTCCTGCTCTACATACGAAGTATAACCTCCGCTCCACCGCAAACAACTCGCTACGTATACCACAATACAAGAAAGAAGCAGGAAGAGCCGCCTTCTCCTACAGAGCGCCAATGGCCTGGAACTATCTGCCTGAAATAACCAGATCTGCTCCCAGTCTAAAATCCTTAAAAGTAAATGCTCCTCTATATCTAAAAACAGAGTGTAACTGTTTATAATTCTAAAATTTCCATATGAATATTTGTATGTATATTTAATAACATGTAATATATAGTGTTTCTCAATTTGTATAAATAAGCAACCCTCTACTGTAAACTGTCCAGGACATACTTGAAAACGAGAGAAATCTCAATGTATTCTTCCTGGTAAAACATTTTCTAAATAAATAATACCAATAAAACGTCATAATTAGTAAACAGACTTTTGCCCATTGCTTTAACCCCTTAAGGACCGGTGCGCGCACGCGCGACTGGCAATTGAGGACTACAGGGCGCTTTTTTTTTCGCTTCTGGTTCAGGGCTTCCAGAGCGGCATGCAGGACCGTCACTGGTCCTTGAGTGTGATGGTCCTGGCACGGCAATGGTCTTTAAGGTGTTAATATTAACAGCTCTTCCACTTATTGGGGATTCCCCTTATTCACAGTATTCTGTAAATACTGAACAGAAATAATTATTTAAATAAACAGCTACAGCAGCACGGGGAGCCCTGAATTCCATGACAGTCCTGGTACGTCATGGGTCCTTAATGCAAATCTACCCATGACATGCCAGGACCATCAAGGGTCATTAAGGAGTTATGACCTTAAAAGTCATATTTCCATGGTGGAATGAAAGGGATATTACAACCAGATTGTCAAAAACAAACAAATATGTTTGACCCACCACATTTAAATTGTTATAAAAAACCTAACCTAACCAGGTACTCACCGCACACCAAAGTGCCATAGCACTCTGGCTGAGAACCAGTGCCTCACTGGGTAGGGAGAAAATTGTAAACATTTGTCAGGCTGTTGCAAATGCTTTGATAAGTATTCATGAAGACAAAAATGCAATTTTGAAGTCTCTGTAGCCTTAGAATTGTGTTTATATTGCTAAATATTCTACAATATGTCTATTGGTTAAAAACAAGAGTGAAAGATGCATCCTTCAGTTCTGGAAAAATACACTCCAAGCAAATTTTTAAAGGAAAATGTAAACAATAATAATAATTTTAACCCCTTAATGACTGCCTGATCCTGTAGGGGGCAGCTGTTAACACTTTGAGTGCCAGAGGGGTACGCAACGCCTTGCAAAGAAAAGCATTGTGTACCCCTCTGGCACTCAAAGGGCTTAGGTCCACAGCACATTTTTTCTTGATGGATTCTGGGAAGGCAGAGCAGCGTGCAGCCATGCTGCCATGCCAGAATTCCATGACGTGCCGGGGACCAGTCCTTAACACAGATCTACCGGTGCCTGTCCTGGCATGTCATCTGTCCCTATGGTGTTAAAAAAAAGTTTTGACTAATATAGTATTTCTTAAACCAGTTGTCAATGAATTCCAACTGATTAATGTTTCAGGATTACCCTACTTGAACCAAAGTAATTACATTTCATCCAGTCAGGCCAAGCAATAAGCCATTTTGATTATCAACGTTTCAGGCAAAGCTTGCTTTCCTATAGTGTCCCTGAAGATACGTTGGCGAACCACTACAAATATGCAAAATATTACACTGAAACTGTTTGCCATTCCCTCTTTCCGTCTCCTTTTAATATAGCTAAATTAGGTTGCTTGGTGGTACTGCGAGAAAAATAGGCTCCATACGATCAGTTTGGTATTGACAACGTTTTACTCCCTATAATCAATTGAAGGGATCAAATGTATTCAGAGTATTAACATCCTAACCCCTTGGATCATAGAGAGGTTTTCAATTCATTGCTTTATAATCAATATTTTATAACAAATAATAATAATTATTATTTATTATTATTATTATATTCAGTATGTTTGTGTGTGTGTTTTACAGGCCTGTTCCTGATTAGTAAAACAAGGGTATTCCCACAGCTGAGAGTTTTAATTTCAAACATTATTACAGTTCAAACTGTTTTTTCTTATATTAAACTGCAATATTCTGTTATGATTACCAGATGATGGTATGTCTATCACATACTATTGCCTATGACTCAAGCTCTCCCCTAGAGTGCATTAAAAAAATGCCTGTTACTAATAGTTTTATCTGGTCTATGACTCAAGTCTATGATTCAAGCTCTCACATTGGGCCATATTTTCAAAGAAGTAGCAAAATAGCTTTTGTCATTTGTAACGACTTTTCAAAGTATAGTGTCGTTGGGATCATAAATATTTTCAGAGAGTGTCTGTTGGGATTGGAAATATGTTATTTGTCCTGACTGAAATTGTCGTATATAACGGCAAAAAAATTTCTTAACTAACGACAAAAAATGTCTTAA
This sequence comes from Rhinophrynus dorsalis, assembly GCA_037306005.1. Classification (NCBI taxonomy): domain Eukaryota; kingdom Metazoa; phylum Chordata; class Amphibia; order Anura; family Rhinophrynidae; genus Rhinophrynus; species Rhinophrynus dorsalis. The sequence goes on along the minus strand of CM074724.1, from coordinate 223,795,280 downwards.
ATGTCTTAACTTACAACAAAAATGTTTTAAAAAAATGTCTTAACTAACTACAAAAATGTCTTATAAAATGTCTTAAATAACGAAAAAATGTCTTAATTAAAGACAAAAATCTCACATTCAGAACACATTCCCTCCACTTTTTTCTTAAAGTACAAATTTTGTCTTTTGAAAGACATTTTTTGTTATGACAAATTTTCTTTTCCTCTATGTGACGCTAGAGAAGAGTTTAGCCACGCCCTTGTCCCGCCCCTTTGTCCGTCAATTCTGGAGTTGTGTCGTACACAACGGACATTACTAGTTTTTTGTCGTATACTCTATAGAAAATATGTCGTTCATGCATTCAATTACTTATTTTTGTCTTTCATGCTACAATTTTTTGTCGTTATCCCTTTGAACATATGGCCCATTGACATACCTGGGAACTTAACAGGCAGGGCTACCCGGAGGACAGCCCTGCCAACGCCGATCGGGGAGTGAAATGACGCGATTCGCGTCATAAAAGGGGCGGGGCTTAGTCGCGAGGGGGGGCGGGACAAATTTTTTTTTTTTTTTAAAAAGAGGTAAAATATATGTGGAATGCGGGTAAGAGGGCGGGGAGTGGGAGGAACCTGTGCGGGATGGAGAACAAGTGGGCAGAGTTTTGCCTGCCCGGAAATTGAGAGACTGCCCCGGAGACCCGGTAATTACCTGTGAAATCCGGAGTCTCCGGGGCAAAACCGGAGAGTTCCCAGGTATGCCCATTGAGTGAATTTAAAAAAAAAAAAAAAAGCCAGTGTTTGAGTTGGAAAAATGTTTGTGCTGTAATACATTTTGAATGAAACATTTCCCAGACATAGGTGAGTATACCCTTTTTGATTCAACAGGAAAAGCCCTAAAACATATTTGCTTTATAAAATAACATGTTTCTCCTTTAAATTGAGATTAAAAGGGCAAGTAAATTGTTAAAATAATCTGATATAAAGAGTATGCTTTCTCTGTATACTGCCACTGAAAATAAAAGGTAAACAATTTAAATAAAATTCCCCCTGTTGAGTATGAAGCTTTGCATCTGTCCAGTTTGGATTATTTCTATTTTACAAACCTTTACATTTGCTGTAAATTGTTTTGATCCATTAGTCCAACCCTATGAAGTTGCAATCATGTTGTTCTTGTTCCAGTGACTGCTACCTCAAACGTATACAGTCGTTTGCAAGTAACACTGTGCACCCTGGGAATAGAAGCAATCATTCAGGTCTTTGAACCCCTCAGGCTACTAAGCAGTTGACATGATATCACTAAAACAGCCATTGAACTCTAAAGTGCAATACTCTAATACCATTAACCCTGCTCTAAAATAAAGGCCATTGGACATATACAATACACTAACATACTCTTAAGGAAAGGAAAACAGAAAATGTGAGGTTAGATCTCTCATTTATCTAGCTCAATTTCAGTACTTTAACAATACATTCGTGTTGGCAATCATTGCTTGAAATCAGAAAAAATTTAAAATGTCTTTACCCCCTTCTACTAAAGAGACATCTCACTCTATTTCCAGCTTATTACTTCTCCTTAACCCCTTGAGAATTCAATGTGTTAAGCAACACATTTCACACCTCTCCGTTCCCAAGGGATAATACACCTCAGCTGCTGCTGTTGTGATATAGCATGGGAGATACACCTTAGGGGAGATTCACTATGCAGTGATAAAGAGGTGATAAAGTAGAGATGACGTCTCCAGTTTATCACTTCTCAAATTCCTATGTTATTCTATGGAGCCTAAGCACAAAGATTTCTTCAAGCCATCGCCACTTTATAACCTTTTTATCACTGCATAGTGAATCTCCCCCCTTGCAATTTAACTAATGATACAACACATATTTAATGATAATAGTTCCCCCTCTTTGTTTCTGTCACAACTCATATAAGGTCACTTTCCAGTTTTCAGATGATCTGTCTCAAAACTGTTTTAAAGAGAAACTATCACCCCAGCTAAAGTCCACCCCACCTAATTAGGCATCTAGCAATAAGCTTAAAGCGGAATTACCACCCCATAGCAACATTGCCCTACATCATTCCCCATCGGGCGACTAGCTGCTCAGTAGCGCTAGTCGCCAGAATTATTACCACGTTATAGAGAATTCGCCATTGTTCTGGGGCTAACAGGCAGGACGGAGTGCAGTCATCTTTCCATAGTGATGTCTGCCCACCTGCGCTGTCAGTCCTTTTTTGGAGCTGAACAGCTCCTAGCAACGCCTCCTAGAGCCGACTGGGACTGACAGCACAGGAGTGCAGACGTCACTATGGAAAGATGTCTGCGCTCTGTCCTGCCTGTCAGCCTGTCAACCCCGGAACAATGGCAAATTCTCTTTAACTGAGCAGGTAGTCGCCAGATGGGGAATTATGTGAGGCAATGTTGCTGTGGGGTGGTAGTTCCACTTTAAAGTGGATGTGTCACATATATATAACATAGCATAAATAGTTAGCCTACATAACAAATACTAATAAAACATTCTACTTTTTTTTTAAAGTGGAACTTTAAGGTAATAGCAAGTCGCCATGCATTCATTAAACGCATGGCGACTAACTTGAAAATAGATCTCTTACCGTTAAATAATAGCTCTGTCTAAAGTAATTTGTCCTGTTTCGGGACTGATGGGCAGGTTAGTGTAGTCTGTGCGTCTGCGCCTTCAGTCCCTTCAGGTGACCATATGGTGCACTGCAGTCTACTCAATGGAGACCGGGTCTGACGGCACACAGACAAGATGTCTGCATTGTAGCCTGGGTTCTGGTCTCCAAATGGGATGGATTACTTTAGACAGAGCTATTATTTAACGTAAGACATCTATTTTCAACTTAGTCACCATGCGTTTAATGAATGCATGGCGACTTAGTATTACCTGAAAGTTCCGCTTTAAGATTTATTTTGTGTAAATGGAACTTAGAAAGTCTGGGCTGCAGCTGCTTCCGCATAGACTGTGGTTACCTGCTCTGTACCCGCAGTTCGTCCCTCTACCTCTGCTCTCCTCTCTCCTCCGATGACAGAGGCTTCTGTCTGTAAGCTGGAGCGCTCCCATTGGCAGAGATCGATATCTAGCAAATGAGACCACTCCAGCTTACAGACAGAAGCCTCCGTCATTGGAGGAGAACAGAGGCAGAGCAGTCTATGCGGAGGTAGCTACAGCCCAGACTTTCTAAGTTAAATTTACACTAACAAAAACTTAAAAGAAAATAACAATAATACCGTTTTATTAGAATTTGCTATGTAGCCTAACTATTCATGCTATGTTATACATATGTGACACATCCACTTTAATAATCAAACTGTTATGTAGAATAAAGACAGCGTTAGTCAAAAATCCTATGTCAGGCGACACTGACGGCCAGGCAACAGCGCAGACATCTTTGCTTACAGACGTCTGAGTGCCTTCTCTGTCAGTCCCAGTCTCCTCTAGGAGGCATTGCATGGTACCTTAAGGTACCAGAAAGGACAGACGACGCAGGTGCGCAGGTGACTCTAGAGCACTGTTACCTGGCCATCAGTGTCATCTGAGGAAGGATTTATGACTAACGCGGTCTTTATTCTGCATAACAGTTTAATTGTTAAGCTTATTGCTAGATGCCTAATAAGGTGAGGTGGACTTTAGTTGGGTAATAGTTCCCCTTTAAGCCACTTCTGAGTCCTGAGCAAAGTATAAAGTAGCTTGGGCCCTCAATCCTTGTATTGTAGCATGGTCTCCAATTCATCACTTTACAATAATTGTACCTGATTTTCCATCCTGCTAAAATGTGCTTACACATAGATTCACTTAGTGCTAAGTGCTTACTCCTACAGTAGCTTGAGAAAATATTACTTCTCCACAACCATCTTCACATAATGCTGAATTTTTTTCATCTGGCTTCACACATTGAACAGATTGTATTGTGTGTCCCAGAGCATCATTGAGAGCTAGAAACATGATGATTCAAACTGTGTTGATCTGTTGTTAAAGGGATAGAAATACTTAAGATGTAAAAAATATATATGTTGTGTCCCAGTGTATTTATAAAAAAATTTGTTAATTGAACCAAAAATAAAGCCAGTTTTAGGGATTAAATCATAACGCCAGGTATAAACTGTTCTTATTGGAAGTATATAATACTGCTATGTGTGCGAATATATATTCACAGGTGCGAATATTCACAGAATATTCACAGAATATTCTCAGACGTATTTATAAACGTGACTTTATTTCTTTGTAAATATGACCAGGCGTTGTGAATTTTAGCAATAATTCTTAAGAATACACTAAGAAGGCTTTTTATACATCCCCCCCTTATGTCTCAGAATAAAACAAGGGCACTCCCACTGCTGAGAGATATTTTATTAAAAAAATATAACAGCTCAAACTTGAATTTTTTAGGTGCAATATCACAGTGGCCTGAAAATTTACAGTGGCGCTGTTGCTACACCATCCTATGGCGATTTATGGTCTACGGACCAGTGCTGTCCATAGGATGGTGTAGCAACAGCGCCACTGTACATTTTCAGGCAACTGTGATATTGCACCTAAAAAATTCAAGTTTGAACTGTTATCATTTTTTAATAAAATATCTCTCAGCAGTGGGAGTACCCTTGTTTTACTTAGGGGGATAAACCCAACAACATATATTTTTTTACATTTTAAATATTACTATCCCTTTAAAATGTTCAGCTTTGGCTATTTTATTGAGTTTATAGAAAACATATGTTGATCCATTACAGTTCATCATAACTGAAAGACAGTGTCAAGAAGTTTACAATGTCATTGATCAGTTATTGTAATTGTGTTGGCTTAGGGCACAGCCACACTGTTACTAATTATAATTACTGGTGAGCCTTGTGATATTCGGTCCCATTCTGTGGATCTGAGAATCTACAGCTGTGCTTTTTAGATTGTTAATTTTGGTCCTCATTATAACAGAAAACACGATTTTAGTTATCACTCATAGACAGAGAAGAAGACTAAGAATTATAATAGGGGTTTTATTAAACAAGATAAACGTCTTTTTTTTTGTTTAGGTTAACCCTTTGCTCTGCAAAGGGTTAGGTAAATACTTTTAAAAAGTGTGATTATGTATTCATATATGTTGTAACTCTTCACTGCCCTCCTCTCATTTTATCACATTACCTAAAGGGGTTATTTCCATGGTAACAACCTGAGGAATAGAAAAAGCAGACTACCTTCTTTTGATGCATTAGGTTGCTACCACATATAATGTATACAGTTAACCATCAATCCTGTGACATACAGTGATTGATAATACCGTCAGTTATACATTTAAACAGGTTAATTTGCATGTAAATTAGTTTTGCCATGAAACTGGACAGAAAAGGAAGCTTTGATATGCAGATGGTCCATTTAACTCTTTGAGTTCACCCCTCTGACATGCAAAGAGTTAAGATACTTTAGGCTATACCAGATCAGTTTGATCTCTAGCACTAAGATTTTTTTTGGGGACATCATAATAATTCTTTAGTATGGACTACCCCATAATTAATGACCATAAAATTGTTGTCAAAAATGTGATTTTCAATGGGCCATACGTTCAAAGGAATAACGAGAAGAAAATGTAGTATAAACGACAAAAATAAGTAAATGTATATATGTACAACATATTTTCTATAGAGTATATGACAAAAAACTAGTAATGTCCGTTGTGTACAACACAACTCCAGAATTGCTGGGCAAAGGGGGCGTGGCAAGGGCGTGGCTAAACTATTCTCCAGTGTCGTATAGAGGAAAAGAAAATAGGTTGTATACAACAAAAAAATGTCTTACAAAAGACAAAATTTGTATTTTAAGGAAAAAGTAGAGGGAATGTGTAGTTCTGAATGTGAGAGATGTATAATAATTGAAGGAAACATAAAACAATCACAATTACCATATCTGTATACAGACATTTTTGTCTTTCGTTAAAACATTTTTGTCGTTACTTACAACATTTCAGTCAGGAATCGTACTTCAATGACAAAACGACATATTTCTGATCACAATTGACACTCTCTGAAAATATTAATGAGCCCAATGACACTGTACTTTGAAATGTTGTTACAAACAACAAACGCTATTTTGCTACTTTTTTGAACATATATCCCTATAAGTAATATAGCCCTATGCGTAAACACTTAAAGGGATAGTAATGTTTCATAATAAAAGCAGCTCTAATTAATCATCATAGTATTTGGACTTTGGAGAGTGTTATTTCAATTCTGTCAGAGTTGTAGTTCAGGTGTAATTCAATGACAAAGTGTCCCCCCTCCCGCCCCTTTTACTGATGTAACACTGCTCAGCCAGACCAGAAGGGAGGTGCCCAGGTAGATTGCAGAGAGGGACAATCTTCAATTAAGATAAGGGAAAAACCTGACAAGCTTGTCAAGGGGGGCAGGGCTTTCATTGTTTTCAATGAAAGAAGATTGTCCCCTGCTGTTATCTGTCTGGTCTATTTACTGCATTCCACATCTGAGAAAAGATGGCTTACACTAGGTAAAAGGGGCAGGAGGGGAAACTTTGCTTGTGAATATCTCTTAAAGCATAAAGGTTTGAGAAATAAGACATGTATCATTCTTCATGTTTTTTAATGTCTACAAAATAAAATAAAGTTAAAATGAAGTATTACTATCCCTTTAAATTATAAATTAAATTAAAGTAGCCTTATTAGTGCACTTGTAGTAATACAAATGTATGAATACTTTAGTACTTGGCGATATTTTTTTATTAGCACTAACAATTATATATTTGAAAACAAGCTTCAGAGTTCAGAGGTGATTCAGTAATAGAAGACATGAAGAAGGAAGTTCCGAAGAGTTGAGTGAAGACTTTTGTCTCTTCTGGCTTAATTGGCGAATGAGATTACAATGCCTGAGCAGAAATGATGTTCCTCCCTGCTCTAACCTGTAATAGTCTGTGCATTTGTACCTATAACAGGTTTTAGCAGCGAGAATGTCCCTTTTTCATACATTGCAATTGCTGTCACCAATCAAGCTGGAAGAAACTAGAAGCTTCACTGGACCATTCATAGTTTGGTGATGCATCAGGTGAACAACCTGGTAAATGTGGATATTCAGACGTACTTTGCAGTTATCATAGCAACACACTCTTTCAATGGAACACTTTTTATAGAATTTACTGCTCTTTTAAAATATAAACTGTCAGTCTAAAAAATACGATATCACTAAATATCAATGTACTCAAGTGTGTGAAAATAAATGACATTATGGCGCCCAGCATTTTGACTTAAATGCCTCCTCTTCTGCCATTCTCTGATTTATATAGGAAAAAAGAAAAGAGGTTGATTAATATTGCCTAATGTTCCCTTATGATGTAAATCAGCCTTCCTGGTGTCTCACCCCATCTTCTCTATCACTATTAGTTTTTTAATTCCTGAGTTTTCTACCTTTCTTTAGCTATATATATATATATATATATATATATATATATGTATATGAACAGTTGTTGGGTGAAAGCACTCGCTCCTAAATATCTTCTTGCCCAGATGCACAATCCCCTGAATTAGGTAGCAACAAAACATAGAAGAGGGCAGCACACGTGGGACTTATTAAAGTTATTCTATTAATGCAATAAGGTGAAAACAAGCTTGGTCAACGTTTCGATCCCCCTCAGGGACCTTTCTCAAGTCCTTCTTGAGAAAGGTCCCTGAGGGGGACCGAAACATTGACCAAGCTTGTTTTCACCTTATTGAATTAATAAAATAACTTAAATAAGTCCCACAGGTGCTGCCCTCTTCTATGTTTTGGTGATATATATATATATATATATCCTATATAATAATTTGCTAAAACGTGTGTAACAACGCAGTCATGCTCAGTAGAGACTGCCCGCGTCGCGGCTGATACAGAGCTATCCAGCTTTGTATCAGCCACGGCGTGGACAGTATCTACTGTGCATGACTGCCCTGAGACCAGCTGCCAGAGGCATTGTGGCCCGTGTAAAGGGCTCTTCAACTAGTATATATATATATATATAAATATATATATATGCTTTCCCTCTTATCTGCCTTTTCTTTTCTTTTTCTCTGTTTCCTCTCAACTCATTTTTCTAGCTTCTATTTTCATTTTTTTCCCGTTTCTCACGTCTTACTCTCACTTGCCCCCCTTTTCTCTATTCTCAGCTTCTCTTTCCTTGATCATCCATCTCTTTGACTTCTCAACTTCCTGTCTCTTCATTCTCCTGTTTCCTTCAACTCCTGCACATTATTTATCCTCTCTCTCCTCTCACAGTATATAGTCTACTCCCTTTTCCAATCCACTCTTTTGTTGAAAGTTTTGCATTGTTGGTTTAGGATTACAACTTTAAGAGGTAGACATCAGCTATGATATTTACAGCTGCCTGGAATAGATTAACGTTGTAGGATTGATTAAAACACATTTTGATAACTTTCCTGTTTAATATAGCATTACAGGCACTTGGGAATGAGATCTGTGATAAAGAGTACATGATAAACAGTTGGAATATGATGCTAAAATACAATGTAGTTGACAATTCTTGACATCAGTGGTTTTCCTGGTTTGATTAGGTTTATTTAAGGATCCTGAGAAAAACCAGGGGCATATAGCAATATGTTTTTTGTTCACTAAACTCTTTACATACTGGAGTCTCTCCCATGATATAGAGTAAGACAACATCATTTTTTGTAATTATAAAATGGGTCACCTCAATATTTTCTTTTAGAGACCCTTATTTCATACTAAAGACATAAGGCATCACCAGCAAGTACTGTGAAGCAGATGCAGTCACACAGAAATCAAAGCATGTGGTCACACTATATTAGCCTAACCAGGAGGATGACAATGGTAGGCCAGGCTAGCAAAATATATGCAGTAGTTTTACTTAGGTGCAGCAGCAGTGCCTATTAGTAGTAACTAATTTGTGAGCAGGCACTCCACTGAATATTCTGAAGTCCCTTGGCTCTGTTCTGTGATATATGCAGTGGCATGAGCATGATGGGGCAGTAGATTTGCTGTGGAGTTGGCTTACTCTGTGTATGCATGCTTTTTCAGTGCTGCCATAATAACACACATGTAGAGCAAGTTTAAAATCTGGAACATTCATGCCAGCACTGTACTGTACTGCCCCTCATTGGCTCTCAGATCCTATTTAATAGAGATTCACAGATACCGATTTTTGAAGACCAAGTACGAGTACCGATACTTTTTTCAAGTACTCACCGATACCAATTACCGATACTTTTTTTTGCGGTCATTTGCCAGTTTTCCAAGTACCTATATGCTTTAGGTACTTGGAAAACTGGCAAATGACCGCAAAAAAAAGTATAGGTAATTGGTATCGGTGAGTACTTGAAATATATATGCACACACACACACACACACACACCACCTCTTGATTCTCCCTTTTTGACTCTTTTTCCCCCTCTTGATTCCCACCTTTTGCTTCATTCTCCCCCTCTTGAGCCCCCTTCTTTTGCCTTGGCTTTTTCTCTCTGTTTTGATCCCCCTTTCTCCCCCTCCTTCTCTTTGACTCTTGATCCCACCCTTTTGCCTCTTTCTTTTTTGCCTCTTCTTGTCCCCCCTCCTTCTGTCTCCTGATCCTTCCTCCTTTTGCCTCTTTTTCTCCCTTTTGACCCCACTCTCTGCCTCTTTCACCACCCGCTGCACCATCTATCTTGCCTACCTTACCCTCCTCTGCCGGGTGCTTGCTGTTCTCTCGCGAGCCCCGGCAGAGGTCAGTGTCAGAGCGTTGCTATGGTAACCCGCTGCAACGCTCCGACGCTGCAGGAGGGAGAGAGGTGACCGGGGAGCATTGTAAGCAGCTCCCCGAGCTACCTCTCTGCAGCACCGACCCTGACACAGGGTATCGGTGCTGGCATCGGCCGCATTTGCACGAGTACAAGTACTCGCGCAAATGCTGGTATCGGCACCGATACAGATACCAGTATCGGTATCGGTGCAACCCTACTATTTAACAGAACAGAGGCACCGATTCACATTTAGCTGGAAAGCTATATAATCCTCTTGTCTCTGGGATATGTGGCAAAGGTTGGACTTGTGTTTTTTTTCAGCCTAATTTACTATTTTACAATATCTTTATAGCTTCCAAAGTAAATACAGACAAAAATGTAGTTCCTAGATACAGGAACAGAAAATGGGTCTTGTTATACAAGGGAAGCCATTCTGCATAACTCCCAAGTGTCCCTCTTTAGGAGGGACAGTCCCTCTTTGAGACCCACATTTCTCTGTCCCTGTTCCCTGCTCCCATGTCCCTCTTTTTAGGAGATCAGTCTGTGTGGTGTATATAAGTGTATCACGTTGCTCCACATCAATAATACATTCATGTTTGTTTAAACTTTAGTATATGTGTTTATAAAGTAGTCTGTGTAAATAATATACTTTGTTCTTGCTCTAAACCATTGATTCAAATATATATAGAGGTGTCAATAGATCATGCAGCAAGCTAAAGAAAATCTTGATAATGCCCCGCCCACCAGCCACTCCCCTAGGAACACCACCTAAAAGTGTCCCTCTTTGATAATTTGAAATACTGGGAGACGTGAAATCTAGAAGCTAAATAAGTACAATGCTGGGGAAAACTAGCTGCACCATAGAGGACATATTAAGATTTGCAATGGGTTGGAGACCGCTTTAACATCCTATATTATAATTCGCTAAATAAGTTTGTCAGAAGCCGTCATGCACAGTAGAGATGGCTGCGCACGCTGCAGTCATGCGCAGTACAGACTGACCTCACCGCGGCTGATAAGGAGCGGGGTGCTATGAATTCAGACCGGTGTCCAATCTGAATTAGGAGCTCTCCACTCCGTATCAGCCGCGATGCGGGCAGTCTCTACTGTGTATGACTGCAGCGTGGCCATTGCTGGGTGGCACTGTGGCCCGTGTACATGGGCTCTTCAGCTAGTCTATCTATATAATTTTATGCACTGTATCTGCCATTCCAGGACTATAGTTATCTCTATTACGCCAGAAAGCAGTGTACATTAGTAGATCTGAAAGACATGTAAGCATCAACTGTTTTTATAAAATTGCAGACTGAAACAACATGTAGCAATTGTTTAAATGCAATTAAACACTAATGTAGATATAACTTACTGTTGTGTGAAGGACACTTGCCTAGGTAAGTCCAGGGCCGGCACCACCTATAGGAGAGGTAGGCCCCGGCCTAGGGCGCACATTCTTTGACCAAGTCAGTGGCATAGCAGGGGGGGGAGCCCAGAAAATGTTAGCCTGCCCGTCTCAAAAAAAAATTACTTTTCGGTGCCCTCCCTTGGCTGGCTATTTTTTTAATGTAGCACAGCAATGCCCGTTTCTCTCTCCCCCTCCGCTCATCCAATCCTGGACCAGGATTGAAGGAGTGGAGGGGGAGAGAGAAAAGGGCATCGCTGTGCTACATTAAAAAAATAGCCAGCCAAGGGAGGGCACCAAAACATACTCACTGGGAGAGAGGTGCAGCGGGAAGTAATGGTCAATATTTATTCTCTCGAGAGAGAGAGAGGAGACGTGCACCGGGAAGAGTAAGTGGAAGGGGGGTCAAGAGGGGATAAAGAGTCAGATGGGGGAAAAAGTGTCAAAGGGGGATCAACAGTCAAGAGAGGGATCAAGAGTCAGATGGGGGAGAGAGTCAAAGGGGGGATCAACAGTCAAGAGGGGGAGAGAGTCAAAGGGGGGGAGTCACGTATAGAGAACAGACACTCTGACACACTGATACACATATAGAGAAGCACACACACATACTTACACACTGATATCCTTACAGCGACTCACACACACTGACACACTTTTACATACATATAGGGAACACACACTGACACACTTATATACATACAGGGAACACATACTGACGCACACATACACATATAGAGAACACACACACAAACTGACACTTATACACATATAAGGAACACACAAACAGACTGACACTTAAACACATACAGGGCAGGGCATGAAGGGGTAGGACACAAGGGGTGGAACCAAGGGGCGGCAAAATTAGGTTTTTCCTAGGGTGGCAAAAATCCTTACCCTGGGTAAGTCCTAGTGATAAGCAAACTATTAGCAACTTATTCCAAGAAATATTTCCCCTTTAAAGTTGATAAGGTCATGTCCTTGGTTGCCTGATCCTTTTTGAGAACATATGATTTTCCATCTAAAATGAGCTGTATTTTCTACGTTTGTTAAAGGGGAACTATCACCCTTATACAAGTTTACCTTATTGTAATCCTCATATAGAGATAAGCTTTAATCTTTCTTTCTTTTTTTTTTTGTAAAAGAAGCATGCCATGGCAAAATTTACATTATTAAAAAATGAGCCTATGCCTTACTTCTGTTCCCTCCCCAAGTGCCGTCTTTTTCCAACCAGCTTACAAGGAGAAATCCTCCGTCATCGGAGGAGGTAACAAAACTTAAAATGCGTCAGTACTTTGATGTTCTAATTTAGAAACAATACATTTCTTAGAGAACAAAGGTAATATATAGAACATTTTCTTGTTTTTTCATTAATTAACAGAAGTCTAAATTCTGCATTAGGAAAATCATTTTCTTTTCTATTTTCTACTACAAAAAGTAGGCAAGTCTGGATCAACTGATTTATATTTTTCATATTACTGCTGGTAATAGCCTTCTGTTTAAAGCTTTCAAACTATAAAAACCAGCTGACTATATTTCATAGTCCCCTATGGTTTGGCACAAATTCACATTCAATGAAATTTATTGAAATGCAAGTTTGCATTGAATTAACCCCAACATGTATGGTTACAATGAGTTTCTATGGCTCAAACTGACATTTATTATATGAATACACTGCATTTCCTAGATGCGCTTATTCTTTCTTGATTTTTACTTGGATTCCTCTCCAAATGCTCTTCTGCCTGTGCTTTGTGAGCCCATATGTGTCACTTGTTTTGATAGACCAATCCTGTTTCCATTGTATTCTGGTTTTCATGGTTTCAGAGCAGAGTTTAGCAGGAATGGGCTTTGCACTCTGAAGAATGCTAACTACAATGCTCTGTTATAGCCGATAATAAATTTAGTCTGTTCATCAGGAAAAGGGTTAATTATCTTCAGAGGAACACAAAGAAACTGACATGTTTAGCTCTTTCGCCGAAAAGAAGATAGTCAATAAGTCACAATGTCAACTTCACACTGAGAATAGGATTGTTCTATTTGCATCAATTCTGTTCTACAAAGAGAAAATAGGACTGAGGGCTGTATTCAACTTACCATAGGGAACAAATAAAACTCTTTGTATATTTAAAGCGGAACTATCATCGAAATTAAATTGCCCCTCAAATCCTTATTAACATAGCGATAAGCATATACATACTTTTATTATGCTGAGTAAGTCTGGAATTAATGAGAAATACAAGTCCATTCCACAAGCATCAGTGGGCAACAGCGAAAACATCTTGCAGAAAAGGCATCTGCAAATCTGCACTGTGTGTCCCGTTCACCTTCAGGATTGGTGACTAGAGTTCCTTTGTACCTTAAGGTACCGGAAGGGACTGACAGGTATAGGTGCAGAGAGAGCTTATTGCAAGATACCTGCTGTTGATTCCTGTCGAACAAGATCTATTTCTCACTAATGCCAGGTTTATTTAGCATAATAAAAGTATGTATATGCTTATTACTATGTTAATAAGGATTTGGGAGGCAATTTCATTTTTCATTTTCAATTTTCATTTGGTGAGATTTCTGCTTTAAAGGGGATCTCTCTCACCTATAAAAGTTAGTCTTATTAGGTAGAGTATATAGTGCTAATGTCGAAAACTTTATTTTTTTAAATGCTATTTGGGCCAAAATTATTGCCCTGCACCCTACTTCCGCATACACTGCTCTTGCCGCAGTCTGCCACACTGCCTATGCTCCCTTCCCACCACCCAGCCTCCTCCGATGACAGAGGCTTATGTCTATAAGCTGGAGCGATCTCATTGGCAGAGATCGATATGTAGCCAATGAGATCACTCCAGCTTACAGGCAGAAAGCCTCCGTCATCGGAGGAAGCTGGGTAGTGGGAAGGGAGCAGAGGAAGAGCGGCAAGAGTAGTGTATGAGGAAGTAGGGTGCAAGGCACTCTATAAGCAATAATTTTAGCCCAAATAGCTCTTTTTTTTAAAATAAATAGTGCTTTCAACATTAGCGCTATATACTCTACCTAATAAGCCTAACTTTTATAGGGGTAAGAGATCCCCTTTAAATGGAATTGTTAACCCCTCAGATACCAGCAAGGTCTCCAACACATTGTTTTGCAATGTTTTGGGGTCCTGTCTAACGTTCAAGGGGTTCAAAATCTCATTTAAATAAACAAATACATAAATAAGAATTTGGGAAAATGTTATTTATCCCCTAGAGTGCTGTTGGTTTGTTCTAGAACTGAACCACTTTAGCTCCCTGCATACAGCCTTATCCTTCAACAGTAAATAGATGGAAGTGGAACCAGTATATGATAATTTTGTTTTAAAAATATATGTCAATTACATTGATAAATTCATGTAGCTTGGTCAAACATGAAAATAGCATAAAAACATTTTCTGAAGATTCAGTCTAAACTAGGCAAAATGCTTAGTTTTATTTTTAAAATCCATCATGATAACATCGTTTGAACTAAAGCATTAGTTGCAATGTAGTAACACACTCAGTTACATTAAATAATTTAGGATGCCTGTAGGTTTATAAAGTGCAAAGTTACAGTGGCAATATAAAATCATTCTACCCATTATTATTGGTTTTCAAAGCATCTGCTGTTATTCCTACAAGATCTGTCTAAGAGATTAAGAAAAACCTTCTTGTATGTGAGTTTCAGCTATTGGTTATAGAATCTCTAAGTAAAAACATTATGATATTCTAATAAAAAGGAATGAAAGCTGTAAAGTATATTTTGCAAACCTTATACTTACAAGTGACCTTATTTTAGTAACAAAGCTATTTTTTTCTGTTTTTCCATGCTTGCACAGGTTGAAATTGTTCTCGACGAGCCTCTCTATGGATTTTTTGTGTTCATTTGATCAGTGATGTAGACCTGGAAAAAGAACCAATTCACATCTATAATGATAAAAGTGTTATAAAACCAATGCAGACTCCCATTATGTAGAGTAGGAAGGGCTGATTTTAGGTTATGCCAATGACCATACCTGGGAACTCTCCGGATTTGCCCCGGAGACTCCGGTTCTGACAGAGCTTTACCAGGTCTCCGGGGCAGAGGCAGATTCCTCCGGATGTGGAGAGTTTCTATTGAAACTCTGCCACATCTGCTTTTTCTCCCGTTGTGCCTCCGTCCCCAGCCTTCTGTGTGACACATTTAACCCTCTGAGTGCCAGAGTGGTACGGAATGCATTGCTTTGCAATGCATTCCGTACCACTTTGGCACTCAAAGAGTTAAATCCCCCCCAACACTCGAGTTAAGCCACGCCCCTTTTTGACGCTATTAGCGTCATTTTTGTTACCCCCTGCTGAACAGAGGACTGGACTACCCTCCGGGTAGCCCTCAACTGAAAGTTCCAAGGTATGCCAATGACCCATTCCTTTTTTTACCAGATATTACATGAGAAAAACAGGACATTATACCAGTACATGCCACCATTCTCCCAGCATGTTGATATACAATGACAATAGTGGAAGAAAGCTTAGCTTTCTAGTGTCATGGAACCTTAAATTGCACTACTAATGTCATGTAATACTCTGCTGGTGTCATGTAATAGTATATTGCTCTGACGGTCTTAATAAGGGTGCATTTCCTTGATAGTCTCAATGTGATGGTGTAATGCATCACAGGTATTACCCTACTGGACACATGTCATGATGTGTTGGCCTGCTGATATCATGCAATAATTTGTTGTTATCACATATTATTGCTTGCTGGTTACATTTAATAATCTTGTAATACAGTTATCATGTATTATTCCTTTGCTGGTTTAATTTAATAGTCTTGTAATGGCGTCTTGCCCTGCTAGTCCTCTTATAGCTTGCATGTTGCTTTAGTGTATTGGTTTATAGTTTGCTTAATCATCTTCCCATTCCTGTCTTTCTGGTGTTTCTGTTGCCCTTTGGCCTGTCTGCATTTATCGTCCTTCCTTATTGCATCTTAACAAACATCTCAGACAACAATCTGCATATAGACAAATCTCAGGCAAAATGACAGCCACTAAAGAGGTGACCCAATAACTAATGCCAAATCTGAATAATGACAGGAAAAAGAGGGGTAACCAGGTCAACAGGCCAGATGTTCCTCTCCTGTTAAAAATCCTTTGCACAAGTTTAGTCAATCTTTGGATTCTGGCTGTTGGGGCCTACGACTCCTATTATCCCCAGGCTGCCACAGCTTTAGGTCCAAAAAACCCTAAAGTATCTTGCATGATTCAGAAGGTTGCATATTTCAAAAGTTTCGGCTTTTGAACACTCTCCCTTGTTGTACTGTATTATTCCTGTTTACTTTGAGAAATAAACCACAGTACATTTAGCCATATGTATTAATTTGCTTTATTATGTTAACCTAATTGATTCACTTGCACTTTATTTCATAAAGTAAGTTAATGTCCCACAAAATTGTTGTCATAAATTGAACTAATGTGCTGGAAAATATTATTAAAACAAAGAGAATTAAAGGGTAATGAGTGGGCTAGATAATGGCAAATACATTGTGGTGTTCATAATCAATGTCATTCCTGAGTCCAATAAGATATTGTTTTTATACTTCTTAACCCTTTGAGTGCCAGAGGGGTAGCTGACGCATTGCCAAGCAATATGTTGGATATCCCCTAAAACTCAAAGGGTTAAGAAGAAAATCAGTGTATCTCAGATATTCTATTTTTTTTTTCTTTTAGTGCTTAATGGGAGATTTTTCTTTATCATTTTTAAAAAGGAAACTGTAAAGCTGTAAACCAAATGTGTCTGTCTAGATTAGGTTTATGACTATGGAAGTCAACCTTTAGCTTTCCAGATGCTGTAACTACAGTTCCCATAATACCCAACCATGAATGGAGTTGTCGTCTAGAACAACTGTAGAACCAAACATTGCCTAACCCTGCTGTAGGCAATGTAAACCCTTTAAGATGTTAGACCACAATTGCAATCATCCACAGCCAGCCAATGGTAAGAGCCAAGGATGGCAAGAGTTGTAGTCTAGCTATGGATTAGAGCCATAGACCCCCCAACCAACAAACACACACACACTGGTTCAAATGTTGTCAGTCTCCAATGTATACAAAGTCATGCTCCCACTGGTCCAGCAATACTGCTGAATTCAAATTTATGCCAATACCAGCTAGTGATATAATTGACCATCTCCTCAACCAAAACTAAAATCACAATCTGGGCTTGACCAGCTCGTCCCAGTGGATTAGTGCTACGTTGGAAATACGTGGAAATAAAATTTTTGGTATTATCTAATGCCCAGGAAAAGTGTTCCTGTGCAACTATGTAAGTATTAAATGTAAGTAATACCAACTGTCCAACTTGCTCACCAGCTTCAGTCTGGTTTTCATACAAATCACTTAACAGTCACAGATGAGTGGCATGAACCATGGTGTACTTACTATAGCTAGATTCCTAGATTTTGCAAAGGCCTTCAGTAGAGTAGACCATAATATTCTGATAAATAAGCTCAAAAACACAGGCATAAATAATCATTCTTTAAACTGGTATGCACTGCACAGGTATTTACTTAAAGGGATAGTAATACTTCGTTTTAACTTTATTTTATTTTATAGGCATTAAAAAAACATGAAGAATGATATAAGTCTTCTCTCTCAAACCTTTATGGTTTATGAGATATTCACAAGCAAACTTTCCCCCTTCCACCCCTTTTACCTACTGTAAACAATCTCTTCTCAGATGTGGAATGCAGTCCATAGACTGGACAGATAACAGAAGGGGACATTCTTATTCCTATGAAAACAATGAAATCCCTGCCCCCCTTGACAAGCTTTTCAGGTTTTTCCCTTATCTTAATTGAAGATTGTCCCTCTCTGCAGTCTACCTGGGAAGCTCCCTTCTGCCCTGGCTGAGAAGTGTTACATCAGTAAAAGGGGCGGGAGGGGGACACTTTGCTTGTGAATATCTCTTAAACCATAAAGGTTTGAGAGATAAGACTTATATCATTCTTCATGTTTTTTTAATGCCTACAAAATAAAATAAAGTTAAAACGAAGTATTACTATCCCTTTAAGCATATGAATGGTTAAAGGAGCTAGTTATAGACCTTATTTATTAAGTTTAAAAAATAATCCAAAATAAAACAATATTATTATATGCACAATTAAAATAAAGCCCAATGTGTTTCGTGTTTAAAATAATACTTTCTCAAGGGTAAAGTGGAAATATTTAGATATGCTAAATATTTTCACTTTACCCTTGAGAAAGTGTTATTTTAAACACAAAATGCATCAGGGTGTTATTTTAATTGTGCATATAATAATATTTTATTTTGGATGAATTTTTTAAACTTAAAGGGATAGTATTACTTCAAAATTACTATCCCTCATATTGTAGCCCTTAATAAACTGAGTTAAATGACACCAGCGGCATCTCTCAAACCTTTATGGTTTAAGAGATAGCCGCTTTCAAAGTTTCCTCTCCCCTGCTGTCAGCGTTCTGCTGCCAGCAGGAGAATCCGGGCTCTGAATCAAGCGGAGGCTCTAAAGCAGAGCCAATATCTCTTTATGGAAGGAAAAATGATTAATTGAAACGTCTTCTATGTGTTTTTGGTAACCAAGCACACGTAGAAGACTGTTTCAATTAATCATTTTTCCTTCCATAACGAGATATCGGCTCTAAGAGCCTCCTCCTGTCCCAGGACCGGATTCCCCTGCTGGCAGCAGAACGCTGACAACAGGGGAGAGGAAACTTTGAAAGCGTCTATCTCTTAAACCATAAAGGTTTGAGAGATGCCGGTGGTGTCATTTAACTCAGTTTATTAAGGGCTACAATATGAGGGATAGTCATTTTGAAGTAATACTATCCCTTTAATAAATATAGTCTATAACTAAATTCTTAAACCTTGTGAGAGTGCTGATTCTATGTGGAGGAGATCCCTTGGAGATGATCATTTGATTCCAGATGTGCACTTAATCGCTTTGGTTCTGGTGAGCATAAACATACAGGGGGTCTTGTAAACTGACAGCAAACAGATGTGCTCTTAGAGGGTCCTCCGCCCTTTTTCCTTCTTTTTGTCTTTCCACTATTGTTTCACCTTCTATCGGTGCTTTGGATGGGCAGTGACCTCTTTAGAGCAGAGAACAGAGAAAAAGATTCTTCATATCTACCCGTGCAAACATGAAAAACCCCCAGAACTTTATTTAAAGGGACAGCACATCTTGAGAGGGAGTGTTCTCACTATTTGAATTAAGACCATTTTCTGAGTTGGGACTTCTTTGTACTTTGTACTTTTGTTCCTAAGATCTAAATACTTATTTAATAATTGGAGTAAATTGTAGCAATCTCGAGTGCCATAGCATTTGTCTTTGGTTTCTCTACACTTCTTATAACCTCTTCTCCACAGCCAGCGATTCACTTACTATTCCAAACTACAAGAAATAAGTGGGTCAGTCTGCCTTCCCCTACAGAGCTCACCAAGGCTGGCATAACCTACCTGAAAAAATCAAATAGTCTGCTAGTTTAAAATCCCTAATAATAACTGATTCTTTGTATTTAAAAACAACATGCAACTGCATATAAATGTTAATGTGAATTTTTTCTTTTCTTGTTTTCAGTCGTTTATAAATATTTAACTTTTGTATTGTAAGTGCTCCCCAGGACCTACTTGAAAATGAGAGAAATCTCAATGCAATTTTCCTGGTAAAACAGTTTCTAAAGAAATAACATTTGTGAATACATTGGGGGAGGTACATTAAGATGATAAAGTGGAGATGACTTCTCAAATGATATGGCTTCTCCAGTTCCTATGTTATTCTATAGCGCCTATGCACGAAAGTCTCTCCAACTCTGAAGATATGAGTGCGTAACCCCCAATGTGTACACTAAGCATGGACCGTATATGTTATGATGACCATTCCTTGCCTCTCTCTCTCTTTCAGGGGAGGGCTGGCAACATATGGCCCAGTGGGCAAATACAACCAAGTGGCCCATTTCTATTATCGTCCGAGCCCACTCTCCCAGCCCACCCCTGTTTCGTTAATTTTAAAATTGTTCTTCATGTTGTGATGTAAGGCAAGTGATACCACAGAGCTTACCGTTGAAATGGGACTACAATAGTGATACTACAGTGTTTACAATTTAAGTAAAACTACATTATTGATGCCATAGAGCTTACAAGGGAAATGGGCTATACTACTAGTGTAGCTCTATTTGGATTGCAGCTCTGCATTATCATTTGTATTTAGATTAATTTCATATGTAAGCGCTGTTGTATCACTAGTTTAGCTCCATTTACAAGTGGGAGATTGAGTGAGGTAGTGGCCCACCAGCCCAGACACATGACCAGCCCAGGGGGCAATTGCCCCCCTGCCCCCCAGGCCAGCTCTCCCCTGCTCTCTTTGGTTGGACACAATGATCTGTCTGCTATTGACTGAAGGAAACACATATTAATTAGAATACAGTGATTTCAGGTAAGGCAAACTTATGGACTGGAGAAATCTCTTTCAGAAGAGAGACTTCCCTCACTGATGCTAATTCCTCATGACTGTTTAGTTTTAGTTAAACACACACTAAACAATATCCTGCAGCAGTGACCTACAGCCCTGTGCATTACATTTCTAAGTAGTAAATACCTATCTTTGGATTTTCCAGTGGCCAGCTGGCTTTCCATCTGCTTGTGCCACAGCACTCTGTCCTCTTCACTGACATTATAAAGTTCATATTGATTTCCTGGTTAGCATCTTCTTTCATCTGCTAACACCCTTTCAACCCTTTGAATGCCAGGGAGGAATACAACATATTGCAAAGCAGTACATTGCTCACCCATCTGGCACTCAAAGGGTTTACATGTTAATATATATTTATAAGTTTGTTTGTTTTTTTTTTTAAAAAAGCTTTATTGAGGTATATCACAAAACATACAGAGAAAAAATGTAACTTCTAGTCATAAACCAAGGTTCTACAAGAAATCGGGAGTAACATACAAACATATTGAAATATGTAAATAACAATGAAGAACCTTATATAAGTAATTTTTTTAAATATACCCTGAATTAATTAAATATAAACAAAATGTAATATAAATCTAACCCTTTTGCAATACGGTGCACACACACCCCTGGTACTGAAGGGGATTATTGTATGTATTGATGCTTACTTACATAGCTCACTGTGGTTGCAGTGTTTTACATAGTTTAACCCTTAAAACCCTTTTAACCCTTTAAAGGGATAGTAATACATCATTTTATCTTTATTTTATTTTGTAGGCATTAAAAAAATATGAAGAACGATATAAGTCTTATCTCTCAAACCTTTATGGTTTGAGAGATATTCACAAGCAAAATTTCCCCTCCCGCCCCTTTTACCTAGTGTAAGCCATCTCTTCTCAGATGTGGAATGCAGTCCATAGACCAGACAGATAACAGCAGGGGACAATCTTCTTCCTATGAAAACAATGAAAGCCCTTCCCCCCTTGACAAGTTATTCAGGTTTTTCCCTTATCTTAATTGAAGATTGTCCCTCTCTGCAGTCTACCTGGGCACCTCCCTTCTGATCTGGCTGAACAGTGTGACATCAGTAAAAGGGGCTGGAGGGGGATACTTTATCATTCAATTACTCTCCAACTACAACTCTGACAGAATTGAAATAACACTCTCCAAAGTCCAAATACTATGATGATTAATTAGAGCTGCTTTTATTATGAAACATTACTATCCCTTTAAGCAGTGCATTGCATACATCTCTGGTTCTTAAATGTGTAATAGCTGTACAATACAGGGAATAAATACAAGTGCATTATTTAAACAAAATATTAATTAAAGACTATGAAAAAAAATCTGCACAGACCTGATTCTTCATATTGTCTGTTAAGAGTTTATGTCCAAATGTATGTATTAGGATGTGTTATTGTTCCTTTATGAAAGGGCCTTGCCTATGTGCATACCTGGGAACTTTTAATTTTGCTTTCCCCAGAGTGGGACTCCTTTGGTGCCGCTGAGGGAGATGGATGATGCGATTCACATCAAAAAAGGGGGTGGGGCTTAATTGTGAGTGGGGGTGGGGCTTCACTGACCTGCAAAATCTGCAAGGAATACACTGGGAAAGGAGAAGAAATGGGAGAGAAGGAGGAGAAATGGGAGAAACCAAGGGGGAAGGAGCAGATGTGGGCAGAGTTTCAGCCTATGCCTCAGAGACTGGTAATGCAGAGGCAAAACTGGAGTCTCCGGGGCAAAATTGGAGAGTTCCTAGCTATGCCTATGTGTCCTTTATACATGTGCCTGGTAACTTCCAAAATAAGGTGACCTTTTGATGTTTGAAATAGTAACCTGTAGTGCTCCTTATAATGTAGATTAGGGGTAACATAGACCTGCTTGTTGTAACCTAGATGTGCTCCAGTTAGCCCTTGATGTATGGTACCTATAATGTGCTATAACTTAAAGAGCTCACTGCCTGAACGCAAACAAGACAAGCAGGATGGCTCCATTTGCTTTTCTTGTAGACATTGAACTAAAATGTATTAAAAAGGCAGTTAATTAGTCCAAATCATGTAGTAGGTATCACTGGACTCTACTCACCCTGAGATTTTGGCCCTTCACACAGGGACCCTAAGATTTTTGTCAAAACCCTGAGTCTCAGGATCAAACCCTGAGGTTTATATAGCAGTCCGATAAGTCTGTCATATATAGTATACATAGCATTTGTCCACATTTACTGATCCTCATTTTCAGTCTGTATCTAGTTCACACATCCTCAAAATAGACAATAGACATAAAAGAGGTATGCCATAGAAAAAAAAGCCCTAGCCACATTTTGCATAACCATGTTAGTACTGTACATGAAATGACAATATCCAGCTACTGATATAGTAGGTAGTACTGCACTTTTTTCACACTTGATGGAACACCCAAACCTGTGTTCTTTGTCCTCCACTGCTTGACGGTCAATAACTTTGCTTGCTTGCTTGATCTGACATACAATGCACAAAGACCACTCTAGCATTTATCAAGATTAATGTCCCAGTGAAATCATTGGGAGTAAAACATTCCCCAAATGGTGTACTTGTTTTGCTCCAAAATTGCATCTGTTTATGAATAAAGCCCCATGGGTCATACAGTTCTGAAATTACATAAAAGTGAAATCTTTACAATGTAACAAATAGGTGATTTTGAAAGAGTTTTCAAAATCACCCGCAGTATATGTTTGTTAGTCTTTTTTTATTTAACCCTTTTGAGTGCCAGAGGGGTATGCAACTCATTGCATAGCAATGCGTTGCATAGCCCTTTGTCACTCAAAGTGTTAAAGGAATAGTTTAAGAGGTATTTAGCTTTCTCCATTTGTAAGTTTATATCCATTAGACAGTACTGGCAGGCATGTCTCCCAGATACTAGAATTCCATGTTGCTCTCCATCACACCTGCTATTTCCTACCAGACTGTATTCTCTAATATGCATACAGTCACTAATAAATAAAGCTAAATATCTCATAAAGTATTATTTGAAATAAAAATGTCTAATATAAATGTAGGTGGTTTTGCAAGTCTTTCAAAACCACTTACTCGTTACAAAGCGAAAGTCCATGTTAAATGTCATAAAATGATGTGTACAATGTTCACATAATGTTAAATACCTGCACCAGGTATAGTCAACATTTGGACCTCCTGCTGCAGAGAATAAAGCTCAAATATCTAAATATTTCTGCGCCCTAAATACTATATAGTACGTCCTAGAACAGATAAATAAATAAGACACTACAAAATATTTTATAATAATAATGTCACAACTCTATTATGACAAAACCTGGATATAACCCACCTAGATCCTAGAAATATTCAAAGATATACAAAATAGCAAAATCGCTAAAAATATACAGAATGTATGTTATTACACAATCGCTCCCCACTGAGGTTCTTGCTTCACTACAAAAAATAATATTGTTACAAAAGAAGAAAAATGAAACAATGTAGAAGTGTTCCTCGGACAAAGTATCTACTTCGTCATCAGAAAGCAACCACACGTCTGCGGTGAAGCAAAATGTATCCTCCGTGTGGAACAACGCCACAAGAAATCTCTACTACAAAAAATCTCTTCATATACTACCTGACATGCAGCAACATGTGTCCAAAGTTTTCTTTTGAACTACACTGTCCACCATATGGACAGTGTAGTTCAAAAGAAAACTTTGGACACATGTTGCTGCATGTCAGGTAGTATATGAAGAGATTTTTTGTAGTAGAGATTTCTTGTGGCGTTGTTCCACACGGAGGATACATTTTGCTTCACCGCAGACGTCTGGTTGCTTTCTGATGACGAAGTAGATACTTTGTCCGAGGAACACTTCTACATTGTTTCATTTTTCTTCTTTTGTAACAATATTATTTTTTGTAGTGAAGCAAGAACCTCAGTGGGGAGCGATTGTGTAATAACATACATTCTGTATATTTTTAGCGATTTTGCTATTTTGTATATCTTTGAATATTTCTAGGATCTAGGTGGGTTATATCCAGGTTTTGTCATAATAGAGTTGTGACATTATTATTATAAAATATTTTGTAGTGTCTTATTTATTTATCTGTTCTAGGACGTACTATATAGTATTTAGGGCGCAGAAATATTTAGATATTTGAAATTTATGTTTTTTATAACACATAGAGTGATAGTGTTAGTTTTTATTTCTTGTTGACCTTTATAACTATTATATTTTTAAGAGTGGTGGATTTTTTCACTTTGGTGTTTTTGCGCACTTAAGATTTTGTTATATTATTAGAGAATAAAACTAGATGTTCTGAGTTCTATGTTTTCATTCAATGCTGAGTTTCCACACCTGGATTTGCATATTGTGCGGACTGGGAGAGGGGGATCCAGAGGGTTGTGTTGTACAGGTTTTCCCTGACTGAGGAAGGTATTTTCCACTAGTGGGCCCTGGAGATCTGCCTGCTTTGCCAGATTTTTAAAACAGCACTGGCCCTTTAATCCCCAGGACTTAACATTTGTTAATCTGTTTTTCACATGGGCAACATTGTCTCAAAAACAGAAAATTCTTAAAGTGTTAGTAATGTCCAAAAAAAAGTTTTTTTGTATCTAGAAGAGCTTAAAAAGCTGAGCTAAATGCAAAAAAACGTATCTCTCAAACCGCTATAGTCGACACGGAGGCGATTGAGAAGTGCGGAGATCTTGTTACTTACAAGGAATCCCTTCATTGAAATGGTCTAAAACATGTGCCTGGACACATATCTGCATAGCTCACTGAGATAGTTTCCATACTCTCTGGAAAGGCCTCAGCTCTGTCAAAAGCAGAGCGTAGCACTTTGTGGTTCAAGATTTGGTCAGTGGGCCAATCTTCCAAAAAAACTCTTTGGTATCTCTCTTCTTCATAGCAGACAACTTTACAAGCTCTATTTTGTAAACCCCACCACCTCCCTGGTTTGCTACCAGTGCAAGGCATTTTTCTTATTCCCAGAGTTTATTTTACCCAAAGTCGTCTCAGATTTTCGTGTCAACTAGAAAATTGTCCTTCCATGATTTTGGTCTGATTCGTCTAGTAATCAGGAGAAGGAGTTTCATCTGCTGGCTGCAGTACATTGTCTTAAGTACTTTTTCCATTGGATGCAGCCTTTTTTGTCATTCCTGAAGGCCTCCGAGTGGGCCAAGCTGTGTCCAAAGTAACCATTACTTCTTGGATCAAGACCACAATCCAGCAGGTGTATGAGAACAGAAAGAAACCTGCTCCTTTCTGAGTCATGGCACACTTCACCAGATCCGTGGGTGCTTCTTGGGCCTACAAGAATCAGGCCTCTGTTGATCAGCTTGTAAGGCTGCAAACTGGTCATCTGTCCATACTTTCACCAAACCATGTCAATGTCATGTCCTTTTCTGAGGCCAGCTTTGGCCAGAAGGCCATTCAGGCAGTGATAACTGTTTAATTATGTCTATCCTATATTTTCTTTATGCAGAGTCCTGAACCCTTTTGGTTCTTGTTCCTGTTCAGTTGTTTGGTGTGCAAGTTTGGTGTTCTTTGTCATCTGATGTTTATATGGCACCAGTTCGTTTGGGGAATGCTGGTCTAGAGTGGAGGGTTTTATTCTCTTTTTCGCTCCCAAGAATCGTGGTGCATGCTTTGGTATATCCCCATGGTTCCTGTGTTTCACATTGAACTTAAGAGAATCTATGTAATCAAAAAGAGCAATTTAGTAAACTTACCATTAAAACCTTTTCTTAGTCCATATGGTAGTCTCACCCAGAGAAAAAACATGTGGTTTAATTCCCGAGCTGAGGGGTCTTCTTTGGATCTTTGTCCAGGGGATTTCCTTCTTTCCTCTTGCTTTTGTTTCTTTATGCTACTTTGCTATATGTTGAAACTGAGGGGAGGTGGTAAAACTGGAAAGGAAGACGTGAGTCTCCATCACAGAAGACTCTTTTGAAGTACCCTGCCTTCTGGAGGAGGAAACATTGCCCCATAGTTCCTGTGTTCCACATGGACTAAGTTCACTAAAATCCTCTTTTAGATTATATGCAGGGAAATTATTGCACCTTCAAATAGATGGACACCCTCTGATACTATGTTCATAGAAGAATTAGAATAATTATTGAGCAAACCAACTATTACAAGTCTTTTTCTTTACTTCTTTGAATGCTATATATGTCTCTAATGTGTTATGAAGCAATGTGTTGGAGACCTCTCTAGGATTTAAGCAGTTAACCCTTTGAGTGCCAAATGGGTATGCTTCTGGCACTCAAAGTGTTAATTAAAGGCCCTTTTTAAATCTACGGAAATTTGTATTTGCCTCTGTGGTACATTTAGTTTGCTTTGAATTGCTCAGGTTCATAAGTTGATAGTAACACTTAAAACGTAAAAAACAAATATGTTGCAGGGTTTATCCAATGAGTAAAACAAGGGTACTTACACTGCTGAAAGGTGTTTATTCAAAAACTATTTCAACTCAAACTTGAATTTGTGTGGGTGCAGTATCACAGTGGCCTGAAATGGTACAGTGGCACTATTGCTACACCATCCTATGGACACCTCTGGTCAGTTAATCATAAATCTCCATAGGATGATGTAGCAACAGCGCCACTGTACAATTTCAGGCCACTGTGATAGTACACCTAAAAAAAAAGTTTGAGCTGTAATAACTTTTGAATAAAACACCTTTCAACAGTGCAGGTACCCTTATTTTACTCAGGGGCATGAACCCTACAGCATATTTTTTTTTGCATTTCAAGAATTACTATTCCTTTAACCTTCTGAGTGCTAGAGGGGTACCCAACTCATTGCTTTACTGGGCCTTAGATACACCTCTGGGACGCAAAGGATTAATACATGAGCAGAGTTTCCTGCAGTAACATTCATTGAAATGTGTTTAACCCTTTGAGTGTCAGAGACATAGTCAATGCATTACAACACAATGTGTTGGATACCTCTCTGGCACTCAAAGAGTTAAGTTCCAATTTTGGCAGTTTCTTGTTATGCAGATTCAACATGACATACTGGGTGAGTGTACAAATCCACTAGTTGCTGACAATTTCCAAAGCCAACGGCTATGATCCAGAGTATGCACTAGTACATGAACAATATTCTCATTGAGTTGCATTAACCCTATTATATTAGAGAGCTGTTCAGGCCATTGCAAAGCAGTGGTTTACGCCAAGGCTAAATCACCACTGGCCTACAACAAGCAAGGACAAAAATAACAAACAAACAAAAAAGGCTTTAACCCCTTCATTGCTAGAGAGATCTCCAACATATTGCATCTAGCAGCCAAGAGGCAAATTTATTGCCAGTAAAGGGGGTCTCTAAACTGGTGCGGGACGTTGGGATTGCTTTGGCCACACCCACAATTCAAAATGTGGGTGTGACCAGTACAGTTGAAGCAATCCACAAAATCTGGAGCTCTAGGCAGGTGTCTGCTCTACCTATTGGGAAATCAAGCCCTGATTCTTATTCATTATAATTCTCATAATAGTGTCCACATGCATTTCCAAGCTGATAATTAGTTCTCTGTCTTTAATTTTGTGAAGTTTTGAATAAAGTTAGAAAATATTTTGACATTTTTCTGGCACAACATATTTTAACAGGCAATATGTTTTAATCATCATTCTGTTTTCCTGCTTTAACATCCCCTGATATCTAAGTGCATAAATTTGACTAATGCAGAATATACAGATTCAGTCTGAGATACTGAATCTGGTGTACTAAGAAGGAATTAGAAATGGAGCAATTATAGGGCAAACCAGTTGCTCCATAGGTGGCAAATAAAAATGCATTGGAGGCCCTTCCCACATTCAAGTGGTTTCAAAGCCTGTCTGAAGTAAATGGATCATTTTATTTGCCCCTATATTGCAGATGCTTTGCCAAAGAATCCAACCAGTTTTTCTGCTTTTCTTTCTTTGTTTTAAATCACCGGAGATTACATGTAGATATATTGTGGTTTTTAGGTTCTAAGGAGCGAATACATTATTTACCAGGGTGGATAAAAATCGATTATTTTTTTTAAAAAATCAAAAAAATCGGATTTTTATGATTTAAATCAGATTTTTTTGATTTAAAGGGATAGTAATACTTCGTTTTAACTTTATTTTATTTTGTAGGCATTAAAAAAACATGAAGAATGATACAAGTCTTATCTCTCAAACCTTTATGGTTTATGAGATATACAGAAGCAAAGTTTCCCCCTCCCGCCCCTTTTACCTACTGTAAACAATCTCTTCTCAGATGTGGAATGCAGTCCATAGACTGGACAGATAACAGAAGGGGACAATCTTTTTATTTTAATGAAATGCTTTTGGAGGAAAAATCTATCTAAAGATAGTCTTCTATTTAAGATACATTATAGTTTAAAGGTTATTCAGCATGAAATAGTGCTTAGTTATGTACCTGAGGTTGTATATTCATGCAATTATATTTTATGTTATACTAGTTGAACAGCCCGTTACACGGGCCACAGTGCCACTGCCACCCGGTCGCGGTGCAGTCACACGCAGTAGAGACTGCCCGCACCACAGCTGATACAGAGCTGGACGCTCCTTCGGAGCGCCCAGCTCTGTATCAGCCGCGGCGCGGGCAGCCTCTACTGCGCATGACTGCAGCACGCACAGCAGTGTGTACTGTGCATGTCGTGACGTTACACACGATTTAGCGAATTATTATATAGGATTTTATTATATGTTCCAAATATGAGTGATTAATCTATTAAACTAAAATCAGTTCTGATATTGCTGTTTTACTAATCTGACAGGTTATATTCTAAATATGACTTCTTAACCTGGTTGCAAATATTGATGGTTTTAACTACCAGCAAGAATGATTTTTTGCATGTAAAAATCATGATTTAAATCGAGTCTTACTGCCTAGTGATTTAAATAATGATTTAAATCGTAATTTAAATCAACTTGATTTAAATCAAACCCACCCTGTTATTTACAATAAAGCTGTCAGCCACACTGAAATTACAATATTTTCTTCTTCACTAGTAATGTTGCATAAACTTTTCAATATTGTGGGCGAAAATAACTCAGGCTATAGATAAAATTCACATACACACACTCACACATACCCTAATCTAACGACTAACCCTAACCTAACAACTAACCTAAACTCCCCCCTGACAGACCTAACAGACACTGACCTTAACCTAACAGATAGTAGATACTAATCCTTACCTACCCTAACAGATAGTAACCGTAACCTAACAGGCAGTAACGTAACTGACCCTAACCTAACAGACACTAATGAAACTGACCCTAACCTAAAAGGCAATAATGTAACTGACCCTAACCCAACAGATAATAATGTAACTGACCTTAACCTAACAGATCGTAGTAATGAAACTGACCCTAAACTAACAGGTAGTAATGTAACTGACCCTAACCTAACAGATAGTAATGTAACTGACCCTAACCTAACAGATCATTGTAATGAAACTGACCCTAAACTAGCAGCTAGTAATGTAACTGACCCTATCCTAACAGATACTAGTCTAACTGACTGTAACCTAACACCATAGATATTAACATAAGCTAACAGATACTCATCTGATGACATTCTGACCAGCGACATATTGCAGAGGCCATTTTGCTGCCTGCTACATTGTGAGGGTGCCGTAGTGATGCTTGCCATGTAAGCGGCTCCATTTGAAAATTATACTAATATGAAGGAGATCAGGGGATGGAAATGTCCGAATTATGAGATTTGTGTCATAATGTGGGTGGAGCTTAATCAGGGTGGGTGGAATTAGAAGGTAGAAGGGTGGGGTTTGCTCTAAAATGGGCCAGACAGTGGGAACAATATGAATGGGAATGAGCAGACCTGAGTTGTGAGTGGACAGGTTTACTTGTGAACCCAGCAACCCGGAGAATCAGCCCAGTGAGAACCAAAGTCTCCAAGGCATATCCGGAGAGTTCTCAGATACGCTAATAATACACCCCCACTTATCCACGTTCACAGAAGCAAACATGACTTTTTTGTAGCACTCCAGGATTCATCCCACTGAAGGCTTCCTAACAAGACTTTGGGGGGAAAAGTTTGTGGTCATGGAGTCCTGCAAAAAGAATCATGTCTGCCTCCATGGACAGGCTATACAGTACTGAATATGAATTTTTGTGAACATGCATAACTGACTCATAATGGCCATTCGGATTTGATGTGCATATTAAGCTAATGAGAGTTTATTATTTAGAGGGTTTAATGATTCTCTAAAACCTTGGGTATATTTATGTAACACATTGAATTGCAATGCATTGGAAACATCTCCAGCATCCAGGGGCTTAATCAATTCATTGTTACGTTTTTGGTAGCATCAAACGTATTGTTTTGGTGCCTACAGTTCAATATGAAGCTGAGTATTAATACTATAGTTGGTGGTAGTGAAAACAGGTCTGTTTTATATAAAGCAATAAGTGTTCTTACTCAAAGAAGAATCCAAAATCCCATGAGGACACTGAAAATTGCAGAAGTGAAATTGGAAAAAAGAGATTGGAAAATAATAGAACAGGGCTTTGATTTAATGCATCAATATAAATTACGCAGGCTAACCTAAATTAGCAGCTGTCTCCAATGACTGGTAGATAGAAATAGACTTAATTAACCTGTTCAGGTAATGGTGAAGGGGGTTATTCTATGTAGTCCAATACAACATTTTTATTGAGGTGACATAATGGGACTCATGTATGAAGTGCCAGTGCAGCCATATGTCACCAGTCTTTAGTACCAGCGGTTACACTAAGGGCATGCACTGCAGTGTATGATGATTGTACAGCATGGGCAGTCCCTGACAGCCGTAGGCTTATTACCATTGAGCCCTGTACACTTGCCCCATAGCATATGCAGGGAAAATGACAAGTGATTGTACAGTTTTTATTGGTTCATTAGTCCTGCTGCCCTGTGCTGTCCTTGCAAAATCTGTCTCTCTCCCTCTGGGATTTTTGGGATTCTGGTCATTTCTTGGGATACTAATAAAGGTACTTTAGTCCTACATGTGGCTCCCCTTCTGTTGTTAGGCTACAACTCCAGTCTTTCTCTGCCCTTATCATGCTGAGTGTTATGAGGGTTGAAATCCAATATTATCCCAAAAGTTGCACAGTGTTTCTAACAGCACCCAAAAACAGTACACATTGCTGCCTATGGGGCTATTTACACAGATGGCTATGGTCTCACATGTCAGAGCCCAGAAGCAGCATCTCCCATAAACATAGCTGGGAACTCTCAGGGTTTGCCCCAGGGACTCCGGTTTTGACTCTGCATTACCAGGTCTCCATGGCAGAGTGATTCTCCAGGGTGTGAGCAGTTTCTTAAGAAACTCTGCCCATTGGTGCTCCTTTCCTATTGTTCCACCCACTCCACGTCCACTTCTTCTCCTTCCCCAGCCTATTCCCCTATACTTTTACACTTGTCTGAAGCCCTGCCCCCAGTCATGATTAAGCCCCACCCCCTTTTTGACACAAATTGCGTAATTTGTCTTCCTCAACAGCACCACAGGCATTCCCCTCCAGAGAGGCCAGAAGCAAAAGTTCCCAGGTATGTCCATAAAACATAGTGAGGATGCATATAGTCGATCTAAACAACAGCCTGTAGGGCCACTGTGCAGATCATTCACATAGACAATTGTATAACATCTGTGCTCACCTCTATGGCCAAATCAGTAGGACCACATGGACATCAGCGAGTCATGTTTAGGTTATGATGACATGCACAGCACATCATTACATCTCAATTGAATTCCTTCCCTTCCACATTCAACAGCATTATGGGAGAATATGGGTGCATCAGGATTTGGGAAATATTTATTTGTTCCCTATAATGCAGTTGGTTTTGCACCATTTTCTTAAAACATCAACCTCTATCTGTCTATGACTCACTCTGGTATCTGCTCCCTGTTCAGAAAACAGTAGAATGGCAGATTTCTTATGGATACATCTGAGTAACAGAGAGGAGAATGCATGACAGCGATTTGGAGCAAGAACAGGCACTGGAATAAATTTGCAGTCCTTACACCTGCCTAATGTCAATTTCTAAAGATACACATGCCAGAATGAGTCCACTTAATGCTGTTTATGCCAAGAGGAGGCAACGGAGCAGTCTGTGGGCATTTCAGGAAAGTCCTTTCTGCTAAGCCTTGTTTAAGACAATGCAAGTTACAGAGCAAATGGCTTTACTGTACACCATTTCCATGCCAATGCTATGGGTCTGGCTGGCATTAAAGTCCTAATGTTAACTGGTCTCTAGTATGCATTACAGAGATCATACACTGTAGTACATACCCTGAAGTGCAGTCACTAGGATCACAGGCTATAACATAAGTGGTTATATGTTAAAAAAGAAATAAACTGTGCACCCAAAAGAGCTAAGTGTAATATAGTATGGATACACTAGACCACCATACAATAAAATAGACAAATAATGTATTGCATCATACTAAAACAATAAAAATAATTAAATAAAAAATACAAATGGAAGGCATAAAGTAGTGATGAGAAGTGTGATGATACAATATATTTATACATAAAAGTAAAGACCCTTCAGTCCGTGAGTAACCAGTTTTCACGATGGCAGAACCCAAAACCGACTTGAATAAAGCAGAACAATCTTAGAGTCCATTAATATATCAATATGATGTTGGAGTTCAGACTTCTCCCTGAATAAAGACCCCCACAGTCAGTCCACTTACATTTGTGCAGTGATGAATAGAAATGTCACTATATTCACACTTTTATGTGTATTGCGTTCACTGGACAATTCAGTTCAGAAAGAGACTTATGCTTCCATGTTTCTTTTTATGTAGCTCATCCTTGTGAATTAGTTGGAACTCTCTGATAGGATGCCCAGCTATCAACCAGACCCAGGAATATATGATTGGTTGATAGTCCTGATCTTTATGTATTTGCTTTAAATATAAGTTCTATTTCACAAACTTATTTTTGGGTTGACAATTGAAAAGATAATTATTGTTTTTTCCCACATGCCAGAACCTCTTTAATACTTGGAGAAGGGCTTAATAGTATTTTTTATAACACAGGTAGAGATGCACCGGCAAATTATACATTCACCCCAGACAGTTTACACAGGATGCATGCAGATGGCACTTACAGAAAGAAAGCTATTTCTGTAAGGACTAAATCAAGGTACAATGTAAAATGTATTAATATAGACTGGTAAAATGTAAATAAGTTAAAAATATACCATTTCAGCAGTATTCTTGCTACTCACAACTCTTTACTGCCCCTTTAACACATTGAACACCAGAGACATTTCTACTATCCAAGGCGTTAAAACAAACTCTCATTAAAATGCTTTAATTCAGATTACTCTTACACCCTCCTTTTCTTTTCAACACTTAGCCAAACCCACTGAAAAAGGCCCAAAACAAAATGAACTGTGCAATGACAATATTTTCAAGCTTGCAATGTATTATGCATGTTCATCTCTTCATTACAGTGTCAGAAATGTGCAAATACAAAGCACATTAAAAAACCTATTAGGAAAACATAAATTCCCCGTTGTGAAGAAGAAGCGTATTTATCAATCTTAATTATACATTCTTACCAGGGGGTTGATTTTTTTTTTTAATCACAAAAATGTACAGTATGCTAAGATTTATTATATTCCAGATGTCTTTCAGTTTCATTTCTTTGAACATTTTGGAATTTGAGGAAAAGTACTTTTACCATGACAGGATTTATTCCATTGAGTGCCAGAGGGATGTGCATTCAAAGGGTTTAATGTTATATGCCCCTGAATGAGACATCCTGAGTATCCTTAGCCCCACCCATGACCACACCCTCATACATAACATGACCACACCCCCAGCCCCAACCACATTGACCTAGCTTAGAAAATACTCAGCCTACAAAACATAAACATAAAAAGCTCCTCTTAACCCCCTGGCTACTACCTGGGAACTTTTTATTATTGTCTCCCCGGAGGGGAGTCCTCTGCTGCCATGGGTGGTATGAAGAATGACGCATATCACTTCTAAAAGGGGCGGGTCTTAAAGAAAGTGCCGGGGGAGGGCTTAAAAGAAGGTTTGGGGGAAGGAGCTACACTAGGGGAAAAAGTGGAAGTGGGTAGAGTTTCAATAGAAACTCTCCACGTCCGGAGGACTCAGCCTCTGCCCCGGAGACCCGGTAAAGCAGTGCCAAAACCAGAGTTTCTGGGGCAAATCCGGAGAGTTCCCAAGTATGCTAGTGAGTTCATCAGCACACTGCTTTGCAGTGTGCTGGAGACCTCTCTAACATGAAAAGAGTTAAATAATTGCTAGTGAAGGCTTGTGTAGACTTGTATATAATATGGCTACTTCAAATCATGGGCTGGTTGTTGGTGTAGAGGTCACACATGTATTTCAAAATATGGGAGTGTCTAACTCAGCTGAGGCTCATCTTACATTTTGATTGTGAAGGTGGTTGTCTACTCTGTCTAATGGAAAATGTTTGTCATATTGCTTAAAGAGACACTAATATCCTTTAAAAATGTTTTGTTTATTTTGTAGATAAAAAAAAATTATGTGGTGCAAATCCCATCTCTCAAACCTTTACGGTTTGAGAGATATTTGGTGCTAAAGTTCCCCCTCCCTCCCCTTCTCCTGATGTCAATGTTCTGCTGACAGCAGGAGATCCCGGTCCTGGGACCAGCCAGCGGCTCTGTGGCAGAGCCGAAATAGCGATATTGGAAAATAATTACTTAATTGCTGGTTTGCAGGCACACTTTGTAGACCGTTTCAATTAAGTAATTATTTTACAGTATCACTATTGCGGCTCTGCTGAAGAGCTGTCTTGTGTGGGCCGACAGAGATCTCCTTCTGTCAGCTTTACGGCTGACATCATGAGAGGGGGAACTTTAGATGTGAATATCTCTCAAACCATAAAGGTTTGAGAGATGGGATTTGTGCCACATAATTTTTTTTTAATCTACAAAACAACAAAACATTTTTATGGGACATTACTGTTCCTTTAAATCACCCATGGCATGCCCCTCCTGCTTTCCCTCGAGGAGCAGATCATTGAGGGGGTTTGGGGGGGCTTGCAGAATGGAGACTAGCACACAGGATATCAGCCACTTATAACTGACTGTCTCGACATAGGGCCACCAATGATTAGATGTTGTGATGAGCATCTCCTTTGTGAATATCTGTGTTTCTGTCACCATGCAACTTACCTGTGATCAGCAACTGCAGTATGCTGTGTTTGGCTGCAACATGCTTTGTTTTGTACTGCCATTAGCATGGTTATTTATCTCTGTACTACAGTCACCTCTTTGAACATAAACTAAAACTATTTGAACAGTAGTGATTTTTAAGCAGCAAGTGCATCTATCCTCTGGTTTCCTGAAAAATAGATCACATAATCCTTCATGGGATAAGGTCCATTCAGTTCTCCAATACCCATATAGATAAACAATTTGCCACATTCCCCAAAATCACCACTACGAGACCAAAGGATGGGTTGAAACAAGGCCACAGCAAATGTATTAATAACTTTTTAAACAGTTTTACATATATCACATTGATACTTAAAATTATACAAAAATGAACAATTATCACGTTATTTATATAAGTTAATGCTGTAACCCAAGTACCTGCTAAATAATACAGAATACTGAATGGCACTATCACAATAATAAGTTCAAACATAAAATGGTTACTAGACTATTGGGCCATGCCACCATCCTAAACCTGCCTAACTGGATGTGGCAAGTGTAGGTACTTGGCAGCAAATAACCTGCTTATACTATTTAAAGAACCACTAAAAGCTTTGCATTGCCAGCAAAGCCAACCTAGGAGCTCAACTTGAGATAAAACATCACCACAAACCAGACTATGCACATACTGGCTTCACACAACACTGATGTGCCAACTTGTATATGAACCCTGGCAATACAGGTGGGAGGGTATGAAGCTCCATGGACCTCCTCAAGCACTCTGGAAATGGCCACAGTGCACCATAAGCCATAGTGGCTGTGACCATGTCCGAACCTCCCCTCTCTGATAGCTAATCAATGGCTGCCACTCTCTTCACTTCCAGCATACACCGTCCCTTACACCCTACTTTGTCAAGCCCCTTCAACTGGAAGCTTTCAGCCCCATCTTCCGGGGGTCCATTATTTGGCTATTCACAACAGCAACTATCATCTCACATGGAAGAGCTGCATTTTGCATCTTTCCTGTGAGCAACATACTGTTGATTGGAGCATCAGCCAATCATGTGTGGCTGAGGTCAGTGCAAACCTGTCCACAATTTTTTCAAACACATCCCAAAGAAACTTTTTCATAGTAGAAGTGCATACTGGCTTAGGGGAAATTGAAACTAATCAGCAGTGTCCCTTTTAACATTTGTGAACAAAGACTACAGGGCGATATACTTTCTTGGTGGCACAGTCTTGCACTTTTGTTAACCCTTTGAGGTACAGTGCTTTGCAATGTCCTGCATACCCCTCTGGCATTCAAATGGTTAATTTGTTCCTGTGCCGGTCCAGTATTACCAATATTTGCCTCTCATTACTTCTACTCATAGTTTTAGAGATGAAAATATGCAAATATGTACACATTTTATAATATGTTGTGTTCTAAAGTACTTTGAAGAAATGTGTGCATGAAATCCCAATACATTTTAATACAATACAATAGTTGATTCAACCCTTTGAGTGCCAGAGGGGTGTAGATTTGCAATGCATTCCACACCACCTTGGCACTCAAAGAGGTAATGTGTTTGATTCTGGAGTTATCTTACTTGCAATAGATTAAAACAAAAACAAAGTTTGAGTTGCTCAAGTTCAATTAATTATTTCTGAAGTAAAACAGAACTACGTTCTGCTATCTGCTAAAACGGAACAAGATCAGTCACTTACACAAATGATAACATCTATTTTCTTGCAGTAACACAAGAGGACAATTTGATGCTAGATTCCTTCATTTTTCTTCCCAAGCTTCTGTCTTAAGCATAAACCACACCATTATTCAAGTCATTTTTTTTCCTTTGGTATATACATATGCCTGGGAAACTTACTTTCCCAAGCCCCCAGAACAACATGTAGAGCTGGGGATGAGTCTTCAAATGACATGATTTGTGTCATAATATGGGTGGGGATTAAGCAAGGTGGGTAGGGTTTGTGGTTCAATGGCCTTGAAATGGAAGAGGGAATTGGCAGAATGGGCTGGAAAGTGGGCAGGATTACCACAGTACGCAGAAAACCAGAGAATCAGTCAGAGAATCTGTGAAGCAGACCGGGAGGGTTCCTGGCTATGTATGTACAAGGCCCCATTTATATCTATTACTGTGTTAGGTACCAATCATAGATCATTAATTCCTAGCCAGGGGGTCATATGCACCCAGTCACTCTGGGGCAAACCTGACTACACCAGAGAGAATAGGAATCTACATTGAGATAAATTGGATGTTTAACCACTTGGGTGCTAGAGAGATCTCAAATTAATTTTGAAGTAGTATCTACCATTCGAGGGGATAAAACACCCATTTCAATCAATGCAAATTGTGGGGGATTTTTATTTCCAATGGCACTTAGCTAGTAAAATACGATACTGGGTTGTTGAAGTGTTTTCATGTTAGTTGCCCTTCAGGGGAGTTCTTACTTAGGTTCTTTAAGTCCTTGAAAACCAGAGGGTTGTGCAGTGCATTGGGTATGAGTGTGTTGCACACCCCCTTTGGTCCTACAAGTGTTAATATTTGTGGAATCAGCCATATTGCACACACAAGACAGCCTAATACCTCTGTAACCAGCTAATCAAAGGAACTCTTAGGGCGAGATGTTCAGAAAGTGGTGGAAACTGAAATTTCTGTAATCAGAATAAAAAAGTTCTTACTCCATTGTCCATCAATTCTCAGACATATTTCCGTCATTTTATGCATCCAATTCCGTCATCTTCGTCAAAGGGAAAAAGCCGTCTTAAAAGTGGACATGGTTTATCTACCCTCATATTGTAAGGTTTTTTCAGAACAAATATTCATTTCAATGTGACTTTTTTTGTCTGATTAACGCCATGTTTTCCAACAAAATAAAAATGGTTTAAACTTGAAGAAGTCAAATTAAAGGACTGTTAGCAGGTATGATAAGCATTTGTCATTTCAAAGACAAAAATGTCTTTGTTTCTTTGAAAATTTTCATTTCAAAGACAATATCAAAGACATTTTTAACATCAGAATTTTTAAGGGAATTGTTCATCAGGATTTTCTTACCATCATTTTTAATTCTTTATACGCATTTTCAAACGTCACGGAATAACTTCTGAAAATATTGTCCTTCTTTTACCACCAACTCATGATCCCACAATTTTTTCATTATGGTGAACATCTTGTCCTTAGTTTGTTCATCAGAAGGGATATCCTAGTTAGGAAAGGTACTTCAAACAGCAGGCAGTTGTCTATATTTACTGTTTTTATATGAATTTGATCTCTGTTTTAGTCTCCTGCTCAGGGCCGGATTTGCCATTAGGCAAAGTAGGCACCTGCCTACAGATGCATGCCAACGAGGGGCGCCTGCCATTTGGATTTTTTTTTTTTAAATGTTCTTTAAAAAAAACAAAAAAACTAGCCGCCTCGCTGGCTGCGCTGGCGGCACCCACTCACATTGCCCGCCCCCCAGTCTTCTACCTGATGGAGCTCCCTCTTCGCCTCTTTAGGAATGCAGAGCTCTGCATTCCTGAATAGGAGACCGCGCGGGAGCTCCATCAGGTACAAGACTGTGCCAAAGGAAGCACATACAGATCTCCTACCAAGGAGGTAGGAAACGGACAACGGGGGGAGGCAATGTGAGGGCAATGTGGAGCTAATGGGGGGCAAGTTGGAGCCGATAGAGGGCAATGTGGAGCTAATGGGGGGCAAGTTGGAGCCAATGAGGGGCAAGTTGGAGCCAATGGGGGGCAAGTTGGAGCTGATGGAGGGCAATGTGGAGATGGTGGGGGCAAGTTGGAGCTGATGGGGTGGGGGGCAATGTGGAGCTGATGGGGGGCATTGTGAGGGCAATGTGGAGCTGATGGGGGCAATATGGAGCTGATGGGGGGCATTGTGAGGGCAATATGGAGCTGATGGGGGGCAATGTGAGGGCAATATGGCGATGATGGGGGCAATGTGAGGGCAATATGGAGCTGATGGGGGGCAATGTGAGGGCAATGTGGCGATGATGGGGGCAATGTGAGGGCAATATGGAGCTGTTGGGGGGCATTGTGAGGGCAATATGGAGCTGATGGGGGCAATGTGAGGGCAAAATGGAGCTGATGGGGGGCATTGTGAGGGCAATATGGAGCTGATGGGGGGCAATGTGAGGGCAATGTGGCGATGATGGGGGGCAACGTGACGATTAGGAGCATTGTGGAGGTATCCAGTATAGATAGCCCATGGGGGGGGGTCAAATTTCTGTGCCTACAGGCTCCTGAGATGTAAATCCAGCCCTGCTCCTGCTAGTTTCAATTTCAAGCAGTTTCAGACCGATAACAACTAGGGCCCATTATGAATCATTCAGGTCTGTTTAATCCCATTGTCTATTACAAGAAGGTGTGATGTAGAGCCAGAATTCAGTAGTGATCACAGTGTATACAGGAAACTGCAGATGCAAAGCAAAACATATATGTAGAAATACCTACCTGTTGTATGAAGGACACCTACCTAGGTAAGTCAACGTGTTAAAATAAGAGTGACATGTTCCTAGGGTACACTCTCCCTTTAAATAGTTTTTTTGTTGAAAAATTCAAAGATGAATTTAACCCCTTAGTGACCGGCCGAGCACGCACGGGACGTACTTGTACATTCTCGGGCGGTAAGGGGTTAAAAGAATATTGTCACCTAAAATAAATAGCGTTCTTACTCTTTCAAATATCATGTAATCCTATCCAGCATTTGTAAAAAATATTTTTTGGCACATAAACACCAAAACATAAAAATTATTTTTCTATTCATCTGGAGGCAGCTGGTCATGGACCTACTGGCTCCTCTGTTTATACAAGTGATAAGGGCAATGCGTGGCATGATTTAGCTGAACAAATATATGTGTGACAGGGGAATTAACTGGGTAGATTGTAATCTATAAAAAATATACGTGATTATATTTTTATTTTTTTAACTGGCCTGATTGAAAGATTTTATAACATTCTCACCAAAGAAAAATATTTTTAAAATGCTGTCTATTAGTAAATAATATGTTTAATGGATTTGAGCCCTTCTCATTTTTGGTGATAATGGGGAGATTTATAAAAAGTGTTCCTGTTTGTTTTTGTGAACAGATCCTTAAAGTGTCCTTATTCCTTATTATAAGTGTTGGTATTTATAAAGTATTCTAGGTACATTTATAAATGTGGAGACAGTTAAGAATAAGAATAGGTCAGACATGGCCTTAAATATTTGGAGTAAATTCTGTCGCTAAATTCCGCAAATAGCAACATTTCTTTATAAATACGCTGCACCACTTTTTACAAACTTCCTTACTCCATTTTTAAAAAAAAATGTACTACACGGAGTTATGTCCTCCTAAACTGTCCTTAATACTTTTATAACTGCCAGAGACAATCTTACAGAAATTTTAGTTCTTCTTTTAGATTAACTCCAGTTGTATAAATCTCCCCCAATGTCCTTTAATTGGACAGTAATGTCCAATAAACATTTTTTCTTGTTTTGTAGGTTTAAGAAAATATATTATGTGGCACAAATCCCATAGGTTTGAGAGATATTCCATCTAAAGTTCCCCTCTCCTGATGTCAGCTGTAAAGCTGACTGAAGGATATCCATGTCAGCCAACATGAGGTGGCTCTTAAGCAGAGCCGCAATAGCGATAAATGAAAAGAATTACTTCATTGGAACGGTATACAAAGTGTGCTTGCAAACCAGGCACAATTTGTAGACAGTTCCAATGAAGTAATTATTTTCCAATATCGCTATTTCAGTACTGCTGCAGAGCCGCCGGCTGGTCACAGGACCGGAATCTCCTGCTGTCAACAGAGTGCCGACAACAGGAGAAGGGGAGGGAGGAGGGAAATTTAGATGCAAATATCTCTCAAACAGTAAAGGTTTGAGAGATGGGATTTGTGCCACATAACTTTAAAATCTACGTAACCAGAAAAAAATGTTATTGGACATTAGTGTTTCAATGTGCTTCTTCTATATGAAATGAGTCCAAAGCTTATGGCAGGTAAATATAACAAAACTTTAATAACAGTGCTGTAACATGGCTGCACTCACTGCCTGTGCCACTTACTTTCACTTTCCTTATCTGCAGCCTGCCACTTCCTAATAGTTCCAGTGTCCCACTATAAGTGCTCCCACTGGAAACTACAGCTAACATTCATAGTTCCACACATATTGTTACAATTAGTGTCCCTTTAAGGTGTAATAAGAGGCCTCTGGAAAAAGCAACATACATCCATGGATTAAAATGACCAAGTATTTTGCAAGTTACTTTGAACTTGGCTAGTTAATTAATTTGACTAGTTATTATTTATCTCCTTGAATGCTCAAAAGGCCTCCAAATTATTGCATGGGGTAAAGCAACCCTGATACTTTATACTTTTATGGAATCCCAGCATTGATTTAATATGGCCCTGGATATACCAACTGAAACCTGCCATAGAGAAACCAACTTATTTTTTGTGGCATTTCTCTGTCATTGATAAATGAATGAGTGCAAATGTTGACACATTCATTAAGAAATCATAAAACGGCAAATACAAAAGGAAATAAATATTTTTAGCCATTCGTTCTTAGATAAATAAACTCTTGGGGAATTAAAGCTGGCAACAATAAAAATGTCAGGTTGCTGTTTTCCTTACAAAAAGAAAAAAAAAGTCAATTGGATGGTCCCAGCTGTTCTTCTACAGTGGTAATTACTGTGTCTGGAATGGTTAAAAGGAGGCAGAAGGTAGGTGGATGTTAATTGCTCATCTTGTGCCTAAGGGAATTGCATGAATGGGACAGAGAGTTTTAAACAAGCCATTACCTTACACACGTAGGCCATTTGGCAACAAAGTGATTTACATGTTCATTCCTCTCTTATGTTGTGGAACGGAGTTCGTGCTAAAAATGAAGCATGACAGGCATTGTAAATTGGGGAGACATTGTAATCAGTGGAAGGGGGCAAGGAGCTGAGACAATGAAATGTGGAAGAGACCAGGTGGAAGGTAAATTGAGGTATTTGGTAGACATAAAACTGACAGCGTTCACAAAATAGAGCTTTTATATGGCTGTCTGCAGACATGACATAACTAAGTATTTAAAATGAGATTCCCAGTTCTCTTTCGTGAGGTGCATGTATCTGCAGAAGCAACAACAAAGTCTTATTTTTAATTTAAAGGGATAGCAACGTTTTAATTTCACTCAATATTCTGCAAGTTCTTAACCCTTTTAGTGCCAGAGGGGCAATGAGTTGTGCACCCCTCTGGCACTCAGAGGGTTGATATGTAAAGTGACATTCCATATACTTTTTATTATACTGTTTTTTTCATCTTTGCTTCTTTTTCTTACATTTTTATGTTCCAGACAATAAACTCCCTGAACATCTGTTTCTGGTGAGCTTTCTGGTCAGTAACAATGAAAACAGGGGAAGTAATACATTGTAACACTATAATCTGATGCACTAAGTCCTCTGTAAGCTGAATTTAATAGACTGGGTGCATTCTCCCCTACATTGTATTACTATCTGTTTTACAATTTATCACTGTCTCTGCTGTTACAGTCCCTGACAGTACGCTTTCCCTTAACAGATCTCACTGTCAGGAATAGGAATAAAAATAGGTGACAATGGAAATATATATATATATTTAAGTATAGCTAATGTCACTTCATATATTGTGCACTAACAGCATACAGAAAGTCAAAATAAAATGTTGGCATCACTTTAAAAATGTTGTTTGCTTTTTTTATTCTTTTAAGGTGTAGTATTTATTTGTTGTCACATTATTTTTGCATCTCTACAGCCAGAACTGCACCGTAGAAATCTCTGATTTACAAAAAAAAAAAGAACAAATTGTGTCAACACTAAGTAGCAGTTTTTCTAATTTTATGCTTTCTTCTTGCATGACAAAGAAAAGTTTCCATCTGCTTATCAGCCTGACTCCTCCCATAAGAACAGTCCAGCCCCAAAATCACCGGCAGATTTCCTCTGCATGACAAAACCAGCATACATCAGATGTTTATAAAAATAAAATAATAAGAGTTAAATGCGCAAATACCATGTGTAGATAGAAGAAAGTCACCCAAATTAAGTTATCCTATATAATAATTCGCTAAATCGTATGTAACGCCACGACATGCGCAGTAGACACTGCTGCTCGTGCTGCAGTCATGCTCAGTACAGACTGCCCGCGCCGTGGCTGATACAAAGCTGGGCGCTCCGAAGGCGCTCCGCGTGACTGCCCCGCGACCGGGTGGCTGTGACACTGTGGCCCGTATAACGGGCTGTTCAACTAGTTATATATAAAATAAATAAAAAAAGGCTGCGGAGGAATAAAAAACCTAACACTACCACTGCATGTGTTATAAAGAAAATAACCAAAAATAAAAGTATATATTCCTGTTCCTCTATATCCAATATATAAAAAAATCCCGAAGTGTAGATCAGTGGTTCTCAACCCATGCCCTCAGTGGCCACTAACAGACCAGGATTTGATGATTTCCTTGTTAGAGCACAAGTGAGTTAATCAATGTGAATGACCCTCTGATCACCACACCTGTTCTCTAGAAGGGGAATTCCTAAGTCCTGGCCTGTTAGTGGTCACTGAGGGCATGGGTTGAGAACCCCTGGTGTAGATGTGGAAACAAGGTAAAAAAAACTGCCAAATCTCAAAAGAACACCTTCCCACCAAGTGGCAACAAAAATAGGGTAATTATATGGATCATGTAGCTAAAACTGCATATTACCGCAACAAGTCTTGTATAAAGAATAATCCCTGTGCTATACTGTTGCAACACCTAGATCTAAACTCAAGATAGCCAAAAAACAAAAATAATGTATCTCAAAAAATTTAACAAAGTAAAAATCAAGAAAACCAGCACAATAACACCATAGCGACAATTGACTTACCAGGTATGTCCCGCAAAAACTGTCACTTAGTGAAGTCCGGGTCTCTGTGTGACTGCACGCCATTAGAAGACTCCGGAATCATTTAAAAAAAAGTACCATGAGCGTTAAG
The DNA here is from genome assembly GCA_037306005.1 of Rhinophrynus dorsalis. Lineage (NCBI taxonomy): Eukaryota > Metazoa > Chordata > Amphibia > Anura > Rhinophrynidae > Rhinophrynus > Rhinophrynus dorsalis. Next base: position 223,750,598 of record CM074724.1, on the reverse strand, counting down.
ATGACAGCCGCGTACGCACGCGGCTGACACTAAAGGGTTAATAGTAATAAATATCTGAGCTATTATGCTCAAAAACAGATATCAGAAAAACAGCATAATCTTTAGACTCAACTCACGTATCCATGCGTGCAGCCACCCAAGTGACAGGGAAAAAAACCCTGTAATCTGTATGGCTGCACTATCGGAAAAAAGCAGAGCAAGTATAAACAAATACGCTCAAGTACAGATACACAATAAAACACACTGTACATATAACGAATAATGTGAGGTAAGATCAGGTGTAGGACGTCCCACTATTTGTAGGATAATGTCCACAACCGATACAACCAACAAGTTATCAAATATGTAGCATAAAAAGGATCACCATTCAAAAATTAGAATATCCAGTGTAAAATATTTATATCCCCCTGTATTGAACTGGGAAACTCTGTCAGTCCCATGTATTTAAAATAACGTTGGTGCACATATATAGATCTTTCCTTAGTATGAAGACATGTGTGTGTTAGAAATGGATAATTCCGGGCACAGATAGTGAAATTGCCTTTACTGCACGCGCGATTTATTCGTATATGCCAAGACTTAAAGGCAAGTGGAGTGTCCGCTATACAGTTAAGTTCTGTTGTATTGTGAATGATAGACGGTCCACCAAATCATCTAAATGTTGCACTTACCACCACTGTCTTCACTTGGACTTACAGCTGTGCTGATATCATGTTCAAATGCACAAACCACTTCTTAAAGCCAGTCCCATATAGACTTATCACAGTTATTAGCACTGTTTGTCCACACCGTCAAACTATCTTCATACTCACATAGATGTTATAAGTGGATATTCTGTACATCCAGTTGATAACTGGAACAAAATGCGGTTTCCACAATGTCCTAGTCAAATAGCCATTAAAAAGTGAATTAGTAATCACATGATCTGAAATCAACACGTTTCGGAAGGGCACTCCTTCCTTTCTCAAGATTGTTGTCTCAGATGTTCTCTGTGATATTCTGGTGCAAGGTTTCCATACCTTTAATAGCCTTCGCCCTTGGGTTGGTGACTTAGTACCATTTTATGAAGAATTATATAGACTCCAGCAGAGAAATACACCAATTCATACCATCAGTAAGGCAATACACCATTACAGAACAAGGAAACCTGGTACCTTTCTTTTTAGATAATAACCCCAGCCCTTAGGGCTGTATTTCCAAAAGCAATACTTTTATGAGAGATTCTCATCAAAAACAAACAGAACTTAAGTGGCCTGTTTTGTAGCTGCCTACCTACCAATCAAGATCAAGCAGTATAGTGTTTTACTCTCTTGTAAGATTATACAAAAAAAATTGCATATCAGATGCATTTTAAGGCTGAACGATCACCCCAAATAAAGTGCCCCCCCAATACTTAGTCATATAGCGAAAATCTTAGAAATAGTACTATTATCCAGGATAAGTACAGCATTATCAAGAAATCCTACTTCTTCTGAGACTGACGGCCAGATATCACCTCTAGGAAGCATTGCATAGAATGTTAAGGTAACAGGAAAGGACTGATGGCGGAGGTGCCTCTAAAGCAAGAAGCCTGCCCATCAGTCTCAGAAGAAGTAGGATTTCTAGATAACTCTGTACTTATGCTGGATAATAGTACTATTTTTAAGCTTTTTCTATATGACTAACTAGTTGATGAGCCTGTATACACGGGCCACAGTGCCACCCAGCAACAGCCTGGGTGCAGTCATGCACAGTATAGACTGCCCACTTCGCGGCTGATACGGAACGGGCGCTCCAAATTCAGACCATAGTCCGCTCTACACACCTTTGCTGCACAGAGAGGACTACAGTGTAAATTTGGACCCCCACTCCATTATCAGCCACGGTGCGGGCAGTCTGTAGTGCACATGACTGCAGAGCGCACACCCGTCTCTACTGCGCATGACGGTTTCTGACACACACACACATTTATCAAATTATTATATAGGATTATTGGGGGGACTTTATTTGGGGTAATAGTTCCGCTTTAAGTATCATATACTTTTAAGTATTGTCTGGACCCAAAATGCCAAGCAAATTTCCTCTGATCAAGAAAACCAGAAAATACCAGCCATAGTTTGGTCCTACAAAAATGGGTACAAGAAAGGCTGTGAGTGTATTTGCACATAACAAATGAATGAGAACCTCAGTATTAATAATTACAGTACCCATGAAAAAGATTTCTTTGTGTCTTTTGCCTCCAGTCCTGATAGGCTTTAATATATCCCAATAGATTAACATGAGTTTATGCGTAAGAAATTCTCAAAATGTACAAGCCTGTTAGCACATACCAAAAACAGGAAATAAGCAAAAACATTTTCTTCTTATTTCAACTGAAAATATAAAACAATGACAAAATAGTTTACTAGTACAAATAGTGATTCATCCTGCAGTGCACATTTTTGAATGCCAAAACTGTTCCACCATAAATAATATGTTATCTCTGACCTATTTTAATGATATATGATTATCTATTAGAGGTGGCTGTAAAATGTGTATCTAAGTTAATCCTACATCCTTTCCTTCTTTAAACAAGCCAATTCCATGTTTATCATGTGTAGTTTAACTAACCCTAAATGCATTCTTCAGTACCTTTGGTTAACTCTGGGAACCAGCCAACCAACACCTTTCAATGGTTTAAATTTTATACAATTTCAAAGAAAAGTGAGAAAGATGTAGTAATGAAACGTAAATCTCTCTGCCTATTAAATGAAGTCTTGTTTGTTGCCCACCTATACTGATACAGTTCATTTTCTCCTGTAACTGAAGATGATGTCCTCTCCCACAGGGAAGATGTAAGAACAGTTGAAATTATGTAGTGAGGCCTCTAAATTTACATTGTATTGTCTAAACCCTTAAATTGTAAAGAGCTGCATATGTATAAACATATTAATGAATGAATGAATTAATTAATTACTTCATCCATTCATTCATCAATATTTTGTGCATCCAAAACAGCCTCTTTTTAATTATATATTTAAATTGGCATCTTGCTGCAAATTTGGGACCTTTTGGTACTCAAGGTGAGGCCCCTTCTCTCCTCCTTCAACCCTAACTATATACTGTTGCTTTTACCTCACTTACTGACCATGTGCATGACAACACTTTCTACCCTTTTTTTATCTGGTTTCTTTGTGCTTCTGATGTCACAGCTGCACAGTCAATGTATCAATTTTGTCTCTTTCTGCATTGATAGAATGATACATTGTATAAAACATGCCCTGTGATAAAATGTATCAATCTAACCTCAGCAAAGAAAGCTAGTAGTGATATAACAGGCCTGCTTTTTAAGAACAGCCAGCCAACAGCCAGACTCAAGGGCCAGAGGTTTAAAGGCTCATAGTGAATACGCCCCCCTAGCTTCATGTGTAGGAGTTAATTGGGTAAAAAACGAATTTTCATTGTCTAATGAAGTGTTGACACAGCTGGGGTCCTCTTCATGTGTTTCATACTCTACTATCTTAACTTAAAGAATCAGTAAATGTCATTTTAAAAATACAATGTATGGCTTTTACTCCGAGCATAACAAGAGTATTACTGCTGGCAGTTATTTCATTGAAAAGTTATGTAATATTTCTGTAGCTTTACTCACACAAGCACAACTATAATTTGTTCTCAGTGAATTTTTCCCTTATACTAGGAGCACATGACCAGTACTAATCATGTTGTGTTTTGGACTATGACAATGAGTCTGATGTATTATGAAAAACTAGAGCAATTCTGGGGCAACCCAACAATATCATAGGGAACAAATAAAAATCCCCAGTTAATTAAATTAGGTTTATAAACCCTTGAATGCAAGTGGGGTATCTAACACTTTGGGATGAATATATCAGCTATATTCTCATTATTAACAGGTGCTAGAATCAATGATCAGTCCCTATGTCTTCCTAATATCAATGTACACACGCACACACAATCCTCACTCTAATAACACTTGCACCAAGGGGAGGACAGGACAGCAGTATGTGGGTGAATTAGGCCCATCCTTTCCTTCAAAGGGATAGTAATAGATTGTTTTATTGAAAGGTCATTCTTTAGATAGCAAAAAAATAAATGAATCGTGCCCAGTCTGATCTCTCTTCAACCTTTATGGTTTGAGAGATATAAGATTACAAAGTTCCCCCTTCCCTCCCCTCGCAGTGACGTCACTGTTTAGGTTATAGCAGGAGATCCCGGGCCGCAGACCCTCCTGCAGCCCTTCAGCAGAGCCGTAATAGCGGGATATAGAAATAAATACTTAATTTGAACAGTCTACAGAGTGTGCTTGCAAACCAGGCACATGTTGTAGACCGTTCAATGAAGTATTTCTTTCTATATCCCACTATTTTGGCTCTGCTGAAGGGCTGCAGGACGTTCTGCAGCCCGGGATCTCCTGCTGTAACATAGTTACATCATCGTAAGGGGAGGGAATGGGGAACTTTGTAATCTTATATCTCTCAAACCATAAAGGTTCGAGAGATCTGACTGGGTACAATTCATTTATTTTTTTACTATCTACAGATTTACCTTTCAATAAAACAATCTATTACTATCCCTTTAAGCCCTCCTTAGGTCAATGTATTATGCACTGCATAAAGGAAATGGAGGTAGTGTACGTTTTTTTCCCAGTGCATGGTGGGGACATGCTGGCATTAACCCTTTGAGTGCCAGAAGGATATCCAATGCATTGCTTTGCAATGCCTTGCCTACTGCTCTGTCACTGACAGGCTTAAAGTCAAGAACTGATGGAATATTCCCACCAGTATGCACTATAGAGGTCATACATTGTATTGTATACCTTTAAGTGCAGCTGCCTGTATTCAACACTAACAGCAATGTGTCTGCACTGACAAATTCATATATTTGCCTCCATTGTGAAGCAATGTGTTGGAGACCTCTCTAGCATTCAAGGGATTATAATCCCCATTAAAATAAATTTGTATTTTGGGGAATTGTTATGGATCCTCTGTGGTTTAGTTGGTTGTCCCAAATATTACTCTGAATATTTTCTACATCCATATATGTATAACTGAAGCCTAGTATAAGAATCTATGTTTTACTACATGAAGCCTTTGGCAATATTTGTTGTTAGATTTGTGTTAACACTGTAAAAACAATAGGTGTTATAAATCAAGAGGGAACTGAGGCTTGTGTGTAGTAGGTGAAATGACATTGAATGCATTCTGCTTTTAACTTCTACATTAAGTATGGTCCAGTGGTTCCAGAATATAAACATGCAACAGGATGACAGGAAGAGGCTAAGACTGACATATGGTAATGAAGGACTTTAATAGCAACTGCACTATTTTTTTCCCATAGTTGACACCTTGATAATCTTTCAATATGTTTTTTAAACAGTAAGGCTTATGTACTTAAAGAAAGGGAATTCAGTCCTGGAGCAAATCAACTGCACCAATGGGAACAAAAAAGTAATTCTTTAAATTCCAATGTATTTAAATGTGGTTTTTAATTTCTTGAGTGCTAAAGAGATCTCAACGCATGGCTCTGCCAAGCATTTGAGACCTCTCTAGCATTCAAAGGGTTAAAAGTAGGTGTTCTAGACACCCTTTAGTACACTTACCATCACCGTTATCTCCTGTATTTTATTCAAGGGTTACTTCATTTACTTTGAGACTCATTTCCCTGTTGGATTACCACTAAGGGTTTGACACTAACGGATTGTTTCTTGCATTCTTTGACACAATCATTCCCTCACTTCCAGGCCCAACTCTCTCTTTCTAGTTGTGAACTATGGAAATATATGTGCATTAACATTTTTTGGACAAATCTTCGATACGTGAAGGAGCTACACACAATTTGACCCAATTTAAACATTTATGTTAATCATCCGGACCCCAACGTAAGTTTTTGGGCTAGATTTATTATCTTCTTTGACAGGCCTCTGCATCTTCGCTCCCTAGTTACATAAAAGTTTGAGAAGAGGAATTAGGTTCTTCCTTATCTTTGGATAACTGGAGAGAGATTTGGAGAGTTGTGTCTTCCTCTTCTGTCTCTGCCCAACTCTTAGAAACCAATTATAAATTCTTATACCGTTGATATTATACTCCGGCCAGATTACATAATATTTTTCCTGATTCCCCACACCTCTGCTGGCGATGCTCAAGTCACAAGGGCACCTATCTACATGTTTGGTGGCTTTGTCCGATGATATGTTCCTGGTCCTGGTTGTAGTGCTGATTCTGAGACAGTAGCAGTAACATCATCCTCTGCTCCAGCCAGTAAAGGGGAATGTGAAGGAGAAGAAGAAAGAGGCATTCTTCTCCACCTTTCCCCTCCCCATGATGTCCTGGGTATGGGACTATTTTTCTCTTGAGGCAGGCTTTGTGCAGTCATCAGCGATGGCGCTGTGTACAATTTGAAAAGTCTGTGAAAAGGGGAAGGGAGGGAACTCACCTTGGTACAACCTCCCTGATAACACAAATGAAACATAGACACCATGACATTTTTTATTTATTTATTTATTTATTTTTTTATTTTTTTTTATGGTCCTCATCAGTGAGGGGCAGCTGATCTCTCAAAGCACTGGGAGCAAGGGGTCCAATGCTGGATTTCCCCTATTACCCTTGGGGTGACTAATCCTAAAGGTAATTTGCTTATGTATATTAAGATTCGGAGACGCTCAATTAGGGACGAGTCTGCTATACAAATTTGCAGGTTCTCTAGGAATGCATAATTTGCATATGTATATTAAGAGTCAGAGATGCACAGCTAGGAGCAAGTCTGTAATACAAATTTTCAGGCTCTCAATGAATGTTGTCCTATCCAGGGTGCAGTCTCATTTAGCCCACTAGTTTTTTCACAGAGAAGAAATATCCTAAAGCATATCATACTGGCCTGTCACAAAATATCAGGCAGTTTCTCTCTGAGAAAGAGAACCAGCCAACCCCAATCATATGGTGTAGTGCATACCCTCAAGTGCAACCACTGGTGTTAGAGCCTAACAGCCCTGGAACCTCTGAGGCTGAATCCAAGGTACTAAGAAGAAACAGAGAAGTTCTGGGGCAAACCAGCCTGCATAATAAGGCACAAATAACAATTCTCATTGGTTTAAATGGCACTCTTAACCCTTTGATTACTAGAGGTCCCAACACATGATGTATCCAGCATCCAAAGGGTTAAAACTCATTTTTAATAATTGTGACTTTTTTAGTGTGTGGTGAATTTGTATGTACCCTTTATGCTGCAGTTGTTTTGCTTCATAATTGCCGCAGTTCATCTTTGTACATCAGCTTTACTACCAGTGGACTAATTGGACATTGGAGGGCCCTGGTGCAAATGTTTTTTGGAGTCCACTTAACACAATGTTTTTCTCAGATGCATAACAAAGATCTATTGAACCTTGGGGAAGATGGGGTTCCCTTGGATGCTGGGCCCCAGTGCAGTGGTACCCCCTTTAGTTACTCCTCTGTTCACTACTGTGACAATCTGAAAGTCTTTTGTTCTGCATAATGAAATTTGGCTTAATGAGCTTTCATACTTTATAATGTACAAAAGCTCTGATTAGCTGGCAATGCTTTTGGACTACACAGAAAAAAAAATTCCACCCTGATATTGGGGAATTGTAGGTCTTGCCATAACTGATGATCAGCTGATCAATGTAATCACTGCAGAGCAGACAATTAGCTGATCGATATAAACAGTGCAGAGCTATGCCAGCATCTGAGAGCTCTAATTAACTCACAGTTCTGAGTAAATTGTGAATTATGAGGCTGTGTGCCACATATTACACATATTATACAACAGCACTGTAAGTTGATTGAAGCCCTCATATGCTGGCATAGCTGTGCACTGTTTATGTATCGATCAGCTGATCGACTGCTCTGCAGTGTTTATATCGATCAGCTGATAGTCAGCTCTATTGTTTACATGTAACAGCTCATCAGTGGCTAATGGGAAAGTGACTGCTGTGTGAATGGGAGGGGCTTGAAGGTCTGTATTGTTATATCGAAATGTTTTTCCTTATCCCTTTGAGTGTTTGAGGGGCGTGCAACTGAAATGAGAAGAAAATATGTTTAAAAATATTAGCTAAGTGGATGCTACTGGGGCCAGGTATATATTAATAATAAAAGTAAAAATAATAATAATAATGATTTTATTTACTGGATGCTAGCATACTCAGTAACACCACTGAATGGAGGAAAACTGTGAATAAAACCCAAGATGTAGAGATTGTTTATTAGACTGTGAATGCCAACACAGGCAACACCATGTCCTACAGACTTAGGGAGCAAACAAAGATATGTTTACCCTTTGAGTGCCAGAGAGGTATCCAACGCATTGTGTTACAAATACCTCTCTGGCACTCAGAGGGTTAAATGATCCTTTTTTTTTTTTAGTTGTTCTTTTGAAAGTAAAAACAACAGGATTTTCAGGGGCATTTAGAAAAATAAAATGATGTAATAACAATACCTAGGCAGAGATTCTCTAAGGAGTGAAAAAGAGGTGATAAAGCAGAGGTAACTTCTCCAGTGATATCACTTCTCCAATTCCTGTGTTATTCTGTGGAGCTATTACACTAAAATGTCTAGATCTTTGGAGATCTTAGTGCATAGGCTTCAAAGAATAACGAAGAAACCGGACAAGTGATATCACTGGAGAAGTCATTTCTTCATTATCACCTCTTTATCACGCTTTAGTGCATAAGCCCCCCTAGAGTTTGTGTATCCAAATCTTATTACAGCTGGCCACTGTCAGACTGATGAAGATGAGACTTTCAGGCCAATAACAGCTGGAGTGATCCAGTCAGGAGCAAACACTTCTCTCTATTGGGGTACTAAAGCTTTGTGTCTCTTTGATCACTTTGTTAAAGGGATAGTAATCCTTAGTTTTATCTTTATTTTATTTTGTAGGCATTAAAAAAACATGAAGAATGATATAAGTCTTATCTCTCAAACCTTTATGGTTTGAGAGATATTCACAAGCAAAGTTTCCCCTCCCTCCCCTTTTACCTAGTGTAAGCCATCTCTTCTCAGATGTGGAATGCAGTCCATAGACCAGACAGATAACAGTAGGGGACAATATTCTTCCTATGAGAACAATGAAAGCCCTGCCCCACTTGACAAGCTTTTCAGGTTTTTCCCTTATCTTAATTGAAGATTGTCCCTTTCTGCAGTCTACCTGGGCACCTCCCTTCTGATCTGTCTGAACAGTGTTACATCAGTAAAAGGGGCGGGAGGGGGATACTTTGTCATTGAATTACTCTTATACTACAACTCTGACAGAATTGATATAACACTCTTCAAAGTCCAAATACTATGATGATTATTTGGAGCTGCTTTTATTATGAAACATTACTATCCCTTTAAAGAATATCTCTCTTGGTTTGCCCTTGATCAGCGGTATCAAAAACTCTTCATGTAAATTATGTCTCTGAATAGAATGTAATTGAATTTAGCCAGTTAAAGAAAACCACAAGCGTTATGCAGTATAATTTAATGTGCTACCCAATACATGGGGTTAAATGTGAAGTAACTCAATAAAGCTTTATTTAACTGGTTAGGATTCCCCGAGCAAACACCATGACCTCAGTCAAATCCTTGGATACTAGATCGGAATCAAATGCATTTCTTTACAATGCATTGAAGACCTCTCTAGCATTATATAGGTTAAGGCAGTTCAAGTATGAAAGGGCAAAGACACACCAGTTGCAATTTCTTGTTTAATGTAACTGCTGCAAGATAAACAGCCTTTTCAGTTCAAAGGTGACATTTTCTATTATGTGCCTGTGATCAGCACAGTAGTTTAAGTTGCCAGCTATTGATATAGTACAATATATTTGCCCCTTTCAGCATCAAAAGGATAAAAGGAACATACCAAGGCATGGATTCCATTGCATACGATAACTATTACTGATTGCGGTTCCCCATGAACTTCAGTAGGAATCTATGAGATATCACCAGTAATGGAATCCAGCCCAGAATGCTCTTATATGAAAAATTATTTTGTAGCCTTCACATATAGGGAGGAGAAATTTGGTTCAGTATTTCCCCTCTACCTTTTTTCCAACATTGTTAGGGTGCCAGTTTGTTAGATTGTTATGTCCCAGTGGGTAAATTAATCCAACAGGCCGAAGACAAAATTATTAAAGTGGATTTGTCACCTACCAGCTTTTAGTATCAATAAAGGTATAAATTTAATCTGTCTATACCTTGTGTTCTTTGTTTTACAATCAGTGTAATGGTTTTAGAAATTGTTAGATTAGTAGTTAGGGATGTTTTAACTGCAACAGTGTTGATTTCTTTGACTTGTGTAGTACAGTCTATGTATAATGAATTTTTTACCTGTCCTAAAATTACCTCAATACTCCTCCCTCTTCCTTCTGGGTCCGCCAGAACCTACTACCTTTTACCAAACTGGTGGGGGGAATAATCATGCAAATCCTGCCAAAATGGATAGGCCATCTGTGTTGGGAATTTTGACAGCTGACAGTTCCTCTTTAAACGAGCATAATCATGCAGATCCTGTCAAGATGTATGCTGCCAATGAGGTGAGAATTTTGAAAGGTGCCATAGGGTAGACATGGATGCACATTCAGGACACATCAAGCTGTGTTGCACGAACATATATATTGTGTGGTGCAGATTCTCCCACACTTTTCTGTCATCTGAAGTACATAATGTGCATAACAGATAGACGGACACACTCAGGTTAAAATGCAAAAAGCATGACTAAAACTGTCATTCCAGCTTTTGCACATTAACCATACTATGTCCTGCTTTCCTGTACAATGAGACTGTTCCTCTGTAGGCAGGTAAAGCCTCTCTCCCTGTCCTTGTTATATATATTTGTGAAAGTATTTTACCAGGAAGAATACATTGAGCCTGTCTCTTATTTTCAAGTATGCCCTGGACTCGTTTAATCTACCTCTGTAGGATGAAAGGCTGAGCCGACCTTGCTGGGACCAGAACCTGCGACCTTGCAGCCTGAACAGATTCTACAGCTGGTGCATTAACCAACTGAGCCATCTCACCGGTTTAGCTGACCTTACCTTGCAAACACAGTAAAACAATAGATTATGGATGTCCCTTACAATGCGAACCCAAAGCTGGAAAACCTTCATGCTCTAAGATACTGTACCTCTATTCTAGTTTAAGGCGATAAGACAGGGAGAGTTTTTGTCATGGTAATATATACATATACTAACAAAGATTAGAGCATTTAACCCTTATAAAATATACTGTAGAGATTTTTCTGCTGAGTAAACAAACGTTATGTCCACTCCTGACAAATGCTTTGGACAAAAGTTATTACAGAGCAATTCCTTTTGTTTTTGCAAGTTTCAGCTCAAGAGTTATTGCTGCCAGGTGACTCTTTTATTGCTACCTTGGAAGAACTGAGTGTCACAGACACATCTGGCTGCAAAACATATTGAAAAAAAAAATATATATAAAAAAAATGCAGGTTAACTCTCTAATATATTTCAAAAGAATCATGTCCTAGAATTTGGAATACCTTTTTTTACTCAGCAGTAAAATCCCTACAACATATATATTTCCATAAATATGATTTACTGCCCTTATGATTACTTGTAATTAATTACAGCAACATATCCAGCTAAACCAAATGTTTTCTAATTGCTCTTATATTTGAGGGAGTAAGGAAGTATATATGTGTGCTGGGCTGATCTCCTCCTAAAATTCTTACCTGCCCCTGTTTGGGACTCTTTGTGTTGACGTCTTAAAACACACTATTGCATGTCCCTACATGTAACAAAGTTAAGTGGATTGTTGTGTTGAAAAAAATATAAAGTTCAACATTCATCACAGTATATTCCAAAAAATAAATTAATAAAATAATTAAAAAAAAATTGATTCCAAGATCCACATTCAGTTTACTCTATCAATACATCATATGCTCACTTCCACTAAAAATTGCACCTAATGCTATCTTATATATGTCTATTCTATTTGCCTTAACCACATCCCTAGATAGTGAGTTTAACAATATAACAACCCTTTTTGTAAATATTCCTTTCTTCTGCTGAGGCTGAAATCTCCTTTCCTCCAATCCCATGGAGTGTTTTCTAGCTATTCGTGCATGCTTACTTTTGAAACATTCCTTTGAGAGGTCTTTGTATTGACCTTAAATGTATTTGTGTAATGCAATCTTTTCCTCTCACAGTATCTTTTTTCTAAAGTAAATAAGCCAAGTTTGTTTAGTCTTTCCTTTCAAATCCTCCTTTTTCTTTATTAATATTGTTGCTTCTACCTGTACTTTCCAAATCAAAATATAATTTTTAAAAATAAGCACCAAAATCTACAATGCATATGCTATGTGAGGTCTCACTCTTTCATCATCATTTTATTAATGTACTGACCTTCAGTACAATTTCACCTTGAATTTTTACAAGTACCACTGTTATGGCATCATCAGTGGCAGGCCCAGCACAGTGCAACCATGAGTGGAGTACAAACACATACTGGTCTGTGACGAGTCATCTGTGGTACAGTATGTTTGGTGTACAGGGCAGGGCTGTGTAGAATTACATTACAGACATAAATAAATAAATAATGAGTCTCCATGGGATTGTGCTGAACTTGATCTTGCATGTACTGGACTAAGCTCTTTGCTTAGATACCATGAAACGGTACAACAAGAAGTGCCATGTGGATGGGACAAAAGTCACACACAGACTGGACACTGAGGAGTGCTCTAGGTATGAAAGGAGTGGTAATATAAGACCGACATAGACATGCTATGCAGCTCGTTTATATGTTGTACGTCAATTAAAGAAATTAAGAGCCAATTTTCCCATCTCTTTTGTACTGTGCAAAATAATAAAACCATGACAGTTTCACTTTAATACATATGCCATCTGGTGGACATTTAAATAACAAATGATTCTTGTGGGGAGATGCACTAAGAAGAGAAAAGCCACTCCAGTGAGTGAGACCTGTCCAATCAGTAGGTTATTTTATGGAGCCTATGCATTAAGATCTCTCTAACTTGAAAATGAGGCCCCCTAGGATAACAGAGTAGCTGGAGAGATTTTCTCACTGGAAGACATCTGGCAACTTTCTCTCACCTTAGTCCATGGAGAAGAGAAAATGAGATGTGTCCTAGTTAGCAGGTCAGGATCTGAAATTCCCTCCATCTTAATTGCTTGATTTAAAATGTAAATTGAACTAATATGTATCTAGCTTAAAGGGGATGTATTTCCCCTATACAGGTTAGCCTGGATAGTTACATTATATAGCAAATATGTGTAAAAGTTTATTCGTTTATTTTTTTTTTTAAAGCTCTAGTTGGTCGAAATGAAGGAATAAATGCTGCCCTGCACCTACTTTCACATAGACTGCAGTTACCTGCTCTGTAACCGCAGTCTGTCACTCTGCCTCTGCTTCCCTTCCTCTATCCAGGGTCCTCCAATGATGGAGGATTTCTGTCTGTAAACTGGAGCGCTGTCATTGGCAGAGATCAATATCTAGCCAATGAGACCTCTCCAGCTTACAGATAGAAGCCTCCATCATCAGAGGAGGCTGAATAGAGGGAGGGGAGCTGAGGCAGAGTGACATACTACAGTTACAGAGCAGGTAGCCTCAGTCTGTCTGGAAGTAGGTGCAGGGCAGCGTTTATTCCTTCATTTTCGACCAACTAGAGCAGTGGTTCTCAGCTCCTGTCCTCAGGACCCACTAACAGGCCAGGACATAGGGATTTCTCCGCTAGAGCACAGGTGTGGTAATCAGAGGCTCATTCACAGTGATTAACTCACCTGTGCTCTAACAAGGAAATCATCAAATCCTGGCCTGTTAGTGGGTCCTGAGGACAGGAGTTGAGAACCACTGAACTAGAGCTTTAAAAAAATAAATTAATAAACTTTTACACATATTCACTATATAATGTAACTATTCAGGCTTACTTGTATGGGAGTGTTACATCCCCTTTAAGGCTTGTTAACCTCTTTGATGTCAGACGTTTGAAGCATGTCTGTCTTGGAGACTATCACTATGTAAATGAAACCTTATATATTTTTAATGGACACACTATATAAATAAAGCAACTGACATCACCAGAGGGGTAAGGCTTAAACCTTTAAGTGCCAGAGAGGTGTCTGAAGCATAGGCAGAAACCTATCTGACAATCAAAGGGTTAAGAATCTATAGTTACTGAAAGGCTGTAGCAAAACAAGAAGCTTGCTGAATTGCTTTTTGTCATATTTAAGAAGTTGGAGACTGGAGACAAAATTAAGCGCAATGATCAGATTTATTTTGCTCATTTAACATTCTACTGCATTTAAAGGGACAGTAACACTTTAAACATAAAACTATATGTATTGAAGGATGAGTAAAATAATGGAACTCCCACTGCTGAGAAGTGTTTTATTCAAATGTTATTGCAGCTCAGATGTATTTAAATGGTCTAAAATGTTACAGTGGTGCTGTTGCTACACCATCCCATCAAGGTTTATGGTCAACTGACAGAGCTGTCCATAGGATGGTGTAGCAACAGTGCCACTGTAAACTTTCAGGTCATTTATATACTGCATCTAAAAAATTATTAGGCTCTTAAGATGCACTGTTCCTTTTAACCCCTGGATGTGAGGCAGCTAAAATATAGCGTCTTCCACATTGCAGTGGAGACATCTTTATGTTGGAGGGCCTCATGTTGCCCACCCCTAGTATAAAAATGTTTTATTTTTTCCTGATAAAATTAATTTAATTTTTGAGTGCCAAGGAAGTATTTAATGCATTTTCCTGATGCCTGGGCCAAAGGAAGGGTACTGTGTGAGTGTCTGAGCAATTTTGGAGTGTCCCATTCTTTTACACTTGTTTTTCACCATCTACTAACATGACAGGGAAAATCAGGTTAAATGTTTTCTTTCCCTGAGCATTCAATATGGGTGGCTTTCAGGACGTGCTCCCATTAACCCTTTGAGTGCCAGAGAGGTAATCCAAATGTATTGCCTCGAAATGCACTGGATAGCTCTCCGGTATGCTAAGGGTTAAAATATTAACAGTCGTGGAATGTATGCGTCAATATGAACTAAGCAATCATAGCTACACATAGGTGTTGGCACGTGAATTTTAAGCTAACAAGCACAGAAAATGACCTGCTGTGCAGATTCATACATTCCCACCAGTAACTGGTGATATTAACTAGAGGATGTGTAATCCTTTGCAAGTTACTTCTATTTTGGGGCTGGGCTACCCTTATGGGTGGAGTCAACTCAATATGCAAATGGCAGTTTCTCAATATTGTAGAAGCCAGTGTCACTTGCTCAGATGTTATGTAGATTTCCCATTAGGCAAAGTAGACAAGTTCAGAATGTTTATTTGTTTGAGTTGTGGGAGTGGCCAGAGCAAACCCTTTGTTCCTGGTTTATGATGGCCAGTTTATTTCCCAGGCAATTTAGGTAGTCTCTACTGTGCTGACCATACCCATGTTCAGTGTTGTGGAAGTGGCTAGAGAAATTCCAATGTTTTTGATTTATGGTGGCCAGTTTAATTCCCATTTTACACATGCCTTTTCTGCCTTTTACTTAAAGGGGAACTACCACCCCGCAAAAACTTCATCTTATTTAAGTCTTCATCTGGCGACTAGCTGCTTAGTAGCGCTAATCGCCAGAAATATTACCTGGTTTAAAAGATTTTCTGCTTACTCTGAGGTGGACAGTAGCAGGAAGCACAGACATCTTGCCATAGTGACATCCGTGTGCCTGCATTGTCAGTCCCTTTTGGAGCCGGCCAGCTCCAAAAGGGACTGACAGCGCAGGTGCACGGACATCACTATGGCAAGATGTCTGTGCTTCCTGCAACTGTCCTCCTCAGAGTAAGCAGAAAATCTTTTAAACCAGGTAATATTTCTGGTGACTAGCACTACTAAACAGCTAGTCGCCAGATGAAGACTTAAATAAGATGAAGTTTTTGTGGGGTGGTAGTTCCCCTTTAAACCCTTGGATGATAGATGCTTGGATGCAATGCAATGCTTTGGAAACCTCTCTTAGCAGTCAAGGGGATAAGAGCGTTCATGTGCTGAATGTAATAGATTAGGAGAGTCACAGGCAACAGTGAATGAGGCTAAGGGTGGGGTCTTGTGAAGAGTGGGGTTCAGTTATGGGTGGGGCTAAGGTAGGATGCCAAAGATGCAAAGTCAACCTTGTAGACAATTTTTTTTCTTGATGCATTCTGCAACTTTTCTCTTAATGGTAAATTTGGACCAAAATAGCCTCTAAAATATAGTCATTTGCTTTCTTAACTTTAGTACCCCAGTAGGAGGCCATTTTGCCTTACTGTGTACCCACTTACTGGGAGCTGATAATTGAGTTAAGAATCTTACTTTAGTTCTCTTTCCTCCTGATAAACACTTTCAAGAAATGTCTCAGCTGCTGCTTTAGAAGAGTGAAAAAAAATCTCCTGTGGCTCCTGAACAGGTCAGATCCCTCACATTTATGTCTTGCAAATGTTCCACAGAGGAGCAAACATCAAATCTAAACCAGTGCAAGGTATGAGGACTTAATGAGATTGTGTTCCTCTTGGGAATGCCTGGATGTTAAAGGTATGATTGGTGCCAGCCTTTTGAAGCCTTCATCTAGATTCTGTTCTGCGTTTGGCATTGTGGACATATGACTTGCCCGTGCATAACACTTTAACTCTTTTGGAGCAAATGTGCTTTTTCGCTCAATGCGAGTACATTTGACAAATGCATAATTCCTAATGCAAGACAATTTTATTTTATTTACACAGAATAATGTATAAATACACACTGACGTTTAAACAAACATTAATGTGAGTTTTATTGCTGTGGAGCAATGTGATACACTTATATACACACCACACAGTATGATCTCCTAAAAAGAGGGACATCAGGGTGGGAAAGAGGGACAGAGGGATTAGGGTCTCAAAGAGGGACTGTGCCTCCTAAAGAGGAGCAGTTGAGACGTATGAATACAGGGGACAAATAAACATTCAATTGGATTTAAAGGGATAGTAATACTTCATTTTAACTTTATTTTATTTGGTAGGCATTAAAAAAACATGAAGAATGATATAAGTCTTATCTCTCAAACCTTTATGGTTTATGAGATATTCACAATCAAAGTTCCCCCTCCCGCCCCTTTTACCTAGTGTAAGCCATCTCTTCTCAGATGTGGAATGCAGTCCATAGATCAGACAGATAACAGTCTTATTCCTATGAGAACAATGAAATCCCTGCCCCCCTTGACAAGTTTTTCAGGTTTTTCCCTTATCTTAATTGAAAATTGTCCCTCTCTGCAGTCTACCTGGGTACCTCCCTTCTGCTCTGGCTGAACAGTGTTACATCAGTAAAAAAAAATTGAATTACTCTGGAACTACAACTCTGACAGAATTGAAATAACACTCTCCAAAGTCCAAATACTATGACGATTAATTAGAGCTGCTTTTATTATGAAACATTACTATCCCTTTAAATGGGCTTCTGCTGTCATTCTGCAACTCTCATCAATTGGCTGGAAGGGAATGATTGGAGTTCTAGTTTAGCAGCAGCTGGAGGGCCTCCCATTGACCACCATTGCCTTTGATACCTTCAAGCTGGCAGCTTCGGAAACAGCTCATGTAACAAGACCTCACTTCATAACATTTTGTGGCAAAATCGAGTCCAACACACTGTGTTGCAATGTACTGGACACCCCATGTCACTCAAAGGGATAATGAGCTTTTATGTATCAATAATTCATTGGTTTGAATACAAATTCTTCAATAATTATCTTTATTAAAAAAACAAATTGTTGGGGTATAGTAAGCAAGAGAAAGGGGGGTTCGCCCCACAAACAGTAAAGCACTTTCTGCTTCCTGGACCAGCTTTGAGCACACTTTGAGGCTGATGTACAAAGAGAAAATGTAGCAATTCTGGAGCAAATTACTGCACCATAGAGAACAAATAAGCATTTCTACAGCCTTAAATGGGGCTTTCAGCTGCTAGAAAGGTCTCCAAGGCATTGTGCTCTCTAGCATTCGATGAGTTTTACAGTTATACTGAACCTCCTTTTTGTCTTTACATATTCTACAGGTACATAAAATGTAAAGTCAAAATGCCTTTTATTATTATTGTTATTATTATTATTATTTTCATCTTCACATATTTTTTTAAACTTTTATTTCCCTGATTGTTTTTCAAAGAGCTTTCTGTGTAGGACTGTGAAAGCAGAGAGAGTGCAATGCAATATAAAAGAAACAATGCAAAAAAGACAATGAAACAATGTAGAAAAGCCTGCCTCTACTGCATTCCCAGCACTTGGAACTGTAGGGTGACTGCAACATTGCAGCAACATCCCTTCGTTCACAGTCATTGACAGAAATCTCTAGGGGAACACAGATACAGGAAACTGAACAAAAGTGTAAAAACAGGTGTAGATGAAATAAATAAATGAATACATTATTATGTAAAGTAAAAATGGAGGTTGACTGTTTTTTAACTGAGAATTTTGGGGAGTTTTTATGGTATGATGCATTTGGTTTGTTCCAAAATTGTCAGTTCCTCTTAGTCAGAAGAATGCTGGTCTGGGGGGGCGGGGCAGGCAATTGTCCCCTGGGCCAGTCATATGCCTGGGCAGATAGACCTCTGCCTCACTCAGTCTCCCATTTGCTGCCCTAAATGGCGCTACACTAGTGATATCACAGAGTTTAGAATTTTAATGGAGCTGCACTAGTAGCATAATGCATTTCCCTTGTAAGCTCTATGGTATCACTAGGGTAGCTTTATTTAAATTGTAAGTGCTGTAGTAGTGCTAGTGTTCCCCATTTCAATTGTATGCTACATTGTGTCACTTGCCTTACTTCACAACATTAATGGCAATTTTAAAATTAACTTAAAGGGATAGTAATTTTTCATTTTATCTTTATTTAATTTTGTAGCCATTAAAAAAACATGAAAAACAATATAAGTCTTATCTCTCAAACCTTTATGGTTTAAGAGATATTCACAAGCAAAGTATCCCCCCCTGTTCAGCCAGATCAGAAGGGAGGTGCCCAGGTAGACTGCAGAGAGGGACAATCTTCAATTAAGATAAGGGAAAAACCTGAAAAACTTGTCAAGGGGGGAAGGGCTTTCATTGTTTTCATACAAAGAAGATTGTCCCCTGCTGTTATCTGTCTGGTCTTACAACCAGATTCACATCTGAGAAGAGATGGCTTACACTGGAAAAAGGGGCGGGAGGGGGAAACTTTGCTTGTGAATATCTCTTAAACCATAAAGGTTTGAGAGATAAGACTTATATCATTCTTCATGTTTTTTTAATGCCTACAAAATAACATAAAGATAAAACGAAGTATTACTATCCCTTTAAAGGGGCAGGCTGAGACAGTGGTCTGGAGTGATAGTAGAAATGGGCCAGTATATTGAATTTGCCCCCCACCCCAGACCTCAAGATGCCAGCCCTACCCTGCTCATAGTACATCTGCCTCTTTAAGACTTACCTGCTCAATGAAACATTAAATAAAGTGCAGAATTACTGGTTTAAATCATTAATGTACAGTGTGTTACTGTGCTGTAGTTCACGTTCTAACACATTATGAATATAGTTACTGTTTATCATCTGGCAGAGGCATTTTCCTTGGATACGGTCTCATTCTGTTGCAATTATCCCATGTGAATTATTTATTCCCCGTGCTGCATTTGTATTGTGAAGTTTATTCAAATTACAAAGCGTTGTGTTCCATGTGGAGATTTAAAAATAAAAATAAATGCAAGCAAACAACAATAATGACACATGATTTAACAGGTTAGGCATTCCATTGCTATTTATTGTTCATTTATACTGTGATTTTTCTTTACTTTATGCCTGGTTCAGGCCTGCATATAAATATCAAATTGTACTATGCAAGTAGCGCTTGTTACCCTTGACACACCCTTGACCAAGTACCTACTTCTAAAAATGACTCCACCCACTGTTACATGACACAGAAAATGTACTATGGTCCTTATGCAGATGGCAAAAGATTAGCAATTCTGCTGTATAACAACTGGAAAAAAAAATATTCTCACTGGTTATAAATTGAGATTTTAAATCAGTGAATACTAGATAATTAACATATTGCCTTTGCAATACAATGGAGATTTCTCTAAAATGGAATATTCCAGGATAGCTTATATTTGTTTTCTCCATAAGGCCCACTTACAAAAAAATTGAGGAGCAATTCTTGAGCAAACCAACTGCATCACGGGGGAGTAACAAAAATTCTCCAAACTTTCATTGCTGTAAATGGGGCTTTTAACCCCTTGTTTGATAAAAAGGGCTCAGATAAATTTCTTTGCAACGCGTTGGAGACCTCTCTAGCAGTCAATGGGTTAAAAAAACAAACTTAAAGCAATGGGATGTTTTACTTCTCCCCCGGTGCAGTTAGTATGTCCAGGGCCGGCGCCACCTATAAGCGAGGTAGGCGTAGGGCGCACATTCTCTGAGGGCGCATCTGCCCCCGCCGCCGCTTACAACAGACTGCCGAAGTAAAAAAAAACAAACAAACGTAACTTTCGGTGCCCTCCCTTGGCTGCCTATTTTTTTAATGTAGCACAGCGATACCTGTTTCTCTCTCCCCCTCCGCTCCTTCAATCCTGGACCAGGATTGAAGAAGCGGAGGGGGAGAGAGAAACGGACATCGCTGTGCTACATTAACCCTTTCAGTGCCAGAGGGGTACGCAACACATAGCTTTGCAATGTGTTGTATACCCCTCTGGCACTGAGAAGGTTAATAAAAGCCAGACAAGGGAGGGCACCAAAACGTACTCACTGGGGAGAGAGTGCACCAGAAGAGTAAGTGGAAGGGGGGTCAAGAGGGGATAAATAGTCAGAAGGGAAGAGAGAGAGTCAAAGGGGGGATCAGCAGTCAAGAGGGGGATCAAGAGTCAGACAGGGAGAGAGAGATTCAAAGGGGGGATCAACAGTCAGGAAAGGGATCAAGAGTCAGATGGGGAGAGAGAGATTCAAAGGGGGGATCAGCAATCAGGAGAGGGATCAAGAGTCAGACTGGGAGAGAGAGTGTGAAAGGGGGATCAGCAGTCAAAAGGGGGATCAAGAGTCAGATGGGGAGAGAGAGAGTCAAAGGGAGGATCAGCAGTCAAGAGGGGGATCATGAGTCAGACGAAGAGAGAGAGTCAAAGGAGGATCAGCAGTCAAGAGGGGGATCAAGAGTCAGATGGGGAGAGAGATTCAAAGGGGGATCAGCAGTCAGGAGAGGAATCAAGAGTCAGATGGGGAGAGAGATTCAAAGGGGAATCAGCAGTCAGGAGAGGGATCAAGAGTCAGATGGGGAGATAGATTCAAAGGGGGATCAGCAGTCAAGAGGGGGATCAAGAGTCAGATGGGGAGAGAGATTCAAAGGGGGATCAGCAGTCAAGAGAGGGATCAAGAGTCAGACGAAGAGAGAGAGTCAAAGGGGGGTCAACAGTCAAGAGGGGGAGAGTCACATATAGAGAACATACACTCTGTCACACTGATACACATATAGAGAAGCACACACACATACTTACACACTGATATCCTTACAGAGACTCACACACATACTGACACACTTATATACAAACAGGGAACACATACTGACACACACATACACATACAGAGAACACACACACAAACTGACACATATAGGGAACACACTGACACTCAAACACATACATACACATACACATAGGGTGGCAAAAATCTTTGCACCAGCCCTGAGTATGTCTCAGAATAGCTTTTTTTTTTTTTTTTTTGTGGCTAAGACTCTTTGGAGGGAGATAGATAAAGAACATTCTTAGAGTACTTTTAAGAATTGTTGCTAAAATTCTCCACAAAAGGTATTTATAAAGAAGTCAAGTTTATAAATATGTTTGAAAATGTGGCTGGCTGGTGTGTGGGGCATCACAGAGAATTTTTAGGTTATTTCATGATCTAATGATACCTGTTTGTGCAACTGAATAAAAAAGTTAGAGCAAGACAAAAGTGTTTTATTGACACAGACTAACATATAAACAGATACACACACACACACACACACACACACACACACACATACACACACACTGAATTTTAAACAACCATTAATGTGAGTTTTATTATACACACCACACAGTCTAATCTCCTAAAAAGAAGGACACCCGGGTGGGAAAGATGGACAGAGGTTTGGTCTCAAAGAGGCAGGGCCATATTTACATCTCAGGAGCCTGTAGGCACAGAAATCTGAAGCGCCCCCCCCCATTGGCCATCTCCACTGGGCACCTCCACAATGCTCCTAAACTCCACATTGCCCCCCATCAGCTCCATTTTGCCCTCACATTGTCCCCATCAGCTCCAACTTGCCCCTTATCATCTCCACATTGCCCCCATCAGCTCCATATTGCCCTCACATTGTCCCCATCAGCTCCAACTTGCCCCCATCATCTCCACATTGCCCCCATCATCTCCATAGTACTATCACATTGCCCCCATCAGCTCCATATTGACCTCACATTGGCCCCGTCATCTCTATATTGCCCTCACACTGCGTCCCATCAGCTCCACATTGCCCCCATCATCTTCACATTGCCCCCCCAACAGCTCCATATTGCCCCCATCAGCTCTAACTTGCCCCTCATCAGCTCCATATTGCCATCACATTGCCCCCATCATCTCCATATTACCCTCACATCGCTGTCCCCCTCAGTGTCTGTTTCCTACCTCCTCCCTGGTGATCCAGCGGCAGGAGAGGTCTGTGCCTCCTTCTGCACAGACCTGTAGCTGCTGGAGCGCGCGCCCAGTCTTCTCTTCAGTAATGCAGAATGCTGGGAGATGATGTCATCTCCCAGCGCTCTGTATTACTAAAGATCCGACGAGGGAGCTCAGCAGCTACTGGTCTGTGCCTAAGATGGCACAGACCTGTCATCACCATGATGTTGCAGCACTAGGCGGGGGAGGCAACAAAAGACGATCCCAATGATAGGCGACGCTCTGTGGGGTGTGCCTGTAGGCAGATGCCTACTCTGCCTAACTACAAATCCGGCCCTGCAAGAGGGACACTTGTGAGGTGTACAAACGATTAGCAGTTACTCTTGCTTAAATAATATATGTTTCTCTGGTACGGTATGAGTTTTTTGGGAGGATTTAAGGTATTGATGTAGTAGTTATTGCCTTGGTCTATTTAATTACTAACATAACTGCTTTACTGATATATTCCCACAGAATAAGGAAGAAATATAAGTACATAAATGTTAGATTTAACACCGGCCTATAAGTATCAATTTTATAATTCTTAGAGAAAGCCTTATTATGCAAACAAGCGGTATGTTGGTATCGTCTTTAGCATGTAATGAGTTAAGGCAGGCGTAGGCAACCTGTGTCGCTCCTGCTGATGGAGACTACAGAATTAACTACACATATGCATAGTACATCAGCCTTAGTTTTTTGTTTATGAAATGCTGCTTAGTACATTAGGAGCAGATGGTGGAAACCTAGAAAAGATATCAGTCTGCAACTAGAATCTTGACTGCAGACCAATTTATTTCTGTTACTTTCAGTAAATTCTCCACTATGGGCCATATGTTCAAAGAAGTAGAGAAATAGCTTTAATCGTTTGTAACGACTTTTCAAAGTACAGTGTCGTTGGGATCATTAATATTTTCAGAGAGTGTCGGTTGTGACTGGAAATATGTAGTTTCTCCTGACTGAAATTCTCATATGTAACGACAAAAAAAAGTCTTAACTAATGACAAAAATGTCTTTAACCCCATTGCGACAATTGACTTACCAGGTACGTCCCGCAAAAACTTACCTGGTAAGTCCCAGAAATCCGGGTCTCCGTGCGGCTGCACGCCGTTCGGACACCCCGGAATCGTTTTAAAAAAAAAAAATGTACCACAACCGTTAAGGTGACAGCTGCATACGCATGCGGCTGTCACTAAGGGGTTAAAAATGGCTTAACTAACAACAAAAATGGCTTAACTAAAGACAAAAATTCTCACATTCATAACACATTTCCTACACTTTTTCTTAACGTACTAATTTTGTCTTTTGAAAGACATTTTTTGTAGTTAGTTAGGACAAATTTTCTTTTCCTCTATACGACACTGGAGAATAGTTTAGCCACGCCCTTGCCCCTCCCCTTTGCCCAGCAATTCTGGAGTTGTGTCGTACACAATGGACATTACTAGTTTTTTGTCGTATACCCTATAGAAAATATATCGTTCATGCATTCAATTACTTATTTTTGTCTTTCATACGACAATTTTTTGTCGTAATCCCTTTGAATATAAGGCCCTTAGTGTAGTGACTCAGGTATAATTATTAAGCAGCCCTAAGTGATGTAATGAATACCTTTGAAGAAAATAACATTTATATTGATATGCCCCACTGAGGCTCTTGTACTAAATCACCTGTACTATAGGTGGCAAATAAAAATTTCCCAAATCTCCACTAATTTAAATGTGACTTTTAACTTAAGCAAACAAGCTTTAAGGTGGTATTTTCCGAAATTCTACCAGTGCCAATCACTACACCAGGAATACATAGGGAGACTAGAGAGACTAGGAAGAATAATGCATAGCTAAAGACTAAGTGTAAGAAGGATGGGTTTTGGGTTTCTAGAGCACAGAACTGTTGTTTATCTTGGACGCAATCTTTATTTTAGTGATGGACTCCATCTTAGTGGAAAGGGGCCTGTTGTGCTAGGCAGTAGGAGAGTTAGAGGTTTGGAGGAAACTAAGAATGGGGGAAGAGGGTCACACAACACAGGAAGGGTAGACAGTATAAAAAAGGAACTGGGATTAGAGAAGGGCATGGAGATGGAGCGGACGAAGGGGATATTTTAACCTAAAAGGGAGGTGTCTATGTTGGAGTCTGGTAAAAAGCAATTCATATTTGAAAGAATGCATATCTTGAGAATGGCAGTAACATATAATGCATGCTTGCAAATCATCTTGGTTTGGCTGATAATGGTAAGATGGAGGAAGTGTAACTGATTGCAATGAATTAGTTGTAGGATCTTCTAAG
This sequence comes from Rhinophrynus dorsalis, assembly GCA_037306005.1. NCBI lineage: Eukaryota > Metazoa > Chordata > Amphibia > Anura > Rhinophrynidae > Rhinophrynus > Rhinophrynus dorsalis. The sequence goes on along the minus strand of CM074724.1, from coordinate 223,725,661 downwards.
TATTATTGAAACCTAGTTGGATGATACACATGACTTGATAGTCAATTTAGAGAGATGTTCTCTTTTTTTAGAATAACAGGGTAAACAAAAGAGATGGAGAGTATGTCTGTATATGAAGCAAGCCTTAACACCTGTTATAAGAGAGGATATAAATGAAGGAAGGGTCCAGTGAGAATGTAGTGGCCTTGTGGGTTGACATACACAGTGGGGCATGCATAATAAAACATTGTTGATGCACATTTACTATAATCCATCATATACTAGAGAGTTTGAAGAAACTTAACTGGTACTGCAAGGAAAGGTATTCAAAATGGAAGATTGGAACTAACCTGGCATTAACTAGAGAAATGAGACTTCCAGCACAACAAAGGGGAAATCATTTGTGGATCAATATATACTATTGGGAGTTAAATAAAAGAGGAACAAATAACACTGATTAAGCTTAACAAATAAGTTCCCTTTGAAAGGAGGAATAAGAGCAAACTTTAAATGAATTAAATCAGAATGGTCAGATGCATCATTTAAAAAATATAAAGAATTTAACAGAATGTGCAAACAAGCAAATACGCTAGCTAAAATTGAAAAATGAGAAAAGAATTGTAACAGAGAGCAAGAAAAATCCTAAATCGTTTACACGTATATAAATGGCAAAAATAGGGAGGTTGATGTAGGTGCCCATAAAATTGAGAATGCATAATTAATTAGTGAGGATAAGGCAATGACTGACACCTTAAGCAAATTATTTTGACTGAGTGGATTGCCAGAGAAATGGCAAATGAGGTTTAATTCAGATTATTGTAAGGTTATTCATTTGGTAGCAGCAACATCTTACATCTGCAGAAAGTTTTTCCATCCTTCCCAACACAATGCCGAGTTTTTCCACCCAGCTTCATATATTGATCATGCTGTATTATGTGCCACAGATCAAAGGGGATGGGGAGACAGCACTGGCTGTTTTTTATTTTTGTCAGGCCCAGCGGTAGAATGTAATGTTGCTTTATAAAGAAATTATCATGATAATAATCTTTACGTAAATCCTTTGGAGGAAACACAACTTTTTTATATAATACTGTAACTTGTTTAATTGTACTGTTCAGCTCAAAACAATCTCAAGTAATGAAGCTTGCAATAAAGATACCTTTATAGAAGTAAATGGCAGTATCCGCTGTGACTTTGAGCCACAGAAAAGGGATAGTATCTAGGTGTGCATAATAAATGATATGCAGAAGTCCAGGTTAGAAAACTGAGAAGTTGTTGCAGCAAATTGTACTTATGGCAACAGGGTGGACAAAGTCTGTAGACACACTCAGGTAAACACTGATTAATTGCAAGAAGGAGGATTATGTTATAGTAAAAGAGATGTAGAAGAAATGACAAGGAAACTAGAAGAATTGCTAAAGAGGGTAGCTTGTTTTTTTTTTTTCCTTAGGATGTTAGGAAGGCAGCATTTTGCTTTTAAAGAAGCAGTAACTCTTCATCGTAATAAAACCCCCACTTCTTAAAGGGATAGTAATGTGTCACAAAAAAAGAAGCTCCAATTAATCATCATAGTATTTGAGCCATAGAGAGTGTTATTTCAATACTGTCAGAGTTGTAGTTCAAAAGTAATTGAATGATAAAGTATCCTCCTCCCACCCCTTTTACCTAGTGTAACACTGCTCACCTCAGATGTGGAATGTGGTCACTTGACCAGACAGATAACAGCAAGGGACAATCTTCTTACTGTGAGAAAAATGAAAACCCTGCCTCCCTTGACAGGTTTTTCAGCTTTTTCCCTTATCTTAATTGAAGATTGTCCCTCTCTGCAATGTACCTGGGCACCTCCCTGCTGTTCTGAGGTGAGCAGTGTTATATCAGTAAAAAGGGCGGGAGGGGGATATTTTATCATTCAATTACTCTTGAACTACAACTCTGACGGAATTGAAATAACACTCTCCATGGCCCAAATACTATGATTAATTAGAGCTGCTTTTATAATGAAACATTACTATCCCTTTAATCAGAAAATCCTTATGGCAACTGTGAATTAATTTAGTGTGGGTTGGTTCTCCAAGAGCCGGAATCAAGGATGCTCTATAACATTTATTTTTACATAAGAATGTTTAACCCTTGGAGCGCCAGAGGGGTAGGCAACGCAAAGGGTTAAAGTAAAATATGTAGCAATTCATAAACCAGCTACACAGAAGCAAATAGAATATAGAAAGTTATTTTTTTTTGCTCCTCACTGGAACACGTTCTCTCATGCTTTTTCTTTCTTTGTGCGTATCAGCTTTTAGTTAATCACAGTGGTGGAAATACCTTGATTGCAAATCACTAGTAGTAGAAGTTATATTGTTTGCTGCAATTTAAAAACCTATCTGGCCTTGTTTAACCCTCTTTCTGTGGTAGCCATGGAAGTGAAATTATACAATACACTCTCGATTTTCTGAGGTGAATAGAATTGCGTCAGCCTTGGATAATCAAAAACTTAGATTTCACAGAACAAAGTAGAATAAAAATGTAATTTAAAACCACATCTGAAATGGAAAATGTACTTTTATTAGAGTAAGACAAGTAAGACACTTTCTGATAAGTTCCAATACAATGACTTTATGACATTGCAATGTGGCTCTAGGCGAATCTGAATATTATATGACAAAGACATGGTAGTGAGACTCAATCGTACTTGCAAGAATGTTCTGCTACTGAAGAGGTTATTGTGTCATTGGGGGCAACTGGCATGTAGTCGGCCATTTTTAATTTATCTTCTTCTGTTGTCTGTTTTGCCAGGCCTGTGCTTGGGAATACATTGGTGAAGATTCACCAAGCAGTGATAAAGAGGTGATAGAGTTGATAAAGTGGTGATGACTTCTCCAGTTTATCACTTCTTCTGTTCCTATGTTATTCTGTGGAGCCTATGCGCTAAGATTTCTTCAACTTTGGAGATCTTAGTGAATAGGCTCAATAGAATAACAAAGAAACTGGAGAAATGATAAACCAGAGAAGCCATCTCCACTTTTATCACCTCTTTATCACCGCTTAGTAAATCTCCACCAATATGTATTTAAAAGGAGAAAAATATGATAATGTATATAATTACTCACCCTGGTAGCTGTAATCTGAATGCTAAATGGAAACCCGTAAACAGAACATCTCTATTCTTCATCTCTATTCTTCCTCAATGCAAAAAGAATTTACAGAATCTTTTGTTGTGACATGAATAGCAGCACTTTAGTGCCATTTTATGAAGGCATAGGTAAAATACAATATAAATTAGATGCTATGTAAAACATTTTGTTAAAGGCATAGTAATACTTCGTTTTATCTTTATTTTATTTTGTAGGCATTAAAAAACATGAAGAATCATATAACTCTTATCTCTCAAACCTTTATGGTTTGAGAGATATTCACAAGCAAAGCTTCCCCTCCCGCCCCTTTTACCTAGTGTAAGCAAACTCTTCTCAGATGTGGAATCCATTCCATAGACCAGACAGATAACAGCAGGGGATAATCTTCTTCCTATGAGAACAATGAAGGCCCTGCCCCCCTTGACAAGTTTTTCAGGTTTTTTCCCTTATCTTAATTGAAGATTGTCCATTCCTGCAGTCTACCTGGGCACCTCCCTTCTGATCTGGCTGAACAGTGTTACATCAGTAAAAGGGGTGGGAGGGGGATACTTTGTCATTGAATTACTCTTGAACTACAACTCTGACAGAATTGAAATAACAAGCTGCTTTTATTATGAAACATTACTATCCCTTTAAGTGCCGTGACTGCAGTTTGTCGCTGTACTAAAATTAGCTTAATAATCTATTTTTCTGACTGTGATCAAGGTACTAGTTTGAGCCAGGGGTGCTCAGATGTTAGTTCTTATTCCATTACCTTACCAGCACATGTCAGTGGTCCCTAGCCATCAAATTCATACATGTAGCACAGCATATGCATGCTTATATTGCCTGTCGACATGGAATAAAATTGGTCCAAAATAAAAATCACAACTTTCCAAATGTTTCATTGATTTAAATATGTCTTTTAGCTGATTGAATGTAAAAGACATATCCAGTGTATGGAGAAGAAATGTGTTGGCAAACTCTAGCATTCAAAAGGTTAAAGGTGTTTTTTTACTCAACAGAACTTTTTAGTGGCCCCTTATGGTGTAACTTTTTTAATGACAAGACTGTGACCACATTTACCTTTTGAGTGCCACAGGGGTGTCCTATCAATTGCTTCATAATGTACTGGGCATCTCTTTGACACTCAAAGGGTTTACTCCTTTAGTGTTGGAAGGATTTGGCAGACACTACTCAGATACATGTTCTCGTGGTCTACCAATAACCACTTAGTGATGTACTGATAGATTGCTATCTACCTTTGGCACCCCTAGGTTAAAGGTATAGTAATGTTTCACAATAAAAGCAGCTCCGGTTAATCTTCATAATATTTGGGCCATAGAGTGTGTTATTTCAGTACTGTCAGAGTTGTAGTTCAAGAGTAATTGAATGATAAAGTGTCCTCCTCCCGCCCCTTTTACTGATGTAACACTGCTCACCTCAGAGCAGCAAGATGGATCACAGAGAGGGACAATCTTCAGCGAGTACAAGAAAAAACCTGAAAAACATGTCAAGGGGGGGCAGCGTTTTCCTTATGTTCACAGTAAGACGATTGTCTCTTGCTGTGAGCTGTCTGATCCCAGGACCAGATCCCACATCTGAGGGGAGGTGGCTTACACTAGGTAAAAGGGGCAGGAGGGGGATATTTTATCATTCAATTACTCTTGAACTACAACTCTGACAGTATGGAAGTAACACTCCCCATGGCCTAAATACTATGAAGATTAATTGTAGTGGCTGTTTTTGTAAAACATTACTATCCCTTTATATCCTTTGGGTGCCAGAGGGCGATGCAATGTATCCCTCTGCCACTCAAAGGGTAAAGTGATTTAGCTTGCCTCTGTTAGATATTGCACTAATGTATTTCACTCTATTTACTTCTTAGGAACTATGAAGAAGAACAAGCTCTCTTCAGATCTCCTCTTTTCCTTGTTGGTCCTGCAGTCCTTGTCTTTGGGTAAGTAGTTCAAAGTTTCTCTAGTCAAATTGCTCCAAGAAATAAAGCTACGCTTAGCAATTAGTGATACCTTTTAGTGGAACATGTACATAATGAGACTGGTTTACTAAGATGAACTACAACAATTATTATTATAACTATGGGACAAAATAATTTCCTAAATTTTGATTTAACTCTTTGAGTGTCAGAGCGGTACGCAAAGCATTGCTTTGCAGTTTCGTTGCATACTCTTCTGGCAGTCAAAGGGTGAACTGCTAGAGGGGTCTCCAGTGCAAAGCTTCTCAATACAATAGATACCTCTCCAGGCACTCAAAGGGTTAAATGATGCTTTTAACTCTTTGAATGCTAGAGTGGTCTCCATTGCATTTAGAAGCATTGCACTGGAGACCCTTCTAGCAGTTCACCCTTTCAGTGCCAGAAGAGAACACAACTAAATTGCAAAGCAATACTTTGCGTACTGCTCTGACACTTACAGGGTTAATGAGTTAAAAGTTCCATTTAAATCAATGGAAATGTTATTTGTCCCCTGTGAGTCAGTTTGTTTGCTCCAGAAGTTCCTGCCTGGTTTATCTTAGTAAATAAGCTTCATAAAACATTCTAAAGAATTACTGGATATGTAAAACTGTATGTTGTACTTTTATTATATTTTAGAACCTATAAACAGAGCCTGTGATAGACAGCAATGAGATATTGGCAGAATTGAATGTCAAAATGGCCGCACTATTGTGTATGTTTTCAGTCAGTTCTTTGGGGTTTCTTATTTTAGTGAAACAAATAACGAACACTTATGGAGTTCAATGTACATGTAAACAGATTGGGTGAGTGAGAATCATTAACCATTTGAGTGCCACTGGGGTGGCCAACGCATTGCTTCACAATGCATTGGATACCACTCTGGTACTCGAAGGGTTACAGACAAGATGTGTTGAATTTAAAGGGATAGTAATACTTCATTTTATCTTTATTTTATTTTGTAGGCATTAAAAAAACATGAAGAACAATATGTCTTATCTCTCAAACCTTTATGGTTTGAGAGATATTCACAAGCAAAGTTTCCCCCTCCCGCTCCTTTTACCTAGTGTAAGCCATCTCTTCTCAGATGTGGAATGCAGTCCATAGACCAGACAGATAACACCAAGGGACAATATTCTTCCTATCAGAACAATGAAAGCCCTGCCCCCCTTGACAAGTTTTTCAGCTTTTTCCCTTATCTTAATTGAAGATTGTCCCTCTTTGCAATCTGCCTGGGCACCTCCCTTCTGCTCTAGCTGAGCAGTGTTACATCAGTAAAAGGGGCGGGAGGGGGGCACTTTGTCACTGAATTACACTTGAACTATAACTCTGACAGTATTGCAATAACACTCTCCAAAGTCCAAATACTATGATGATTAATTAGAACTGCTTTTATTATGAAACATTACTATCCCTTTAAAGACAAAAACAAGTCACCCTTCCCAAAGTACAATGCCATTGGTGTAGAGTAAACAAAGATAATGGGAAGGAGGGAGAGGCAGCATTCTATGGTCTATTATTACCTGAGCCCTAAGTGACATCAGAGAACAGCCAGGAGAGATCATGCCCTTTCTTAGTCACAATCTAATATATTATTTAGTGTGCTTATAGGTGTCAGGTACAGTGCGATCACTCATATTTTATGGCTTTGTCAGAGAAGACAATACAATTTTAAAGCAGGCTGATTTATGTAAAGAAATGCCTGCAACCTTTAAAGTGTATGGGGGTTTTTCTTTAAAAGAAAGCCACATTTAATTTCTTCAGTGACAGTGGTTGACCAAAGCATTGCTTTGCATTGAGTAGGACACTCTGCAGGCTCTCAAACGGTTAACCTATTACTATTTTTTAGCTAAAAGTTACAACTCAGCTGATCTTCACATTCATCCTCTACCGTTCGTCGTTTAGATATACTCTGACCCGTCCATGGAATAAAAAATGGCTTCACTTCTGTTTTTTCCCCTTACTTTAATGCCTGTGGTTTTCTCCCTCATTATCCACTGTTCCATTTGAATGTTGCATTTTCCAGTGTCTATAAACCTGTCAGAGAGAAATCTTGAGAACCTTCCTCTCAACACACTATTTATTATTTAGAATTATTGGTGGTTCTAAGGGGAGCATAGCACGATTGATCCATGTTGTATGTCACAATTATAACATCTCCCACTCAGTTCTCATGATGGATGTCTGTCACACCAGAGCCTTGTAGGGAATAGAATAGGAATTTTTTTCATAATATCTTGCTGATTTTTCCAACTCAGTAACTGGGTAACTGTTTTCAAACTAGCACTTTTATTGGTAATTATTTCTTCAACACGTTTTGCATCAGTTTTGTACAAAATTATTTTCCTCCAAATTATTTATGGTTGAAAAAGACACAGAAAGACATTATCCCAGCAGCACCAAACTTTCTGCTTTTTAAGATGTCACATTTTGTGAGTGGGAATATCATTTTTTCAAATACCTGTGGCCACAATGCTATTGCAATACGTTTTAATAAAGTCAGACATAATTAAAAAGCTATTATTTCTGGTTCTGCAACAGGAGGGAATGTCAGTAAATATTTAAAATCCACCTAGGTACGCTGACTAGAATTCCTATAAAGCCCTTATTTATCATGCTTAAAGTGGAACTAACACTTTGAATGATTTGGGTGATTTTGAATGAGCTATCAAAATGGCATATAGTTATGAACATCATTGTTTATTTAAAACTATAGTTTAAGAGATATTTAGCTGTATTAATTTGTCAGTTCACACAAATTAGCCAGTACCTCCTGGGTGGAAGTGACAGTTGGGAGGGAGAATGAAATGGTCATATATGTCACATTAGGCAGTGCCAGTCAGTACTGATTATTTTACATAAACTGACAAAGAAAGCTAAATATCTCATAAATTATAGTTTTAAACACTTCCAGTTTATCTCCATCCTACCTGCCACCTTCTGCCAGGAAGTACTATTTTATTTGTATAAACTGACTAATAAATGAAGCTAAACATCTCATAAACTATTGTTTGAAATAAAAAAAAGCTAACAAAAATATAGGTGCTTTTGAAAGTTCTTTCACAATCATATATCTGTTACAAAGTGACATTTCTACTTTAACCATTTCACTGCTAAGGATTGCTGTCCATGTTATCAGCAGCCAGTATAAAACTTTTAACAATGTGCACAACCACATCCTTTAAAGTGATAGTAATGTTTCACAAAAACAGCAGCTCCAATTAATCTTCATAGTATTTGAGCCATAGAGAGTGTTATTTAAATACTGTGAGAGTTGTATGTCAAGAGTAATTGAATGATAAAGTATCCCCCTCCCGCCCCTTTTACCTAGTGTAAGCCACCTCCCCTCAGATGTGGAATCCAGTCCATAGACCAGACAGCTCACAGCAAGGGATAATATTCTTACTGTGAGAACAATGAAAACCCTGCCACCTTGACAGGTTTTTCAGCTTTTTCCCTTATCTTAATTGAAGATTGTCCCTCTCTGCAATCTACCTGGACACTCCCTGCTGCTCTGAGGTGAGCAGTGTTATATCAGTAAAAGGGGCAGAAGGGGGATACTTTATCATTCAATCACTCTTGAACTACAACTCTGACAGTATCGAAAGAACACTCTCCAAGGCCCAAATACTATGATGATTAATTAGAGCTGCTTTTATTGTGAAACATTACTATCCCTTTAACCATCGGAAGCCAGTGGTTACTACCAGTTACCAAGGTTTACCTTTCTTGAAGTCTTCATTCCCAGGTAGTTCCTCTTTCCCCAGGGACTTGTTGCTTGTGCGTGATTTCATCAGTTACGCAATAAGAACCTCCATTGGACCACCAGGTGAAGTAGAGAAGCAGGGGAAGCTCTTTTAGAGCATATACCTCAATCAATCCTGCTTCAAATCCATCCAGGGTACCCGCATCTGAAAGTAAGGAATCCCATCTTTTAGAATGGGTAACCTTGTGTATCATAATGTTGTGTGATCTTGCAATTGTTACACAATATAATACAGTATATCATGGAGCATGGGAGGTTTGAGATCTTTAAGAGATCCTATCTTGGTCCTCTTTTCACTTATAAAATGATGAGAATCCCCTCTTTCAAACAAAGGTTAGCCTTTAATAAGTTAATTGAGAATGATCACAAATCAACCCCCATAAAAAATGCATAGGGAGAGATTATAAAAGGAAAGTTAAAGTGGATCTCTCACATATAGAGAAGTAATGCTCATTAGTTATAGCATTTAGCGAAAAAATGTAACATTTTACTCATTTTTTTTAAAAAAAAACCTGTTATCTGCACAAAAATGAATATTTAAAACGTGCCCAGCAGCCTACTTCCGGTTTGCAGCACTGCCTCTGCTCCTGTCCCGCTACCCAGCATCCTCCGATGACGGAGGCTTTCTTTCTCTAAGCTGGAGCGATCTCATTGGCAAAGATCAATATCTAGCCAATAAGATCTATCCAGCTTAGAGACAGACTGCCTCCGTCAACGGAGGATGCTGGGTAGTGGGACGGGAGCAGCCTCTGTGTGGTAATCTGCGGCAAGCGGAAGAAGGCTGCTGGGCACTTTTTAAACATTCATTTTGGCGCAGATAACAGGTTTTTTTTAAAAATGAGTAATGTTAAACTTTTTCGCTAAATGCTCTGACTAATGAGCATTACTTCTCTATATGTGATAGATCCACTTTAATGGAAAAGAAGCATTAAAATGGCTGTAAAATTGATTCTGGTAAAAGTATTAAAGCGGAACTTTCACCTGCTATAAAGTGGCCCTGCGATAATTAACCCTTTGAGTGCCAGAGTGGTACGCAACGCATTGCAAAGCACTCTGGCACTCAAAGGGTTAAGCAGGTAGTGACTAGCTTTATAATATATATGTTACCTCTGAAATGCAGCTGATTATAAAGAAATCCTTTATTGTAGGAGACTGGAAGCCAGGCATCAGAGCAGACATCTTGTCTGCGCACCTGCGCTGCCAGTCCCGCTCTCCATTGAGAAGCACTGCAGTGTACCACATGGTAACCGGAAGGCACACAGACTGCACTAACCTGGCTGTCAGTCTCCTATAATAAAGGATTTCTTTATAATGGGCTACATTTCAGAGGTAACATATATATTATAAAGCTAGTCACTACCTGCTTAATTATTGCAGGGTGACTTTATAGCAGATGAAAGTTCCGCTTTAACAGCAGATTAGGAGGACATAACAGTAGTTTGGTTTTTTTTTTAATTGGTGTAAGGAAGTTTGTAAAAAGTGGAGCAGCGAATTTATCACTATTTGTGACAATTTAGCGACAGAACTTTCACCAAATATTTAAAGGGATAGTAATGTTTCATAATCAAAGCAGCTCTACTTAATCATCATAGTATTTGGACTTTGGAGAGTGTTATTTCAATTCTGTCAGAGTTGTTGTTCAAGGGTAATTGAATGACAAAGTATCCCCCTCCCGCCCCTTTTACTGATGTAACACTGTTCAACCAGAGCAGAAGGGAGATGCCCAGGTAGATTGCAGAGAGGGACAATCTTCAATTAAGATAAAGGAAAAACCTGAAAAACTTGTCAAGGAGGCAGGGTTTTCATTGTTTTCATAGAAAGAAGATTGTCCCCTTCTGTTATCTGTCTGGTCTTACAACCAGATTCCACATCAGAGAAGAGATGGCTTGCACTAGGTAAAAGGGGCGGGGAGGGGGAAACTTTGCTTGTGAATATCTCTCAAACCATAAAGGTTTGAGCGATAAGGCGTATATCTTTCTCCATGTTTTTTAATGCCTACAAAATAAAATAAAGATCAAACGAAGTATTAGTATCCCTTTAAGGCCATGTTTGTTCTTATTTTTGCTGTCACCACATTTAGAAATGTACCTAGAATACATTATAAGTACTAACACTCACAATAAGGAATAAGGATATTTTAAGGATCTGTTAATAAAAACGAACAAAGAACACTTTTTAAAAATCTCCGCTATAGTGTTTTAACATGGGAGGTTGGATGGGTGGGGGAATCTTAAAGAGCCCCTATCCCACCTCCTCAGTATCTTAAAAATGTGTGCACATTTGGTGATCCAGGGATCATTCAACTAGTCATACTACTTTCTTGAACTGGTTAGGGGGGGCCCTAGTTCTCACAAATGGATGCACATGAACGCTCATACCATTGGGGTACTATTTTACTTACAAGGGGCTCGATTCTATTACCAGTGCTAAAAATAAAACAGGCGTTGTTTTTTAAGTCAGGTTTTAGTATCCTATTACCCGACTTGTGAAAACAAAACCAGCGGTAATTATACTTACCGACAGTCGAAAAAAGCCCATAGGAAACAACTAAAAACAACGTGCAATTAGTATCCTATTACTCAAGCTCAATATTAGCACCTGTTTTGTGGTTACATTTAAGTTGGAAATTCTCCGTCTCAGAGGTTGAGGCATAGAATCCATAAGGACAGTTTCAAAACCATCATTATTCGAACAAAAGCAGTGTAGAATACAGTATACAGCATAGAAATCAGACATAAAGTGCCCCCCTTCGACATATTAACCCCCCTTTTAAAAGTCAACTTGCAGTGCTTTCTTTCACCACTTTAATTCGACTAATATTGTTCACAGTCCACATTTTAACCCTTCCCCTTCAAAATTTGACTTACAGTGCTCCCATGACTTTCTTTCACCATTTAAATTCGACATATATTGTTCATAGGAGTGAGAGGTCTTTCACACTCAGCACAGCAAGTTATACATTCTTGTACAGGAATTACTGTGACACATAAAGAGTCTGTATTGGAAAATTGGAGAGTAAACAGTGTTTACTTGAATTAAAATGGAGAAACAAGGTCATAGGAACACTATAAGTCGAATTTTAAAGGGTAAGGGTTAAAATGTTGAATGTGAACAATATTTGTCGAATTTAAATGGAGACAGAAAGTCATGGGAGCACTGTAGTCGAATTTTAAAGGGGGAGGAGTTAAAATGTGGAATGTGAACAATATATGTCGAATTTAATTGGTGAGAGAAAGTCATGGGAGCACTGTAGTCTAATTTTCAAGGGGAAGGGTTAAAATGTCAAATGTGTATCTGTCGAATTAATGTGGTGAAACAAAGCACTGTAAGTCTAATTTTTAAGGGGAAGGGTTAAAATGTGGAATGTGAACAATATTAGTCGAATTAAAGTGGTGAAAGAAAGCACTGCAAGTCGACTTTTAAAAGGGGGGTTAATATGTCGAAGGGGGGCGCTCTATGTCGGATTTTGATAAAGAGGTGAACACATCTAACACTGAACTTAATCTTTCTGTCGTCAAATGTACGCCTGTTTCTTGGACCTTGACATTTTGCATGTTTTTTTGTAGGCGGTAATCGAATAAAAGCAGACAGCGCCAGTTTTGTTACTACTCTGAAATGTGCTGTCTACGCCAGTTTTGTTTTACTGTGGTTCTGCAATAGAATACCAATGTAACACGTCTACAAAATTCACGTTGCTTGTTTTTCTTGTAACGCTGGTTTTAGCTCTGGTAATAGAATCGAGCCCCTGATGTCTTGCTACCTAACCTAATATGGTATTTCCTAGTTTTGGGGGATTTCAGTATTTAAAGGGATAGTAATACTTCGTTTTAACTTTATTTTATTTTGTAGGCATTAAAAAAACATGAAGAATGATATAAGTCATATCTCTCAAACCTTTATGGTTTAAGAGATATTCACAAGCAAAGTTTCCCCTCCCGCCCCTTTTACCTAGTGCAAGCCATCTCTTCTCAGGTGTGGAATCTGTTTGTAAGACCAGACAGATAACAGAAGGGGACAATCTTCTTTCTATGAAAATCAATGAAAACCCTCCCCCCCCTTGACAAGTTTATCAGGTTTTTCCCTTATCTTAATTGAAGATTTCCCTCTCTGCAGTCTACCTGGGCAACTCCCTTCTGATCTGGCTGAGCAATGTTACATCAGTAAAATGGGTGGGAGGGGGAGACTTTGTCATTGAATTACTCTTGAACTATAACTCTGACAGAATTGAAATAACACTCTCCAAAGTCCAAATACTATGATGATTAATTAGAGCTGCTTTTATTATGAAACATTACTATCCCTTTAAGTGGATTTGAGAGTGCAAATGTGTAAAAACACTTTTTTTTCGGCTATAGACCCATCTTCTTGAGATTTCATAACAAACCAGCCTTGGGATAGAAATGTAACTAGTCTCTGAAATTGGAATTTAGTGTACTTTTTCAAAATATATTGCTTGTAGGGTTACAGGTGGTATTTGTTGTTATTCTCAGTTTCATGTGCCTAAAATGTAGAGTGGTAAAAATGGAAAAAAGAGAATTTACCTTTTTTTTCTTCAATTTCTAATTTTTATATCAAGACCTTTTTATTAACCCTTTGAGTGCCTGAGGGGTACTCTGCGCATTTCTTCGCAATGCGTTGCATAACCCTCGGGCACTCTAAGGGTTAAAATGTGCATTTTGACATCTTAGAAAGGCGAGTTAATTCTAAACTTAGAACCATAACATATATTAGATTATAAAAAATACACTCTGGGACAGCTGTTTGTCATTCACATTACTGGAATTTCAGTTCAAAAAGTACTTTTGCATTCTCGGTTAAAATTTTTTTAGTCACGTTAGGGGATATACACAAACCGATATTTTGAAAGTGCATGGTCTGCTGAAAAAAAGCAGTGTATGACATGTGTGGGTTGTTCACACAGAAGCCAAAAAAAATAATTTGACAGCAAACACCAACGAATGTGAAAAAATATGCGCAGCACTGTAAGAGTGAAGTTGTTTAATGACGGGAACTCAATCATACCCTTTAAAGGGATAGTAATGTTTCATAATAAAAGCAGCTAATTAATCATCATAGTATTTGGGCCTTGGAGAGTGTTATTTCAATTCTGTCAGAGTTGTAGTTCAAGAGTAATTGTATGATAAAGTATCCCCCTACGGCCCCTCTTACTGATATAACACTGCTCAGCTCAGAGCAGCAGGGTGTGTCCAGGTAGATTGCAGAGAGGGACAATCTTCAATTTAAATCAGGGAAGAAGCTGAGATAAGGGAAAAAAAAGTTGAAAAACCTATCAAGGGTGGCAGGGTTTTCATTGTTCTCACAGTAAGAAGATTGTTCCTTGCTGTGAACTGTCTGGTCTATGGACCAGATTCCACATCTGAGGGGAGGTGGCTTACACTAGGTAAAGGGAGCAGGAGGGGGAAACTTTATCAAATTACTCTTGAACTACAACTCTGACAATATTGAAATAACATTCTGTATGGCTCAAATACTATGAAGATTAATTAGAGCTGCTGTTGTTGTGAAACATTACTATCCCTTTAAGGGCCACAGGTAGGTGACATGCATAAAAAAGCAATGTGTTGCAAAACCTGCTGGCCCTTAAAGGGGATATCTCACCCCTTTACAAGTTATACTCATTAGTTAGAGCATTTAGCGAATTAGGTTAAAACTTAATTATTAAAACAAACAAACAAAAAAAATATTATTTGTGCAAAATTGAAGGTTTAAAGTGTACCCTGCACCCTACTTCTGGGCAGACTGCTCTTACCACAGTTTGCCGCTCTGCCTCTGCTCTCGTCCCTCTACCCAGCATTCTCCCATGACGGAGGTTTTCTGTCTTTAAGCTGGAGCGATCTCATAGGCAGATATCGATATCTAGCCAATGAAACTGCTCCAGCTTACAGGCAGAAAGCCACCATCAGGAGCAGTCTGCCTGGAAGTAGGGTGCAGGGCACCCTTTAAATCTTCAATTTTGCACAAATAACTATTTTGTTTTTTGTTTAATAATAAAGTTTTAACCTAATTTGCTAAATCGTCTAACTAATGAGCATGACTTGTAAAGCGGTGAGAGATCCCCTTTAAAGGGTTAAGGAATACTAATCCTAAAGTAAAAGTAAATTTTGCTTCTTATGTTTACAAGTAAACTGGAGCAATTTTCTTGAAAACCAACTTCTCCTCAGGGGGGATGAATAAACATTCCTCAAATTCCCATTGATGTAAATAAAGCTTTTTAATCTATTGAATGTTAGAAATATCCCCATAACATTGCAAAGTAATGCCGTGAAGACCTCTGTAACATTCAATGGGTTAAAAAATCCATTTAAATCATTGAGGATTTTTATTTATACACTACAGTCCAAATGGGTTGTTCCCAAATTGTACCATGTTTTGATTATGCATAAGGCCCATAGAGGCAGATAAACATTCCCATTGACTTAAAGGGATAGTAATGTTTCATAATAAAAGCAGCTCTAATTAATCATCATAGTATTCAGACTTTGAAGAGTGTTATTTCATTTCTGTCAGAGTTGTAGTTCAAGAGTAATTCAATGACAAGGTATTCCCCTCCCGCCCCTTTTACTGATGTAACAGTATAAACTATTGGTTATAACTATTTCAATATGAGAGGTATCCAATGCATTGCAAATCAATATGCTGGAGAACTCTACAGCATTAAAACCCCCATTTAAATCAATCGGACTAAAAGGGTTAAAAGCCCCATTTAACCCCTTAAAGACCCTGGATGTGCCAGGATGGTCACTCCGGTTATGGCACTTAAAGGGGAACATTCACCTCATAACAATCTTTTACCATAGGTTTAGTTAATAAAGTAGAATTAGGAAATATGTTTTTTTTCTAAATGTACGTACTTTTAAAGATATTTTATCTTCAAGCTGTGCACTTCCGCATAATGGGCACAGCTGTTTTTCTCCTCCCACCTCCCTCCCAGCTGCCCCAGGTAGCACTTTCACGCTTCCCTTCGGTGTGGTGTGAATGGATTCTATCGTTACATCAAGCTCCGGTTAGCATTATACTGAGGTTGCAGCTGGGAGGGAGGTGGGAGGGGAATTAGGAAGTGATGAAGAGCTGTGCCAAAGATTCAGCGTGCTGCATTATGCTGACAGCACATCCTGAAGATGAAATTATCTTTATAATTACGTACATTTAGAAAAAAAAAAACACCTTTCCTAATACTACTTTATTAACTAAACCTATGTTAAAAGATTTTTATGAGGTGAATGTTCCTCTTTAAGGACCGGTGATGGTCCTGGCAAGTCATGGAGCTGCACGCAGCTCGGTGTCCCTGAAATACATTGCGGCTGGCTGTTAGGGGTTAAGGCAATGGGCATTTATGAATTTTTATTTGTCCCCCACAGTGCAGTTGGTTTACTCCAGATTGGTGCACTTTGACGTTATAAATAAGGCACAAACGGAGAGATGTATAAAAAGCCTTCTTATGTATGATTAACCCTTTGAGTGCCAGAGAGGTACGCAACGCATTGCAGAGCACTCAGAGGGTTAAGAACTGTCACTAAAATTCTCAACGACAGTTCATAATCATAAAGAAGTAAAAATGACGTTTATAAATATGTCTATTTACGAATCTTCTGAGAAAACTTGCTGAAAATGTATTGATATTTTTTGCAAACATAGCCTATATGCTGTCACTATATATTTACATTAAGAACAGGTTATACCTGGCATTAAGATCTATTCACTAAAACTACCTTTATTTAAGGTGCAAATACTGAAGGTCTTTATACTTAAGGTGAGGCATGATATTTGAACAAGACCATTTCTACTCCACTTCTGCTGCAAATACATGTGCTTCAGAGCATATTCTGCTCCAATGTCAGGTTAGCGCAGGAGTTCCCTGAATCTCATTGTTTTGTGGAACCACCGGCACACACATTGCAGTGAGCTCTGTTAAATGCAGCTGTAGAGCTCCCTACACACTTAACTTGTGCCGCCTCATTATATCAGCTAATTCAACTACCCAAAGAAAACAAAAATAGAATAAACCCCAGTGACTCATTCCATTATGTCAGTGATTTGTGTAATTAACATATACATTTGTGTATCACCTACTGACTCATTGTATCTTGGCCAGAAATTAGAATTGTTCTATTATAATTATAAATTGCAGAAATTTACATACAAAATAAACAGCTTTTAGAATGTCATACTGTTTTTGTGCTCTGTAAGGATTGCCAAGCTTCAGTGGGGATATCTACAGATATTTCTGGCAAGTTTACCTAAAATTAAATCTAGAAAACATAGAAGTCTGCACAATCACATCTCCAGCAGTAGAAACATAGATCAAGACAACACAGAATAACTACTCTGGCTTCAGGTCAATAACCAACACCTGTCGACTCTAACTCATATGAACTGGTTGGGTATATTGGAAGTCACAGACCCCCAACAGCTGGAGGCCGAAAGATTGGCTACTCTTGTGCTAAACCACTTTATAAATTCCAGTTGATTGAAACAGGCCTAGTCTTCGCCTATGTTAGCAGACTGGTACAAAAAAACTGGGGGTTCTGTGTGCAACCACTGAATGGCACCTATTAGCTGTTTGAAAGGGTTAGTAAACTGACCTCCTTGGCTGGATCTCAATCTGGAGGTTTGTGGCTTTCAACCACAAACCCCTGGTTTAAAGGGATAGTAACGTTTCACAAAAAAAATAGCTCTGATTAGTCTTCCTAGTATTTGGGCCATGGAGAGGATTATTTCAATACTGTCCGAGTTGTAGTTCAAGAGTAATTGAATGATAAAGTATCCCCCTCCCATCCCTTTTACTGATGTAACATTGTTCACCTCAGAGCAGCAAGACTGTCTGGATGGATCACAGAGTGGGACAACCTTCAGTGCGCATAAGGATAAACCTGAAAAACCTGTTGGCGGGGGGGAGGGGGCAGGGTTTTCCTTATGCTCACAGTAAGAAGATTGTCTCTTACTGCTACCTGTCCGGTCAAGAGACTAGATTCCACATCTAAGGGGAGGCACTAGGCAAAAAGGGGGCACTAGGCACTAAGAAGGC
Source organism: Rhinophrynus dorsalis (assembly GCA_037306005.1). NCBI lineage: Eukaryota > Metazoa > Chordata > Amphibia > Anura > Rhinophrynidae > Rhinophrynus > Rhinophrynus dorsalis. The sequence goes on along the minus strand of CM074724.1, from coordinate 223,707,791 downwards.
ATTAGGTAAACGGGGGATTTTATCATTCAGTTATTCTTGAACTACAACTCTGACAGTGGCCCAAATACTATGAAGATTAATGGGAACTGCTTTTTTTTTTTTTTTTTTTTTTTAGTATCACTTTAAGTATGCAGCTTCCATGTACACACTGGGTGAGATTTATAAAAGTGCAGTTAAACGGAGAGTAATACTTAAAATATAAAAAAAATGTTGTAGGGTTTATCCCCCTGAGTAAAACAAGGGTGATCCCCTTTATTACAGCTCAAAGTTGAATTTTTTAGGTGTAATATCACAGTGGCCTGAAATTGTACAGTGGCGCTGTTGCTACACCAACCTATGGAGATTTAGGGTCCTGGGACCAGAGCTGTCCATAGGATGGTGTAGCAACAGCGCCACTATACAATTTCAGGCCACTGTGATATTGCACCTACAAAATTCAACTTTGAGCTGTAATAACTTTTGAATAAAACACCTTTCAGCAGTGGGAGTACCCTTCTTTTACTCAGGGGGATAAACCCTACAACTTATTTTTTTTACATTTTAAGTATTACTATACCTTTAATCGAAAAGAAGCATTAAAATGGCTGTAATATTGTCTCTGGTAGTTATAAAAGTATTAAGGACAGTTTAGGAGGACATAACACCATGTAGTACATTTTTAAAATGGACTAAGGAAGTTTGCAAAAAGTGGCTCAGTGAATTTATAAAGAAATGTCGCTATTCGCAACAATTTAGCATCAGATTTTTTTGCAAGATATTTAAGGTCATGTGTGACCTGTTCTTATTCTTTGCGGTCACCACATTTATAAATGTAACTAGAATATGTTATAAATGCCAACACTCATTATAAGGAATAAGGACATTATAAGGATCCGTGCACAAAAAACGAACAAGAACATTATGTATAAATCTCCCCTGCTGTGCCGTGTTTTCAAGCCTGATATGCTGGGTCTGTGCGGAATTGTATCATGCAGGACAGGAAACTGTCCTCGGTGCTGCATGCATAGATATACCAGGAGACCATTGGGAGTCTACTTTCAGACCATAATTCTCCTTCCAGTTGGTTTGCCAAGGCTTGCGGCTTAATTGGTAGGTCTGTTCTAAGGGGAGCAGATTTGCTGAAAAGGCAATGCGTTAGAACACCATCTAGCATTCAAGGAGTTAAAGTCTCATTTAAATTATTGTGAAATTTCATCTTTCACCTTTTGTGCAATTGGTTTGCTCCAGAATGCTACCTCCTTAGATTATTGCATTGTTTCTCAATGTCTCAGTACAGGTTTCCAGGTTATACTTGCGTGAAATTAGTGGCTTAGGGATTGTGATTGTAGGGTGACCACATTTCCATTCTGCCATTCCGGGACATGTGGTCACTCTAGTCCCGCGGCTGAGGCTCCCTCCGGCGCTGACCATCTTTCTGAGGCTGACACAGAGTAAGAGTTCCCAGTGGAAACTCTTACTCTGTGTCAGCCTCAGAAAGATGGTCAGCACCGGCCGAAGCCTCTCACTTGCAGCGCCAGCATACCTGCTCCATCCCAGATGTCTCACATGCACCAGTCCAGCCAGCCAATGAAATGCATTTGCTAAATGGTCCTCATGAGGACCATATAGCAAATACATTTCATTGGCTGGCTGGACTGGTGCACATTGCTCCATTCTGGGACTCTTTGCTGTCCCGGTGTGGGGGTGACCCAGGACGCGGGACACAGACCCCCAATAAGGGACAGTCCTGGGCATTCCGGGACGTGGTCACGCTATGTGATTGATCGACCTGTGCTTAATTAGGGATGCCCTAAACCATGACTTGTTGGTGTGCCCTAAAGGACTGGCTCTGAGATTCTCTGGCCTATTGAATACAGCTCTTGATAGTGTACTAGTGAAGATTAGTGGTGCTCATGTACATTTGTATTTGTAAGTGTCACTAACTAAAGAGTTACAGCTTTTACATTAAATTGGGCTTTTAAACCCTTGAATGCTAGAGAGGTCTCAACTGCAATGCAGTGGACACGTTTCTAGCATTCAAGGGGTTTAAAAGTTCTATTCAAGTGCATGGGAAATTAGGAATTTTATTTGTCCCCTATGGCAAAGATGTTTTACTCCAGAATGTGGACCATTGGGCCTTATTTATAATAGTAAAGCATACCTCCCATCATTTTAAATGGCCAAAGAGGGACACTTTTGTTTTAGGTATTGTTGCTGGGGGCATGGCTGGTGGGTGGAGAATTACCGATAATTTCTAGGTTATTTCATGATCTACTGACACCAACTTGTGTAACTGAATACATTATTTAAACTAAGACATAAGTATTTTATTTACAATCATTTATAAACCATGTACTGCATTTTAAACAGACATTAAAGTGGAACATTCACCTAAAATAAAAATTGGATCATGGGTTTTAATCATTAAAACAAGATTAGCACTTTTTTTTTTAACTCACTTACTAGTGGAGATATTTAGCCTTCAAATCGGGGCACTTCCGCATTCTGCGGGACCCTGTATATCCCGCATGATGCCTCAAGACTTCCCAGCTGCCCCAGGGAGCACGTTCACACTTCCCTTCATAGCCATATTTCTGTGGGTTAACGTTACAGCAAACTCCCTTTACCATGCTACTGAGGCGTTATGGAGTTATTATAAATTACCATACAATAGCCGTGGTCTGTTTGGGTCTGGAGACTTGAATCCAGTGAGAGAAAGCTGGATGCGCTAGAAGGATTGAAGATTGCGAATAGGTATTGTTGTGACGTGCCTGAAAACCTAGAGGCTGGTAAAGCCTCATCTGATAGTGAGTACCCATTGCAAGGGGAAGGTGTAAGTGCGAGATTTGCCAGTACTATTAGTCTGCACTTAGAGGCTTCTTTTGCTCTGTTTTTCTCTTTTGTTTTTTGATCTCATAAAAAGAGGGACACCAGGGTGGGAAAGAGGGACAGGGAGATTTGGGTCTCAAAGAGGGACTGTCCCTCCTAAAGATGGACAGTTGGGAGGTATGGTAAAGTAGAACAATTTTGGGCAAACCAAATGCATTGTAGTGGCCAAATATAAATTCCCCAAGAGTCCCACTGATTAAAAGATTTAACCCCTTGACTCTCTGAGGGAAATGTATGAAACAAGGGCACAGCGCATAATCTGCAACTATATTATTTATAACTTCACTAAACATGCGCGTAGGTACAGATGCCTTACTATATTTCTGCACACAACTTCTAATCTAAGGGTAGGTAAAATGAGACCCTCTAGCTGTTGCCCGACTAAAATTCCCATTGTCCACATGCCTAAGGATGGTGAGAGTTGATTAAGACCAGCAATAGCTGAAAGGGTTCATATTTTTTTCTTTCTTGATCTAATCAGACAAGCCCTTAACACAAACCCTACAGTTGGTGTGAGGAAAAGGAACAGTTCTGTGCTATTACATTTGCATGTATCCTGCACATGGGTTAAGGGAAACAGCACAGCTTTAAAGGGCTATAAGTTATCCTGAATAGTTAGGTTATATATCGAATATGAGTAAATGTTTATTAATTTTTTTTTTTAAAGCTCCTGTTGGTCTAAATTGAATTATAAACTCTGCCCTGCTCTGTATCCGCAGTCTGTCACTCTGCCTCTGCTCCCCTCCCTCTATCCATCTTCCTACAATGACGGAGGTTTTCTGCCTGTAAGATGGAGTGGTCTCACTGGCAGAGATCGATATGTAGCCAATGAAAGCACTCCAGCTTAGAGCCAGCAAGCCTCCGTCATCAGAGGAGGATGGATAGAGGGACGGGAGCAGAGGCAGAGTGACAGACTGTGGTTACAGAGCTGGTAACCATAGTCTATGTCAGTGTTTCTCAACTCCTGTCCTCAGGACCCACTAACAGACCAGGACTTAGGGATTTCTCTGCTAGAGCACAGGTGTGATGATCAGAGGCTCATTCACATTGATTAACTCACCTGTGCTCTAACAAGGAAATCATCAAATCCTGTCCTGTTAGTGGGTTCTGAGGACAGGACTTGAGAAACACTAGTCTATGTGGAAGTAGGTGCAGGCAGCGTTTATAACTTCAATTTAGACCACCAGAAGCTTTAAAAAAAAATAATAAACTTTTACTCATATTCTATATATAACCTATATAACTATTCAGGCTATCTTATATAGAAGTGATACATCCCCTTTAAGAATCCACATTTTCCCAGACTGCCCACCCCTGAAACACAATGTTCAAAGAGAACATTTAAAGGGCAACCATGACTCTTACAGTGCCCTGTCAGAATATATGTTCCCCTAGGACCAAACCAGCCAGTGAAACCAGTGTTGTACTGTGAGCTACAGGCAGAGGGGTAGAAGGGTCGTCTGAAAATGGATATATAGGTCTCACTTGCTATTCCCACTAGAAGAGAGTCCACGCAAGGCTGAAGTCTCACAGATAGTCTCATTTACCTGTACAATGTAGTCTTCATAGACCACTGCTTCAGGCATGAAAGCCCAACACATATAATCTATTGAGGTTACACTCACGACTCACAAATTTGTGGTTGAGAGTCAAATATTTCTGGTTACAGCCAAGGGATCATTTTTTCTGTGTAACACATGCAATGGAAACCAACCCAGTGTTAGCAATTTCTCACCTGATTAAAGCCTCAGACTTCCTTCATTATTTGAACATTTTTCATATTAATGTAACTTTATATTAACTGTTACCAAGTTTGCTTGGAGGCTGTTCTGTAAATCCATCACCCTTTCTATAAAAAAATCATGGCCTCTATTTCTAGTTCTTTCATTCCTCTGAAAAACAATTTCATCATTTAAATTATCACATTACTTAAAGGACCAGTAATGCTTAAAAGCAAGTTCCTCTTACAGAAAAGACTTTTTAAAAATACTTTAAGTGTGTAAAACTTCACTCACATCTTTAATTATCTCGATGTCTTAACGTGTAGTATGGCCTTCCAAGAATGTTGACATCCTAAGTATCTTTATGGTGTTTCGTTCTATGATTGTAGTCAGTGTAGACTTTTCTAATTAATGCTTCCCCCATGAGCCATGCATCATCGCCCTTCTTCTCTTCTGCTGACCATCCATTCTGGATCAAACCAGCTACACCACAGAAGAGAAATGAAACTTCAAATTGATTTTATGGGTCTTTTAAGTCCTTGAATGCTACAAACATCTCTGAATACACTGGAAAGTTGTCATGATTGTGTCTGAATGGTAGTTGGCAAGATGGTATCCTTCATTCTCATGTCCATCACTTCCTTTGAATGCAGTGTTTACCCGCAAGTTTATCACAATGCCATAACATTGATTGCTGCCTGCTCAACTTATCTTCCTTTTTACTGATTCTGAACCTGGGCTGCCTGTCTTTGACCTCTAACCATCTGACTATGCTTTTGCCTCTGCTCTTTTATACCATTCCTTGGACTTTCTTCTCTGACCACTGGTAGCTGCACAACTTCTGGAGCTCAACCCCAGAACATGAAACGTAGCCTCTGAATGGTCCAGAGTTACCTGCCACTAAGTTCCAACCTTCAGAAATATTACAAGACCTGTCAAGCACTCAAGGGGTTAAAAACCCAATTTATTTTCCCCCATCATGCAGTTGGTTTGCTCCAGAATGTATCCTTTTTTCTTTCGTACATATGCAATGCATTGCATACCCCTCTGGCACTCAAAGGGTTAAGCTTTAAAGTTTATTGGTGGTTAGCTCATAGTTTTCTGTTGCTATGTTTTGGTTTCATTCATTACTTAACCTATAAAGGGATAGTAATGTTTCACAATAAAAGCAGCTCCAATTAATCTTCATAGATTTGGGCCATGGAGTGTGTTATTTCAATACTGTCTGAGCTGTAGTTCAAGAGTAATTGAATGATAAAGTATTCAACTCCTGCCCCTTTTAACTAGTGTAAGCCACCTCTCCTCAGATGTGGAATCTGGTCTCTTGAACAGACAGCTCACAGCAAGGGACAATCTTCTTACTGTGAGCATAAGGAAAACCCTGATCCCCTTGAAGGAGGAGGGCAGGTTTTTCCTTACGGTAACAGAAGATTGTCCCTAGCTGCGATCCAGCCGGAGAGTCTTGCTGCTCTGAGGTGAGCAGTGTTACATCAGTAAAAGGGGCGGGAGTGGAATACTTTATCATTCAATTACTCTTGAACTACAACTCAGACAGTATTGAAATAACACACTCCATGGCCCAAATCTATGAAGATTAATTAGAGCTGCTTTTATTGTGAAACATTACTATCTCTTTAAACAACCTGTTAATCACCTGTTACTGTTATCAGTGGCACTAAATGCCCACTAAACATCTGTTAAGTGCATTGATGAAGACTGCTGTGTAATAATTTTAATAAAATAAGGCCAAGATTGAATAGCAGTGTCTAAAGTAACACTTTTCTTGGCTAAAAAACAAATGTATTTATAATTTGTTTGTATTATACTTTTTAATGACAAAGAACACTAGATTTTATGAAGTTAATTATTTTATGAAATGTTTTACTGCTCTGGTAATTTGTGGAGATAAAGTTAGATTATATTTTAGTTCAGTGGCATTTAGTTAATCTAGTAAGATTTGCATTGCTCAGTATAAAGGTGTGAGTTTACAAAGAACTGAATATGCATATATTCACAACGCGTGAATTGCCAACTAAATTAGAACATTTCTGCATATTTACCATAGAGGAAGTTAGTATCATCCTGAGGCCCACAATTCCTAAATCAAGACTTGACAGGGATTTATATATACTTGACAAAGGCTCCCAAAGAGGGTCGTAATATTGATATAATAAACTAGCACAGATTCTGATCTTCTATCAAGTCCTGTGAGTGTTTTCTTTCTTCCAAGCTCTTTATGGGGGTATGCACTAAGGCGTGATAAAGAGATGGAGAAATCTTAGTGCATTGGCTCCATAGAATAACATAGGAACTGGAGAAGTGATATCACTGGAAACTTTAATTATAGAGCCCCATATCTGTTTGCAGTTTACACCTTTGTGTACCAAAGCTCTGGCACTCAAAGGGTTAAATCCACCTAAAGTGCAATTGATTTGCTCCAGAACTGCTTCTCTCTTCTTTTGTGTATAAGGATCAAATGGTTCTATGTTGAAAACAAAATCTGGGGGGAGATGCATTAAGGTGATAAAGCAGAGAAGACTCCAGTGATATCACCAAGGCCTATGTTGTTCTATGGAGCCAATGCAGTAAGATTTTTCCAACTTTAGAGATGTTAGTTCATAGGCTCTATAGAATAATATAGGAACCGGAGAAGGGTTCACTATTAAAAGGTCACCCTTAAGACAAAGGTGCATTAAAAATGTTGCATGGTTAAAAAGGGAGACATCAGAATGTCGCCTGCATGAAAAGGGAAACATTCTTATGTCGTAAACATCAGAATGTTGCAATATAATAGTATTGCCAAAGCAGCATTGTGGTGTCCCATTCTTGAGTGATCACCATACTCTGTTACATTCTCATTCCCTGTCCCTCACATTCACCCTATCTCTGCTGTTTCCTCCTGCCTGTCTAACCCATAAGTGCCAGATACTTATCACCTCATTCATATTTGCACTTCTCATCATCACCAGAGCTTCCTCACTATATCCGTTTGTTCCTGTTCACCACATGTACTGAAATGGCGACATTGAGGGTGACATTTCAATGGGATACCCTGGAGAAGTGATATCACATCTTTATCACGACTTAGGGCCATATGTTCAAAGAAGTAGCGAAATAGCTTTTGTCATTTGTAACAACTTTTCAAACTACAGTGTCATTGGCTCATTAATATTTTCAGAGAGCACCGGTTGTGATTGGAAATATGTCATTTGGCTTGACTGAAATTGTTGTATGTAACGAAAAAAATGTCTTACCTAAAGACAAAAAATGTCTTAACTAACGACAAAAATGTCTTAACTAACGAAAAAAATGTCTTAACTAAAGACTAAAATTCTTACATTCAGAACTTCACATTCCCTTCACTTTTTTCTCATTCTTTTAGTTATTAGTTATGACAAATGTTCTTTTCCTCTATATGACACTGGAGAATATATTAGCCACGCACTTTCCCTGCCCCTTTTCCCGGTAATTCTGGAATTATGTCATACACAATGGATATTACTAGTTTTTTGGCACTCATAGGATTAAAAAAGTGCTGTGGGTGTTACTGGTGCTGAAGTCTGAGCACATCCTCTCTACTTCCCCACTTGCCATCCCTAACACATTGCCAGTATTATGCCAGTCCTATCCTATATAGTAATTTGCTAAAACGTGTGTAACATGCTGCAGTCATGCACAGTAGAGATTGCCAGTGACGAGGCTGATACAGATCGGGGCACTCTGAAGGAACGTCCAGCTCTGTATCAGCCTCGACGCAGGCAGTCTCTACTGAGCATGACTGCACCCAAACCAGCTGGCACTGTATCAGCCACGGCATGGGCAGTCTCTACTGTGCATGACTGCCACGCGACCGGCTGGCAGTGGCACTGTGGCCCGTGTAACATGCTCTTCAACTAGTATGCTAATAATTAAAGTGTCTCCCTCACCCCTTCAATAGACAATTCTTAGTACATATGGCTAAGTGTGTTGCATTCTCCATGGGCTGAAATGACTGTAACACAGAGGAAAAATTAAGATTACCATTGAATTAAGTGGGGATTTTAAAAATATAGTAATACTTTCTTTATACAGGCTTTAATATAGTTATTCTTAAGAAAAAAAATCAAATGGTCTAAGTCTTTTTTTCATAACTTGTATACTTTTAATGTAATAGCTTTGTAAAGTTCCCCCTTCCGCCCCTTTTATTCACGTTAGGGCTCTAGCTGACAAACTTGTATTCTGTTCCAAGGACCAGAAGCTGTTTTAAATCAGGCACACTTTGTAGACTTTGTAGACCGTTCTCGTAAAGATTACCTTTGGGCCATATGTTCACAGAAGTAGCGAAATAGCTTTTGTCGTTTGTAATGACATTTCAAAGTACAGTGTCATTGGGATCATTAATATTTTCAGAGAGCGTCGGTTGTGATCAGAAATATGTCATTTGTCCTGACTGAAACTGTCATATGTAACGAAAAAAATGTCTTACCTAATGACAAAAAATGTCTTAACTAAAGACAAAAATGTCTTAACTAAAGACTAAAATGCTCACGTTAAGAACTTCACATTCCCTCCACTTTTTCTTATCATACGAATGTTGTCTTTTGCAAGACATTCTTTTTGTTGTAAGTCATGACAAATTTTCTTTTTCTCTATACGACACTGTAGAATAGTTTAGCCACGCCCTTGCCCCGCCCCTTTGCCCGGCAATTCTGGAATTATGTCGTACACAACAGACATTACTCGTTTTTTGTTGTATACTCTATAGAAAATATGTTGTTCATGCACACAATTATTATTTTTGTCTTTTATAGAACATCTTTTTTGTCATTATCCCTTTGAACATACGGCCCTTAGTGCATAATTCTCTGAAAGTCATTCTGGATCAAAAACTGCAACACAGGGAATCAATACAAATTTCCATTGATTTAAATGGAGCTTATAACGCCTTGGAGCTTATGCGTGATAGGGCTAGATTCTTTTACAGTAGATTTTATCAAAAATGTTCCCACTGAAATCTATGGGGAAACCTGGAGATAAAAGCAGAGATAAAATTAGCACCTGCAATAGAATCCAGCCCATAAAGAGATGATAACATGGAGGTAACGTCTCCAGTGATATCAGCTCTCCCATTCCTATGTTATTATATGTAACTGGAGAAATTTGGCTCCAAGGAATAACATAGGAACTGGATAAGTGATATCACTGAAGAAGTCAGCTCTGCATTATCACTTCTTTAAAGGGATAGTAATACTTCATTTTATCTTTATTTTATTTTGTAGGCATTAAAAAACATGAAGAACGATATAATTCTTGTCTCTCAAACCTTTATGGTTTAAGAGATATTCACAAGCAAAGTATCCCCCCCGTTCAACCAGATCAGAAGGGAGATGCCCAGGTAGACTGCAGAGAGGGACAATCTTCAATTAAGATAAGGGAAAAAACTGAAAAACTTGTCAAGGGGGGCAGGGATTTCATTCTTTTCATACAAAGAAGATTGTCCCCTTCTGTTATCTGTCTGGTCTTACAACCAGATTCACATCTGAGAAGAGATGGCTTACACTAGGTAAAAGGGGCGGGAGGGGAAACTTTACTTGTGAATAGCTCTTAAACCATAAAGGTTTGAGAGATAAGACTTATATCATTCTTCATGTTTTTTTAATGCCTACAAAATAAAATAAAGTTAAAACGAAGTATTACTATCCCTTTAACACGCCTTAGTGCATAACACTTATTGAATGTTAGACATCTCTAATGGATTGTGTCACAAATCACAATACATTCAAGGGTCTAAAAATCCCATTTAAATCAACTGGTATCTGGAGGATTTTTATTTTCCCCCATGAGTTAGTTGGTTTGCCCCAGAATATCTTGTTTTCTTTGAACATAGGGCCCTAAGTAATAATTCAAAAGTTTCACAGCTGATTCCATGAAAAGGTGCATATACACCCGTGTACATGCTAAATAAATATGGCATTACACAAAGAGGCAGAGGAAAGCAAAGCGAAACAAGGCAATTACAAGGAGATTTGATTGTGTGCAGGAAACAGCATCCAGAGCAAGGGCTGAGTAAGCACAACACACTCAACCATGCAGAAGTCGCAGGGTATTAATCATGTGTTAAAATAATAATTGTATTCTCTGGCGACCGAGCTTCCACCGTGAAAGCAGTAATAGTTTATGTTTAAGGATGCGTGGTCTGTCCTTTTCAGTTTTTTCCTCTTTGGGAAGTGATCTACACTCAGGACTGCCATATCGGAACATTAAAATGTGTAGAGGTTATTAACCCCTGAAGTCATGGAGGCTGATGTTTTAACCCTTTGAGTGCCAAAGAGGTACGCAGCACATTGCAGTGGAGCCAATCAATTTGCTCTAGAGGGGAGAAATAAAAGCACAGCATTCCTAAAATGGGACTTTAGCACCTTAAATGGCTAAGAGATTTCCAGTGCATTGCAAAACAATTTAACGGAGACTTCTCTGTCATCTAAGGCATTAACCGATATATTTACATTTGTGAGAATTTATATTTGTCACTTATAGTGTAGTTGGTTTTCCCCATAATTGCTCCATCTTTTCTTAGTACATCAGCCTCAGTGGCGTAACAGTAGGGGTCGCATCGGTTGCACCTGCGACCGGGCACGTCACTCCAGGGGCCCGGCCACCTCCTGCGACCCCCTCGCCCGCAGCAGTCACATACCTGATCTCCCACTCGGTGCGCCGCTGTAGTAATACAGAGTGCTGGGAGACGACATCATCTCCCAGCCTCTGCATTACTACAGCGGTGCACGGGAGCTCCGGTTACAGAGATCTGTGCCGAAGGAGGCACAGATCTGTAAAGACACTCCGCTAGACCACCAGGGACTGGAGGTAGGGGAAATGTGTAGATGAAGGGGCAATGTGAAGATGGGGGCATTGTGGAGATGAAGGGGGCATTGTGGAGATGAGATGAAGGGGGCATTGTGGAGATGAAGGGGGCATTGTGGAGATGAAGGGGGCAATGTGGATGAGGGGGCCAATGTGGGCGGGGGGGGCCCCATGGCAATTCTTGCACCAGGGCCCGATGGCTTCTAGTTACACCTCTGATCAGCCTCAATGATAACTTTTGACACTATTTCTATCACCAAGAAACAAGTAGTGTTTTCTAAAGAAGGCCATAAAATGATATGTAACAATTGCACAATGAGAACGAATACCACTTAGTAGTTCTTTCTTGGGGATGCTACTTCAGGTGATGTTCTTTCATGTTTTCTGCTTCCATATGCCCTAGTTAGGGTTGCCACCCAGCTGGTATTTTACCGGCAGGCCAGTAAAAAATTGGCTTCTGCCCAATGTTAAGTCTATGGAGGGAATGCCATGGCCGGTATTTTTTAAAAGAAAAGGTGGCAACCCTAGCCCTAGCTGAGAAGAAATGCCCCCCACAGACATTCCACTGCAAAAAAAGTCCAGGCTAATCTCTCCTGTGTGAGAGAAACAGCAGAACCCCAGATGTATGTTTCTCTCTCTAGCGGTAATCCACAGTGAAGTGTAGGTGATTCCTTCTAAGCACAAAGGAAGCAAAGGCCCATTCCTGGTATGCTTACACAGCCCTTGTTGTACTGGTCCCTAGACTGAGATACAGCTACATCTCACTGACAAGGCACTGCAGGCATGTATATCTGGAATTTTGCACTTTATTTCTTGCATGGAGATTTACCTGATAATTTGGTGCTGGATTGTCTGAGGGATGGGATGAGACTAATATGAATATGTAAATGCCCTCTCTGTAATGGCACTGAGGAGTCAAAAATGTGAATTTTCAAAAAAAAATTGTTTTGTGTTTTTTTGGTCTTCCCAAGTGGCATGATATCCCATGCATTAACCGTTGATGCTTTGATATGGCCCATTAAAAGACTGAAATGTGTGTCTAGGTGTTTTGTCGGGGTTTCTTCTAGGGTGAACACACTCACTGGAAAGCCCGGGACTATCCCTTATTGGGGGTCTGTGTCCCGTGACCCGGGTTACCCAGCGGGACAACAAAGAGTCCCGGAATTGAGCAACAAGTGCCAGTCCAGCCAGCCAATGAAATGTATTTGCTATATGGTCCTCATTGGCTGGCTGAGCCAGCCAATGAAGACCATATAGCAAATACATTTCATTGGCTGGCTGGACTGGTGCATGTGAGACAGCTGGGATGGAGCAGGTATGCTGGTGCTGCAAGTGAGACCTGCGGCTGAGGCTCCCACCTGCGCTGACCATCTTTCTGAGGCTGACACAGAGTATGAGTTCCCAGTGGGAACTCTTACTCTGTGTCAGCCTCAGAAAGATGGTCAGCGCAGGCGGGAGCCTCAGCCGCTGAACTAGGGTGACCACATGTCCCGGAATGGCAGAATGGAAATGTGGTCACCCTAGTTTCTTCCTCTTCTTCCTCCTCCTTCTCTACCCCCCCCCTTTTTCTGGAGATTCACTTGACCTTTTGGTACCAACCCAAAAAAGTTAAAATGGAGCAAGTACTTTTATGATCACTTGGATGATTTTTAAAAATCATATATATTTATGTTAGCCGTTGTAGAATTAAAACTATAGCTTATGATATATTTAGATTTATTAATTTATCAGTTTGTGCAAATAAGCCAGTACTGCTTGGTAAGAAGTGGCAGCCGGGAGGGAGAGTATAATGTTAGTAGCTTGCATATGGGTGTTCCAGCCAGAACATCATAATGTGCATAAAGTGTCTAATACATAAACCTAAGTATCTTTTAAATTATATTTTTAAATAAAGAATGGCTAACAGATATTTATGGTTTTGAAAGCGCCTTCAAAATCACACAAGACACTATAAAGTGTTAGCTTAATTTTAGCAGCTAAGTGTAATTCATTCTCAGGATGCACTTGTGATACCTATTTTGTTTTGTAAAGGTTTAATCCTTTGCGTGCCAGAGAGGTGGACATCCTTCTGGTACTCAAAGGGCAGTGGTGTAACTACGCCCCCTGTGACCCCTCCGCCTGGCGCCCGCAATCTCCCTCTGGAGCTCTAGTAATGCAGAGCGCTGGAAGATGACATCATCTCCCAGGGTTCTGCATAACTGAAGAAGACCGCGCAGGAGCTCTGGGAAGGTAGGAGATGGGGGCATTGTGGAGATTGAGGGGCATTGTGGTGATTGGGGGGGGCAATGTGGAGGGGGACAATGTGGTCAGGGGGCACCATGTAGGGTTGCCACCTTTTCTTCAAAAAAATACCGGCCATGGCATTCTCTCCATAGACTTAACATTGGACAGAAGCCAATTTTTTACCGGCCTGCCGGTAAAATACCGGCTGAGTGGCAACCCTAGGGCCATGGCACTTTTTTGCTCCAGGGCCCGGAGACTTCTAGTTACGCCTCTGTCAAAGGGTTAAGGCGGTGTTCAGCAGGTTTGCTGGTTTTACATACTTTTCAGCAGGGTTCCACCCCCCCAGAATCCCTTTCTTTAGTAAAGGAGGCAACAACATTTCATGGAAAATGCAACTAGTGTATACGTGATCTTGGTGTGCAACCCATACTTATTATTAGTTAATGTAACATCACTAAAAAGGGTGCAGCAGGTTGCTTTTACAAGAGATTATGCCCTGAACCTGTTGCCCATGTGCCTCATACAACAAAATGATTTCAAATGCGTGCATGTTTTCAGTGTCCTATTATTATTGCAGAAAAAAAGTGACTCATATGTCATCCATATGAATAAATAAGTGTAGCTCCACGTCCACAGCTGTTGCTGCTAGCCATAGGCCATTTGAGGACAATGGAAGTTATGGTCCAAGGATCATACCCATTTTTGTTTCACATAATCTACCAACAATGAAGGAGGCCAATGTAACACACAAATGGAGGCATTCTGGGCCAAACTACACAATAATAATAAAAAATAAAAATTCCCATTGTATACATAATCATAGCGCATTGTGACATGGCAGAAAAACAAACTGAGTTTTATTAAATCCATATAATGCATAGCAACACACAGCAACATTTGGCTCTTCACACAGACCTTTTTCAATCACTTGCAACGCAGTTAATGCTCAGGATGCAGTGAAAGAAGTCATATGAAGGTAAATGTTTCCCTTATTTGAGCACCAGGTAGGGGTTGCCAGGGGAACCACAGCTCTGGTGGTCTTCAGCTGGGTCACTCCCTTAACCATCTGAGTGCCATGGAGATATCCAGTGCATTGCAACAAGATGCATTAGATATCTTTCTGTCACTTAACTTAAATGGTTAATTCTAGAAGGGGCTGACATCAGTGGAAGGGGTTAAAACTGTTCTATTTTAAAAACAGCTATGCTTTAAAGGGGAACTATCACCACTATTCAACTATGGCTAAAAAGTAAGTGGCCAATGAGAGCGCTCAAGCTTACAAGAGAGGCTGGATCCAGACTCTACGTGGGAGGGGGGCAGAGGAAGAGTGACAGACTGCGGTGCAGAGCTGTACCCACAGTCTTTCAGGAAGGAAGGCACAGGATCAGCTTTAAACTTTTAATTTCGGACAGACAACATTTAAAAATAAAAAATGACACAAGTATGCCAGGTAATTAGGGTTGCCACCTAAAATACCGGCCAAGGCATTCCCTCCATAGACTTAACATTGGACAGAAGCCAATTTTTTACCAGCCTGCCAGTAAAATATCGGCTGGGTTGCAACCCTACAGGTAGTTGCTATATACTTTTAAGCCAAAGTTGTATAGGGGGTGATAATTCCCCTTTAAGAGTGTGCCTCATACCGGTCAGGCTCTTAAATGTTAAGGAATAAATATAACTACAGTTAAAATTAATCATTGTGATCTCTTTAAAGGGGTAGTAATACTTACTTTGGAAAAATATATATTGCAGGGTTTATTCTGTAAAACATGGACACTCCCAATGCTGATAAATGTTTTGTTTAAAGGCAACTGCAGCTCAAACTTGGATTATTTGCGTGCAGCACCTCTATGGCCTGAAATTTTACAGTGGCACTGTCGCTACAAAAGTTTACTGGCAGCCGTGGTCAGCTAACCATAATCCTCCATAGACTGCCGAAGCAACAGCAAAGTACCGCTACAAAATTTTGGGCCTTAATGTTAGTGCCCCCCCCCCAAAAAAAATGAGTTTAAGATCTAATAACTTTTAAAAGCAACATCTTTCAGCAATGGGAATACCCTTTTGTTGCTTGTCAGGATAAAACCTGCAATAATACTCTAATAAGAAAACAAAAAATATATAGTAAAAGCGCTCGTATTGGGTGGATTTCTATTTTAATAAAAAAGTATATTATGAAAAAAAAAAAAAAAAAAAAAAATATATATATATATATATATATATATATATATGTATATATTGGAACACACATAAGGGAACTTTTCAAAAGGTTCCCCAAAACAAGGAGGCACCAGTTCTTTCAAAATGATTATTCAATCTTCTGGTCTTTATCAAGCGACAATCAGTTTGTATTTTGATCCTTTTTTTTCTGTATGGACACAGACCCTTTTTTCTTTATGCACCAGTGGATGTGCTTGTCGCCACAGACCTCCAAAGCAACTACAGTAAAGGCAGAAGAACAGAAACGGGGCGCAAAGCCACTCTTAGATGGCTTTGCGCCCCGTTTCTGTTCTTCTGCAAATAACACTCTAATACAGGGCTGTCCAAATGTTTTCCCTCAATGATCAGACTTAACCCATTGAGTCCAAGAGGGCTTTACAATATGTTGCGTACCCCTATGGCTCTCAAAGGGTTAAAAAAGAGTGCTGATTCGATTTCCTTATACTACTAAATAATTAAAGATAAGCAATGGAAAAAATTTGTTTATACTGACTGTTATGTACAATCCAAGGACAGGCTAATAAACTAAATTATATTTTGCTACATCCATTTATATAGCAAGCATTAAATGTCTGATTGTTAAAGATTATGTTAAGATCATTACGTTTTGTAGCATTTCACATTTTTACTATGCAATAGATTTGCATTAGGGGCACATTGGGCATGCGTGAAGGCAGCAAGTTACCCCAGGGCCTTAGACTGGATACCCCTGCTGTAATATATATAAAAATATATTTTAGTACATACAAAGCTTATGTACTAAGATAAAGTGGTACAATTCTGGAGAAAAAGAACTGCTTCATAGAGAAAATTACCAAAATTGCTTGAAATGGGGCATTTAACCTATTGAATGCCAAAGAAGTCTTTGCAATGCGTCGGAGAGCTCTCTATCATTTAGTGCGTTAAAAGACCCATTCTTATGTAAAGAATGATAAGTGGATGGTTATACAGTTGAGATAAAGACATAAACAGTGATCATGTAGAACAACTATATAGTACATTGTTTGTTAGAGACATTCATATCCATGTTCTTTTTTTTCTTCAGGTTTGGGCTACAACAGATTACCCTACTTTTTAAACTACTTCTTTGATACTTACCTGCTGATTAATGAAGATACCCCTGTTGGTAAGTGAACGTTTCCATCTCATGCATTCTTATTTGCTGCTCTCTTGAGATCTATATCCATACCTGAGAACTTTGTTGTGTGCTGTACCTAGAGAGAAGTCCTGTGGTGCTTCTGGGGGGAGAAAAATGAATCAGCTTGCATCAAAAACGGGTGGGGTTTAAATGTGACGGGGCGTGGCTTAACATGCTAGAAAAAAGAGGGCAAAATAGGCTGAGGAAGGAGGAGAAGAGGGCGGGGGTTAGGAGGAAAGACTGAGAAAGAGCAGAAGTGGGCAGAATTTCAGTACAAATTCCCCACATTTGGAGACTCAGCCTGTGCTCCAGAGACCTGGTAATGCAGTGGAAATCCGGAGTCTCCGAGGCAAATCCAGAGAGTTCCAGCTATGTCCATAACCCTATGGCTTGCTAATAGCAAAAGAGGAAGCAGGTAATGTAAGCTAGTGGTCCCCAACCCTTTCCGTAGGGGTACCTTATACACTAGTGGGGTTATGCACTAAAGAGTGATAAAGAGGTGATAATGAGCAAATGACTTCTCCAGTGATATCACTTCTCCAGTTCAAATGTTATTCTATGGAGCCAATGCACTAAGATCTCCAAAATTCTAGAAATCTTAGTGAATTGGCTCCATAGAGTAACATAGGAATTGGGGAAGTGATATCACTAGAGAAGTTATCTCCACTTTATTTCCTCTTTATCACCGCTTTAGTGAATCTCACCCCTTGTCTTTAGGATTTCTCTACTTGTGCACAGGTCACTTAATTAAATGACTGAGCCTCTGATTAACTCACTTGTAGTGAAGCATGGACGTTCTTAAGGCGTTAGGCACCCCTGATTGGAAGGTTGTGGACCCCTGGTATAGGCTAAACAAATCCACTTCACTGCTATTTACTGCACAGTACATGTTTGACTGTATTCACGAAGAGGTGCAGTTCAGGGGCAAACCGACCGTACCAGAAGGGGAAAAAACACTGGCAAGATTCGCAATGTGTTGGGAACCTCTCTAGAATTCAAGGAGTTTAAAGCCCTATTTAAATCAGTAGGGATTTTATTTCTTCCTATGGTGCATATAGATTGTTCCAAAACAATATCTCATTTGGGTGACTGTATGAATTCACTGCAGCTACACTGGAGTTTGCATCTAATACCAGTGACTGTCATTCAGGGTATGTACTATACTACAGAGTGCTTGGGAAATCTCCTCCATCCATAGCACTTTAATGCCAGCAAGACCTGTACTTCTACCATTTAGCATGTGGAGATAATTGCATAAAATCACACCATTTCCTTTATATATTATCTAGTGAATAGTGTTAAAGTAGACCTGGTGTCTTTTTTGTGTTTTTTTTTTTTTGCATATTTGAAAATGTCATTCAAAAGTTTAGGAGATCATTTCTTTTTCTGGGAAAATGAAAGTGAAAGTCTCCTGGTGCAGAACAATGCTTAATTAGCATGTAAAACGTCACTGAAAAGCTTAATTAGAACATGAAACAACAGTAATAAGCTTAATTAGAATATGAAACCACACAGAAACAGTCATTTGCATATGAAACCACCCAGAAAGCATCATTAGCATAAGGTACTAAGTATGAATATCTCCTTAACCCCTTAAGGAACATGCATGCGGGCGTCTGGGACTTAAAGGGGATTTATCACCCCTATACAAGTTAGCATGAATCATTGGTTTTTAGATCGAATATAGTTAAATGTTAATTAATGTTTTTTAGCTCCTATTCGTCTAAATTGAAGTTAGAATATCTACCCTGCAGCTACTTCTGCATAGACTGCGATTACCTGCTCTGTAACCGCAGTCCGTCACTCTGCCTCTGCTCTCTTCCATCTCTACAGCCTCTTCCGATGAAGGAGGCTTTCTGCCTGAAGCTGGAGCGATCTCATTGGCTAGATATCGATCTCTGCCAATGAGATCGCTCCAGCTTACAGACAGAGGCTGGATAGAGGTTGGGGAGCAGAGGTAGAGTGGCGAACTGCGGTTACAGAGCAAATAACCACAGTCTATGCAGAAGTAGCTGCAGGGTAGATATTATAACTTCAATATAGATGAATAGGAACCAAAAAAAAATGAATACACATCTACTGATATTCGCTCTATAAGCTAATGATTCGTGCTAACTTGTATAGGGGTGATACATCCCCTTTTTTTTCTTTTTGCACAATCCTATTCAGGGCTCCCTGAATGGTGTACAGCCCGGTGGGGAGCCCTAAAATCCATGACGTGCCAGTACCATCACGGGTCCTTATGACAAGTTCACCCATCACGGTCCTGGCACGTCATGGTCCTTAAGTCCTATATATCTGCTTTTCTTTTTGCTAACATGACACAGAGGCAGTTTTTACTAAGGTTTTCTGATATGCAAGATTTAATTACAGTGACAGATCCAGAGGAAAGGAGCACTCCAAGATACCCAGAGACCATTCTATTGTCCTCCCCTTGGATCAGTCAGCGTTAAGGGGAGGAATTCTGGTGTAGGTAGCTTGGTAGATCAATATTTAGGCCGCACATTGAGACGGATGTATTAAACCTTTGAGGCAGCACATTGAGACTGATGTATTAACCCTTTGCGTGCCAGAGGGGTGCACAACACATTACTTTGCACCCCTCGGGAATTCAAAGTAAGAAGATTAACCCTTTGAGTGCCAGAGGGGTACACAACGCATTGCAAAGCAATGCGTTGTAATGCGTTATGTACTCCTCTGGCACTCAGAGGGTTAACCTTTGCTGTGAGCTGTCTGGTCTTAAAACCAGATTCCACATCTGAGGGAAGGTGGCTCACACTAGGTAAAATATTTCAAGAACAAACCAACTATACCTTACTTGACAAGTAAAAACAATTTCCAATTTCCCATTCATCTAAATTGAGTTTTTAACTCAATGAATGCTAGAGAGGTCTCCTGAGACCGTTCTAATGTTCAAGGGGTTAAACGCCACTTTTAAATCAATTTTTCCCCTATGATTCAGCTGGTTTGCCCTAGAATTACTCCATCTCTACTTAGTACATCAGACTTATTGTTTAATACTAATTTGTAAGGCACATCAGTCAATCTTATTGTTTTCCTTAAGTGATTTTTAGCAACTGTAGCTTCGAGATATTGCTTCAACAATATGAAATACAGTCATTTTATTAGGGGATGCTTACTTTTTAATATGCAGCAGAATAGCAGACCACATTTGATATATTTCACTACGGTCTATGCCTAGCTGCTAGGTCTTAATTTGGTGCCACTATTAGTCTAAATGAAGGTTTGTAGCATAATAAATTTGTCTGTAATGTAACTCAGTTAAATGAAACTCAGTGTGTGTGCAGACAAAGGTCAGACAAGTACAACTTGCACAAGAGTCTGGAAACTGAGCAATGAAACGTTCTAGCTGCTGCAATGGAAGTGGATGGTCCCAGTGCAAACCATTTTTGGGCCCCCTAATCCAATACTATTCTCCAAGGGAGATAAGTGGAACCTGCTGGACCACTGAGCCAATGAGCACCCCTTAAATGCAAGGACTTGTAGCAACTGCATCCTCACACTCCCTGTAGTTATGCCCCTGAACTGCTGTAGGAATATATTCAGCAATGAACAGCTGGATTATTCCCAGTACTTGACTTGCACATACCCCCTTGAAGGGATGTGGTTTTCTAAAAACAGTGATACATACAGCTTCAGTCTATTAGCAATAATACCTTCCATATAAAGAGAGATATATTGTACTGTGTAGAATGATAAACTGGCATCACGTCTTCAACAATAAGGTGTCTAGGTGCTATTTGTACCTTCAGATACAGTATAGAAAGAATTAAGCACTTATAGGTGCATGTATTAAATCTATTAGCCACTTTCTAAATCTACTAAATATGTATTAGTTTAACCCTTTGAGTGACTGGCACTCAAAGGGTTAAAGAACATGCTAATAAATATAGCAGTTAACTCCCATGAGTGCATGTTCTTTCTTTCTCCTCTCTGTCTCTGTCTCTCTTTCTCTTACTTCCAGTAAAGCCTGCAATATAGTTCTCACTCAAGTGTACAAAAGTAAGAAATTTTAGTGTTACCATTTGTTGAACTTTATCTCCGTTTCTCCCTGCATTTTGTTGAGCTCATCAAACATAAGATGAAAATTAATATCATTAAAAGAAAACACAAGGGGGAGTAGAGTTAATTAAACTATAATCCTGAATTTCCATGCTTTCAAGAAAGTTCAAGAACAGAATATTTTAAAAATAAATGAGGAACAATTCTCTGGCAAACTAACTTCACCAGAGCAGAGGTAAGAAAAAAAAACTTCCCATTGATTTAAAATGGGACATTTAACACCTTTTAAGCTGTATGATTTTGGCTTTGTACAAGAACATTTGTTCTATGGGGGTTTAAAACATCAGTCCCTACTCCCATCTCACCAGTCTCCAATCATAGGACAGGAAGAAGACGCTCATTCTCCCTAGTCTTAGGGAAGCAAAACGGGATTGGCCATGGAGCTCCATAAGTATTAACCCCTAACTGGAGCATGTTAGCAGTAGTTAGTGGCACTTAGCCTGTATTTATTTAGTTAAGTGTATGAGGATTTACTGTTTCTTAGTTTAGTGTATGAGGGATCTTTGGGTGGAATGCAAGAAATGTGCGCAAGCGCTGAAGGCATTTATTTTGCACAGACAGATATTGTGCATGTTCTATTGCAGGAAGCCATATTTCAAACACTTGTTGAATTGCACACGAAAAATTAGCTTTTACGACAAAACTACACAGACGTATAAAATCGTTCACAAAAGCACTTCCTATATTAGACACATTTGATATTCCACTCAGACAGATTAGTTAATTCTGAATATGCCCACAAAAATGTGCAGCTGTTAGCTGATCTTGATTTTTGATGCGCAATTCACTAAAATTGTGCACAAACCTATTCATTAGTGGTTTTCACACTGGAAATAGCGATTGCACATGTTTCCTGCATTCCGCCCATTGTTCCTTTAAGTGTCAAGAAGTAGGGTAGGTATGAAGGGTTATGACAGGAAGTTCCTGCACAGCATGTCGTCATTAGCATAGTCTATGAATCTACATAGCTCCCAAATGAGTTTTCTAAGTAAAAAGTGTCTAATACAAGAAACGGGGGATTTTCAAAATCACCACACTTGTTATTGGAAAGTAGAGTCCCTTTAAATACTTGAAATACAAAATATTTGCCCTATTGCCTGCGTTGTTCTATTAAATAGCATCCATGTGGTTAAAGTACAATAGAATTTTTACAGGTGCTGCTGGTTTATGTATGTTATACGAGTAAGGAAAGGCTATTTCAGTTGTGATAGTAAAGCAAAGCTGTATGTTTTTAAATGCTATTGACATTTTAGTAGCACACAAAAAATAAAAGCCTGAGACTTAGAGCTTGGTCAGCTGAGCGATGGTGTTATTATATGGAGAGAGACTCTGGTCAGTAGCATGCAGTGAATGCTGATTCCTTTACTTTTGCTGCGGGATAGGAACAGTTCAGGGCAAGATTTATTTACCTATATATTATGAAGCAAAGCTGGCTTACAAGCATCAATACTGTGAAAGAAAAGGTGCTTTTGTTTCCCCAGAGAATATGTACTATACTGTCAACTCTGTCTACAAATAATACTTTCATTGTAAAGACTTGTGATGCACCCACTGCAGAATTCACAAATTGAACCACACTCCCTCCAAAGTTTCATATATTTACATCCGGGTCAAACTAGCAGCACCATACGGGAACAAGTAAACATTTCCCACATTCCCTTTGATTTGACTTTTTGGGGGTTATGCACCATACCTGGGATTTATCCAGACTGGGCCCTGAGACTCCATTTTTTTGCAATTACTGGGTCTCCATGGACAGAGACTAATTCTCCGGTGGTGATGAGTTTCACGTATGCTCCTTCTCAGCCTGTTCCTTCTACTCCCCCACCCTGTTCTGCCATCTTCCCTCCCATTTTATTTCACATCCTGTTAAGCCACGCCCATGCATGATTAAGCCCCACACCTTTTGTGCCACAAATTGCGCCATTTTTATCCTCCCACTGGCACCACATGAGTTGAAGAAAAAGTTCCCAGGTATGGTTATGCACTAATGTGTGATAAAGAAGTGATAACGGGGAGATAATTTCTCCATTGATATCACTTCTCCAATTCCTGTGTTATTCTGTGTTGCCTAAGATCTTAGTGCGTTGGCTACATAGAATAACATAGGAATTGAAGAAGTGATATCACTGAAGAAGTCCTCAACTCCACTTTATCACCTCTTTATCACACCTTAGTGCATCTCCAAGTACCAGTGCATCTTGCAGTACATTGCGTACCCTTCTGGCTTCCCTTTCTGAGAGGTATCCAAAGCATTGCATCACAATGCATTGGCTATATCACTTGCACTCTTGAATACAGTGTTCTTGGAGAACTTTGTCTTCCGCTTAGTACAACAACATCAATGTGTCAGTGCTGTGCAGAGATATTTGCCAGTTTACTTACTTTGCCAGCTTACTTAGCCAGCGAATTGGTGATATAAGTGGAGAGCACTGCTCTTGTACCAGCCTAGGTGCTCTTATGCCTATGTGTAGACAGAGAGCAGCCATATTCTGCATAATCACATGTGCAGTGTCAAAGAAACAGAACTTCTCAACTACAATTATTTATTCAGCGTTTTATTTATTTACTTTTTAGTATTCACAGAGCTTGCCAAAGACTATTAACCCTTTGAGGGCCCGAAAGGTATCCAATGCATTGCATTGCAATACATTGAATACATCTCTGGCACTCAAAGGGTTAAAGCAGGTATAGGCGTACAGTGTAACACTATCCCTCTAGCAGAAAAAGACTGCATCCAGACGGTTTGATACAGCAAGAAACATGCACAACTGCTATTTAAAATGTAATTTTGATAGGACACTGATTAACTACATATTTTGTGCATTTTTTATGAATTAGCGAATGTGCTTTTTTTTAGCGGGTGTGGCTATAATGTTGTTTGATGAGCGGATTAGCAATTTGGAGCAATTGCTACTAATTCACACATTTTCATACATCTGGCTAACTTTCATGGTATTTTAAAGCATTTGCTATTCAGCGACATGAGTTTGGTATGTTTCCTGCATCAAATCGTATGCAAATAGGACATCAGTTTATGGCTTTCAAAAATCAGCTAATGCTCCATTTTCATGCTTTCCCTCCTAAGTGCTGAAACAAGGAGACTGGTAGAGAATGACTATGGCTAACACTGGTAGAGTAAGTCTACCACTAACACTTACCACCTTTTTCCTATATTAAGTTCTGAAACAGGAGACTGGTAGCGAACGACTACGGCTAACACTGGTAGAGTAACTCCACCACTAACACGTTACCACCTTTTTCCTATACTAAGTGCTGAAACAGGAGACTGGTAGTGAACGACTACGGCTAACACTGGTAGAGTAACTCCACCACTAACAAGTTACCACCTTTTTCTTATACTAAGTGCTGAAGGGATCGTGTTACATTGTACCACTATCCCTGGTTTTACAGTCTCTAACAGAGAGCTCCATGGGAAGAGAGACTGCAAGAGCTTGCTATTTGGGATATAAAACTGTACAAAAATAGAGGAAAATGAAATCAAATGATAGGACATTAACCCTGGGATGCAGAATACATCTGTATTGCACTGGGGACATTACTTAGAATCTTGGGATACTAAATGTGAAGTCATTTTAGGTCAGCTAAATTGTTTTGGTTGTCTCCCCGCTGATTCTGTTAGATATATCTATACCAGTTGTAATAGTACTACTATATAAATGACTAGGACCTTAGGAAATAAATAGTCAGTGATGTTAATGTACTAAGTAGTAATTGGAGATATTCTGGAACATACCTATTGTACTATAAATTCATATTGATTAACTGGTGCTTTTAACCCCACTGAATGATTTGCAATGCTTTTGAACCCTTTCTAGCATTCAAGGGGTTAATAAAGCATTTCAGCCAATGGAGATTTCAGAATTTTGTATTTCTCTCCTATAGGGTAGTTAGTTTGCTTCAAAATTGCTCCACTTTGGCTTTGCACATATGTTTAACTGACTATTTCATTTTCTATGTTTTGTGTAATATCTGATAAAATGGAAAGAGGAGGATTTTCTGCAAAAACTCTCTAATGATCATATCTGCTACATCGTATCCATTTGTTCCCTGGATCACTATAATACTGCCTGTCACTACTATTCTGTAACTGACACTCTAAAGTTAAGTTTAGACGGTAACATGACAGTATTCTCTCTGTATTAATTAAAATTCATCATTGACTAGTACTAAACATATAACTGTTTTTTGTACAATAAAGGTGATTAACGCTTTTTATTACTGCTAAAATATCTGTATTATTGAATAGCTAAGAGGCTATAATTTACCATTGTTATCAATAAAACATGAATGCAGTCCACGCACAGATGGAATTCTGATTATGAAAAGTGCAGCAAAACTGATAAAGGGATTGGAGGATCTGAGTTATAAAGAGAGACTAGCCAAACTGGGTTTGTTTACATTAAGAAGAGACGTCTAAGGGGTGATATGATTACCATTTACAAGTACATTCAAGGTCGATACAAAGAACTCTCCAATGAATTATTTACACAAAGAGTTGAGCTAAGAACTAGAGGTCATCCATTTAGGCTAGAGGAAAGGCACTTTCAACTAAAAAAAAAGGAAGGGTTTTTTTATATTTAGGGTGGTAAAGATATAAAATTCATGGCCTTGCAGATATTATAACTGCTTTCAGAAAAGCAATGGATACCTATCTAGCACATACCAATACTGAGAATTATGACAGATGGCTTCAATGCAGATAGTATGTTGATCCAGGGAAATATCTAACTGCCATTTGGAGTCAGTAAGGATTTTGTTACCCACTTGGGGCTTAGTTGGAAACGGCTTCAGTGGGGGTTTTTCTTGCCTTCCTCTGGATCAACAGGGGTGTTTTGGCATGGGCTGGACTTGATGGATGCATGTCTTTTTTCAGCCTCATCATCTATGTTACTATGTAGCCCACGACTGAAAAATCTGGATGCCCCTGTGATCATGGTAGCCAACAGTTTTATTAATTTACCTTATACCAGAGAAACTCTCTATAGGCTGGTATTATCCCTTTGAGTGCCAGAGAGGTATCCAGCCCATGCGTTGGATAGCTCTCTGGCACTCAGAGGGATAAACAAGAAAGATTTGTTCACTAAACTATGTTTTACAATTCTCTTTACGTTCTCATTAGAAAGAATTTACCTGTAGGCATATTCTGATATAAATGTTAGCTATATGATTTTCCTTTACCCTTTGCATAGTCTCTCATAAATACAATCCTGTTTTAAATCTGGCTTGTGCTTTCTATTGCTTTGCGAACAGGAACATTGTAACTTCTCTTCTAGCTATTGCTTTTTATTGATTATGTATTTTCCCCAGTAATATACTTTTTTCCTTGATAAATGTACCTATTATGAAAAACAAAAGTTAAGAATCTTAGTAATAATATTGGCACACAGTAAGAACAGAACATTTTTGTATATAATTCCTTGGGTGATATGCACTAAGGTGTGATAAGTAGGTGATACACAGGAAATAATTTCTCCAGTGATATCACTTCTCCAGTTGTTATATTATTCTATGTAGCCTATGTACTAAGATCTCACCCACTTGAGAAGTCTTAGTGCATAAACTTAATAGAATAACATAGGAACTGGGAAAGTTATTTCACTGGTAAAGTTATCATCTCTGTATTAACTCTTTATCACGTTAGTACATCTCACCCAAGTATGGGTAGGAGCTGATTAGATCCACAGAGTACTGAATTTACATACCAGGTACCCCTAACAAAGCACTCTAGTTGCCCATAGCCACACTGCCACTCCTCACATGACCCCACCAACAGTCCTATCCACTGTTCCCCAGCACAGAAAATACACTTAGTGTATAACATACACAATTTTAACTCCTTGGTTGTATATAAGGAGTTAAATAATAGCCAGTAAATTGGCATGAAACTGGTGCAGGGATAATGAGATAGTACTGGTCATACTCATAATCCAAAATATGGGTGTGGCCATCACATCTGCCCCTGAACAGGTACCCATAATTCTGTTCAATTCAGTTGTGATTCCTTTTGTTTAGACATCACTGAGGATGCAAAAAAGATCCAAAAATGTTTGCAACATCTATATATACAGAATGATATTGGGACAACTTAGATCATTTCAAATCTACTTTAAGATTATATGTATATTCCATTCTATTACTTATTTATATTCTATCCTCAGCTGTTTGTAATGCATGGATGGTTAATTCTCTAAACACTAATAATACAGGGAGAATTATAACGTTCAATTAAATAGATCATTCCCATTAGAATCACTTAAACAAGTAAATTAGTCTTGTCAGGAGCTATTCTGCTAGAGAGCTCAGATTTCATTAGGATGGATTGGTCCAATGAAGGTACTGTTTCTTCCACAAGTCCAAACTGATTAACCTCTAAAAGCTCTATTGGTGCCCATCTGTTCCTCTAGGTCCCAAAATAACAGAGTTTAGTTTTAGTCCCTGATGCTGATTTACCAATGATAACTAAAGTCGTTCTGGGGCAAACCAACTGCACCATAAGGGGCAATTAAACTGTCACAAAATGTCTATTGATTTAAATGTGGCTTTTAAGTCCAGTATATCCTAGAGATGTATCCATTGCATTTTTAATACATTAAAGACCTGTCAAGTATACTAGCAACTCAAGGACCCATTTAAATCAAAGGGAAGTTTTATTTCTCCTCTGCAGCGTAGAGAATTTGCTCCAGAATTAATCCATTTCCCCTTAGTAAGTCAGCCATAGTGTCCTGTAGTTTTACCTTTGAGTAATATAATATGTATTATAGTTACAATAACAATCAGAATTTGACACCATATAAAAACACATGATTCATCCAATGTACCCCTTTGGCTATGTACTATACTACTATACTAAAAAGAAAGGTTCTAGGGGGCAGATTTATAAAAGTGACGTTAATGGAAAAGAAGTGTTAAAATGTACGTAAGATTATATCTGGCAGTTATAAAAGTATTAAGGACAGTTTAGGAGGACATAACTCTGTGTAGTACGTTTTTGCATAAAATGGAGTAAGGGATTTTGTAAAAAGTGGCTCAGCTAATTTATAATGAAATGTTGCTATTTGCGACAATATAGAGACAGAATTTTCAACAAATATTTAAGGCCATGTCTGACCAGGGCCGGCGCTATCATTAAGGCAGGACAGGCAACTGCCTTAGGGCGCCACAACAGAGGGGTGCCGAAAAGGAGGAAGCTGGGATTTTTTTTTTAAATATATATATCTGCGGCGAGGGAGGGCTGATTAACACTCCCAAGCGCTCCCTTGCGGCGTCTATGTGACACAATGCAGAGCGACCCAGGCTCTGTAGTAATACAGAGTGCTGGGAGATGACATCATCTGTCAGCGCTCTGCATTACTGAGAGCAGCGCGCGGGAGCTTCAGCTCTGTGCCGAAGGAGGCACAGAGCTCTAAGTTATGGCACGCCGCTAGACTACCATGGACTCAAGGTAGGGGATGAACGGGCAATGTGGTAATGAAGGGGCATTGTGGAGATGAAGGGGTAATGTGGAAGGGGCATTGTGGAGATGAAGCGGCAATGTGGAGATGAAGGGGCATTATGGAAGGGGCAATGTGGAGATGAAGGGGGCATTGTGGAAGGGGCATTGTAGAGATGAAGGTGCATTATGGAAGGGGCAATGTGGAGATGAAGGGAGCATTGTGGAGATGAAGGGGCATTATGGAAGGGGCAATGTGGAGATGAAGGGGGCATTGTGGAGATGAAGGGGCATTATGGAAAGGGCAATCTGGAGATGAAAGGGGCATTGTGGAAGGGGCAATGTGGAGATGAAGGGTTATGTGTAAGGGGCATTGTGGAGATGAAGGGGCAATGTGGAGATGAAAGGAGCATTGTGGAAGGGGCAATGTGGAGGTGGGCAGAGCGTGGAGGTGAATATGTGGGCGGGGGCAGGGGATTGTGGCAAGGTCGGGGGGGCAGGGGATTGTGTCCGGGTCGGGGGGGGCATCAAAATGCACCTTCGCCTGTGATACAAAAATCCTTGCACCGGCCCTGTGTCTGACCTGTTCTTATTCTTAACTATCACCACATTTATAAATGTAACTAGAATACTTTATAAATACCAACACTCAAAACAAGGCGTAAGGTGGGGGATATATAAAGCCTTCTTAGTGTATACTTAAGAATTGTCGCTAAAATTCACAATGCCTGGTCATAACAGTAAATATTAGTGATGAGCGAGCACCCCAATGCTCGGATGTTCGGGTGCTCTGACCGAGCACCCCCTGAGGCTCGAGTGCTCGGCCGAGCATCCGAGCCCCATTGAAGTCAATGGGAGGACTCGAGCATTACACCAGGCACCCCCTGCTCTGATGAGGGGAGGGTGCCTGGTCCATAGGAAAAGGGCAGAAAAAGATGGAAACACTACAGAAATGGTTCAGGGACAGCATAGGGAGGATGTCTGGATGCACCTTGGACTCCAACATCGCTGCTGGGAACGATCTTTCGCCCGTAGTACGCCATTTTTACAGACTGACCATAAAACACACAAAAAGGAAAATAAAAACGACTTTAGGCGAAAAATTGTTACCAAACAATATTTGCTGTATATTTACTTGTATATCATCTGCAAATTATCCCAAAAATTTCCTTGATTTTCGGAAGTGAGGCCATGATTAAGAGGGAAACGTGCGCAGAGGCAAATTCTCCCAAAAATTTCCTTGATTTTCAGAACTGAGGCCATGATTAAGAGGGAAACGTGCGCAGAGGCAAATTCTCCCAAAAATTTCCTTGATTTTCAGAACTGAGGCCATGATTAAGATGGAAACGTGCGCTGAGCTGACCATCTAAAACATTATGGGTGAGGGTCTGCTGCAGAGCTGACCATCCTAAACATTATATGCGAAGGCCCGCTAGTGAGCTGACGCTATAAAACATTATATGAGAGGGCCCGCTAGAGAGCTGACCCAATAAAACATTATATGAGAAGGCCCGCTGGTGAGCTGACCTATATAAAAATTGTCAAACAGGGCCCGCTGGTGAGCTGGCCCTATATAAAAATTATATCACAGGGCCCGCTGGTGAGCTGGCCCTATATAAAAATTATATCCCAGGGCACGCTGGTGAGCTGGCCCTATATAAAAATTATATCCCAGGGCATATGGAAGAGGAGGAGGAGGATGAGAAGATTAAGAGTCAACCATATACCCGTTTTTTGGGTGGAAGGGGTGAATGGGAATACAGAGTATTCCCATCATTGTAAATAACATATATAAAGTGAGTTTATGTTCCCCCGGGGCTTTCCTCCAGTGGAGTGGAGAAGTCAGGGGAAATCCAGGCCTTGTTCATTTTTATAAGTGTCAACCTATCAGCATTGTCGGTGGAAAGGCGGATACGCTTATCTGTTATGATGCCACCAGCAGCACTAAATACCCGCTCAGACAGAACGCTGGCGGCAGGGCAGGCCAGCACCTCCAAGGCGTAGAGTGCCAGTTCATACCACGTGTCCAGCTTGGACACCCAGTAGTTGTAAGGCACAGAGGGATCATTGAGGACGCTGACACGGTCTGCTACGTACTCCTTCACCATCTTCCAAAACTTTTCCCTCCTTGTGACACTAGGCTGCGCATCAGGGTGAGGGTGCTGGCGGGGTGTCATGAAGGTGTCCCACGCCTTGGAGAGTGTTGCCCTGCCTTTCTCGGAACTGCTGTGTGCTCCCCTTTTCTCCCCTTCTCGGTTGGCCAAGGTAGCACGTACTCTGCCGCCAGCGTTGTCAGATGGAAAATTTTGGAGCAATTTTTCGACAAGAACCTTCTGGTATTGCAACATTTTGCTTGTCCTCTCCACCGGAGGAATGAGAGATGAGAAATTCTCTTTGTAGCGGGGGTCCAGAAGGGTGAACACCCAGTAATCCGTGTTGTCTAAAATGCGTACAACGCGTGGGTCACGGGAAAGGCAGCCTAACATAAAGTCAGCCATGTGTGCCAGAGTACCAACAGTCAAGATTTCGCTGTCCTCACCAGGAGGATGACTCTCAATCTCCTCATCCTCTTCCTCCTCTTCTGCCCACCCACGCTGAAGAGATGGAACTAAAGTTCCATGGCTACCCTCTGTAGCGGAGGCAACCGTGTCTTCCTCCTCCTCCTCCTCCTCCTCCTCCGCCTCCTCCAATTGTCGCTGAGAAGACGAAGTGAGGGTGCTCTGGCTATCACCTTGTGTAAGCTCTTCCTCCCCCATTTCCACCTCTTCCACATGCAAAGCGTCGGTTTTAATTGTGAGCAGCGAGCGTTTCAGTAGACA
Organism: Rhinophrynus dorsalis; assembly: GCA_037306005.1. Classification (NCBI taxonomy): domain Eukaryota; kingdom Metazoa; phylum Chordata; class Amphibia; order Anura; family Rhinophrynidae; genus Rhinophrynus; species Rhinophrynus dorsalis. The sequence continues at coordinate 223,676,429 of CM074724.1, read as the reverse complement.
CAGAAGTGGGATGGTTACACTGATAATAGCGTTATCGCCGCTCACCATCTGTGTCGATTCCTCAAAATTGCGTAAAACCTCACAGAGGTCTGACATCCATTCCCACTCCTCACTTCTGATTACAGGAAGTTGAACGGAGAGGCGACGACCGTGTAACAGCTGGTACTCCACTACTGCCCTCTGCTGCTCACAAAGCCGGGCCAACATGTGGAAGGTGGAGTTCCAGCGCGTGCTCACGTCACACAGCAGCCGGTGAGCTGGCAATTGTAAGCGCTGCTGCAGCTTCAACAGGCCGGCTGAAGCTGTTGATGACTTACGGAAATGTGCACACACGCGGCGCACCTTGGTCAAGAGATCATGCACATTGGGGTAGGTTTTTAGAAATCGCTGCACCACTAAATTAAATACATGCGCTAGGCATGGTACGTGTGTGAGCTTGCCGAGCTCCAAAGCCGCCACCAAGTTACGCCCATTATCACACACAACCATGCCTGCTTGCAGGTTGAGTGGCGAGAGCCACTGCTCGGTCTGGTGACTAATCCCCTGCAACAGCTCTGAGGCCGTGTGCTGTTTGTCCCCAAGGCAGATCAGCTTCAGCACGGCCTGTTGACGCTTCCCCACTGCAGTGCTACACTGCTTCCAGCTACTGGCTGATGGGGGAGTGGCGGTGTGTGTAGAGAATTCGGAGGTGGAAACGGAGGAGGAGGAGCCAATAACGTAGGTTCTGGTGGAAACCCTGATGGAGGTAGGGCCCGCAATCCTCGGCGTGGGTAGCACCCGTGCCATCCCAGGGTCCGAGTCGCTCCCAGCCTCCACGACATTCACCCAGTGTGCCGTCAGGGAAATGTAGCGTCCCTGGCCACAAGCACTTGTCCATGTGTCAGTCGTTAAGTGGACCTTCCCAGTAACTGCGTTGGTCAGGGCACGGGTGATGTTACGGGACACATGGTGGTGTAATGCGGGGATGGCACACCGGGAAAAGTAGTGGCGGCTGGGGACCGCGTACCGAGGGACAGCTGCTGCCATCAGGCTGCGGAAGGACTCAGTGTCCACAAGCCTAAATGGCAGCATTTCGATGGCCAGTAATTTTGAAAGGTGTGAGGTTAGTGCTATGGCCTGTGGGTGGGTGGCTGGGTACTTTCTCTTGCGCTCAAATGCCTGGGGTAACGACATTTGGACGCTGTGCTGGGACAGGGAAGTGGATGTGGTCGCTGATGGTGCTTCAGATGCTACAGGTGCAGGGCGGGAGGTATGCGGGCCTGCGCCTTCAACAGGCGATTGGCCGGCACCGAAAACAGGGGAAGAGGAGGCAGTGGTGTGGCCTGCAGACACAGATGGGCGATCCAGGCGTTCCTCCCACTTACTACGGTGCTTGGATGCCATGTGTCGGATCATGCTGGTGGTGGTGAGGTTTCTAGTGTTCATGCCTCGGCTCATTCTGGTGTGGCACAGGTTGCAAACTACAATTCTTTTGTCGTCCGCACTTTCCTTAAAAAAACGCCATACCGCGGAACACCTACCCCTTGGCAAGGTAGATTTACGCAAGGGGGTGCTCCGTGGAACATTTGCGGGCCGGTTTGGTGCGGTCCGCCTTCTTTCTGTAGCCACACCACTGCCTCTTCCAGCCTGTTGCGGTGCTGCAGATGGCTCACCCTCAGGACTGCTGTCATCGCTCGGCTCTACACCTTCCCAGGTGGGGTCAGTCACCTCATCGTCCACCAAGTCCTCCTCCACTTCCTCACTCTGATCATCCTCCTCAAGTCTTGATCCCACCACATACTCAGTCATTGACAACTGTATAACATTCTCCTCAACAAGGTCTTGAGACGGAAATAGTGGTTGATTTAATGGCAACTGTGTCTCATCATCATCATCATCATCCACTACTTCCTTTGACCTTAAATGCCGTTCACATCTGTCATCTTCTTGAGATTGGGTAGCCTCTAGAGGTTGTGAATCAGGGCACAAGATGTCATGTTCCTCTGCAAGCGTGCTTGGAGAGAGGGTCAAATGAAGGATTGGTGATGAGACGAGCTCCTCACTATATCCCAGTGTGGGATCACTTCTTTGACCAGACCGTGTATGGTGGGAGGAAGGATGATCAGAGTGAGGATTATGTTGACCAGACTCTTGGCTACTGAGAGTGGACTTGGTGGAAGACAGGGTGGTGCTTAACCGACTGGAAGCAGTATCAGCTGTCATCCAACCGACCACCTGTTCGCAGTGGTCGGACCTCGAGAGTGATGTCCTGCGACGCCCTGTAAAATTACACATGAAGCTAGGTATGGTGGATGTCTTTCTTTCTTGTGCTCTGGCACCAGGCACAGTTTCTCCGCGTCCTGACCCGCGCCCTGAACTTTCAGGATCACGTCCACTTCCCCGTCCCTTTTTACCCGCCTTCTTCATCTTACACAGAATATGTGACTTTAATATTTGAGTTTGAAAACTTAACAGTATTTCTTATTATTCTGCAACTGTACAGAGTACACAGAATAGGCTGTTAAACGGCGGTGAAACACACTGAATGGAATATGTGACTTTAATATTTGAGTTTGAAAACGTAACAGTATTTCTTATTATTCTGCAACTGTACAGAGTACACAGAATAGGCTGTTAAACGGCGGTGAAACACACTGAATGGAATATGTGACTTTAATATTTGAGTTTGAAAACTTAACAGTATTTCTTATTATTCTGCAACTGTACAGAGTACACAGAATAGGCTGTTAAACGGCGGTGAAACACACTGAATGGAATATGTGACTTTAATATTTGAGTTTGAAAACTTAACAGTATTTCTTATTATTCTGCAACTCTGCAGAGTACACAGAAAAGGCTGCTAAACTGCGGTGAAACACACTGAATGGAATATGTGACTTTAATATTTGAGTTTGAAAACTTAACAGTATTTCTTATTATTCTGCAACTGTACAGAGTACACAGAATAGGCTGTTAAACGGCGGTGAAACACACTGAATGGAATATGTGACTTTAATATTTGAGTTTGAAAACTTAACAGTATTTCTTATTATTCTGCAACTGTACAGAGTACACAGAATAGGCTGTTAAACGGCGGTGAAACACACTGAATGGAATATGTGACTTTAATATTTGAGTTTGAAAACTTAACAGTATTTCTTATTATTCTGCAACTGTTCAGAGTACACAGAATAGGCTGCTAAACGGCGGTGATACACACTGAATGGAATATGTGACTTTAATATTTGAGTTTGAAAACTTAACAGTATTTCTTATTATTCTGCAACTCTGCAGAGTACACAGAAAAGGCTGCTAAACTGCGGTGAAACACACTGAATGGAATATGTGACTTTAATATTTGAGTTTGAAAACTTAACAGTATTTCTTATTATTCTGCAATTGTATAGAGTACACAGAATAGGCTGTTAAACGGCGGTGAAACACACTGAATGGAATATGTGACTTTAATATTTGAGTTTGAAAACTTAACAGTATTTCTTATTATTCTGCAACTCTGCAGAGTACACAGAAAAGGCTGCTAAACTGCGGTGAAACACACTGAATGGAATATGTGACTTTGATATTTTAGTTTGAAGACTTAACAGTATTTCTTCCTATTCTGCAACTGTGCAGAGTACACAGAATAGGCTGCTAAACTGCGGTGACACACACAGAATGGAATATGTGACTTTAATATTTGAGTTTGAAAACTTAACAGTATTTCTTCCTATTCTGCAACTCTGCACAGTACACAGAATGTGCTGCTAAACTGCGGCGAAGCACACTGAATGGAATATGTGACTTTGATATTTTACAGTTTGAAGACTTTACAGTATTTCTTCCTATTCTGCAACTCTGCACAGTACACAGAATGTGCTGCTAAACTGCGGCGACGCACACTGAATGGAATATGTGACTTTGATATTTTAGTTTGAAGACTTAACAGTATTTCTTCCTATTCTGCAACTCTGCACAGTACACAGAATGTGCTGCTAAACTGCGGCGAAGCACACTGAATGGAATATGTGACTTTGATATTTTAGTTTGAAGACTTAACAGTATTTCTTCCTATTCTGCAACTCTGCACAGTACTCAGAATGTGCTGCTAAACTGCGGCGACGCACACTGAATGGAATACGTGACTTTGATATTTTAGTTTGAAGACTTAACAGAATGTGCTCTAATCTGCAACTTTGCACACTAAACAGAATGTGCTCTAATCTGCAACTTTGCACACTAAACAGAATGTGCTCTAATCTGCAACTTTGCACACTAAACAGAATGTGCTCTAATCTGCAACTGTGCACACTAAACAGAATGTGCTCTAATCTGCAACTTTTCACACTAAACAGAATATTTTTTTTTTTTTTTTTTTTGTTTTTTTCCCCCCACACAAAATAACCTGCTGCCCCCACACACAGTAGTCCTAAAAAGGACTTTTGGTTCTTTTTTGTCACAATTTTTTTTTTTCCTCCCTACACTGCCTTTCCCTTCCTATCCTCAGCTCTCCCTGGCTCAGACTGAGCCGAACTCGATGGTCAGGTGCTATACAGCACCTGACCACGGGTTCTGGCCAGCCAATCAGTGTAATGCCAGCAGCCAACATGGCTGCTGGCATTACACCGATGTCAGAGCCTCCCTGCACGTTTATTGGCTGCGCAGCAGCCGCAAAACGTGCGGGGAGGAGACCCGAACATGGCGGGCGAGCACATGCGGTACTCGTACGAGTACCGCCATGTGCCGAGCAGAGCGATGCTCGAGCCGATCCGAGCATCGGCCGAGCATGCTCGCTCAACACTAGTAAATATGTCTATCTGAGATTATTCTGAGAATATTTGCACCTGCAAATATCATTATGTACTTCCAATAAGAACAGGTAATACCTGGCGTTAAGATGTAATCCCTAAAACTGTCTTAATTTTTGGCGCAATTAGCATATTTCTTTATAAATACATTGGGACACAATTCCTATTTGGCCAAGACTATTTCTATTCCACTTTTTAAAAAGTCAGCTAACTGGAGTTAGCATTTAGAGAAAATGTTGCTAAATGTTTATGCATATACTTATGTCACTTTGAGACATTTTTACACACTTTCTTTATAACTCCAGTTTTCTACATCTCCCCAAAGGACATTTTAAGGATCTGTTCACAAAAACTAACTAGAACACTTTCTATAAATCTCCCCCTAGGTCACCTCATTCTGCAATGGTGTATTACCTTACTGCTGATATGTAATGGTGTAATACCTTACTGCTGATATGTACTGGTGTATTGCCTTACTGCTTATATGTACTGGTTTATTACCTTACTGCTGATATGTAACTGTGTATTGCCTTACTGCTGACGTGTAATGGTGTATTGTCTTACAGATGATATGTAATGGAGTATTACTTTACTGGTGATATATAACTGTGTGTTGCCTTACTGATGATATGTAATGGTGTATTGTCTTACTGTTTATATGTAATGGTATATTGCCTTACTGATGATTTGTAACGTTGTATTGCCTTACTGCTTATATGTAATGGTGTATTGCCTTACTGCTGATATATAATGGTTATTGCCTTACTGCTGATATGTAACGGTGTATTACCTTTCTGTTGATATTTTTTGGTATAATACATTATTGCTGATATGTACTGGTGTATTGCCTTACTGGTGATATGTAATGGTGTATTACTTTACTGCTTATATGTAACTAGTTGAAGAGCCCGTTACACGGGCCACAGTGCCACTGCCAGCCGGTCGCGGTGCAGTCATGCTCAGTAGAGACTGCCTGCGCCATGGCTGATACAGAGCGGGGCGCTCCGCTCTGTATCAGCCTCGTCACTGGCAGTCTCCACTGCACATGACTACAGCATGCACAGCAGTCTCTACTGTGCATGACTGCGGCGTTACGCACATTTTAGCGAATTATTATATAGGATGGTGTATTTGCTTTACCGCTGATATGTTCTGGTGTATTACCTTACTGCTGATATGTAATGGTGTATTGTCTTATTGCTGAAATGTGATGATATATTGCCTTGCTGCTGATATGTAATGGTGTATTGCTTTACTACATATATATACTGGTGTATTGCCTTATTGCTGATATGTAATGGTGTATTCCTTTATTGCTGATATGTAATGGTATATTGCCTTACTGCATATGTATACTGGTGTATTGCCTTACTGCTGATATATAATGATGTATTGCCTTACTGCTTATGTGTAATGGTGTATTGCCTTACTACTGGTATGTAATGGTGTATTGCTCTGCTGGTCTCTTGTAATAGTAGATTACACAGGTTCTGTGTTATTCACTAGTGTTGAGCGAGCACCCCGATGCTCGGGTGTTCGGGTGCTCTGACCGAGCACCCCCGGAGGCTCGAGTGCTCGGCCGAGCACCCGAGCCCCATTGAATTCAATGGGAGGACTCGAGCATTACACCAGGCACCCCCTGCTCTGATGAGGGGAGGGTGCCTGGTCAATGCCCCCCTTCATCTCCACAATGCCCCTCTTCCACAATGTCCCCCTTCCACAATGTCCCCCTTCATCTCCACAATGCCCCCCTTCATCTCAACAATGCCCCTCTTCCACAATGTCCCCCTTCCACAATGTCCCCCTTCATCTCCACAATGCCCCCCTTCATCTCAACAATGCCCCTCTTCCACAATGTCCCCCTTCCACAATGTCCCCCTTCATCTCCACAATGCCCCCCTTCATCTCAACAATGTCCCCCTTCCACAATGTCCCCCTTCCACAATGTCCCCCTTCATCTCCACAATGCCCCCTTCCATCTCCACATGTCCCCTACCTCCAGTCCCTGGTGGTCCAGCGGAGCGTCTGTAAGATCTGTGCCTCCTTCGGCACAGATCCCTGCCACCCGAACATGGCGGGCGAGCACATGGCGGTACTCGTACGAGTACCGCCATGTGCCGAGCAGAGCGATGCTCGAGCCGATCCGAGCATCGGCCGAGCATGCTCGCTCAACACTATTATTCACCTGGTATGACCTGGCTGAAAATCCTGGTACTATGCATCCTTACCCAGATAGAGTATCTAGCACTATTGAATTTTGTTATTCACTCGTTTCTACCACCTCCTCTAAGATGCCCAGTCAGATGTATTAAAATGAGCTGTAGCTATTATGGTGGAAACCAACTGCTCCATTAGGAACAACTGGATTACATTACAGTTAATACATTTGGATTTTTCTGCCGGCTGTTTAGGGCATGGTATAATGTAGAACTAAAATCACTGGCAATAGTGACTGCCCCTCCTGCAAATTTTTGGATAAAAGCAGTAAAATCCAGCAGTAAAATGCTGGTATTAGTCAGTTGATTCTTGACTTACTTCAATTTATTCTCCAGAGAAATTACTTTGTCTTTGATGACCATTTTTACCTCCAACTCCGGGGTACTGCTATGGGGAGTTCATGTGCCCCCACTTATGCCAACTTATACCTCGGATGGTGGGAGGAGAATGTGGTTTTTCAAGAAAATTATAACAGATATACTGATCGTATATTGCTGTGGCAAAGATACACAGATGATCTTTTTATTCTCTGGCAGGGTGACAGTGACACATTCCATGAGTTCATGAACATTCTGAATGATAATTGTTTCAATTTGAAGCTCACGTATGAAATGAGTAAAACGACTGTAAACTTCTTGGATATTACAATACAAAAATACGCAAATAATACACTAATAACAAATTTATTTAGAAAAAGTACAGCTACTAATTCTTTACTTCATTTTAGTAGCAATCATCCATTGTACATGAGAAAAAGTATCCCTACGGGAGAATTTTTGCGTCTAAGACGAAACTGTTCTACTATGACTGCTTTTAAGGAATGTGCTCAAGAAATGTCAACAAGATTCCAAGCACGTGGATACAGCAAATCCTGTATAAAAAAGGCATATAAACGTGCACTGTACTCCTCTAGACCTTCTCTTCTATACAAAAAAGCTCCCTTACCGTTGGAGAATCCTAATAAGTTACGCTTTATAACTACATATACGTGTCGATGGCAAGAAGTTGAAAATATTCTTAATAAAAATCTTGGCATTTTATTGACCGATTCTGACTTACATAAATGTTTGGGAAATAGATTAGAAGTTACGTATAGGAGATCACCTAATTTAAAAGATATTCTTGTCCCAAGTCATTTTAAAAAGAAAAGACAATTTAAACCATCTATTTGTGGGTCTTTTCCATGTAGGAGTTGTGTAGCCTGTCAACACATGATTATTGTGAAAGAATATGAAGACAGATTTGGGAAGAAACACAATATTGATTGTTTTATTAACTGTCAGACTCAAGGCATCATATATTGCTTGAAATGCCCATGTGGCCTTAAATATATAGGCAAAACAGTGAGAAAAATGTGCATACGAGTTAGAGAACACGTTAGAAACATTCAAAAAGCTGAAAATGATTTAAATCAAAAAAAAACAAATAACATCAGTTGCCAGACACTTTCTAACAAAACATGATTCAAATTCTCGATTGCTAAAAGCTTGGGGACTTTACAAAATAAATCTTGGTATTCGTGGAGGCAATACTGACAAAGAACTCATTAAGATTAAAAACAAATTTAGATTTTCATTAAATACCATGACTCCTCATGGCCTTAATGAGGAAATGCTTCTCAACATGCATTTGTAATGTCGGAGAATTTAATACTTCTTGATACTTTTTTCCTCTTTTTAAGTAACTTTGTGTATTCTGTTTTTATGTGATTAATAAGTTTTATTACTTGGTGTCCTTTAATTTGTGTCATTTGTGGCTAATATATACTCAACACCATGTAATTGGCAATAACTCATAGAGTAATTGATATTCGGTTACTATGTAGATAGCTGATTGGCAGATACATTTTTTGAATTTCAGCCAATGGTTGTTTGAGATGTTGCTACAAATAGACGCTAATGTGCTCCGGCTTTTGTTCGGACACTCACTCTGTGATCAAGCCGCAGGGCGAAACGCGCGTCAGATAGTAGATAGTTATAATACCTTTTAGAAGCCAACTCTGATTTGCGAGAGATTGTATAGTCGCTTCAGAACCTATTATGCTTTATCCACGATAAAGGTTGTGTTGCATGAAGCCGGTTACTGATCGAACGGTGGTTACCTTATCAGAGCTAAGAGGCTTCATCCACCTGCCATATTGACAACCAGATACGTTATCCACCTTAGGTACTGCTTTGTATTTAGCCAGTTACGGATTTAACGGCATTTACCGTTTCAGAGTCAACAGGCTCTATTTATCGGATATACTGCTACATAGATTTACCATTCTCTATATAGGGTCTTATTGCATGAAGCCGGTTACTGATTTAACGGTATTTACCGTATCAGAGCTAAGAGGCTTCATCCATTTACAACTATTTGAAGCTAATTTTGCTTCGTTTACGTAGGGATGACATTCCAAAACCGAGATAACGGTAGTTTACTACTACATTTATAAAGAACTACATTTATTGTATTGTGGAGTTGGGACTTAAGGTGAGGACTCTATAATCTGTTCCGTTACGTATTACTGGCACAGTCCCTTACTTTGTACCATTTTGTTAATTAGGACAAAGTATTTGTGGATACTTATGTTGAGTCAATAGAGCACTTCTAATATTTAAAATTCGCCCCCTTATTGATGTTTTTAATATTATTACTAATAAATGTTAAGTTTTAATTAACTCATGAATATTTACTCTCAATAGACAATTTGATGAGATCTTTTTTGAGTGCTTAAGAATAGCAGGGATCTTCCCTTTTCTCCTTCTTTCTTTCCAAAAAGAAGAAGGTAGGGGATTCATAAGGCGTGTAACCAGATAAAATAGTTGGTTATTTATAGTAAAGTTAAGAAGGAAAATATTTATGGGGAAATGAAAGAATGAATTAATTATTGATATATGTGAAGGATCATGAATGGAAGGTTTGGGAAAAGTACCCCCAAGTCATACTAGGTTACCATTTTGAAATGGCTTTCTTGGATAAAAATAATATCAGCCTGTTTCCTTATCCAATCTCTCATGGCCATCCTTCTTTTGGTAGGGAAGCACAGCCCTTTAGCTTTGACAGATAAATACTTCATTTGAACCATCTACAAGGTGTGCCTGGTTTGCAAGCACACGTAGACCATTCAAATGAAGTATTTCTTTGTAACTACCGCAATCACAGCTCTGCTGAAGAGCCGCAGCATGGTCTATGGACTGCGATCTCCGTCTGTAAGTTTTAAAGTTGATGTCACCACAAGTGGAGGGAAGGGGGAGCTTTGCAGACTTATATCTCCTAAACCATAAAGGTTTGGGAGATCGGAAATGACGCAATTAGTTTATTTTGTAAATATCTACAGAATTAAATGGTTTGAATTACAAGTATTACTATCACTTTCATATGTAAAACAATACATAGTAGTGTTTATCCCCCTGAGTAAAACAATGGTACTCCCACTGCTGAAAGTTGTTTTATTCAATAGTTTTTATAGCTTGAACTTAAATTTTTTAGGTGCAATATCACAGTGGCCTGAAATTATACAGTGGTGCTGTTGCTACACCATCCTATGGACAGATCTGGTCAGTTGACCATAAATCAGAGAGATATTCTATTTAATCTCATTACAAATAAATGCCAGCTTCCGTTTACTACATATTTCTAAAATTATGATAAACAGCGTCCCATATAAGGTATTTCTGTAAATGGCAGAGCTAGTGGAATTTAATTAAGGCTATTCTATGACTACAACACTAACTGAGTACAAATAAAGCTGCAGCAAGCTTATGAAAAAAATATTATTTTGGGGTTTGGCTATTTTTGCCTATCTATCTATCTATCTATCTATCTATCTATCTATCTATCTATCTATCTATCTATCTATCTATCTGTCTGTCTGTCTGTCTATCTATCTCTCCCTCTTTCTCACTCACTCTCTCTCTATACATATTTATGTATAGATAGAGGGATATAGAATATATTTTTTCATATGGTATCAGAAAAAAGCTTCTTCTCTGCTGGCAAAATTAGAAGACAGAAACAAAAAATTGGAAACTCTGAATCTGTGGTTGACGTGACAAATAAAGTTGATTTGTGCAAAAAAATAAAATGGATTGTGGTAGCACTGTTTTAATAATATGTGAAATAAGCTTAATTTCCATTTCTCCTGATGAGACACTTGGAAGTGCAAATAAGAGTGAAGTTTCAAACAGTTTATATAAAACAGGAACAGAGTGAAGTATAATTTCACGAGTCACAAAAAGCTAAACACAACATTCTTTGGAAGGGCTTAATTAGGTAATTTGAATCCTATTGCCCATTTTGCTTTTTCACATCTGTGTCTATAGAACGCTTGAGTAGACTCATCATTGATAATGAAACTAGAGCACTTACTTAGCACATGGTCAGTTTCTTTAATGGCATTTACATAGTATTGTTGACTTTTCTTGCACATATATTATAGTTTACACTGTCCATATAGGAGAGACTCATTTTAGCTTGTGGTTTAATTTCACCAGTTTGTTATAACTAGAACTGTGGAACATCTGTGTTGTAGTCTATATCAGGTAGGGGCAACATGGAACCCTCCAGCTTTTCAGGACTACAGCTACCATCATTCCTAGCCAGCTGATGACTGGCTGGGAATGATGGGAATTGTAGTCCTGAACAGCTAGAGGACCTCACTGTTGTCCACCACTGGAACATACAAATGGTCTAGGAACAACAGAATCTTACAAACATGTTCTACTTCTGACCTTTTGAGTTTATTTGATGAAATCATTGTTACAAATATTAAAAAAAACCACATGATGTATCTTAGGTATAAATTGCATATTTACTCATGAATATAGTCAACGTAACACTTATCTAGTCATTCTTAGTTTTGCTGTCATCTTTTGTTGTACCTCTTCTCACTTCTTGCATGCAGTTTTGGGGTGTCTACTATTTATGTCTTGAGTTGGGCATGGGGAGGACATTCCTGTGTTTCTTCAGCTGTTGTTGGACTACAGCTCTCATTATTGGTTAGCTGAGGCTGGTGGCCATTTTAGTCCATCAAGTGATGGAGAAACACTGACTCACATTAGTCATAGAGGACATCTTGAGAATATTGTAACCTTCTTGGTGACTTTTTTTGAGAAAACCTGCTTGTTATGAATGGCAACATAATATTGATATTGTTATTATGGGTACGTAAACCGTTAAGAGCCAATGGGGTGAGTAACACTTTTTTTTACAATGTATTGTACCCCCCCTTGGTATTTAAAAGGGTTAAGTGATCTTGGCTGACCAAGATAAAACAATCTTAGAAACATCTTAGACTGATTCTGGAGATATTCCTTAGTTGGGTAATGCACCAGCTGTAAAATCCGTTTGAAACTTAAGGTTGCAAGTTCTAGTCCCAGCAGGGTCAACTCAGCCTTTTATCCTTTCAAGTTAGATAAAATGAGTACCATTAAAAAAGGTAATAATATCTATACCCCAGGACATACTTGAAAATGAGAGACAATCTCAGTGTATCTTTCCTGGTAAAATAATTTGATATTATTATTTTATCTGCCTGGTTTATAATGCTGAACAGTAGATACATGTAAATGGATCTATTTGCAGGCATTTCTGAAGTTCTAGTTAGGTTACAATTATAAGTTCATGTGTTAGACTATGACAAAAAGAACAAGCTTTTAAAGGGATAGTAATGTTTCATAATAAAAGCAGCTCTCATTAATCATCACAGTATTTGGACTTTGGAGAGTGTTATTTCCATTCTGTCAGAGTTGTAGTTCAAGAGTAATTAAATGACAAAGTATCCCCCCCGCCCCTTTTACTGATGTAACACTGTTCAGCCAGATCAGAATGGAGGTGCCCAGGTAGACTGCAGAGATGGACAATCTTCAATTAAGATAAGGGAAAAACCTGAAAAACTTGTCAAGCGGGGCAGGGCCTTCATTGTTCTCATAGGAAGAAGATTGTCCCCTTCTGCTATCTGTTTGGGCTTACAACCAGATTCCACATCTGAGAAGAGATGGCTTACATTAGGTAAAAGGGGAGGGAGGGGAAACTTTGCTTGTGAATATCTCTCAAACCACATGTCTAGGGCATGTGGTATAGATCAAATAAAGACACACACAACTTGTTTGGATGTAAAAACCAGGCCACAGCTTTATTAACTTAAAATTTAATAACCACCACAACTTTAAGCCCTTGCCAAATGCTAGGCATAAACTTATGCCCACCCTACTGAGCCCCAAAAGGCTCAACCCATCTTTTCCTCCATTCCACCACACCCCATTAGCTGGTCTGTGCAGCTCAATGAGGGGCGGTGACCACAACCCGCGACCGTGGTCCGGGTGCTTAATGCCCAAGGCCGCTGGCCTGACATCCACCTGTTAACCATGCATTCCAAACATGATGTACCATTTTTCCTATTGGCAAGGGCCAAAAGCGCCAAAAGCTGTGACAAATAAAGTAAACCCAGGTACTTTCATGACCCAAAACCCACCAGAAAACAAACCCCAAACTAACAATAAAACCCAAATACAGGGAGGGAGGGAGGGCCGATACTTTTGGTATTCACTTCTGAAAAGGAAGTGATGCTCCAAGTGTCCCCCTTATATTGGTTCCCATGCCCCACCCCTTCTTAAACATTAAAGGGGCAGATACCCCTTACAAGCTTTCTTTGACCCCCCCACAGCCCTGACATGATTCCCCTTCTTAGGGCTTGTGGGGAAGTCTTGTCTAGGGCATGTGGTATAGATCAAATAAAGACACACACAACTTGTTTGGATGTAAAAACCAGGCCACAGCTTTATTAACTTAAAATTTAATAACCACCACAACTTTAAGCCCTTGCCAAATGCTAGGCATAAACTTATGCCCACCCTACTGAGCCCCAAAAGGCTCAACCCATCTTTTCCTCCATTCCACCACACCCCATTAGCTGGTCTGTGCAGCTCAATGAGGGGCGGTGACCACAACCCGCGACCGTGGTCCGGGTGCTTAATGCCCAAGGCCGCTGGCCTGACATCCACCTGTTAACCATGCATTCCAAACATGATGTACCATTTTTCCTATTGGCAAGGGCCAAAAGCGCCACAGGGCCTGATGCGTACATCCTACGCAGCCAGGCCCTTCCCCCCATAGAAAGCTATGGCCTGCTCCAAACCCCCCCCCCAAAATGTCCAAAGTGAAACGAAAAGAAAAAAGAAAATGTAGCCCGACCTCACAGTGAGCCACCCCATCCGACCTAAACAAGGAAAAGACGAATCCACAAAAACAGAATGTTGCACAGACAACCCCCAATTGTGAATGACACACTCAACACGCGTCAAGTCAGACAAATCCGGTACTTCCAATGCCCTGCGATCCCTGTCACCAACCCAGCGCTGGCGTGGAATAATCACTGGCCACGGAACACCAGCCTAGGGAAATGGCAAAGGAGAACAGAAAAATGGCCGCACCAAAAGCCAAGCTGGGCCAGAGCCAAGGTCATTACCCCCACAAGTGCACCACAAGAACCCAAGGGGGACCACTAAACGTACCAACCAACCTCAGGAAGAAAGCGAGACCGCTGCGGCCCAGATAGACAAACCAGGACACCAACGAAAAAACAAAGGGTCGAAAGACAGCAGCACCCACCACCACAATCCGCCGCTCTCCATCACACCCAAATAACGAAAGTGGCCAACAATCCAGCAGCAACAAGGCCGTGACCTGAACAGAAAACAAAAAACACAGTACAGCAACAGAAACTACAACTCAACACCCAACCATCCTGTCCGGCCTAACATAAGAGAAAGCCGTGCGGACTCCCACCGACCGATACAGCAAACAGACTCAGTACCCAAACCAGTCATATCCGCCTTCATAGCAGCCCCAATGATATCCAAACCCGCCACCGAAAACAGTCACCCAAACCCCAGAACCATAGACATCCCTCTCGAAGCGGCGGATACGAAACGAGAGAGAACCAGAAGCAAACGCACAAAATCCAGAAACACACACCGGGACTGAATTGAAAAGAACTAAACAACTCCCCCAGACGCAGAGCCACAAAAAAGCAAAACAAAAAGCCACCCCAAATACTGACCATAATGAGCCGAGCAAACACCTGGAAGATAACTGTTGCAAGAGTGAGAACGAAACCAGGCGCCGAGTATCAGACTGCACCACCACCAGTCAAGACCGCAAAGACTTGCGCACCCCAAATTCCTATGAACAATCTGTCCCCCCGCAACAACCCAAAAGCCAACCCAGACACCCGGCCCCCCAATAGCCGCCGGGAATACACCCCGACTAAACCAATTCCAGTACCAACCACAACACCCCATCAATCCTCACAGCATCCCCCACCACAGCCTCCAACTGATCCACTCATCCCAAGCAACCGCACACCTTGCCAAAGAGGCTGGAGCCAATGAATACCTCCCCCGGATACAACTGTAGACCACCAAGATCCCACCAGTGGTCAGGGCAAGGCGTACCCCACAGCCGTCGCCCCCAGACATGCCTACCAAACTCCACGACCAGGAATCAAGAAAGTGCATCAGCAGCCACATACAGAACCCAGGCACACGCCGCTCCCATAAAGATATATCAGGACTCAGACAGATGGCCCCGAACAACAAAGCAGACAGAACAGGGGCAGAAGAGGAAAACAAGTTATGAACCGCCAGCACCACCCCCATAGCGTCAGAGTACAAAAAACAACCTTACCATTCTGCATCCTGACAACCCACAAAGTAAAAGCGATGACAATTGGAAAGACTTCCAGGAAAAACCAGGTCCCTCATCAAACCGGAAGACCCCAAGTCACAGGCCAAAGAGGCCAACCCAATCCAGCCCAAACAAGGACCCGAACCGCAAAGAACACGCCGCCACTGTACACAAATCCAACACCCTATTCGAGCCCCAGAAATCCAGCAGGCGTGCCAAATCATGGCCTACTAACAGAACAAGGAGGAGCACGCCGCAGAAAACGCCCACCTAACACGCTAGCAAGAATTGAAAAAAACGCCCAAAAGCAATCCCTGAAAAACTTTGGGTATCCTCCAATACCACCACATCTTCACCGCCTTCATCCCAGCAGCAGTCTGAATATCCCGGTCCGGAGGAGCCTCTTCCAAGGAAAGCCGAGAATAAATATCCACACATTTGCTCCTCTGGAAGGCCAGGAACCAGACAAATGTAAAGTGCAAAAAACCCCTTAGTGAAACAACCAAAGCAAAACCGCAATCCAGGAGCATAGACCAAAAGACAAGCCGGGGTCAGGAACCTATGCAGGTACGCAGACAAGCCAGGATCAGGAATACAGAGATCAGCAACAGCAAGAATAAGCCAGGAGTCAGAAGGGACGTCAGAGGAAGGCAGGTCATGCACAGATAATCAGACGCAGGAAAATGCCCTCGCACCGAAGCAAACATAAGGACAAGGAGGAAGGGAGCCAGCTGTGTGAAACAGCCTGGAAGGGATTGGCTGAGAAACAAGCAGGTGCGCAACCATGTCAACAGAGAGATCAAGGCAGTCTGGTCAACCCCAGCCGACTCAGCCCACCAGGGAAGGAAAGGCAGCAGTAATCAACAGCATAGCGTGTGACGAAATCAGCCAAACCATGACAACCTTCAAAACTTCTCCTGAACCTCAACCCTCAAATGTAGCCCCAAAGGACTGGCCCAGCAAAAATAGGCAGTCCAACGGCCGCCATGGGAACCCCCCCAAAAGAGTGAACACCCAGCCGCAGCCCCTAACCCCAATAACTGGGAAGCAGCCGAAGGAATAACCACACCAGCCCCTGCAACGGGCGCCCCAGTAGAAACAAGACCAGCCCCAGAAACACCCCCCACCACCACCAGGAGCAAGAGGGGGGATCACCCCTGCACTCCCTGGTCCCCGAGAGCTCCCAACATGCCAAACCTAGACTAACCCAGACCCCCAACACCAGGGACTGCAGCCAAACTGTTAATGTAATATAACAAACGCATACTGAAGGGAATAATACATAATTATACAGTATTATTACATTGCACAACCAGAAAAACAAACTAAACATGTTGCGCACAACATAAACACAATTAAATATACACATAGTGTGTCAACATCGACATAGAGAACATGGGGCACCCCAAGCTGATCCCCACGGCACACCACAGTGCCATACACCCTGGCCTAGAATCACGGCCCCAGGCAATCCCGTACCTGTTATCGCAACGGGAGGCATGGACTGCGTAACTTCCATCTCCGCAGAGGCACCCATCAGTGACACACCAGGCTCCTCACCAGCTGAAGCACTCCGCTACCCAGGTGAACCCTGAAAAGAAAAGGGAAACCAACACAAGGTGCCACGGCACCCCAGGTAGAGAATCACTGCCCCAGGCAATCCCATACCTGCCACCACACAATGGGAGGTACAGACTGCGTAGCAGCCAGCGCAGCAGAGGCACCCATCCATGCCACCAGAATCAGCTCCAGCAGAAGAAATCCGACACACAGGTAAACCCTGGAAAAGAAAAAGGGGAACCAAAACCAGGGGCTCCAAAAAACCCCACTCTCCAGTACAGTCCACCGAACAGGAAACAGCACCTAGGACAAAGGAAAAAGAAAAACAAAAAACCCACCAGGGGCACCCAAGGCCCCCACACCCTGTCTAAATATTATTTTATTTGTAAAATAAGTATTTATGCCTTTATTGAATTTTTTTTTTTTTTTTTTTTTGTTATAGCCAGGCCCGTGCAGGCCACCGTCACCATCAATGCCCGTTTGCCGTTATTATGCCTTCTAATTTCATGAGATATACACAAACAGATATATATTGTTCCAAATATATATATATACACACACACATACACATATTGGTCATACATACATATATTTACACACATATACATATATATATACACACACCAAATATTTCGTACCATATGTACACACACATACATATTTAGTCATATAAATATACACACCCACATATTGTCTCATATATACGCACACAAATATATATACGTTCACATAGACATACACACACACATATACATGTTCACATATACATACACACACATATACATGTTCACATATACATACACACACACACATATACATGTACACATATAAATACACACACACATATACATATGTGCACATATACATACACACACACACACACACACATACAAATGTTCACAGATATATATACACACACTCATATACATACATGTTCTCATAAACATACACACACACACATATGTTCTCATATATATACACACCACACATATGCATGTTCTCATATATCAACACACACATATTTTTACCTAGAATATAAACACACACAAATATACATTTTGTCATCTACATATACACACACATATATATATAGTTTCCAGATATACACACACACACACACACACACACACACACACACACAGAAACATAGTTCTTCAGTCATTTGTTTTGACCTTTTTTTTGTTTTTTGTTTTTTATATACTCAACACAGCAGGTAGAGCCCTGCAACCACACATCACCAGGACAGGGTCCCAGAGTACCACCCTCAGCACACCCAGCACCCACAGCAGGACAAACAGACCCAAACATTAAGAGAAGAAAGCCCACAGGACCTACCAAGAAGGAAAAAACAGGGGGGGGGGGGAAGGAGAAATAAGAGAGCAGACAGAGCAGCCAGGAACAGGGGCAAAAGGAAAGTGAGGGGGGGAGGGGCAGCAGAACAAGAGAGAGAACAGGGAAACCAGCAAACAAACAAGGAAGACAAAAGCAGCCGAACAGAGCCACCAGGAGCTGAGGCAGGCAAAATAGGAGAACAGAAAAGAGGCAACAGGACCCAGGGAGACAGAAAGGAGGAAAGGAAAACAATCGGGCACCTGCCAACCAGCAGACTCAGCTGACAGGGAACGGCACCGCCCACGCGCCGAAGCGCGCCCAGAACCCCAGTCCATCTGGAGGGCTGCAGAGCTGCAACAGACACCTGCATCAGGAAACTGGAGCCAGAAAAGGGGACCCGCTGCTTCCAAAAGCCAGCTGGGCTAGGCTGAGGGATGTTCCACTGTCCGTCCCAAGGCTCAGTCGTTCAGGTGGCTGCGTCCGGAAGCTCCCCGTAAGCCAGGCGGCCACCCCTGCCGAAGACACGCCAGTAGAATCCATCCTCCAAGAAAGCTGCTACCGCAGCCAATCACCACCGCCGGACTTCAGCCAACAGAAAAGCAGATGAGGCCATGGAAGACAGCACAAGTAAGCAGATCCGATACTTTTGGTATTCACTTCTGAAAAGGAAGTGATGCTCCAAGTGTCCCCCTTATATTGGTTCCCATGCCCCACCCCTTCTTAAACATTAAAGGGGCAGATACCCCTTACAAGCTTTCTTTGACCCCCCCACAGCCCTGACATGATTCCCCTTCTTAGGGCTTGTGGGGAATTCTAAGGTTTGAGAGATAAGACATATCGTTCTTCATGTTTTTTTAATGCTTACAAGATAAAATAAAGATAAAACGAAGTATTACTGTCCCTTTAAAGTATGTGTGAAGAAAAGACATAGGGCACTAGGTACACTACAGAGTGTAGCATAGCACTCCAATATCAAGCTATGTTACTGGACTTTACCACACCATATTGCAGTTATACTTTTGGTATCATGTATCATTTTTCATTAGTTGATAAGCGCTAAAGAGCAGGCCCACATTGTCTTGCATATTTGTATGTATTGAGACAACTCTAGGTTTTCTTCTTTGTACAACACTATACAAGATTGAGCCTTTTTATTAGAAAATAAAAATAACAATAATAATAATAATAGTGGAATCTAATCTCACTGGGATTCCTAATAGAGTTACCAAATACCTGAGCTATATTCATTTAGCATGTAACTAAAATGCAGTTGAGGTGTAGCCCCTGAGGAAAGGATTAATATAATGAACTAACTTGTATGCATGGCAACTTTCTCAATGCACAATCCATAGAAATATGTGTAAAAGTTACAAAAACTCATTATATATTTGTTATTTGTTTTAAAAGGAAATATATCCTAAGGACAAGTGACTTTTAATTGATCAGAAGGATTTACCTAAGTGCTCTGTTACCCTATTATCTCTGTTTTAATCTACTGCTGTTGTTTTGTTTCAGTTTACAATCTGATAAAGACTATTGACCATTATGAGAAATACAGTTCTGCTGAAGCATATTGATTGTTGTGAAGAAGTATGAACTTGAGGCAAACTTCAACAAAGATCACTATATACATTTCAAAGGAGTAGTTCAAATGTTAGTAAAAGAGGCCATAGTTTAAAGCTAGAGGGACAGAGGTTTATGTAATGTAAAAAAGTTTTAGTTCACTGAGAGGGTAGTAGATACGTGGAATATCATACCAGCAGAAGTGGTAGCAGTTAAAGGGACAGTAATGTCCCATAAAAATGTTTAGAGTTTTGTAGAGATTAAAAAAATAAGCTGTATGCCACACATCCTATCTGTCAAATTGCTATGGTTTGAGAGATATCCTCCACTAAAGTTCCTCTTCTTCTGATGTCAGCTGTAAAGCTAACAGAAGGAGATCCGTGTTGGCCGACACGAGGAGGCTCTTCAGCAGAGCTGCAATAGCACAATTTAAAAAGAATTACTTCTTTGGAATGGTCTAAAAAGTGTGCTTGCAAACTAGGCACACTTTGTACACCATTCCAAAGAAGTATTTCTTTTTAAATTGTGCAATTGCGGCTCTGCTGAAGAGCTGCTTGTCGGTCCCCAGACCAGGAACTCCTGCTGTCTGCATACAGCTGACATCAGAAGAGGAGGGAGAGGGGAACTTTAACGGAGGATATCTCTCAAACCACAGCAGTTTGAGAGACAGTATTTGTGTCATTTAGCTTATTTTTTTAATGTCTACAAAAAACATTTTTTAGGGGACATTACTGTCCCTTTATTACAGTGACAGAATTTAAGCATGCATGGGATAGGTATAAGGCTCTCCTGAACATTAGATAAGACCAAGGACCAAATAAGGTTTGAGATTTTTTTGTAGGAAAAATGGACAGACTAGATAGGCCGAATGGTTCTTATCCCGAATGGGGAAACACATTGGGGGAGATTCACTAAGCAGTGCTAAAGAGGTGATAAATTGGTGTACTTCTACAGTTTATCACTTCTTCAATTCCTATTTATTTTATGGAGCCTATGCACTAAGATTTCTTCAACTCTGGAGATCTCAGTGAATAGGCTCCATAGAATAACATAGAAACT
Organism: Rhinophrynus dorsalis; assembly: GCA_037306005.1. Lineage (NCBI taxonomy): Eukaryota > Metazoa > Chordata > Amphibia > Anura > Rhinophrynidae > Rhinophrynus > Rhinophrynus dorsalis. The sequence continues at coordinate 223,655,244 of CM074724.1, read as the reverse complement.
GGAGAAGTCATCATCATCATCACTTTATCACTTCTTTATCACTGTGTAGTGAATCTCTCCTTCCCCCCAGTCTCACGCCTATTGCACTAAACATGCTTAAAGGGATAGTAATACTTGCAAATTACTAATCCCCATATTGTAGCTTTGTTAAAAAGTCAAGACAACACATTGTATCCAAATCCAATCGTATAATTCTTATGTGAGGATCTTAATAACAATGTGACCTCCTCCTTAAAGGTTAGAAATGATTTATTTCCCATAGAACACAATCTACTGAACGCTAGTATGAAACACTCTACTTTCCAAGTATATAACATTGTTCCACATCCTATATAATAATTCACTAGGATGTTTGTCATGATGCAGTCATTAGCAGTAGAGACTGCCCGCATTCAGGCAGTCTCTACTGCGCAAGATCGCATGAGTGAGACGACGCAAGACTGCATTGCATGAAGCTGTGAGGTAGCAGCCTCTTAACCCTTTGAATACCAAAGGAGTACAAAAAGCATTGCAAAGCAATGAATTGCGTACCCCTCTGGCACTCAAAGGGTTAACATTGCTCGGACCTTCGGGCTTTTACACTAGTAGTACAATAAATGACAATTAAAGATTAAAAGTTAAAAACAAACAAATTCTCATAGTTGCAAATAATTTTGAAGAGGAAGGAATATAAATATTACAACCTAAAAAGTATTGTGACCCATCTAGCTACACAATTAAGGTAGGGCTGAAGCAAACCTATAACACCTCAACACCTTCTTGCTCGAATGGAGAACAGTAAGTTTCAGTCCAACCCTACCCATGAAATAATATATTATTTTAGATTTGTAACCCTCATACTTATTATTGGAATAGATATATTACCAATTAGTGCAGGCAATACACATGAAGGACATTCTTTCTTTGTCTTGTTCATGATATTTAGTTGATATATTAGGGTTGATAATAGGTCTTGCTCACATTAGATGTCTGTGCTGACAGACGTGTGCTAGAATTTACTAAAGGTGTTTGTACATTAGCACAGATCTATCCACAGGATTTCCATGCTTATATATAAACATGAGCTGCACTGGCTGATTTGTACATTAGCTTTACTGTGCTTTACTGCATTAGTGCATCATCTTTTTCCTCAGAATCTCTTTTCTCTTAACCCTTTGAGTTCCAGAGCGTATCATTGGATACCTGTCTGGCATTGAAAGGGTTAATGTAAACAGCAGTAGCAACATTGCAGGGACATTGCAACTAACTGTGATACTTGTATAATTCCAATGAAATCCATACCAAAGATTTGTATGTGCATTAACCCTTTGAGTGCCAGAGGGATACAAAACACATTGTGAAGCAGTGCCTTGCATACCCCTTTGGCACTCAAAGGGTTCACACACTGGGCCTTGTTCATCAAGCTAATAAGGTGCAATTCAGGAGCAAGGGGGGTGAAATACAAATTCTACAAGTATCCATTTATTTAAATTGACTGTTTATTGTCTTGAATGCTTGAGAAGTGTCCAAAGTATTTAGTTGCAATGTGTTGGAGACCTCTCTAGCATTCAAGGGGTTAAAAGGCTTTTTAAAAGTGGATTTGTCACCTATGCACGACATAGCATAAATAGTTAGGCTACATATCGAATACTACTAAAACGGTATTCATTTTTTTTTTAAGTTTTATTTAGTGTAAATTGAAGTTATAAAGTCTGGGCTGCAGCTACTTTTGCATAGACTGCGGTTACCTGCTCTGTAGCCGCAGTCTGTCACTCTACCTCTGCTCTCTTCCCTCCTCAGAAGACGGAGGCTTCTGTCTGTAAGCTGGAGCACTCTTATTGGCAGAGATCGATATCTAGCCAATGAGATCGCTCCAGCTTACAGACAGAAGCCTCCGTCATCGGAGGAGGGAGGAGAGCAGAGGCAGAGCAGTCTATGAGGAAGTAGCTACAGCCCAGACTTTCTAAATTAAATTTACACAAAATAAAACTTACAAAAAAAATGAATACCATTTTAGTAATATTTGATATGTAGCCTAACTATTTATGCTATGTTATATAAAGCACTTGCAGAAAGTCCTATCTCTCAAACCTTTATGGTTTGAGAAATATCCTCCACTAAAGTTCCCCCCTCCCTCCCCTTCTCCTGATGTCAGCGTTCTGAGGACAGCAGGAGATCCCAGTCCGGGGACCAGCTGGTGGGTCTGCAACAGAGCCGAAATTGCGTTATTGGAAAAAAATTACTTCATTGGAAAGGTCTACAAAGTATTCCTGGTTTGCAAGCACACCTTGTAGACAGTTCCAGTGAAGTAATTATTTTCCAGTATCGCTTTTGCGGCTCTGCTGACAGGGATCTCCTTCTGACAGGTTTACAGCTGGCATCAGGAGAAGGGGAACTTTAGCGGAAGATATCTCTCAAACCATAAAGGTCCCTCCTCTTTCTGCCTGACAAGCTGTAAAGCTGTCAGAGGCAGAATCCGGTCGCCCGACTTTAGTCGGCTCTTTAGGAGTGCTGACATCAGGATATCTAACTATAATTACTTCATCAGTATGGTCTACAACGTGTGCCTGACTTGCAAGCACACGTTGTAGACCATTCTGATGAAGTAATTATACTTAGATATCTCGATGACAGCGCTTCTGAACAGCCACAGTCTGGTCCCGGAAGCATGATCTCATGACGTCAGCTGTACAGCGGACACATGAGAAGGGGGAGGTAGCGGAGGTCTTAATTTTCTTACATCTCTCAAACCATAACGGTTTGAGAGAAGGGATTAAGCACTTTAAATGTTTTTTTATTGCAGCTACCATTTAGAAGATACTTTTTTTTGGGAAGATTACAATCGCTTTAACTGATTTTTGCACTTATCTCTCAATACAAAAAAACAAATATTAAATACATGGACATTGAACAGAGCATTAAAAACCAAGTTTAAAGGATCAGTAAACTTTTTTTATGGAAACCTATAGGTTATAGAAACAAGGGCACTCCTGCTGCCGTCAGTTGTTTTATTCAAAAGTTATAAAAGTTCAAATTATCAGAAACTGTATTTAGTGTGTTTACTTCCTGATAGTTCTGACAGGAAGTGACTCTGCAGTTTATATAACATTCAATGGGGAACTGTATGTCACTGAATTTCATCTCCATTGGAATGTAACAAAATAACTAATTGGATGTTGACCATTAGAGGGCACTTGTAAGGTAAAAAAGGGTTTAAACTGTAATAACTTTGGAAATATGCATCTCTTAACAGTGGGGGTACCCTTATTTTGCTCAACAGGAAATGCCCTAAAATATATATATATTTTTCATAAAAAAGTTTACTGTTCCTTTAAGTTTATATTTTATGGATATAATATATAAGTAATTATTTTTTCATATGTTAACTGTAGGTGTATGCATTTAGCCTTTTGCTGGCCGGAGGGGTAACTTTTTTTTTTATTGTTAGTTTTAGTGTTTCTTTAAGTTCTCCTTTAACTTAGGGCAGGCATGTAAAATCAGATACAGAATATGTCTCACTAACTTCTCCTAAACCATTACCACTACAGAAATTAATGTACCCCCGTGTGGGATATCATCTTTCCTCTTTACAGCTATCCTGAGGTAAGGTTTTAATCCTCCTGTCATGCTGCCGTGCATTCAAATATGCGCATGTTACCAAGGCAAATAATGAACTTTCTTCCCATGGAGCACATACATAGAGTAATATTCTGCTGGCATTTGGGAGACATTCTTCTCTCTCTAACAGTTCCTTAGGTTTTCACTTGCCGATCACCATATTATAGATACTGAGGCCGGGTGGGCTCATAAACACATTCTGTACTATGTCCACTGTTCTCCATCACGCTAAATGAAATTTTCTTTTAAACGTTTTTTCTCCCTTCGCAACTTCATAGGAGATGTGAGCATTTTATTACAATAGAAATTGTTATGGTAAAGTAAAAAATGTTTAAATGACTGTTTGGGGATATAATAAATACGTTTTTCAGTCTTCTTTAATGCAGATTTTTAGAATTCCACATTTGTGCAGAGCACAAAATTTGTAACCCTTTCATTGCCAGAGGGGTATGCAACACATTGCAAAACAACCATATCTGAGAACTCTCCGGATTTTCCCTGAAGAATTTTAATGCTGATTAAGCCCTGCCCACCCGATTAAGCCCTGCCCACTTTATGATGTAATTCAGACATGCCCATGTCTTATGCATGGGGTATTGGTTCAAGAAATGCACATCACACACAGTGTGGGTTTAAATTAGGCCGCAGCTTTATTCTGTAAAACATATTCCCGTTTTATTTTAAAATTCACTTACAACCTTAAGCCCTTGCCAATAGCCAAATTTTTACAGGCTAACCCCAGCCTATCATCCCTTTTTGAGCTGAGACTCAAAACCCCCAGATTGTTTTACCTTACCGCACCCCATTAGCTGGTCAATGCAGCTCAATGAGGCCGGCGTCTAAACCTGCGACAAAGTCCGGGTGTCCTTAGACCTAGGCCGCTGGCCTACCATCTTCATGTAACATCCCCCATCTTACTGACCTTCTATCCATTGGCAAGGGCCCAAAGCGCCACTAGGGACTAATGAGTTACCCTACTAATTAGTCCCCCACCCCAAAGCTGTGGCCTTCTCCAAAGCCTCTGCCATCTCCAGATTGAAAAAATCCAACCCCAACTCATTGGGGTGAATTCCATCAGGCCGAATTAAATTAATGGTAGGGTCCTCAAATACCCGATGTCTAATGGCTATACCACCTTGCTCTACAACAAATCTGGAAATCCGCCTTTTCAACTTAATCCTGCTCTTATCCAAAGCCCGACAATCACAAGCCCCCATCCAGCATTTTCGAGGCAAAATTTCTGACCAAACTAGTAACCCAGGTCATTACCCCCCAGATGGACCAGCAACACCCGAGGAACCATACCACCCTCCCGAACCAGACGAAGGACTTCTGGCACTAACTGCGGCCAACACATACCCCTGCACCCAAACCATGACACCCAGCCCGCGGATGCGGGAACAGATATCTGCAATCTGCTGTCCTGAACCACCGCCCGCCGACTGGCCCAGAAAACAAAAGAATGGCCAATGATCCACAACTGCGGCACCTCAAAACCTGGAAAAAAGAAAAACAAACAAATAGACTAACAGTAGTCCCCACCACCTAAACCCCCAAAACCCTATGAGGTCTAACATAGGACTGAAAACGACGAGAGTCCCACGCCCAATACACAATGATAGACTCAGACCCTAAACCTAACCGAGCCGCCTCCGTGGCTGCACCTATGCGGAAAGAGTGCCCCCCAAAATCCCCAGACGGGACTTGAAGCAGTGAGAGACATCTTTTAAAAACCGCCAGGAATTGAAATCTAGTCAACACAACCCCATCATTGTGAACGAACAAGGAACCCCCGACCCAGGCCGAACCTCTAAATACCGACAAACACAAGAAACCGGGCACACAGGGGACCCGGGGATGCGAAAAAGCGACACCCAAACTCCCACCCCCAACAAATCAGTCTTGGAATGCCGAATGCGAAACTCAAGAGAATCACTCCTTAAACGCACATCCCCAACTTGTACGCCCCCGGACGCTGTTTGCTCCAGCTAACCAGTTTGCCAATGCACATTGCCCCAAAAAAGGCTGACGAGTGAAACACCACCTTACTATCCCGTATCCTGTGATGAATAAGCCGGAACTTCCCCGGCTCTAACTTGGGAATCACGCCTAGTGGCGACACCTGGAAACCAGGCAGAGGCGGCCCTGGAAAAGGGCCCGCCATGCGCCCCAAGGACACCTCATCATTAACCTTGTCCCTAAGGTCCCCTGGATAACACACATCCGACCGCAAATTAACCGTCTCAGTCGCCCCAAACCCCTCCTGCTCCAGAATGCGGAATCCGAACTCAAAACCTTCCTCCAGGACCCTGACCGCCTCTCTATCCCTGTAAGCCCTTAGCCAAGGTCGCATCCTGTCGACGGACACCGGAGTCGCTCCCCTTACCTCCCACGGACCCACCTTTGTGACCAACTTATGGTTTTTTGAAGCAGCTGCTAAGAGGGTGAGAACCCGAACACCCGGAACACTCGTGCTTGAACTTGCAAGTGCCCCCCTCACTTACATTGGCCTTTGTTGTATTGCCAGCGGATACCCACCTTTTTCGCGGGAGCCGATCATGTGGCGGGGAGCCCCAACCCCCCGGCGCCTGACTGAAAGGACTGCAGCTCCACTGGAGAACAACCCGATGTCCAGTTGATCCCAAGAAATAGTCGGGTTCACCGCCATACGCTGGCAAAACTATTCGTCATACTGCCACCATGCTAGACTGCCATAAATCCTGCAGGCGTTCCAGATAGTGTCCTGATAGCAGAACAAAGAGGAGCACTTACCAGGGAAACGTTCCCCAATAACACTGGCCAGAATCGAGAACGCCCATATCCAATTCCCGAACACTTTCGGGATTTTCCGATAACAACGACGTTCTCTCTCCTCCTTCTTGTCAGCATCCTTCTCCTTTTTGTCCGGAGGGGCCTCCTCCAGGGGAAGCAACAAATACATTTCCACAAACTCATTCCTCCAAATTTTTTCCTTTACTTCACCCATCAGATGAATCCCCAAAGGACCGGACCAGCACATATATGCCACCCCAAATGCCGCTGTCGGCACGCCACCCAATTGGGACCCACCCAATGCAACACCCCCCGTATTTAAACCCTGCAAATGAGCATCCCAGGAGCCCACACCAGAAACCAGTCCTGCGGAGGTCAAGCCCGACCCCCCCAAGAGCACCCGATACCACAGGACTTGTCCCAACCCCCGCCCCCAACGACTGTCCAGCAAGTGTCTACAGTCCACCGCCTGACAAGGGAACACCGGCCAGGCTAGAGGGAACCACCTGCTGCACAGTCCCCTGGGCCGCCATACTGGACATCGCAATCCCCCCTTGCAGCACACTACCAACCCCCATACCTAAACCAGGCAACACCCCACTCCCCCCAGAGGAGTACCAGCCCCAGTACCTCCAATTGGAACCAACCCTGACCCAGGCCCGGAGGCCACCAGAGTACCCAACGAGGGGGACAACCCAACTGGACCACCTATAGCCCTGTCCTGCCAAGCCCCCAAGACTTGGTGTAAAGACCCCCACTGTGTCAGCTCCTCCTGCCCCCGCAGTGCCCAACATGCTTGGAAGTCCCGTACCTGCCCCCGGTTGAGGCGCCTCCGGCACGGACCATACTGCAGTGCCCATTCCTTCAGCAGCCTCCCGAACAGCATGTCCTGTCAACGCAGCTCCCAAATCGGCCGATACAGCAGCAACCTAAAACAAATAAAAATAAGCACCCATAATAACCAGTCTCACCCACTGAGACAGAGTCCCAAGACCCCAATAGTGGGACCCAGACCACCCTATCCAGAAGGACTCCACACCCCCACCATGGACCCCCACAGGAGGCAACCCCACAGTCACCATCCCCCAAGAAATACCCACACCAGGGGGGAGAGGGGGGGAGGTACAACCCCATAGCCCCCAACCAACCATTCACACACACACAAATACCCATCCTGGAGCCAGGACAAACAGGAACTGGTTTTTTTTTTTTTTTTTTAATTAGACCAGAAGATAAACCAAAACACCCAGGGAATATGCCATCCCCCACTCCCCCGATGCCTCTACCATCGGCACCCCTCCACCGGGCAACCTAACCGCAAGGTGAACCCCCCAACACCCTGGAAACCAGGGACAGACCGGGAAAGGGGGGGAGGGAAGGAATCAACCACCAGGCCTCCACCGTGGGAGGAGGGGGGAAGGGGGAAACGGGACAAACAAACAGAAAAGGCGACATACAGGCAAGAAAAGATAAACAGAAACAGAAGGAGTAGGAAAGAAGGACCTACAACAGGGCCATCCGGCAACACAGTGCGTTCAATCACCTGTGGTACCCCACGACTGGAACTATCAGAGCGGCTCCTCGTGCTTCCATCAGACTCCCATCCGCGCTGCTCTGACTTCTGAGACTGCCTTCCATCAGATGGTGACTCCTGCCGCTGCCCCGAACCGCTGCGTCTCAAGGAAGCCCTACCAACTCTCCAATCAGCCATCACACCCAGAACCACATCACTCTGTGACCCCCGGTTCCTCGGGCTCACACTGCTCCTCTGCCCTGGAGAGCAAGACGGACTCAACCTGATAGGTGGCCGTGCACGAGTGCTGCGCACCGGCCGCACTGCCCCACCACGCTGCGCCTCCTCTGCCTGCCTCCACGTGAGATCCACCGCCAGCCTCCAGAAGCACCTGGACCTCCTCCAATAATGCATCCGCCATCGAGATTAAGCAAACGGGCAACCAACCACAGAACTGCTGCTTCTCCCGGTTCACCCGATCTGCTACAAGTCAGGAAGTGGTCACCCTCACTTTATACCCCTGTGACGTCCCCTACCTACACTTCCTGTACCACCCCCACTTAATTTCCTTTCACCCTCCCCCAGCACAGACATGTCTCCCCTCCTGAGTTTCGGGGAGGTCTTGAGTGCTCTCTGGAGGCTCAACAGAATATGGTTCCCAGGTATGGAAACAATGCATTGTACACCCCACTGGCACACATAAGTTTTTTTTTGTTTGTTTTTTAAATAATGCGCCTTTTTAAAGGGATAGTAGAACTTAATATATAGTACAATATATATTGCAGAGTTTACTTCCACAGCTGAGAGTTGTTTTATTTAAAATTTATTGCAGCTCAAACATTAATATTTTAGGTGCAGTCTTTCAATCTGTCAGTGGCCTGAAAATGTACAGTGGTGCTGTTTCTACATCAGCCAATGGAGGTCTGCAGTCAATTGACCAGAGTTTTCCATAGGACGATATAGCAACAGTGCCACTGTAAAAATTTAGGCCATTGAGATACTGCATCTAAAAATATTAAAGTTTTAGCTGCTAAATATTAAATATTAAAGTTTTAGCTGCAAAAAATATTGAATTAAACACCTCTCGTCAGTGGTAGTACTCAGGGGGATAAACCAAACAATATATATTTTTTACATATGAAATGTTACTATCTCTTTAAAGGGATATGTGGTCATGTGACTCTAGTCTACCCAAGGGCCTCATGTTGTGGTTAAAAATTCTAAATACAGGTTGAGAAAAGTGATTGACCCTCTGGTTGCTAGAGAGGTCTCCAATTCATTGCTATATAATGGTTTGAAGAACCTCTAAGTCCTTAGGGGTTAAAGTCAGTGTAAATGTAAAGAGAAACAAAGAAGGAGGGTGTGCTGCAGTTTTTTTGGGTGCAAACAAGGTGTGTGTGTGAATGTGTGATCCAGGGAAATGATCTCCTCTCTTACTGCTGCTGAACCATAGAACAGACAGGGGCTGCAAGGGAAGCCTCTTAGGGCATTGTGAAGCCCCAGAACCAACAGCTGCTCACTACTGCCTTAAGAGGGCTCCCTTAGTTATATGCATAGTTTTTGGGATGTGTTCTTGAGAGGCCTTTATAATGCTTTCTATGCTAGACAAGGGGTCACAATTTACTGTACTTTTAACTGCAATTAACTGTCCCACATCATCCCTGGCTTCTCTCGCCTTGTTGGCTAGTAGTGATTGATATTGTACCAGTGATTATAAGGCTCTGTAAATCGAAGCAAACATTACAGAACAAGGAATGTTAACCCTTTGTGTGCTAGGCTGGTTTGCAATCCAGGATTTTAAAAAGATGCCTCATCTCTGTAGGGTTGTTTTTTTTTTCAATTTTGTTATTAATGTTTTTATAATTTATAGTTTATCATTTGGGTGTTAGAGATGCCTCCAACATATCATGAAGCAATATGTTGGAGATGTCTAATATGTTTAATATATTATGAAGAGGCAGGAATGTCTGTACACTTGAGTGAGAGACTTTGCCATATCACATTGCCATGTGTTGGAGATATCTAAGGCACACTGGGGTAGATTCTATTGCAGGTGCTAAATGTTAAAGGGATAGTAATACTTCGTTTTAACTTTATTTTATTTTGTAGGCATTAAAAAATATGAAGAATGATATAAGTCTTATCTCTCAAACCTTTATGGTTTATGAGATATTCACAAGCAAAGTTTCCCCCTCCTGCCCCTTTTACCTACTGTAAACAATCTCTTCTCAGATGTGGAATGCAGTCCATAGACCAGACAGATAACAGAAGGGGACAATCTTCTTCCTATGAGAACAATGAAAGCCCTGGCCCCCTTGACAAGTTTTTCAGGTTTTTCCCTTATCTTAATTGAAGATTGTCCCTCTCTGCAGTCTACCTGGGCAGCTCCCTTCTGAACTGGTTGAGAAGTGTTACATCAGTAAAAGGTGCGGGAGGGGTACACTTTGCTTGTGAATATCTCTTAAACCATAAAGGTTTGAGAGATAAGACTTATATCATTCATCATGTTTTTTTAATGCCTACAAAATAAAATAAAGTTAAAACGAAGTATTACTATCCCTTTAACACCCGTTTTATCAAGCATTTTCCTATTGAAGTCTATGGGGAAAACTTTAGATAAAAGCAGAGATAAAATTAGCACTTGTATTGAATCCAGCCCACTGGGCGGTAAATGAATATTGTACAATATTACGTGCATAATACTTACATGAAATAACAACATTGTACATTTGTTAAAATGCTCAATACCAATTAACTATGGAATAGAGAATTATCATATGGAAATGTTTTATAAAGCAACAGTACTTTTCTACTTTTAAGATGTGTATGTTGTCCTTTTTTACGTAGAAGTGCTTTTAACACCTTTTCTACAAATGGCTAACAGACTGTAGGGAATACCCAGAATCCTTATCTCCTTACTTCCTGCATTTGGAATTGGGAAGACGTGAGAGCATCTGGAGTGACAAGATCTTCATTTGATTACTCATTCTTCTTTGACTTTCTAGACTATTTATTTTATTTTGAAATACTCAAAAAGGCAGTGCAATTTTATAGTGGCCTATCAAATGCCATGGCTGTAATTAAACCATGTTCAAAAACAGCCCATTTTCTCTTACAGGACATGATAACTATTTCCTTATAAAATCACCCAGGATAGATACAAACAATACATGTGTTATCATTGTTACTGGAAAACTATCATGTTATATTTGTATAATCTTTTATATATATTTGACCTCTTGAGAGCTAAAGAGATCCCCAACACATCCAAGTGGGTTAAATTCAACCTTATATAGTGTATATATCTGTTTAATATATGTACGCTCCATTTTGCAGAAACATTTATTTTTTTGGCAGCTGCTTTAAATCAATGGGAATCTTGCCCTAGAATTGCTCCAGTCCTCTTAGCTTCCTTTTGAGGTTGTGAGCTTTTCATAGTATACTTCTTTTTCATCAATTATCATCAATCAACCAAATGCGTCGAGTTAAAAAAATGTTGTTGGAAAAAGGATGTATGCGTTTGTTCATAAGGACACACATATAATATGATATGAAAAAAGCCATGTTTTATGTAGCCAAATCCCCAGAGTGATAAATTAAATCAGGATATGGATTTTTTTTCTTTGTTTACAGAATGGCTTCATACAATGTTATTAGCTGTGGAAGCCTGACTATAAAACTTCAAGGAACAGGTCTTTAAATTGCAAATGGAGTTTGAGGAAGACTAATTGTGGTAACTAATAGTAAATATGTATGTATTGTACATGTAGCTTCTTTTTATATATAGACTCTTAGAATTTTAAAGAGATAGTAATGTTTCACATTTGTTTTCCTTACTTGTACTTTAAGGTATTAACCCTCTGAGTGCCAGAGAGATGTGCAACACATTGCCTTGCAATATGTTATGTACCCTCTGGCACTCAAAAGGTTATAGGGGAGGTAACACCATCTAATACCCCACTTACCTTACTATGGCCAGAAAATACCAATGGCCCTCTGGATGTCATATCATGGAGGCAGACAAGAGAGTTGCTAGCAGAACCACAGGATACAAACTAGGCTCACAGAACATGGTAATCCTAACCCTTTAAGGACCAGAGGGGAGGTCAAGATATTAATTGCAGCTGGTCCTTAAAGAGTTAATCAGACTCCTGTCTGCTTCAGTTTGGAAAAACTGTTAGCAACTGTCATATCTGTCTCCATGGATGTTATCTCCTGAACAAACTACTAATGCAAAAGTCATTGGGCTATTAGGATTTTCTGGCCATGGGAAGGGGAGTGGGGGTGGTTTGTATTAGGAGGTGTTCCTTCTCCTTTAAAAAGTGTGACTGATGTCAGTTCATACTTGTAATATGAATTGAAAGAAACAGGAGTTGATGCTACTAAGCTAAGGATGTAAGCTGGCACACTGTGCTTGAGATAAATATGGACTCACCACATTGAGTTTGGGTCCTGTGCCGCGGCGGCTCTCCTCCAACTGCTTGAGAAAACGATACAATAGAAAATGGTTGCAGACACCCTCCAAAGTATAAATCGTAAACTTCTTTAATAAGAATTCAAATGTATTCATACAAAATTAAAAGCATATAAATATAAAGAAACACAGAATTTTCTGTGATGTGAGCGCTCCAATACAAAAGATCCCTGAATCAAGTGATATAAAACAAATATATGCAGACAGTAGATAAAATACTATATAAAAAATTAAAAGATGAAAAAGTATCTATTGAGAATATGGTCAAAAGTACATATAATTATGGCTCATAAAAAGACTAATAGAAATAATATGGCAAAGCGATGAAAATAAAAAGTACCAGACTTTGTAGACAGTTCCAAGGAAAAAATGCAGATGAGATAATGAAGATGAATTGTTGTTAGTAATGAAATGAAGATATAATGAAATGAAATGAAGTCACGATGAAATGATAATGGGTGATGAGCTGTCTTGGAAGATGCTGCAGGATGAGGTGTAAAGTGGCCTTGTCCACTGTAGAGAAGCAATTGGTCTGGAAGAACCTCAAAAACAGCGCATGAGACAAAGACAGACAAGGAAAAAAATCTAAGTGTAGTATTTATTACAATTAAAATATATAAGAACAAATGATTGCACTTACAAGAGCCCTACTTGGGCTTATAGCGTATAGCAGGTCCTGTCCCGTGTAGCCATCGAACTGTGTCCACTCGAAACACCCGCCTCCCAGATGTAATTTCACCAGTTGGCTTAAGAATGGAAAGTTGTATAATTCCAATGATAAAGCCTTGTGGACGAAGAAGAAGGTGATTTCTTATAAAAATGAAAAGATGTTAAGCGTTTTGTAGATGGTGATAGTCACACCTCGTGCAGAGGTAGATTCGTTCCTTCGGCGTTGTGAATCCACTGATGATGGGGGCGGGGCGGGGAAACTCACAGGGGGCGTTTTCGCAGGCTTACTGTCTGCTTTTTCCAGAGCGTATATACGCTCTGGAAAAAGCAGACAGTAAGCCTGCGAAAACGTTTGAGCCACTTGACACTTACTCAACAACAGGTCCTATCCACGCCCCCTGTGAGTTTCCCCGCCCCGCCCCCATCATCAGTGGATTCACAACGGGTGTTTCGAGTGGACACAGTTCGATGGCTACATGGGACAGGACCTGCTATACGCTATAAGCCCAAGTAGGGCTCTTGTAAGTGCAATCATTTGTTCTTATATATTTTAATTGTAATAAATACTACACTTAGATTTTTTTCCTTGTCTGTCTTTGTCTCATGCGCTGTTTTTGAGGTTCTTCCAGACCAAAATTAAAAGCATACAAGAAAAATATGACAGGCATCAGTGTTGGTGACATAAGATGTGGATAGAGTCCACAATATCGTCTTACGCGTTTCGCTCTGCAAGCGCTTAATTATAGACTTCTACAGTCTATGATTAAGCTCTTGGAGTGCAAAACATTTAAGACAATATTATTTATTTAGAAAATGTTTTACCAGGAAGAATACATTGAGATTTCTCTCGTTTTCAAGTATGTCCTGAATATATATGGGACTTTATCCCCTACTTATGTCACCAACACCGATGCCTGTCATAGTTTTCATGTATGCTTTTAATTTGGTATGAATAAATTTGAATTTTTATTCAAGAAGTTTGTGCGTCTACAACCATTTTCTATTGTAATATGAGTTGTGTTACATATTTTGTTCCTGCTAATTAAAACAAGGATAGTACTCTCACTGCTGGGAGATTTTTCACTCATAAGTTGTTACTGCTCGTACATATTGTTTTATTCAACACCGATATCTAGTGTCCAGAAGGATTTTTTTTATAATTCATTCTTTGGGAAAGCTTGAATCAATGACTACATCTACCCACTTGTATGGTTTCAAAGTGAAAGAGAGACTAACAAGCGTGCTGAAAGTATTCATGAAAGATTACACATCCCCTGTACAAGTGGTCAAAGATACCATTTCACATAGTATGTCCTCTGCCTTGAACAACCCTCATAATCTTAAAGGACAAAGTGAAACTCACTTTGTAACAAATAAGTGATTTTGAAAAAAGCATCCCAAATCGCTCATATTTTAATAATTTTTAATAGCTTCTGAGATATTTAGCTTTTTTATTAGCCATTTTATGCAGCTGAGCTAGCACTTCCTGGTAAGAAGTGGCAGTTGGTAATGAAGAGCTATTTGGAATGTTTGAGTCCTTCAGGCATGCCTTGAAGACCTGCACTAACTGACAAATAAATAAAGCAAAATATCTTACAAACTATTGTTTTAAATAAAAAATGCCTAACATGAACATAGTTTGCTTTTGAAAGTGCTTTCAAAATCAACTCGTTGTAGAAAGTGACAGTTCCACTTTGAACAGCTTCCAATCACCCCAATTCTACCACCCAGTCTGCGTACAGCTACCCCACCATTCCCTGTCTCTGTCAAGACTTTAAACCCCTTGAAAACTCAGGGAACCTTCAATCATACCTTATGGTTTAGTTGGTTTGTTAAAAAATGTCTCCATCTTTGTGTCTATTCATATGGCCATAAATCAAGGAATGCATAACTGGGGATTCTTTTTACTTTTGCTAAGTATGACATTGATTATATTTCAGCTGAATAGGAGCTCAGGTGCTAAATTCCCTGAAAATCACGAGCTACTACATTAGCGCAGTACAACATCTTCAGGAGTATGCTTATGCTCACATTTAGATTTGAACCATCGATGCCTAGAACACCACTGGAAATGGCCAGCCAAACAATTACATTGCAGCTGATCAGGATGTCTAATATCATTTCAGGTCCCAGTCTGAGAATTTTAGATTCAATAACTTAAGATTGTTGAAGTAGCTAAATTTCATTGATCAGGAGCAGAAGTATAGCACTTGTTGGTTCAAATATACATGAATCTAATATAGTAACCAGCATGGAAGTGTTCATTCAAACATACAAAATCTACCAGTCTTGCATTTTTCTTTTAATATTTTATTGAAATTCAAGGATATAATTTCACAAAAATATGTAATGTGAAGGTACATATGAGAAGGACAGGTACAAAGGTTCAGCATATTACTTATAAAATAAGAAACGTATTAATATTTCTGTGGAGAGATAAAGCAGAAAAATAAAGGAATAACAATATTCTAAAAAGAAAAGGGGCAAAACGCACTGAATGATGTTTCTCAATAGAATGTAGGCAGGATAGTATGTTGGCACAAGAGTCGTGAATCTCTGTGCAATCATATTGAACCAACATGAGAATGTTGTGCATAAGTAAAGACTGACGTAAAACTCTTAAGAAAGTTAATAGGTCTAATGTTGGGGAAAAGAAGAGGGAGAGAAATAAAAGAAGAGGAAAGTAAGGAGGGGATAGAAGGTGTATTAAAGAGTAGTAAGGAAAGAGTGAGGAGGAAAGAGAAAGACAAAGTGTGGTTTCAACCATGGGCAGCCCCTGCAGAGCCCCAAAAGAGAACAGATATGATTATCATACCTCTATCGTACAAAAAAACAACACGCTTAAGTCAAAGGGTCCAAACTCAGAGAAAAGGAACCATAGTAAGAATAAAGTTTAGGGTATAACAGTGGGCGGAGATGGAGAATTTTGGATCCATTCAGCCCATGTATAGTAGAAAGCATCTAGAGAATGACTGGCTGTTGCTAAGCAACGTTCCATATCTAGAAAAGAATCAACTTTGGCAGTCTTGTATTTTAATAACTCAGTTATTTAATGCAGTACAATAACATGCCAATATAATAACTAATTTTTTTTTTTAAACATAAATGTTTTTTACTAACACTTATATGCTTACTGGTTGAGTGGTCACTATTAATGATTTAATATTTAACTTTGTGGTATGCTGCTATCTGTTTGACATCCTTGCCTATTTTACCCACACTGACATGCAAACGGTTATAGCATAGTTCTGTTTCTTATCAGTCATTTAGAAGTTTATATATCAATTTCCAGATATACAATGTCATTTGATTTGTGGACTCAATATGTGAGCTGTGTGGGAGAGTTTTTCATGTCATTTTATACAGGAGTTCTAGTGTAGCTTCTAAATGTTTAAAAGAGGTTTATTCTGGAGTCCAACTTCCAATGTGCAATGATGCAATCAATGTATTAACTCAATGGGGGAGCTACACTAAGGTGTGATAAAGCGGTGATGATGTAGAGATAACTTGTCCAGTGGTATCGCTTATCCATTTCTATGTTATTCTTTGAAGCCTTTGCACTAAAATCTGTCCCACTTGAGAAATCTTAGTGCATAGGCTCCATAGAACAACATACAAATTGGAGAAGTGATATCACTGAAGAAATCATCTCCTCTTTCACAGCTTTATCACACCTTAATGCATAACCCTTGAACATTTCCTGAACCAAAAAAAGCTGCATCAAGAACCAAACTTGGCTGGAATGTAATCCAGGCTTGTGTTGGAGAGAAGTGTGACCTAACTGGTAATGAATCAAACAATGGGTGTCGAGCTATAGTTTGCCGCTTTGGGGTAATCAATTCTGTTTGCATATAATCAATTTCATTATGTGCTCTCAAAATTGATTCCAGTGTAGAGTTACCATATGACTCTAGGTTAATAGGAAGCTAAGACATTCCTGTTTTGAATTGCTAATGTGGAAATAAAGCCTGTGGGAGTTTTGTTTGTTCCAAAAATCGGTATAATTTTTACAAACGCTATGCTGATTATCCCTTTATGTGCCAGAGGGGTGTACAGAACATTAAGATATTGCTTTCTTGGACACATCTTTTGCACTCAATGAGTTACACTGTGCTTACTGAGTTAGATCTGTTATATATCAGTTATATGTATGCGTTATATACCAAAATTAAGTCTAGTTGTTTTCTGTTGGCAGATAGACTGAGGAAGAAGACTAAGGGCCCTTTTCACTAAAGAAAATAGGAGCAGTTCTGGAGAACACCAACTGCAAAAAAACTCCCACAGGGCAGAAAAACTTTCCATTGATTAATGTGGTGTTTTTAACTCCTTGAATGCTAGAAAGGTTTACGTCACATTGTCCTACAATGCATTGGAGACCTCTGTAGCATTTAAGGGGTTAAAAGTCTCATTTCCTATAGAGGACATTTGGGGAATTGTTATATCTCCCCTATGGTGAAGATGGCTTGCTTCAGAATTGCTTCTATTTTCTTTTGTGCCATATGCAATTCTGAGACAAACCAACTACACTGTAGGGGAGAAATAATCATTGCTATTGGTTTATTTGAGATTTTAACTCCTTGAATGCTAGAGAGGTCTTTAATGCATTGCAACTCATTGGGGGAGATGCACTAAGCAGTAATAAAGAGGTGGTAAAGCGGAGATAACTTCTACAATGATATCACTCCTCCAATACCTATGTTATTGTATGAAGCCGATGCACTAACATTTCTACAACTTTAGAGATCTTAGTGCATTGGCTCCATAGAATAACATAGGATTTGGAGAAGTGATATCACTGGAGAAATTATCTCCTCTTTACCACCTCTTTATCACCGCTTTAGTGCATTTGATACATCCAATGTGCTGGAGACCTCCCCTGTCATTCAAGGGATTAACCCTTTGTGTGCCAGAGGGGTAGGCAATGCATTGCTGAGCAATGCATTGCGTACCCCTTTGGCTCTCACACGGTTAAAAGCTCCATTTAAACAAATAGGGATTTTGGGAATGTGTCTTTGTCTCCAATGATGAAATTGGTCTGCTTTAGAATTGTTCTTTTTCCTTTGTGTTCATGGCACCAAGTATTTACTCATATATCAGAGACAGTGGTGGGCAAAGTACGTCCCACGGTTTAGAACTTGCCCTTTAAGTCATTTGATGAAGCCCACAGACTGTGCCATCTGTCAACTCTTTATATAAGTCCCAGTGCCAGAGCACAATCCTTTATGCATCAATAGATTTATTCATTACTTGTACAGGTTTTGAAGAGAATCATTTTTTAAATGTTGCTCTTCTCTCTACTTAATTGAAATCCTATATAATAATTTGCTACAAAGTTTGTAACAACGCAGTCATGCGCAGTAGAGACTGCCCGTGATGAGACTGATCTGAAGAAGCATCCAGCTCTGTATCAGCCACGGCATCGGTCAGTCTCTACTGAGAATGGCTGCACCGTGACCGGCTGGCACTGTATCAGCCGCTGCGTGGGCAGTCTCTACTGTGCATGATTGCCCCGCGACCGGCTGGCAGTGGCACTGTAGCCTGTGTAACGGGCTCTTCAACTAGTAGAGCAATATTTCATTTTATGAGTTCTAGAGGGGTACCCAATGCATTGATTTGCAATGTGTTGGTCACCCCTATGACACTTTTCTCTTTGAAAGCAGAAATAGCAATGAATCAATCAATTACTGTGAAGAGGAGTGCACTCTGGCACTGAAACTCCTGGGAGTTCAGAAGCCAATAGGTTAGTGAGCTAAACATTTGGATGCTGCCTATATCTGTAATATATTTGAAACCAATGTGTTAGAAAATGATCCAGCATCAAAGAGATGAATATTAGAGTCACTCTCAGATCTCTGGCACTTTTCAGAGAAAAATAGAGAAACTTGCACAGGTGCTCTCTTTCTCTCTCTCTCTCTAGCTCTCATTTTCTTTCGCTCCCTCTTGTTAAAGGAGCAGTAAATTTAAAGGAGCAGTAAACTTATTTTATGAAAACCTATATGTTATGGAGCTTTTCCTGCTGAGTAAAACAAGGTCACTCCCATTGCTGTCACTTGTTTTATTAAACATAACAGTTCAAATAATAGAAGTGAATTTACTGTACATTTACTTCCTGATAGTTCTAACTGACAGGAAGTTACTTGTCAGTTTCTGTCACATTCTGTGGAGGACTGTATGTCACTGACTTTCCTCTCCATTAGAATGTAACAGAATACCTAATTGGAATTAATTGTTATTTGACCACTAGAGAGCACTGCTAATGTACACAAAACAAGGGTTTATACTGGAATAACTCTGTATAAACTCTACAGTTTATACTGTAATAACTCTCAGCAGTGGGAGTACCCTTATTTTACTCAACCGGAAATACCCTACAATATATATTTTTTCACAAAAACGTTTACGGCTCCTTAAAGGCCTTTTTCATATAAGCAACAAAACTATTGCAGCCACCTGCAGTTCTGTTGCCCATTGTTTTACATATCTGTGTTCAGCTGCCATTCTGGAAGCAGAAGAGGTGTGTCTGGCAGTCGGACCACTTGAAACTTATCACCTGTTTATAACATCTTAGTACATCTCCCCCATAGTCTCTGTGCAGTTTCAGTTCAGTTACAGACTGCACTTATAGACTGCAGTTAGAGGGTGCTCACATCAAGATAAAAGGAAGTCAAGAACTGAAATAGGTGATACAAGATAAGTATGCATAATTAAAGAAAATGAAAGCCACCATGTAATTATAATTATACATAATAACATAGTGATTTAGGTTGAAAAAAGGCTTGCGTCCATCTATTTCAACCCTTTTCCTATTCCTGTTTACCATCATTGATCCAAAAGAAGGCAAAAAAACCTTCAATACAGCAATTTCAAATTCTGCCTTGAATGGGGGGGAAACATTTCCTTCTTGATTCCAAATGAAAATCAGATTTCTCCCGGGATCAACAAGCACTAACTAAACATTAATCCCAATACTAACATACACAGACCTCTATGTTCTACTCTTTTAAATAAGTATCCAGACCCTTTTTAAAGGTATCTAATGTATTCGATAGTGCTACCTCCTCAGGCAGTGAATTTCATACCTTTATTGTCCTTACTGTAAGGAAACCCTTCCGCTGTTGTAGATGAAATCTCCTTTCCTCAAGTCTAAGCAAATTATATATATATATTACTAAATTAAAAAATGTTTAAATAAAAGTTAGCTATTTTATAACATGGACAGCTTATCCCTATTAGACCAGTGTTATATGACTATGTAATTCAAAACTTTTTAGGAAGAAGAAGCTGGAGTAAAAAATATGATCTTAACATTTTGGTAGTCTATGGGCAAGATGGTCAGAAAGTGGTGGTAACTGAAAATGTCTGTAATCAGAATAAAAAAGTTCTTACACCATGATCCGTCAATTCTCCAACATGTTTCCGTCATTTTTTGCATCCAATCCTGCCATCTCCGTCAAAGGGAAAAAGCCATCTTAAAAGTGGGCGTGGATTAATCTACTGTCATATTGTAAGGTATTTTCAGAAAAAAATATTAGTTTCAAAGTCACTTTTTTGTCTGATTAACGTCATTTTTTCCCGACAAAATAAAAATGCTCTAAACTTGGAGAAGACAAATTGAAGTACTGTAAGCAGGAAAGAGAAACAATTTGCCATTTCAAAGATAAAAAATGTCTTTGATTCTTTGAAAATTTTGTTTCAAGTACAAAATCAAAGACAATTTTTAACATCAGCATTTTTAAGGGCAATGTTCATCAAGATCTTATTACCGTTATTTTTAACTCTTTAGACGCATTTTCAAACGTGAAGGATTTCATTCTGAAAATACTGTCCTTCTTTTACCACCTACTCCTGAGCTGACAATGTTTTTGAACATCTCACCCTATGTCTAGAGAAGCTGTTGGTCACAAGAAACATATGTATAATCCTATAACATAAAGTGGTAGAATGCGTCGCTCACTGTGAGCCATAACCGCACATGGGCAGTAGAGAGTCTCTACTGTGCATGTGTGGTTTCACACACAGGGAGCTTCGCTATGAGCCGCCTGGTGCTCCCCACTAAGGATCAGTGCGTTCGGCGACTCTCTACTGCACATGACTGCAGTCATGCGCAGTAGAGACTTGCCGAACGCACTGCCCCACTCCGGACGTCTCATGTCCTGTCTCTGCTACCGGCTCCGAGGCAGCAGCCGGGGCAGCTGGGTGCACTTTAGCCCGTGTATACGGGCTTTCATACTAGTATCTCTATAAGTCACCAAGGGCCTACACTGATAAAAAGTAAAAAGTGCACTAATCTCTTATATAAGCATATATATAAGAGTATATATGAGTATCTGACCTTACAGTACCAACATCTTTACATACCAGTATGGTGATGACCACTGACAAGAGTCTGTGTTTTGATCCTCCTTTATCCTCTTTTACTCAGAATCCAATATCACTTATTGGGTTAATAAAGGGGAGGAATGTGAACTTTCACCTACAGAGACTCGCATCCAAATTTTCTATAATTTGGGAAATTATAAAGGACAGACCATTCATCAGGGATCATGTAGGAGGTACCCCGCCTTAATTTCCCTGATGAAGTAACTTTGCCGTCACAAAATGAGTAGGGGTCACTTGATTTGAAATACACCTCTTTTCTACCTGGAAATGTGTTTGCCACGGTTTGCCAGTTATACTCCTAGACTTTTTTGTATTTTTTTGGTTGTATTACATGACCTTATCAGCCCATGTGCCAATATTTGAACTACAGGACAGACACACAAATGAATACTTTGAGACAGAGAAAAGGAAAAATGGTTTTTAATGTAGACTCTAAAGGAATACCACCAAGCTCTTTGTGAGAATCCTAATTCATTATAACTGCTCCTGAGATAAGAAAAAAGGAGGCAAGCACAAAAACATTAGAGTCTGTCAGGGACATTAAGAGTATACACAGGGCATCAGTATGCAAAGGTGCTGATTCTGTTAGGCTAGATGTTGCCTCACAGAACTGTGAGTTAGCTACCTATCTAATATTTTATCTTGACAGGGGCATAGATTAGTCCATTTTTCCCAACAACCCACCACATACCAACCCCTCTTTGGAACAAAGCCCCAAATGCACCTAAAAATAATAACACTGAGAGCCAGTTGTTTATATGACAACATTCATATATAACATCATCATTACTAAACTGAAATAAAGTTCTTCAAAGACAAAATGGAACTCACTACACTGCAGTATAGACTAAACAATCAATTGCTAAGTAACTTTTTGGTTATAAATTGACTGAATGTATACCATTTGAAGACCTTGCGTTGAAAAATGAGCAAGCAGTCTGCATGCTGTGACACATGGAAACAATGACTTACACCCCAATACATATCACAAGGAACAGCAAACCAAACAAACCATACAATCTCCCAGACATGTCCAAATAATGCCATATTCATATCCTCAAGAAATGCGCACTCATGAACCTGAAAAAACAAATGGGAAAAAGGGTGGGAAACTCCCTTCTCCATGCTGCTTTTAGCTAAAATTGCTGCAGACACGCAGCAGACACTGCACATGTGCTCAAACCCATAGAGGATTTCCCGAGCAGCCAATAGCTAGTTAGGAAACTCCACTTTTTCACCCAATGTATGCCACCTCCAGCCTGTTTTTTTCACCCAACTTGCCCCATTTCCAGTCTGGCCCTGTCAATCCACATCCACCCGATGGTCCATTCTGGGGGTGCCATTCATGATTATTCTTCCCCCAAGAAACATATTTGTTTTGCTGCTGATCCCAGGACAGTATAGCAAAGAAGATAAAGTGTCAGGTAAGGAAGATGCACCTAAAGTGATAAAGTGAATGTACGAAATTGCTAGTTCAACCTTACTGGAGTTTGCCTCTAAGGCCATTGGCTGCACATAAGGTCAACAGAGCTGTAGTGCATGAAGGTGGACACACTCTGCCAGTACAGGACTGCACACTCCATCCCTATAACATGCACAGGGAAATGTCATACATATAATTTCTTCTACACATTGTTTAGAACATTGATCAAAGAAATCCATAGAGAAATGAATTATCCCAGGATGCCCAAATGTCTCCCTTGTCCTCCCAGCCTTAAGTGGGGGAATTATTGATTGTAACTTAGTGAATTGACATTAGGCAGGTGATGGGTGTGAACATTGGTTTCTGCTCTTGTTTTACTGTGCAGTTGGTATTGTATATTTACGTAATGTGCTCAGGCCACAGATTCTATTTGTATTGTAGCAGATAGACAATAATACATTCTTAGGGTTGTGTGACATCATCCATACATAAGACAACCCTACCTGCATAGCACAGGATGTCATTTACCTTAAGTTCAGCTGTTTCTCTTGAT
Organism: Rhinophrynus dorsalis; assembly: GCA_037306005.1. NCBI lineage: Eukaryota > Metazoa > Chordata > Amphibia > Anura > Rhinophrynidae > Rhinophrynus > Rhinophrynus dorsalis. The sequence continues at coordinate 223,631,864 of CM074724.1, read as the reverse complement.
TTATACATGTGCTAGCCCTCTGGCCATTATAAAGTATAGATATATTAGCTGTCAGCTGTTTATTTCAGAATATTTGTACTGTTTCCTTATTCATTTGTGGCTCATTCTTTCATGGCTCAGTAGTTTAGGCCAATGCAGCTGTGCTCAGGAATATATGATTTTAAAGCTCACACTTGAGTATACTGGGCAATGATGCTGATTTACTCCTAAGCACAGGAGCATTCTTCATCAAAGCAGCTGTACTATAAAGGAGAAAACAATCCCATTTATTTAACCAGAGAAGTTGCCTACACAGAGTGTTGCAATGCGTTGGCTACCTCTGTGGCTCTCAAAGGGTTGAATGGGCCCTGTAACCCTTAAATGTCAGTGAGGTCTCCAACACATTGTGGTATAATGTATTGGATACATCTCTCGCATTCAGGGGGTTAAACTCCTCATTTAAATCAATGGGAATTTGTATTTGTCCCCTCTGGAGCAATTACTTTGCCTCAGAATTGCTTCAGATCAAAGTATATCAACGTAAGTGTTTTTCATAATTTAGAACAAAGTTGTTTCTGTACTCTACCTGTGCAATTCAAAAGAGAAAGCTGTTTTTCCTTTTTCAGCCTCTTGGAACTAGGCCCTGAACAATGTATCAAATAAAATACCAACATTCAAATTGGCAGACCATTAGTAAAGCACCTGCAGCTGGTATCTCCACACAGTAATGTAGCTTTGCTAGGTATCTACCAAAAGCATGATTTCTTGAAAATGACAATAACTAGACAATAACTATTGGCTGTTATTTATTATGGGAAGGACAGCACTATTTATTATGGGAAAGATAGCTCTATTGCACTCAATAACGCCATCTTTTTACCTTTAAATGTCTAACGTTATAAAACTCTATCATATATCATTTAGATAAGTTTTCCATTTTTATGTCTTGGCCTGGTGCAAATGACATTGATTTTAGTTTGTACATTGTACTATAGATCCTGCAGGAATTCATAATTTATCTGCAGAAATTCCTTTTTATGTGTGTTGCACCCATTCAAGTCAGGGCTATTGTTTATGTCTCCAAAAGCCAATAGGTATGCAAATGTTATTAACAGCAGTTTCTTGAATAGGAAAATTCTAAGGTGTTTAGTGCAGAGACATCAGCCAACGCTAAGTAAATCTGGTGCATTAATTATATACATATAATTATATGCAATTAGTTCTGTCACCTCTCCCACATACACACTTAGATCCTTTTCACCCATGACTGAGGATGAAGGTTCTGTTCTCCTTACACGTTCACACTTAATCACATGCCCTCTTGACCCAATCCTGTCTAGGCTCAATAAAGAAATGTCTTCTCTACTAAAGTCAACCTTTACTCACTTATTCAACATCTTTTTGACAACCAGCACCTTCCCATCCTCTTTCAAGCATGTACTCATCACACCTATCTTAAAGAAAACCTCTCTGGACCCAAACTCACTCAAACTACTGACCCATTTCTCTTCTCCCATTTTCCTCCAAGCTCTTTAAATGTCTTGTATATAACCGGCTTACTAAATTCCCCTGCTTCCATTCTCTGTTAAATCCCATGTAATTTGCATTCCTCCCTCATCACTCCACTTAGACTGCCTTCATTAAATTGGCCAATGATTTGCTCTCCATTAATCAAAAGGTCACTACTCCCTACTCATTCTACTGGAACTGTCAGCTGCCTTTGACACACTGGATCACCCACTCTTCCTCCAAGCTCTGTACTCCTTAGGTCTCTGTGACACCACCCTCTCTTGGTTCTCATCATATCTTTGTTCTACTCTGGCTCCAGTTCTTTACCCCTCCCATCTGTTGGAGTACAACAACGTTCAGATGTCTCTTAAAATGTATATATATACATCTCATGTACTTATTTATGTTAATTTATTTATCTTTTTTATTTATTTAATATTATTATTTTTTTGTTTTTAATGACCTTCCCACCCAACATACGCACATCAACCCACATATAGCCACACAGAACAATAAGCGGACATAGCCACGCATTCCCTTAAGCGCACACATATCTACACCTACCCAACAGCTGACACATGCGACCACCTGTACACCAGAGATGTCAACACAAACACCCAAGACAGGCCCATGCAGCTGCATAAGACATGTGCACAGGACCATACAAGACATGCTAACATTGACACCAAGCCAAGTGCCAACCCATTTGCACCTGCCCATAAGCACACAAGAACACACGTTCGCACACATACCCTGGTACATGCAGAATGGCATACCATAACCCATCCACCTTGGAGAAACACATACCACAGACATGCTAACCACATACCCTTGCCCAGACATGCACAGAGATTCCACCTATACAGCAGCAACACATGTACACAATTAATGCCCCTCAAGCTTAGCTCACCCCACTACCCAAGCTATATGCGCAAACCTCTCTCCAAGCACATAACAGTATACACACACACATATATATATATATATATATATATATATACACACATACATACAGACACATGCATCCATACACACACACACACATGTACACATCCATACACACACCTATGTTTGCTGCTTTTTTTTTTTTTTTCTCATTCAGTTGCTTCAAGCTAAGAACTACCAAAGCGAAGCAACAGGAGATCATGACAAGGCAGAGGACACCCATACATAGCCCAAATGGGGAAAGAACTGCATAAGCTCACACTGCCAGACCTCAAGAAAAGCAGCAGAGAAAACACCACCAAAACAGAAGAGAGCAAGAAAAGAGACAGAGAGAGGGGGACCAGGCAATGACAATGGAAGGAAGGAAGAAACTGCAAAGCAAATTAAGAGGAAGAAACAAGCACAGCAAGAGAGGAGGAGAGAAGAGGATGGGGAGCCAAAGACAAGATGGAGTACAATGAGAGGGAAAAGCAAGACGGGAGACAACAGGGAAAATAAAAAGAACCAGAGATGGAGGCAGAATAAGAAGCCAGGACAAAACAACAGCAAGAGAAAACAGATGGAGTTGAAAAGAAACGCACCATGAAAGGAAAGCACCCGCCGAGTGGCCCTAGAAGACTATCAGAAAGAGAGACAGAGTGAATTGAGGAGAAAAACTGCCCAAGCAGAAAAGGGGGGGGGGGGGCAAGCAGACAAATCTGAGAGCACAAACAAGAGACGCAAGAGAAGGAGAAAAAGCCACCCACCACATAAACAGGAGGCCTGGCACACGTAGCCGGCAGGGCGGCCTGTAGGAAGAACAATCCATGACATAACTACAGCTGGGGGGGAGCAAAGCCGATCCATGCGATGCCCAAGGAAGGCCCAACTGCCTCACCCCACTCCACTGCTAGCATCGTAGAATCCCCCAATGCCCGCTCCACAGCCTGGGCAGGGCGGAGGGGAAAGCAGCCACGGGCCTTGCCATCACCCACTCAGAGAGCTCCACACCACGTAGATCCGGGGGAGGAGAGAGCACCAAGGAGAATCAAATGGGGATGAGCCAGGTCAGGCCGATCCAGGAACCAAAAGGCCAGTGTAGACTTCCAGCAGAACCCCAGTAAGGACCTTCATGTAGGCACGCCATCTGCAGCACAGGAACAGGGCAGTGACCAAAACACACACCGTCAGGAAGAAGTCTCCAGATGCCGAGAAAGGACAGGCAGGGAGAGAGTGAGAAAGAGTGAGCAAACAAATGAATGAGAGAAAGAGAGATTGCATGTGTGAGTGAGTGAGGAAGAAGGACGCTTCCTCTGTCCTCTCTTCTTCCAAACTACAGTCCACTTCCTGTCACCACCCCTTTTAATCCCTTTCTTTTTACTCCTCCCTATCACACACACTTCCTATATGAATCAACCCTCCCCATGACATGCTTACCCTCCTGTACCATGCGGTCCCTTCCGGGGAATTTCTTGTTCCATTTGGACTATTTAATATCTCTGTATGTCTTTTCCCTATTTTACAGAGCCGAGGAACAAATTGGTGATATATAAATAATAATAATAACGATAATAATTTACATTACATCACCTGGACAACATTACATATTATCAGCTATTCTGTGTATAAATACAACAAATCTGGAAGTTTAGTATTCTTAAATCAACAGTACACTATTTTAAATGAAAACCTATTTGTCACAGGGCTTTTCCTACTACTTTAACAAGGGTTCACCCACTGGCAATTATTTTATTGGATAGTTATAATAGTTCAAAACTGTTATTCTCTCTGGAATCAGATATACTCCCTGAAAGTTCAAACTGACAGGAAGTGTCTCAAAGTTACTATAATATTCTATGAGAACAAAAATAACTATATGAAATCTGGACACTAGTGGGTAACGTTAATATAAAAAAATAACATTTTAAACTGTAATAACGCTACAGAATTGCCCTACAATATATATATATATATATATATATATATATATATATATATATATATATATATATTTTTTTTTTTTTTTTTTTTTTTTGTCATAAAACATTTACTGCTTCTTTAACAACTTTTCTGCTAAGAATATTTTTGGGCAGTGCCCATATCAGACCCTCCATTGCCTGCGATGTTCTCAGCAGCAGTAAGAGGCCTCGGGGCAGGGGAGGTGTGTACAGGCACTTACTGGGTCCTCCAGTTGGGGATGTCATTAGCCAGATTTGAGAATCTGTTGCGGTCTACTGACATCATCTCGTACATGAAATATGATGTCAGACATGACCTGAAAGTCTGCTAGACTACCAGGAAACAATATGGTAAGTGAAAGGAGGCAGGGGACCTTTAGGAGCTCATATATTAGTCCCCTGCTTCCTAGAAACATAAATGAATCCTTGTTGGAAATGGGATAGTTTGTTCTTTCCAACGTAGGAAATTATTAAATGATTAATGTATGTATGTTTCTTATTTATATAGAACCATACATGTACACAGCACTTTACAGAAATATTAATAGTTCAATACAAAAATACAGGGTTGAGAGTATCAGGATAAAGTGTGATCATTGCATTATTTGTGGGGAGTGGGGAGGAATGCAGCAAAGGCAATCATACATTGGGAAGGGGACCCTTCCCTAAGGAACTTACAATATAATTAGTAATCATGACAACATACAGAGACAGTAGGAGGAGGATCATAGGTGCAAGTACAAAGCTTCAGTAAAGGAAGTGCAGAATGATTCTAATGTGACTGTCAGTGTGTACAAGGAGAATATTGTTATAGATATGCCTCCTTGAGCGGGTGGGTTTTTAGGAGGTGCTTGAAAGTAATGAGTGTGGATGATAAGTGAATGGTGATAGGGAGGGCATTGCAAAGTCAAAAAGCAAATAGTGAAAATGATTACAGCAGAAAGAGTTGTGTAGGTAAAGGACAGAAAGAACCCTTGTGAAAAACGCAGGTGACAGGAAGGTGTGTATTGGGTGTTAAGTGCAAGAAATGTAATAGGGTGCTCAGACATTTTCTGATCATCTGGCATTATGTAACATTTTCTGCCACAGCCAAGATCCACTGCCCACTGGTAATCACAGAACCACATACACTGCTTGTCCACCCTAGATCCACTGTCCAATGTTAATCGCAAAACCACATACACTATTACCCCAGTTTTGTTGCACTGTCCACTGGTAATCACAAAACCACATTACTGCTTCCTGAACCTTGAACCACTGTCCACTGTTAATCACAGAATCATATACACTGCTTTCCCAGCCTTTTGTTTGGGAGACATGGACAGCAGGGAGGACTTTCATGTCTTCCCTGCTAAAGAAAAATAAAAGGCAAGGGACCATTTGTTTGATGTGGTGAATTGTCTTCTTTCCAAAATGGTATGCCTTGCAGTTGTTACAGCAGTTTTAGCACAGGCAGATCAAATTCAAAAGATTTAAGAAAAATAATAGATTTTAGTAAGTGTAGCTTTTGCTTCTGAAACCCCCTGTGGTATGACATCCAGTGAGATGTTATTTTACTTGGGAGAAGAGCTGCTAATGAATACAATACCAAAGTCCATAGTTTTGAAAAAACATTTTTTACAGAAGTGAAAAAAATGCATATTTTTTTTCCTTTAGTCCCAAGTTCTGGAAGCATTTGTGCACACCAGACTTGGGGTAGAAAGACAAATAACCCCTCAATTGAACCATTGGGTTATCTTCTTTCCAAAATGGTTTGCATTGTCTCCCTTTTCTTCAAATCTGTAGTTGTTATCAGATCAAATTTGAAGAACTGATCTGAATTAAATTTTGAGAGATGTGAGACAAGGATGACAAAGAATACATTCATCCAGAGGGAAGAAAGAGAAGTGAATGAGCATAAGAGAGTTCACCAGAAGTTTCTTAGATACTTGATTTTTTCTTTGTAATATAGCGTAAATGGCCACTTCATGAGGGGATATGAAATGTTATGAGCAGTATCACAAAAATGTGTAAGCACATAAGGGTTATTTTTTTAATGGGGCTATCACTTTATAGCATTACGTTCCATACCATCATTTCTTGCTAGTAAAGTGTCCAAGTTACCCCTTGTGCCATAAGACAACCACATTATTCAGAACCTCTAAAATATATACTACATTAAAGTTAAACTTTCTACCCTGTACCTCTTTCTGTTAACTAGGTCTCAGCCACCTCCATATTTTATCACCTTTATCTAAACCTTTTATTCATTACACTCTATCTTATTTGGCCTTGCCACTCAGACGCACTTCGTAAGTGTAGAATAGCACAGCAAGATTTGTGCAGTGTTTCTGTTTAATTCAGTCAGCTCTTTGGTAGTCGGCTTCAGCATATGCAGAACAGCTGATATGTACCCCTTTGAATGCCATAGGGGTGTGCAGCACATTGCAGAATGATGAATTGCACACCCCTAAGGTTTCATGGAGCTAATCAATAGGATTTGCAGCATTTACTTCAAAGCAGGCTTTGAGTGTCATAGGGTGAGTAATGTTGCTTACACCACTGGTGCTCAAAAGTCTTGAGTGAGGGTTGCTGCTGTTCTTGGTGCTGAAATCTCTCTGCATCCTCTCTGCTCTCTTTCTTCCCTCTCCAAATATAGTGACTCCTTTAAAGGGATAGTAATGTTTCATAATAAAAGCAGCTCTAATTAATCATCATAGTATTTGGACTCTGGAGAGTGTTATTTCAATTCTGTCAGTGTTGTAGTTCCAGAGTAATTCAATGACAAAGTATCCCCTCCTGCCCCTTTTACTGACGTAACACTGCTCAGCCAGAGCAGAAGGGAGGTGCCCAGGTAGACTACAGAGAGGGACAATTTTCAATTAAGATAAGGGAAAAACCTGAAAAGCTTGTCAAGGGGGGCAGGGCTTTCATTGTCCTCATAGGAAGAAGACTGTCCCCTTCTGTTATCTGTCTGGTCTATAGACTACATTCCACATCTGAGAAGAGATGGCTTACACTAGGTAAAAGGGGCGGGAAGGGGAAACTTTGCTTGTGAATATCTCATAAACCATAAAGGTTTGAGAGATAAGACTTATATCATTCTTCGTGTTTTTTTAATGCTTACAAAATAAAATAAAGTTAAAACGAAGTATTACTATCCCTTTAAGAGAGAATTATATGCTAATGATCACAGTCTCTTCCCCTCCCCTTGCATAGTAAATTCTTATTGCATACGGTGTAGTGTGTCATATTTCCATGACAAAGTGATCTCCTCACATCTCCAGATATACTTTGCCATATGATAACCTGTAGTGCATATCTTCCCTGGACAGTTATTTGTCATTCATTCTCCCACTCCCTCTGAATCCTTTCTGATGGAACTGGCATTATTGCACAGTCCCCCAAATCGATCAGTGAAATTAATCTTGGACGTTTGGATCATCTCAGACAAAATGTTATAAAATATCAAAAAGTTTGCAAATCTGACTTGTAGAATTTTTTTTTTAAATTCACATTCATCTAAATGGGCTTCTTTACCCCTTTTACATGTATAAAGTTCCATTACATATTTTCACAGTTAATTTACCTAAATGTAAAGGGATAGTAATATATTATTTTAAAAAAATCTTCATCTTGTAGCTATTAAAAACTTAAACTATATGGCCAAAGTCCCATCTGTTAAACCTTTATAGTTCGAGAGATAATCGTATATAAAGTTCCCCCCTCACTCCCCTTTCCCTGACGTCAGCGCTCTAGCTGACTGCAGGGGAATCCGGTCCTGGGACTGGCAGAGGCTCTTCAGCAGAGCTGAGATCGCATTAGTGAAAAAGAAATCCTTCACTGGAACGGTCTACAAGGTGTGCTTGGTTTGCAAACACACTTATAAGACTGTTACAGTGAAGGATTTCTTTTTCAATAATGCGATCTCAGCTCTGCTGCAGAGCCGCCGGCTGGTCCCAGGACCAGATTCCCCTAGCGCTGATGTAAGAGAAAGGGGAGGGAAGGGAGAAATTTGAAGGTTTGAGAGATGGGACTTTGGTCATTTAGTTTATGTTTTTAGTAGCTACAAGATGAAGATTTTTTTTTAAATAATGTATTACTATGCCTTTAATAAACTTTCCTTAGAAATATCTGAAATTGGGCTGCTGTAAAGGAACACCTTGATGACCTGTTTTCGCAAGGTGAGGCAGAAACATCAATTACAATATTTCCATAATAAAACAGTTAATTTATTAAAGGGGGATTGGCTAAACATCCAACTTTATTTCCTTGTGTCAGCCATTTGCATAATTATGAATGAAGAAGTTAAAATGTATACTAATTCTTTTATTGACTACAAGAATATGCCATTGAAATACATCAATTTTACTATGCCAGGAAAGGACTGGTGTGGTGTATTGGACCAGGTACTGTGGCCACCTGAGAGTTTTTGGAGCCATATAGTGATTACATTATATGGCACTACCATATCATTTGACCCCAAAAATAATTCTATGACAGAGCCCCTTTAAGAAAAACCTTTGCCTTTACTTAGAAATATGAACATGCAAACAATGTGTATATATATATATATATATATATATATATATATATATATATATATTTGTTGCTTTCAGTCTTGCACTAATTAGCTGTCAATATGTTTAACCATCATAACTATGTATGCCTCATATGACTATATAGATTTGGTAAGTGTCACCTTTCATTTTTAATTTCTTTTTCATGCACCAAAGGCAAATTCTTACCTCTGTTCTCTTCTGCACTCTGGAATCTCACTAACAAACCTGTTAATTGAAAGTAGAAGGGGGAAATTCATGAGCTACAGGGATGTGACTAGCTTGTATGGGTAGCCTTCTGTTTACAGACTGCTCCTGGCAGTGAGAAAATGAGTCAGGAGATGTGATTACCACTGACTGCATCAATGCAAAGGATTCATAGAATTTATGTGCTGTTAATGGGAGGCAGTCCGCTTTCTCAGCAACACAGCCAACTAAATTAAGTTTTATTTGGTAACTCACAAAATCAGTAGCAATAAGCTGCAGTGGCCTATAATATAACTTATTGGAGTTCAAGCTAATCATTATATAATGTACTTGCTTTATAATAGAGATCAATGGATCCCTTGAGTATGTCACAGTTCTTTTATGGCCCTTTAAGCAGGGTGGTTATATTTCCTTCCAGGTCCAAGTGATCAGCAGAAGAAAACCTGAGTTTTACTTTATAAAAGCTGGATGTCTGCATGTTCCTGCCCCCAGTACTGGCATTAAAAAAGACCTTTCTACAGGCCATTTTGTGCAGTTGATACATTCTACAATTGTTCCATTTTTGTGTAATGCATTTGGCCAGTTGTGCAAATTATGTGGCACCAAACGGGGACTCTAATACATGTCTGTCCAAAGCTGGTAGCACTACACAATGACGTGTGGCACATGCCTCGACCATTTTACCCACCTAGCAGCCAAGTTCATTGCTCTACCGCAGCCACTCATAACACTCTGCTCCCGCTACCTGCTTCCAGGCCCGAAAATTCCCAAGCCACTCACAGAACACACAGGCCTATCGCCAACCTCATAGCAGGTAACAGACCCAGCGATTGGTTGAGCTACTGATCATGCCCCTTAGCAACCAGACTAGCTTGCTTGGACCTAGTAGTGCATTGTGATTGGTCTTAGAGAACTTACCGTCCATGGTGATTGTTTGAGGATGCGCTTAGCAGTTACATAGGCCCCTGGGAAAGTTACCGGCAGCTGACTGTCTTGAGGTTGTCTGTGTCAGTGGATAAGTATCAAGACACAGTATGTGAAGAGCATCTTGTACTGACCAGTGGCCCATGCAAAAGATGTTGTTGTCCCTCCTCCCCAGAACCACACAAATACCAGCTTTTCAATTGCTGGTATAGATGTTATACCGGCACCAGCTCCAGTGACCTAATTATCGTCTGTGCCGTTAAAATACCTGATGGGTGACAACCCTAGCTGTGCACAGGAGTCACATTCTGTCACAGCAGACAGCAATCCCAGGGTCACCCTACATCCAACTGTTTGACTACAAATATTTTGTATTCTAGGCAAGATGATCTTTATTCTTTAAGAAAGAAGCAAAATTCTTCAGACATAGTAGTTCTTCAGGTAGATAATTATTTTTTTTTGGTCAACTGAGGAAATGGGAGTTATTCAACTATATCTGAAAGGCCTAATGTAATCCCCTGCTTGTCATATAGGCATAGCTAATGGTAGGGCATTTGTGGTACTTTATCATGGACACAAAACTTTTATTTAAGGTTCTGTTCAACTTTTCCATCCATTTGGGAGTCATAAGCAGAATTCAATAAGTAAAAATACACCATTGTATAGTAAATCAACTACAAAATAGGGAGAATATAAAGTTTCCAATCATTTAAATGTGACTTTTTAATCCTGGAATGTTACAATGATATCCAATGCAATACATTCAAGATCTGTCTAGCATTCCAGCACGGAGACAAATGCCAGAATAGATCTCAGGTAGACCTCAGTTAGAGTTCTTTGTACGGCTCTGGAGTACACATCTCCAAAAGGATTGGAGGCAGTTCAAATTGGTGCATGATCTTAAAGGGATAGTGATACTTTGTTTTATCTTTATTTTATTTTGTAGGCATTAAAAAAACATTTAGAACGATATAAGTCTTATCTCTCAAACCTTTATGGCTTGAGAGATATTCACAAGCAAAGTTTCCCCTCCCGCCCCTTTTACCTAGTGTAAGCCATCTCTTCTCAGATGTGGAATGCAGTCCATAGACCAGACAGATAACAGAAGGGGGCAATCTTCTTCCTATGAGAACAATGAAGGTCCTGCCCCCCTTGACAAGTTTTCAGGTTTTTCCCTTATCTTAATTGAAGATTGTCCCTCTCTACTGTCTACTTGGGCACCTCCCTTCTGATCTGGCTGAGCAGTGTTACATCAGTAAAAGGGGCGGGAAGGGGATACTTTGTCGTTGAATTACTCTTGAACTACAACTCTGACAGAATTCAAATAACACACTCCAAAGTCCAAATACTATGATGATTAATTAGACCTGCTTTTATTATGAAACATTACTATCCCTCTAATGATTAAAGGTATCAAGAAAAACTCAAAGCTCTTAATATGAATATACTGGAAGTTAGAGGGTAGAAGAATCATGAGTAACATGAGGAAGTTCCATTTTATGGAAATAGTAGCAGATTCATGGATAACCCATACAATTGCAACTGAAAATCACATAGCAACTAGGCAAGGTAATTAATTTATTAATGCTAGCATTGCCAGCTGTGTTTTTGTTGTTGAGCTGAAAAACCACATTGGATCATATTTATAAAAGCAAATATGAGTAAGCCAACGGTACCGTAGGGAACAAAAAAGAATCCTAAATTTCCATGCATGTGAATAGATATTTTTAACCCCTTGAATGCTAGAGAGGTCTCCAATGCATTGAAAGGGTTAAAAACCCAATTTAATTTAACAGGAATTTGTATTTATCCCCTATGGCGCAGTGGGTTTACTCCAAAAACAAACAGAAATACATGCAGCGTTACATTCTTGAAACTTTAGCAATTGCTTACTTTTTTGGAAGCAACGAGAAATGTTATTGGCAAAGATGCAATTTTTTTAAAGCTGTATTTAAAAATTACAAGGACAAAATATACAGCAGTACAATGAGGACCTAAAAAAGGTCACACTTGTCAAACAATACAAAGTACAGAGTACAAAACAATACAATAAAGAGGTAGAACACAATGTCCAAAAACGTATCTAAGACTACAGTGAATATGTAAATAACTTACTTCAAGTGAGATAAGAGACATCAGAGATACTGATAGGAGATTAATTTGTCAGATCAAAAGTATCAAGTAAATGTCAGGGGGAGTGCAGACTGTATGTGCATCAATATTCTAGGTTCAGTGAATGGGGTAGAAGAAAGGGAAAAAAAACAACAACCCCACTCAAAAAAAAAAAAAAAAAAAACACCATATATGGGGTAGTGGAGAGAGGAAAAGGAGGTGGGGAGATGCAATTTTTAATTAGCATTCCTAATTTGTTTTAAATATGTGTTTCTTTTTGTCAGCATATAAACTTTTCATATTTTGTAGAAGCAATGCCAAATATATTAGCAGTATGTTGTTTTTTTTATAAGCTATGTATTTTTTAAACTCAAAATTACTTTCATTACTATCATTATTAAATATGATAAACTCAGTCACTCATAACCACAGTTTGTTTTGCCCTGCTTTTTAAAGTGCAGCTTTTTTTTTAAACAGACCTGAAGGTTTCTATGTAAGATGTGATTTGGCAAGTTGTTTTAAATATGTGTTTCTTTTTGTCAGCATACAAACTTTTCATATTTTGTAGAAGTAATGCCAAATATATTAGCAGTATGTTTTTTTTTTATAAGCTATGTATTTTTAAGCTCAATATTACTTTCATTACTATCATTATTAAATATGATTAACTCAGCCACTCATAACCACAATTTGTTTTGCCCTGCTTTTTAAAGTGCAGCTTTTTTTTAAACAGACCTGAAGGTTTCTATGTAAGATGTGATTTGGGAAGTTTGAGTGCTCCAGATGCAAATGCTGTTCTTAGAACACACCTTTACTTACACTTTTTATCAATAGGCGTTATTTGGTAAACAGTAAATGCTAACAAAACATACTGTGGGCATACAATAACATACTATGCCAAAACAGACTATGGAACTGATTTTTATGTGCCACACCCATCTAACCTCTATTTACTATCATGTCCGTAGATTCTATGCTTTCCGACACTCAAATCAATAGAATGAAAGTGTGAGAATAAAGACGATATTTCTTGACATGTACTAAGAATGAGCAGGAATTGTTATAGAATGAGTACATTTTGCTTCACATCCTGGAACTACAGTGCGCGGGGCTTTCTTGAATTACCCCTTTGATTGCCAGAGATGTGAACATAGCAATCCTTCACAATGCCCTGCTCACCCCGCTGACACTCAAAAGTCAAAATCATAACCATGGTGGAGTGTGTGAGAGGGTATGCACTAAAGAAGTCATGTGCTCCGCACCCTGGAAAGTATGTGCATAAGCAAACAGAATGAGTTGGCTCTGGAAGGTTAGTACATCACCAGTGAGGCTAATGTTCTATGAAATGGAGCAAGTTTAAAGGAGCAGTAAACTTCTTTTTATGAAAACTCATATTTTATAGAGCATTTCCTGCTGAATAAAACAATGGTAATATGTTTTATTCAAAATTTATAGCAGTTTAAATAATCAGGAAGTTAATTTACTGTGTTTACTTCCTGATAGTTCTAACTGACAGGAAGTGACAGGCAGTTTCTATCACATTCTATGGAAAACTGTATGTCTCTGACTTTCCTGTCCATTAGAATGTAACAGGAAATCTAATTAGAATTTGACCAATAGAGGGCACTGCTAATGTAAAAAATCATGGGTTTAACCTGTAATAACTCTGGAAATATAAATATCTCGGCAGTGGGAGTACCCTTATTTTACTCAATAGGAAAATCCCTACAATATATATTTTTTCATAAAAAAAGTTTACTGCTCTTTTAAAGCCAAACAGCTGTATCACCTAGGACCAATACATATTCACCTTGGTGTAAATGGGACTTACTAATTCATTGAATACTAGATATAAACTCCGTAGAGCATTCATGAGTTTTAAATCCACATTTTAATCAGTTAAAATTTATGGTACTTTTGCTCCGTGCTGCAGATGACATGCTCCAAACCTCTTCTCCTTTTTGCTACCAGTAGGGTTAACCCTTTGAATGCCAGTGGTTTGAACCTTATTACAAAGCAATGAGTTGAGTACCTCTAGCACTTAAAGAGTTAAATCAGATTTCACCTTTTGTTTTGACATATGTCTTAAATAAGTACAAGACCGTGTGATTGTCTGTCATGTACAAATTATAGAACAGTATCCATCCAGCACTGATAGTCTTTTATTGCTTTCACAGATCCCATTATCCTGTATTCCACCAAACACCTTAGTCAAAGAGTTACACGTCATCCACAATCCTCTTACCATGCACATGACAGTGAAGTGTTTTGCTGTTAATGTCTGAAGAGCCTCAATTACAAATATGTGATCGTTCCAACTAATGGGATCTGTGCAATCTTCTAGTCCAATCATGTCCCTGTCCCTTTTATCTGTAGAACCCGCTGCATTGTAAAAAGCCAAATTGGCCCCAGGTGGTTGGATAATAGCATCTTTAATTGTGCTCAGAACGAGATTAACGTCTTATCTGACAGCTTGACATCTTTATTATTATTAATGTGTGATTAATGCAATGTTATTTTTATGGACTCAGTGGTGGGAAATATTTCCCTTTGTTTGGATTAAATAGAGATACTTGATTCTTTCCTACCTTAGCACTTAAGAGGTTGAATTCAAATGGGAAAAGCTGTCTAAGGTAAAGTCTTAGTCTCTCAATAGTTCTTTTGTTCTTCTAAAATGTTTCCATTCTGCTGTCTCACATTGAGGTCTGTTAATGTGTGTGTAATTGTATATAAATATGTATATCATTATTCAATGCTTCTGCTTTATGTAATATCATGCATATGAACAACATATTGCCTGGAATTCATCACAAAGTAAAAAGAACAGCCTATCAGATACACAGCTCTGCTTTGAGATTATTGATAGAAACCTTTGGGTACAGTGGTGTCCGTATACATTTTTCCATGGGGGGGCAAAGCCATAATATGACCCCAGGCCAGCCTATCCAGCCCCTTTGTTTATATGGAGGGGGTGATTGTAGGGGGGGCATTTGCCCCACCTTGGCCTCCTTCCTGGCACCCATGTTTGGGTATTTAGCAGTAATCAATAATATTTCACTGTCTTATATAGATGATGCAGGGATATATAACAAAATAATGGCAGAAGTGTGGCCATTTTCAAAATACATATATATACAGGGGCTCATGTACTAATGAAAAATGGTATAATTCTAGTGCAAACCAAATGCACCATAAGGAATAAAAAAATCCCCAAATTTCCCTTGAATTAAATGAGGCTTGAATGCTTAGAGATCTCCAAAGCATTGCAATGAATTGTCCCCAGAACTGTAGAAAATGACAAAAGAGAGAGCAGAAGGTGCCCCTTGTGTGAAACCAGATAACAATGGACACCACCACCAATACACCTCGTGAGTGGATACTGACAAAAGAAATGGCTGAGATCCTATTTATATAGGTCACAGCTAGAGAGCGTGCTGGGATGGTACACTGCCCCAGAAACAGTATAATCTTCAAGCGTGTCACAAGACTGCTCCTCAGGTCCCAGCAGCAAAACCACATAGAATACAGAAGAAACAGAGGGCATCCTCTGCATGTTACACAAACATTAAATGCATAAGAAAATAATAAAAATATTATACTCACAAATATGGAAGTCAGCACACCTGGGAACTTTTTCTTGTGGACTCCCTACAGGGAGAGTCCTATGGTGCTGCTGGGGTGACGCGATCCATGTCAAATATGGGGTGGGACTTAATCATGAGTACTGGGTGGGGCTTAAAATAAGTGGCCAGAGTAGGAGGAATAGGCTGGGGAAGGAGGAGAAGTGGGCAGGGAGTTGGAGGAACAGACTGGGAAAGAGCAGAAGTGGGAAGGGTTTGCTTAAAACTTCCCCACATCTGGAGAATCAGCCTCTGCCCTGGAGACCAGGTAATTAGCAGCCAGTCTCCGGGGCAGATTCAGAGAGTTCCCAGTTATGGTCATCAGGAAACAGTGGCCTGACAGGATCGTAGGCAGAGTGCATAGAAACCGTTTCCGAACAGGATTCTCAAGAGTACAATGCAATAATGGACTGAAGAAAAGAAAAGACGGTTACATTCTCAATACAAAGTATAAAATGTTAAATAAAAATGATATATATGGAAATAATTAATGATAAAGTGTAAATAACACTTGGGCTCACTATAGTGTTTTATATACACTTTTTATCATTTCGTATTTGCATATACATTATTTTTAAATAAACATTTTACACTTTGTATTGAGAATTCAGCTCCTTTCTTCATTCCATTCTTGCACCGGACTCTGAAGAATCCCGGGTGGAGATACATTATACTTTCTGCCTGCACTCCCACCATATTTTTGAGAAGTATACTTTTATTATTTTCATATACATTGAATGTTTGTGGAGTTACACTATTGGGCTCCCTCTATTTCTTCTATGTTTCATACCCATAACTCAACCACTTTGCTTAGAGCATCAGCCCCACAATGTATGTCTCTGTCCATGGTGGATGGAAATTGCCAAGCTTTATTGCTCTTTGATGAAAAAATGAGTGCCAGAATCCAGGCTGGATAAATTGAAGGGCTAATGTGAAGGAAATCATCTGATTTTCTGATTCATTTTTGGCAGTTTATTTAATGTTCATACCCGGGAGCTTTGTTGGCAGCAGCCCTAGGGTGAGAAGTAGAGCTGGAGGTGGGAGTTCCAAATGATGTGATTTGTGTTGCAATGTGGGTGGGGCTTGATAGGACTAGGTGGAGTTGGGATGAGGGAAGGCAAGGTCTGACCTCCAAAATGAGCTGAATAGATCCATCCCCTCGCCTTTTTTAGTCTTATGATTACAGTCTTGCAGAAAAAGATATATAACATAACATTCTTCTAGTGTACTCTATAGGCCGAATGCACAAGTAGCAGTTCTGTGGTAAATCAAGGCCTAGATTACATTGCAGTTATGCTCTTTGTTCTGCTTGGAGTTGCCGTACAACTACAGCCCTCCAAAACATTTGGAACAGATATGTGGTCCTTAGGTCAAAATAGTTGTCAGTGTCATATATTGAGGCTAATGTACTAAGAACTAAAGCATCTGTGCCATATAGGACAAATAAAATAAACTAGAATTCTAGCAGTTGGTTAGCTCCAGAATTGCTTGAGTTCTTCATATTACATCCTATTACATTGATGCTAAAAACTAAACTTTAAAGGGATAGTAATGTCTACAATAAAGTGTATCTCTGTGTCTTCTCTATTGTTTGTATAACACTTTGCGCTATGTTTTATAACTTACTGTTCTTTAGTTCACAAGATATTCAATGTTAAAGGATCCTGGTCCCGCCCCTTCTGTCCTCCTCCCCTTATAGCTGTTATCTGGTAGTGGGACCAGACGGATGCAACAAGGGACAAACTTCAGACAGTAAGTATAAGGAAAACCCTGCCTCCCTTGACAAAGGAGGGCAGGATTTTCCTTTGCATACTGAAGATTGTCCCTCGCCACTATCCATCCGGACTATGCTTAGATGCAGCGTGACGCGGCCGGAAGAGGTGGGAGGGGGATTCTTTTACATTGAATATCTGGTGAACTAAAGAACAGTAAGTTATTAAAAATAGCGCATACATACAATAGAGAAGACTCGGAGATAAACTTTATTGAAGACATTACTCTCCCTTTAAAGGGAAAGTAATACTTTATTATTACTATCCCCCATATTGTACATATTTGCCAAATAAATTAATAGCCCATGGGTTCATCTCTCAAACCTTTATGGTCTGAGAGATAACCGAAGGCAAAGTTCCCCCCTCCCTCCACCTTCCCTGAAGTCAGAGTTGTACTGACTGCAGGGATATCTGGTCTTATTTTTCATCAGGCGGCTCTGCAGCAGAACTGCAATTGAGTCAGTAAAAAAATTATTTCACTGAAACGGTCTTCTACGTATGCTTGCAAACCAAGCACATGTAGAAGACCGTTTCATTGAAATAATTCTTTTTTTACTAACGCGATCTCGGCTCAGCTGCAGAGCCGCAAGCCTGTCGTACGACAGACTTCCCCTGCAGTCAGTACAACGCTGACTTCAGGGAAGGGGGAGGGAGGGGGGAACTTTGCTTTCAGTTATCTCTCAAACCATAAAGGTTTGAGAGATGAATCTGGGGGCTATTAAATTATTTTACAAATATCTACAATATGGGGGATGGTAATAATAAAGTATTACTATCCCTTTAAAGTTTAGTTTTTAAGTACCAACGTTTTTACTTCACATTTTATGTTAAGATAAAGAAAGACAATTTTAACGCTCTGAGGCCCAGAAAGGTATCCAATGCATTGTGTTCCGCTCTGGCCCTCAAAGGATTTAAGAAATGGATGTAAATATGAGCAGCAATAATGTAACACTAGCCCTAACAGTATTAAACTCCAAACATTGCCATAAAGATGATGGTATTAAAATGTATATATAAATTCCACAGTTACAGGTATATATCCTCCTTATTTCCAAAGATTGTTTCTTTCTGTAAATTTTTGAGTAAATGAACATTCTCGAGATTCCTTTCTAGAATTCATTTTAGACCCTAAGATAGTGTAAAAATAATTTAGAACGTGCACACCCCATGTTATAATGGCCTCTGAAGGCAACTACATTGCTTTAAAGTTAATATGCCCCTGGAGTGGATAAACAGGATGCTACAATTTCCAAAATCCAAGTAGGCCACTTGATATGGGGAACTAATGTAATATTTATTGATTATTACCTAAAGCTTTTTATTTTAAAATGGCCTAACCAGTTAAAAAAATAAAAGTGTAAAAATTATAGTTCATGACATAATTGAAGTGAGTTATTTTTATTTTTGATGCATTATATATAAATGCCTACCATCGAGTTAGTTTTGACACAAGATTAACTGCAGTGGAACCCATTCAAATCATATTTTTCAGCAACAATTAAGAATGTTCACATTCAATTGTCATAAAATCAATGTAACTGTAATAGAGTGGTAACTATGAAGTGAGGTAGCTATAATGGCGTTCAGATTTAATCTGTGTTAGACGTTTTGCCATTTGTAGTGCTACTTGTCTTACAATAACACATTTCATGACAAGATTGTTTCTAGTGTCAAAATGAAAATTTCAAAGAAAACAGTTGGCCCACACAAAACATGAAAATGAATTGTACATCTGTTTCTGTGTACAAAGTGATTAACCAATAAAAAGATAGTCAGCTGGCAGGTTCCTGCCCATCTGGAGGACAAGGATAGCTTATATCAGATCCCAAAGCTATGATTCATCATTGATTTCCAGGCATCTGTAGTCGGACAGAAGAAGACAAGAAAAAACCTTACATTTTAATATTTGTTTAATAGATTGACAGGGTCAGGAATGTGTGTGTGTGATTCCAAGAGATCTTTGCCAATGTCTCTGTCCAAACCAGTATTAATTTTCGTTAATTGGTGCCTGAAGCTAATGAGCATTATAGATAGTGACTTATTTTATCGTCCAGAAAATGAGTGCTTCCTTCTTTATAAATAATAGAGATTAAAGCATGCTTCTTTTCTTTGAGCGAACCAGTTTCAGTACAGTGATTAATGTTATGCTCTGAAAGATGACTGATTTATATATGTCGGTATTTAGTGAGCTGATGAAACTGATTAACTAGAAACTGGTTCAGTTTCTGGGGCAAACCAGGTGTGTACCATTGGGGGCAAATTAAACTGCCCAAAATGTCTATTGACATAAATGGATAGTAATGTTTCATAATAAAAGCAGCTCTAATTAATCATCATAGTATTTGGATTTTGGAGAGTGTTATTTCATTTCTGTCAGAGTTGTAGTTCAAAAGTAATTCAATGACAAAGTATCCCCCTCCCGCCCCTTTTACTGATATAACACTGTTCAGCCAGAGCAGAAGGGAGGTGCCCAGGTAGACTGCAGAGAGGGACAATCTTCAATTAAGAGAAAAACCTGAAAAACTTGTCAAGGGGGGCAGGGCCTTCATTGTTTTCATAGGAAGAAGATTGTCCCCTTCTGTTATCTGTCTGGTCTTACAACCAGATTCCACATCTGAGAAGAGATGGCTTACACTAGGTAAAAGGGGCGGGTGGGGAAACTTTGCTTGTGAATATCTTTCAAACCATAAAGGTTTGAGAGATAAGACTTATATCTTTCTTCATGTTTTTTTAATGCCTACAAAATAAAATAAAGATAAAACGAAGTATTACTATCCCTTTAAAGGAACATTAACACCTCCTAATAATATACCCTTGGGGAATCTATACACGCGGATCTGATTCCTACTGTCTATACTGTTGTCTTCCCAGAATTGTGTAATTTGGAGTTTATTATTAGGAGGCTTTGCAATCCAATTGAGACCTCTCTAGCATTGAAGGGGTTAAAAGACCACTTAAATCCATGGAAATTGTCATTTGTTCCCTTTGTTCCCCTTGATTTGCTCCAGAGCTGCAACAGTTATTTTACTACATTAATCTCATTGTCTCGTATTAATAGGAGTGTTCTTTTATATTGAATAATAAAGGATGAGCCTTTTGTATGCGATCACCCATGTTTGATGCTAAGCTTTGTTATGTCTTGTTTGCAGCTCCGAATTAAGCACTTTGCTATGGAAAATTGCCTCTTAAGAGCTGCAAAACAGGTGTGAAACATTGACTTCCTTCCACATATTGCTTCTAACTTTACTTGGAGAGTTATCAACAAATACAATGAGGCTTTTACTAAAAAGAACTTGAGCAATTCTTTTGCAAACCATCTGCACCATATGGGACGAAAAAATCTTGAAACCTCTATTAAGTTAGATTGGGCTATTAACCCCTTCAATATCAAGATGAATCTCCATCATATTATGGTTCACTACTAAAATGTTGCACCGTTTTGTGCGCACAACTAAAAGGCACATTAACCATGTCACTGAAATGAAAAGGGCATCATAAGAATCTCACCCTTATCAAAATGGCAAGATTCTCATGTGACGTGATTAAAGGACCAGTAAACTTTTTTTATGAAAACACATATATTATAGAGCATTTCCTGCTGAATAAAACAAGGGTACTCCCATCACTGTCAGATGTTTTATTCAAAATTTATAGCAGTTTAAATAATCAGGAAGTGAATTTACTGTGCTTTACTTCCTGATAGTTCTAACTGACAGGAAGTGACAGACAGTATCACATTATATCACATTCTATGGAGAACTGTATGTCTCTGACTTTTCTGACTTTCTTTTCTATTAGAATGTAACAGGAAATCTAATTAGAACTTGACCACTAGAGGGCACTGCTAATGTAAAAAAAACATGGGTTTAAACTGTAATAACTCTTGAAATATAAATCTCTCGGCAGTGGGAGTACCCTTATTTTACTCAATAGGAACATCCCTACAATACAATAAAAAAGTTTGCTGTTCCTTTAAGTGTAGCAGAAAATCACACCCAGTTCACTAGGTAATGTAAAGCCTCCCCAGTGCAGAAGTGTAGTATGGTGCTTTAACCCTTCTGTTAACAAAGTGAATGCATTGCAGTCCCGATGGCAACAGAACGGTTTATCAAGAAAATAAAACACATATTTAAGGCCATAGTGGTTGAAACATTTCCCTGTGGAGATCAAATGTGCCCCTCATCTCTCCATATTAATCTGTGTCTTGTGGTCTTTTATATTGCCAGCTTGTGATATGAACATAAACAAACGTTGCTGATATGTGCATATGCATAAGTGGACTATAGGTAGAACAGTTCTGTGTGTATGAGCCGCGGACACTGAGGGGAAGGAGAGCGGGAGTACACACAAAATTGTTCTGCCTATAGTCTGCCTTTGTTCCACAGCTGGTATTAAATATGTGTTTTATTTTCTTGATAAACCTCTCTGTTGCCATTGGGACTGCAATGCATTGACTTTGTCCACAGAGGGTCTAAATTATCATTCTACAATTCTGCACCGGGGAAGCTTTACATTTCCTGTTGAATCCGATGTGATTTTCTGCAAAGCTTAAGCCCGCGACATGAGATTCTCACCCTTTTGATGCCGGGGAGATTCTTATGTCGCCCTTTTCCTTTTGGGGACATTTGAAAAGGATACCCATATTACAAAGCAATGCATTGAAGACCTTTCTAAAATTCAGTCTTCATCTTGGCTCTCAGCACAAGAAGGGGACAATGCGCCTAATGACTTTCCAATCAGCATCTTGGCTTGTTTTCCAAGGTTCAATGCTGGCGTTAACAGTACAAATGTGTAGAAATATTCACAGCAGAAGAGGAACAGATTTATATCCCAGGTGCTCCTGACACAGAAAATAACAGTAGCAAATAACACGCAAGCACAAAAAGGCCTTTAGCACCTTGTTCGATAGAGAGATCTCCAACAGGTTCCTTTGCAATGCATTTGAAACATCTCTAGCATATATAGGGGTTAAGTAATAGCCAATAAATGGATATGAAACTGATGAAAGGAGAAAAAGACTGCACTGGCCACAGTTCCCTCACTTTACTACGTGCACTGTGGTGAGTGCAGGAAACTTTCCCATGTTCACCACAAATTTCAACTATGTTTCTGCTGCTCTAGGAGCATGTTCATCCTGTGACTGAATGAGGATGACATGTCAAACACACTCACACAATGAGCATCTATGATCAAATAAGTATCTGACTGGAGTTAATTCCAAAGCTGTTCTTTGCCCTGTGTCTATTAGACCAATATTGGTGAGTCACATTCTACTAGTAATGCTAAGGCCACAATCCATCAAGCTGTGGGAAAAGCAGAATATTAAATATGTTTCTCTTTCCCTCTGTCCTTAATGGATACCTACAGTTATTCATCAATGATCTATTATGTAAATTACACCATTTTGGCATCACTCACATACTCATACAGCGTATGTATATATGTGGTTTCGCTCCTTTGACTGCAGTTGGATCAGCCAGCAAGTTGAAATTGGCGGCACCTATCTGGCTGTCGCTTATTGATGAATTTATAATATACAAGGAAATACTATGATTTCCTTTAGTTCTGAGCCATTAGCATCTTGATGAATTCCAACCTGTCCTTTCTTAATGTTAAAAGCTTAGTAAAATAAATTCAAGAACAGAATCTGTCTGTGTCTTAAATTAGCTCTTTATTTATAGAAAATAGCTTTGCAGTGCATTGTTCACATCTTCAACTTTTAAATAGTTAAATCTGGTGGATCCTCTGAAATCTTCACTATTTTAAAATGTCAGATATTGTAAACCTAAGTTACCAGCAAAGTAACAACAATAACAAAACAAAATCATTGGTGCTATAGGTTATTGTATAGTTGAAAAACTCTTGTGTTTTTGTGCATGCCCTATATTATAAAACAAGCTTTATAAACACAAGAGAAGGTGTCATTACAGCTTATTTACGTATGTTCATTTCACACATTGATTAATTGTATTGTGCAGGTGGGACTAGAGTTGGGCTAGAAGCTGTTTGGCACTGTTTGAAAAAGAAGGTTAATGTGAGGGAAAATTGTTGCCCTCCAGGCCATAGCAAATAAAGCAAAGCCAAGTCGCAGCCAACATGTTTTAAAAAATAGCTCCAAAGAAACACATCTTTTCCTCTTAGTGCTGTGGCCTTTTTTGTGGTAAATCTACTTTACTTATCATTTGAACATTTAAGAGGATATCAGTTGTATTCTAGTTAAATTATCTCTGTGATTGGATGGTACTGTACTCAGTTACTGATTTCGAAGTGGGTGTTAAAGTACGCGGAAATATAAATGAAAACACACATTGTTTAAAATAACTGTGTTGGAATCTAGGACCTTATGCAAGAAGGTGAAGAAGTACAGTTATGAAGTAAACCAATTGCACCATAGAGCAGGGCTGTCCAAATTCAGCCATCAAGGGCCGCTAACAGGCCAGGTTGTAAGGATTTCCCTGATTAAGCACAGGTGGACCAATCAAAATGAAAGCCATTTTGACTGGCTCACCTGTGCTAAATCAGGGAAATCCTTACATCCTGGCGTGTTGGATGCCCTTGAGGACTGAACCTGGACAGCCCTGCCATAGAGGACAAATAACAATTTAGATGGTGCTTCTAATTCCTTGAATGGTCTAATCCAAAGACAGAACTGGACTCCTGTATGCTTTATGTACTTTCCCAATTCCAGACTTATTCTGTGGCAGAAGTGTTCAAGGTCAGTCCTCAAAAGCTACCTAAAGGCCAGGATTTAAGGCTATCCTTTATTAAATACAAGTGAGTTAATCATAGTGACTCATTAATTTTTACTGAACCAACCTGTAAGGGATGTTTTTTTTTTGGTGATCTCCTCATGGTTAGTTGGGGGTTAATGCTCTGCAGTTTTGCCTAGCAACAGCAGAGGGGCAGGCAATGCCAGCTTACGTAGTGTTTATGAGCGATAGATAGTGTCATCTCTAATTCAGTGTTATATAACCAAGCACATACGCATGCGTAGTGTTAGACATACCTTGCATACCTATAAGGGCGTAGTCTGTATTTTACCCTTTACTCATCACAGCTATTCTTAGAGCCATTTGGGACATCAGGTCTGTCTGTTCACCTGTGTAACGATACTACGGAGTTTCGTGTGGAGGGCTCTCCCACACTGATGTACAGCTCCAGTAAGATAAGTACCTTTAATTTTTTTGTTCTTTTTATATCCCGGAGCGGAATGTCTATCATACTAATGTTAACTCTGGCAAAAGAAGTTCTCTTTTTATATCCCGGAGTGGTATGTCTATCATACTAATGTTAACTCTGGCAGGAGCTCTGATTTATTTTATCACATCACCTGTTTAATCATAGCATGTTCAATAAACTGTAGTTATAGTTTTTTCCTCCACTGCCTTTGTGTGTATTGCTTATCTTTCTGAAATTCCAGACCTCTATTGTAACACAATCTGAGGAAGGAAATCCTTAGAGTCTAGCCTGTTGGTGGCCTTTGATGACTGGACTTGGACACATCTGCTCTAATACTGGCTAACCGACTAGTCTTGGCTTCCAAGTGCACTGGAACCTATATACTAAGAACCATAGACATAAGGCTAAACAAACCCCTGTATTCTGGAGCATACCAACTTCATCATATGCGTGAAATTCAAATTTGTCTTTTATGCAACTTTTAACTGATTGAATGCTTGAGAGTTCTCCAACGTATTGCAAAAAACAAGACATTTGTTGCATTAACCCTTTGAGTACAAAGCAATGCATTTGGACTCAAATGATTAAAGGGGGTTAAAGGTCTCATTTAAAGCAGAACTGCCACTCTAAGTCAAGCTTACGGGTAGCATTCACCTCTAAAAAACTTTTTACCATATGTTTAGTTATTATACTAGTATTAGGAAACTTGTTTTTTGTGTGTGTGCATTTACATACTTTTTAAGATATTTATTCTTTAAGCTGCGCACTTCCACATTATGTGGCACGCTGAATCTTCGGCACAGCTCTTCATGACTTCCCAGTGGTACTTAATTCTCCTCCCTCCCAGCTCCCCCAGGGAGAGTGTTCACTCTTACATAGTTACAGCAACCTCCGGTTATCATTATACTGAGGTTGCAACCTCAGTATAATGACAACCGGAGCTTACTGTAGTGGTACAAACAATTCACACCACACTGAAGGGAAGCCTGAACACGCTCCCTGAGGCAGCTGGGAGGGAGGTGGGAGGCAAATTAAGTAGCACTGGAAAGTAGAGCTGTGCTGAAGATTCAGCCTGCAGCATAATACCAAAGTGCACAGCTTATAGAATAAATATCTTAAAAAGTACGTGAATGCACAAAAAAACCCATGTTTCTTATTACTAGGATAATAACCAAACGTAGGGTAAAAAGCTTTTTAGAGGTGAATGTTCCCCTTTAGTTTGTTTTACAGAGAATTAAAATGGCGAATATGCTGTACCAGCCATTTCTCAGTAAAATAATTAGTTTTTAAGAAATGAAATTTTATATTTTTGAAAATACTTGTTATGCCCGAGGGTGCCCTAAATCAATAGTGTATTATACTACAGTAAATGTCTTCTGCAGAAAGCTAGTGAACTTGATATGTCGCACCAGGAAGAACGGTCTGTGTACATCTTGCCTTGTTCTCCTTTGCTAACATAGGATTGCCAGATGAACCCTTTATAAATGGACACATGAGTAAAATTCACACTGTGGGGTGGCAGTGATTACTACTGGTCTGCAGTGGCTGCCATGTAGCAACGCACCATGCATTTTTTTGTATTCATTACTTTTTAACCCTTTGAGTGCCCGAGGGTTACGCAACGCATTGCAAAGCAATAAATGATGTTGAACCATTCCCCTAATGTGGCTCCAGTTTTATCTATGTGTATGCCTTTTCTCACTTCCTGTTTTTATTTTATGCTCTTGTTACCATTAACACAAGCAGATCCATTCATAAGCATGATCAGCAAGAGGAGGGACATAGTGGGGATGTATAAAAAGCCTTCTTAGCACCGTATGTTCAAAGGGATGACGACAAAAAACTGTTATATGAAAAACAAAAATAAGTAATTGAATGCATGAACGACATATTTTCTATAGAGTATACAACAAAAAACTGGTAATGTCCATTGTGTACAACACAACTCCTGAATTGACGGGCAAAGGGGTGGGGCAAGGACGTGGCTAAACTATTCTCCAGTGTCATATAGAGGAAAATAAAATTTGTCGTATACAATGACAATAAAATGTCTTTCAAAAGATAAACTTTGTACGTTAAAAAAAAAGTGGAGGGAATGTGAAGTTCTGAATGTGAGAATTTTTGTCTTTAGTTAAGACATTTTTGTCGTTAGTTAAAACATTTTTAAAGATGTTTTGTCGTTAGTTAAGGCATTTTTTGTCGTTTCATATAACAATTTCAGTCAGGACAAACAACATATTTACAATCACAACCGACACTCTCTGAAAATATTAATGATCACAACTACACTATACTTTGAAAAGTCGTTACAAACAAAAAAAGCTATTTTGCTACTTCATTGAACATATGGCCCTTAGTGTATACTTAAAAATGGTCGCTTAAGTTCACAAAGCTAGGTTATATTTATAAAGAAGTAAAGTCATGTTTATAAATATAAAAATAAAAAGATTATATAAGCGATCCTACCACAGTCTGCTTTGATAAATGTCCTCCATTGTTAAAAACAATCATAAAAAATAGATACTCTTAGCAGGGCTTATAATTTTAAGTCCTTTGCTACTAGCCAGACCTGAAAAGTTACTCGCCACTGCAAGCCAAAATATACCCACCAGGGCTGAATTTCTACTCACCAGGGCTGAATTTTCACTCGCCATTGGCTAGTGGCGAGTAGAAATATTGAGCCCTGCTCTTAGAATGCTGCTACTGGTCGAGGTGTCCTCAGCATCACCACAGCAGTCCGATGCAATATGTAAAGGAGAAAACAAACAGAGCTCAAGCTCTAAGAGTAAATCGTATCAATAAATAATAGATTTCCCCACTTACTTACTTACTAAATAGATACTTGTTAGATTGCCCAAAGCAGAATGTATACTGGAACGTTCTTCTGTTAGTATTGATCTGAGCCGGTCTATGATGTATCAATTCGGATCTCTCAATGGATTCTGTCCGCGGCTTTTCAGTTCTCTTATCAGAGGTATTCTGTCACGATGTTTCAACTTGATCCCATCAGATGTAAATCGGGTCAGGAGAGCTTCTTGTGTGTTCCTCACTATAGGGATCAGAGGAAAGAACCCTCTAAGTGTAACACCATAAGTCAGCGTTCCCCACTATGGAACCCAATGTACTGTACTCACCGGATAGGTGTAGAAGTATAAATGCCAGCAAGAATCTGCCCACTTGGTATTCTGATCACTGGAAATAAGTACACAATTCCACAATATCAGGATAAAATTACAAGTTACATCCTCTTACATCTGATGAAACATTGTGAATACCGCTGATAAGAGAACTGAAAAGCCACGGACAGAGAATCCATTGAGAGATCCGAATTGATACATCATAGACCGGCTCAGATCAATACTAACAGAGGAACATCCCTGTATACATTCTGCTTTGGGCAAACTAACAAGTATCTGTTCAGTAAGTGCACTCAGTGTATGTGGGGAAATCTATTATTTATTGATACGGTTTACTCTTAGAGCTTGAGCTCTGTTTGTTTTCTCTTTTACATGTTTATAAACATGTCTATCTGAGAATATTCTGAGAAAATTTGCACCTGCAAATATATTTTCTCTCACATAGTGGTATTTTATACTTCCATTAAGAACAGGTTATACCTGGCGTCAAGATTAGTCCCTAAAACTGCCTTTATTTTTGGAGCAATTAGCGAATTTCTATATAAATACATTGGGACACAATTCTTATTTGGCCAAGACCATTTAAAAAAGTCAACTAATTGGAGTTAGCACTTAGAGAGAATGTTACAAAATGTTTATCCATATACTTCTTCTCACATTGCCCCTTATGCTGCATACTTAGCTTGTGTCCTGACTATCTGAGGAAAGCACTTTCAATTATATGCTCCACTATTATTTCAGGTCATCCTTGGCGTCAGTGGCGTAACTATAGGGGTCGCACCTGCGACCGGGCCCATGCACTCCAGTGGCCCAGCCTTCCCCTGCAACCCCTCTGCCTGGTGCCCGCAATCTCCCGCCGGTGCTCTAGTTATGCAGAGCGCTGGGAGATGACATCATCTCCCATCGCTTTGCATTACCAAGAGGACCGTGCGGGAGCTCCAGGTAGGAGATGGAGGCATTGTGGAGGGGGTCAATGTGGTCAGGGGGGTCCGTGGCGCTTCTTGTACCAGGTCCCGGAGGCTTCTAGTTACGCCTCTGCTTGGCATGTAACAAAGAGTTGAAAAAAAGCCAAGAGAAAAAAGAGCAGGCTGGATGTACCAAGGGCTTTTTTCACTTCTTTTAATGTCTAGGAACTTTAGTGACTGCTGATGCAGATAAAGTGAGAAGACAAAGCAAATCTGTGATTGTAGTGCTGAACTATTAGGATATGCTCTTGTTCAAAGGTTATTGTAGCTCAATCGTTTTCAGCGGTGGCAACTGAAAGATGTGAGTCTGCCGTTTTTTTCTCAAAATAAAACTTTACTGATCTTTTAAAGTGGTAAGTGTTAGTACAGCACACATCCCAAGTGTCCCGCTTTAGGAGGGATAGCCCCTCTTTTGAGACCCAAATCCCTCCTTCCCACCCTGGTGTCCCTCTTTTTAGGAGATCAGATTGTGGGGTGTGTATATAAGTATATTGCATTGCTCCGCAGCAATCAAACTCACATTAACCCTTTGAGTGCCAGAGGGGCGTTGCACACCCCTCTGGCACTCAAAGGATTAAGCTTCAGTATATGTGTTTAAAAATTGGTCTGTGTAAATAATATAAAATTGTCTTGTTGTAAATATTTATTCATTTAATATGTCAAAAAATAACCTAGGAGACAAATATAGTCAAGTTGATACCTTTATTGGCTAACTAAGCAGATTTAGGATGCAAACTTTCAAGACCTCTTAGGTCTCTTCCTCAGGCATGTTATACCGGATATAACATGCCTGGAAGAAGAGACCTAAGAGGCCTTGAAAGCTTGCATCCTAAATCTGCTTAAAAAACATCAACTTGACTATATTTGCCTCCTGTATTTCTATGGCTAATACGGTACCAACTCTCATCTGTTATAAAATAACCTAAAAATTCTCAATAATGCCCCAGCCACGGCCCTAGTATCATCCCCTAAAGCAAAAGTGTCCCTAGTTGACCTTTTAAAATGGTGGGAGGTATGGTACAATGGCGTGAAGTTGTTCTTCTAACCCTTTGACTGCCAAAGATGTATCTCACACATTGAAGTGCAATGCTTTGGATACCTCACTGACACTCAGATGGCTAATATAAGGATGGGCAACCCAAGGCCATTCCTTTGTTTTGTTATTTGCTGACTGTGGATGATGGGAGTTGTAATCCACATCAACCCCTTAACAACTGTCTGATCCGGCACGTGGGCTGCCATTAAGGACCACAGAGCTTTTTCTTTTTTTTTTTTGCAAAATGAATTCAGGGATGACAGAGTGGCATGCAGCCGCGCTGCCATCTCAGAATTCCATGACGTGCCAGCAATAACCTACAGATCTTGAAAAAGCAGCTGATAATGCTGCAAAATTCGTTGATATTGTGTATTCTCAATGCGTTTATATCTTGTTTTATATATCAATTGATATTAATTTTTCTGAATAAATATTTTTAAAGATTGGCTATTCTTTTTGGAGCAAATCCTGTTCTTTTCCTGTGGCGGTGGTAGAAGCAGTGAGCAAAGACGACAGAAAATTCAATGCAAGCTTGTATTGCTGTATATATGTATATGCATGTAGACAGCCATTTCACCATGTGAATGTATTGTATTATATTTGGTAACTCTCTCTTAGTGTGATAAGGCACTATTGGCTCCCCGCTTTTCATTTGTTTTCTATGTTCTATGATGTGATGGTCCTGGCTCCTCATGTGTCCTTAAGTGATTAAGAGGCAATTGCATAACTTTAAAGGATAGTAATGTTTCATAATAAAAGCAGCTCTAATTAATCATCATGATATTTGGACTTTGGACAGTTTTATTTCAATTCTGTCAGAGTTGTAGTTCTAGAGTAATTCAATGACAAAGTGTCCCCCTCCCGCCCCTTTTACTGATGTAACACTGGTCAGGCAGATCATAAGGGAGGTGCCCAGGTAGATTGCAGAGAGGGACAATCTTCAATTAAGATAAGGGAAAAACCTGAAAAGCTTGTCAAGGGGGGCAGGGCTTTCATTGTTCTCATAGGAAGAAGATTGTCTCCTGCTGTTATCTGTCTGGTTTATGGACTGCATTCCTCATCTGAGAAGAGATGGCTTACACTAGGTAAAAGGGGCGGGAGGGAAAACTTTGCTTGTGAATATCTCTCACACCATAAAGGTTTGAGAGATAAGACTTACATTGTTCTTCATGTTTTTTTTAATGCCTACAAAATAAAATAAAGATAAAACAAAGTATTACTAACCTTTTAATGAGTGGGGAGCCGCAGGTGAAAGAAAACTAAACCCCTCCTAAAAAAAGTGTGTATATGTGTGTATATATAAATTTCAAGATATATAAAACATATACCTTGAAACAATTCACCATATGTTATATTGCGAGGGGTGACTGTTAGTAAGAAGTGGGAAACAATTCCCTTTGCACTCCTGACTTCATACAGCTGTACTCTGTGTATAAGACAAAGAATAACATAAGGAGTACAGAAGAAACTGCCTTCCACTGCTTGCAAATAGCCACCACTTGCAAAAATGTTATATGATAAGTTTTATAAAGATATGATAATGTTTATATTTTACAGATACACTGACAGAGACCAGGAGGGATGAACACATGCATCAGATACCTTTGCCCTTCAAGAGGTTAATAATGCATGTTCTTAGTTGCTTAAATGTACACCTTATTGCCCTTTCATACAAGGAAATGGAAAATAAGTGTTTTATTTAAAAAAAAAGTAATTTACAAGATTGATTTAAAGTGGAATTACCACCTGTTTTAAACTTTATGTCATCTAATTCCCCATCTGGCGACTAACTACTCAGTAGTGCTAGTCGCCAGAATAATTACCTGGTTAAATAGAACGAGACTCTGCTTGGGGGCTGACAGGCAGTAGGGCGCACAGACATCTTGCCACAGTGACGTCTTTGTGCCTGTGCTGTCAGTCCCAGCCGGCTGTAGGAGGTGCTGTTTGGAGCTGTTCGGCTACAAAAAGGACTGATAGTGCAGGCGCGAAGACTTCGCTATGGCAAGATGTCTGCGTGCTCTACTACTGTCATCCCCAGAGCAGGGTTTCATTCTATTTAACCAGGTAATTATTCTGGCGACTAGCACTACTGAGCAGCTAGTCGCCAGATGGGGAATTAGATGAAAAACTTTAAAACAGGTGGTAGTTCCGCTTTAAAGCTTCACCCCCTGAGTGCCAGAGTGATGTCTAATGCATCAATATGCAATTGGCTGATTAACACTCTGACTGCTTGACCTGGGCTGGGAAGTACAAGAAGGTATTATCTCCAGCTGCACCTTGGCCTCTCTTCATCTGTCATTGTGGCTGTGGTGGGCAGGAGACATCTTTCCATACAGATGCACAAAAGAGCAGTATGAAGCTGTTGCAGTGATGAGTTGGTGTAGCCTTCCTTCTAGACAGTAGCACGTGTCACCAAAGAAAGACACTGTCAGACTTCAGGTACCACACAGACAGGTCCAGCTCATGCGCTGTATGTTCAAAAGAAAAGTGGAGGAGTTCTGGGACAATCCATTTGCACTAAAGGAGAGAACTAAAAATTTTAAAAAATTCAATTGATTTAAATGGGGATTAAAACCCCTTAGGTTAAAATCCCCATTTAAATCGGTGGGAATTTGTAGTTCTCCCCATAGTGCAAATGGTTTGCCCTAGAACTCCTCTGCTTATTTTTGAGCATAAGCATCCTGACTGTTTGAGATCTCAAGTTATGTCCTCTCCTGACCCACCCCACCCCCAACTTCTCTCCATACTGTTCCACATAACATTTCATTTCATTGGCTGACAAAAAACGGAGGAGGGGTAAGTTCAGGCCACAGCTTAATATTTAGTTTTGAGTGATTTATTCAC
Source organism: Rhinophrynus dorsalis (assembly GCA_037306005.1). Taxonomy (NCBI): domain Eukaryota; kingdom Metazoa; phylum Chordata; class Amphibia; order Anura; family Rhinophrynidae; genus Rhinophrynus; species Rhinophrynus dorsalis. The sequence goes on along the minus strand of CM074724.1, from coordinate 223,599,160 downwards.
ATACTGGGAACTTTGTGGTCTGGGCTCCCCGGAGGGCAGTCCTGTTGTACCTCTGAGGGGAGAGAAACGACACGATTCACGTCATAAAAGGGGTGGGGCTTAATCGTGAGTGGTGGCGGGACTTGTAAAACATAAAAAAAGTAGTTTTAAAGCCCATGTACACGGGCCAACACTGGCAGCGCTGCAGTCATGTGCAGTTCTGACTGCCTGTGCCTGATACGGAGCAGTGCAATCCAAATTCAGACTGTAGTCCTCTCTGCGCACATTCCTGGGTCATGCGCAGAAAGGACTTTGGTCTGAATTCGGAGCGCCCCGCTCCATATCAGCCGCAGCGTGGGCAGTCGGTACTGGGCATGACTACAGCGCGAGCAGCCGTCTCTACTGCGCATGGCGGCTTCTGACAAGCATCCTTAGCAAATTATAATGTAGGATAGGTACAACAGACTGAGGAAGGAAGGAAAGAGGGCGGGAAGTGGGAAGAACTGGGTGGGAAGGAGGAGAAGTGTGAGGAGTATCTGAAAACTCCCCACATCCAGAGAATCAGACTTTGCCCCGGAGAACTGATAATGCAGAGCCAAACCGGAGTCTCCAGGGCAAATCCGGAAACTTCCCAGCTATGCTAATTCATTAAGCTCAACAAGCCCCCCTTTACCTTCTAGCCCCAGTTCTTTGCACTGTCAGTAGTTATGACCCTGGAAGGAAGGCCTTACGTTACCCACTCCAGTTCAAATAATTGAAAAGGTAACATTAGCATGTGTTTATATATTCAATGTATTACATTTTACATGCCATTGTTTTGCTTTATGAACTTCTGACTTTATACATGGCCCATGACTGTGGACAAATATTGCTGAAGTTTCTCAGTTATCACTCAGGTAATGCGACCTTCAGGCTTTGAACTTCTTGGGAAAAGTTTCCCATCCGTTACAGATTTGACTATAAATCTCCTGTATTAATACGCAGGTTCCCAAGGTCTGTCATTTTGCATGCTGCAGAGACACAAGTCTCTTGAAAACACTGTACCAGATCATCCGTCATCTCAGAATCACGAGGGGACACTTTCCCTGGCAGGCGGAGAGATGCAGGGGCACATGTCTCATAATAATCTGTTTATTTTGTGGCGTAGATTAGAGGAAATAATAATAAAGCGGTACTTAACCCCCTCCTGCCCCTCCGAGTTCCACAGTGGGCATGTAGTGTGGTGTGGTGGACCCAGGGCTCTGATTTGGTACTTTTCCCCTAGTAAGGCTCTTGTTTGATTTAGCATAGTGCAAATTTATCAAAGCCTTAGGGAAAAATGTAACTTTTTATATTCTTTTTTTAATATCTTCATAGTATACTAAGATGTTATAAATTGGAGATAAAGAGGAGATCAGTTCTTCCAGTGATACCACTTCTCCAATCCCAATTTTATTCTATGGAGTCTATACACTACGATCTCTCTCACTTGAGAAATCTTAGCCCATAGGATCCATAGAATAACATATGACTTGGAGAAGTGATATCACTGGAGAAATGATCTCCTTTTTAGATCCTCTTTATCACACATTAGCGCATCTCCCCCCAGGAGTACCCAATTGGGGGACCATCAATTGACTTCTCCCCCCCGCGGAGATTCACTGAGTGGTAATAAAGAGGTGATAAAGTGGAGATGACTTCTCCAGTTTATGAATTCTCCATTTCCTATGTAATTCTATGGAGCCTATTCACTAACATCTCTAGAGCTGAAAAAATCTTAGTGCATTGGCTCCATAGAATAACATAGGAATTGGAGAAGTGGTAAACTGGAGAAGTTATCTACACTTTCTCACCGCTTAGTCAATCTGCCCCCCCCCCCCCAGTATACATCACATTTAAAGGTTTTACTGTATTTCAACTGCTAACTAAATCCAAGAGGTTCAATTGTGGAGCAAACCAACGTGCACCATAGAGGAAAAGGTAAATTCAACCGCGATTTAAATGGAACCTTTAACCCATTGAATGCTAGAGAGGTCTCCAAACCATTTCTTGGCAATGGGTTACAGACCTCTGTAGCATTCAAGGGGTTAAAAGCCACTTTTAAATCACTAGGCATTTGTGGTATTTTAAATAGGGTCCAGTTGGTTTGCACTAGAATTGTTTCTGTATAGTATACCGATTAGCCCCTACAGTAAAAGGAAAAGATTCAGTGCAGCCGGGAGTTTTCTGAAGAAGATTATGGATTATTGCTACGGAGCAGAGAAGTTTTCAGCAAGAAAAAGTTGAGTTTAAAGCATCCATATGGAGTATGATTATTTCAGTTCACACCTGGAGGTTTAATTGAAACATTTAAGTCGAGTCTCATGCAGAGAAGACAGACTGAAATTAGTACATGCCGCTGGTAACTCATATTATCACCATCTCTTCTCCATTTAAATACTTTTTATATTACTTGGTGTTACAAAGAAAGATTGGTGTTATAAACAGGTTAAAATCATACATCCAAAGTAATATGCGCAGGGTATATTATGCAAACAATACATGCTCTAATTTGGTGAGGCTTGTTTAATCTATTTGTTGCAAGAGAAGTCGCAACCTTATTATGAAGCAATGAGATGGAAAACTCTCTAGGATCCAAGTGGTTAAAACGTGCTTGTAATTGAACCTGTTGAGATTGGTAGATTGTTCTTTAAAGGGATAGTAATGTTTCACAAAAACAGCAGCTCAATTAATCTTCATTTTATTTGAGCCATAGAGAGTGTTATTTCAATACTGTCAGAGCTGTAGTTCAAGAGTAATTGAATGATAAAGTTTCCCCCTCCCGCCCCTTTTACCTAGTGTAAGCCACCTCCCCTCAGATGTGGAATCTGGTCCACAGACCAGACAGCTCACACCAAGGAACAGTCTTCTTAGTGTGAGAACAATGAAAACCCTGCCCCCCTTGACAGGTTTATCAGGTTTTTCTATTATGCAAATTGAAGATTGTCCCTCTCTGCAAGCCATCTGGACACCATCTTTCTGTTCTGAGGTGAGCAGTGTTACATCAGTAAAAGGGGCGGAAGGGGGATACTTTATCATTCAATTACTCTTGAACTACAACTCTGACAGAATTGAAATAACACTCTCCATGGCCAGAATACTAATTAATTGGAGCTGCTTTTATTGTGAAACATTACTATCCCTTTATAGGAACACTATCGCATCAAAACAACTTTGTTAATTTTGAAAGAGCTTTCAAAAATACCTATGTGTTGTATATATATATGGGCACCTTCTCATCTATAGCCCTTGAGTAAAAACACAAAGTTTTGGGAATGGGAGTGTCCAAATGAAGCTACTTGCACCTTAATGTGGGAGGAGCTTAATTTGGGTGACAGAGTTAGAAGGTAAACAAGTGGGGTTTTTACTTAAACGGGCAGAGAAGTGGGAGGAACAGTGTGGATGTGGGTGGAATGGAGAGATAATGGGTGGGGTTACCATTAACTCACAAAACCAGAAAATATACCTCTGTCCCAGGAGAAGTGGTAATTCATTATGAAAAGCAGCGTCTTCAGGGCAGATTCAGAGAGTTTCCATGTATGGTTGTACTGTATGCCCGTTTTTAATAAGAAAAGTAGTTTCGAGAGTTAATTACATTATGCTAATGAAGGCATGTTACATAGGCACTTCCTGTTTTAGCCCTTCATTTTTTGCCCACTCACTGACACTGATGAGCAATGCATTGCCCTAAATATCAGTTCTGGTTGGGGGGATGTAATATAGGGTTAGATCGGAAGTGTCTGCATGGCATGCCTCAGTTATCATAATCTAGATTTCTAAATAACTAAGAAACTAATTTTCTAAACACAAATGGCTAATACATAATATGTGACTTTTGAAAGCTCTTTCAAAATCACTACAAGTTGTTTTTAGTTGACAGGGTCCCTTTAACAGTAACATCAATCATGCAGGCAAGGTCAGGACACACAGCTTCTAACAGTTGTGTTTGTAATTATTGGGATTAACCCCTTGGATGCTAGAAACATATCCAATGCAGTGCTTTTCAATACATGGGAGATGTCTCCAGTATCCAAGTGGTTAAAGAAATCGTGTGTATCACCTTTCTAGGGGTGCATGAGATGTAAATATGGCACTGCCTAACCTTCATCATATAATTATTAATGTAGTCCATGTTCTCAGCTACATCTAGATGTGTTTAACTATTGTTGAGTCCTACCATACCTCGGAACCCATTCATCTTGCACATACCTCACTGGATTGTGTTGCTGCACATGCCGACATGCACAGCAGGCATTATATATATAAAGGGAAAGCATATCATTTCTGGAGCAAACCAATTGCACCATTGGGGACAAATAAATATCCCCAATTATGTAAATAGTGTTTTGAACCCATTGAATTCTAGAGATCTCAAACATATTGTGAAGCAATGGATTGGAGACATCCTGAGCATTAAACTAGTTAAAAGCTCAATTTACATCTGTGTGGATTTGGTAACTTTTATTTGACTAGTATGGTTCAGCTGGTTTGCTCCAGATTGGTATTTTTATTCATAAGGCCACTGAGTTTAAGTGTTTTAATTGCAGGGTGCAGGCCGTATTTACATCCCAGGTGCCCTAGACAAGGCATCCAAGGCTCCCTTATCTCTACAAATGGTCACACCCCCATTCCTCGCATGACCCCATCCACAGTCCCATCCACTGTTCCCTAACACAAAAAAGCTTAGCTTATAATATACAAGCACAAATCTTTTAACCCCTTGATTGGTAGAAAAATCTCTAACACATTGCAAAACAATGCAATGAAAACATCTCTAGAACCCAAGGGGTTAAATAATAGCCAGTAAAATGGTATATAAAGTGATTCAAGGACAAGGAGATTGCACTGGCCACACCCACAACTCAGAATGTCGGCAAGCTGAATACTCACTCATTTCCAACCCATGCTTTGCAAAATAAACTCTGAAAGCATCAAGCATAAGCCATACCACCCAACATTTCAAATGGCCAAAGAGGGACACTGGTGTTTTAGGGGGTGTGGCTGGGGTGTAGCTGGTGTGTGGGGCATTACTAATCTGTTGATTCTTTTATGACCTACTGACGCCTCTTTGTGTAACTGAATAAATGATGCAGAGCAAGACCAAAGTGTTTTATTTATACAAACTAATTTATGAACACCTATATTAAAGGTTATACAAACATTAAAATGAGTTTTATTGCTGTGGAGCAAAGTGATACACTTATATACACACCACACAGTCTGATCTCGTAAATGCAGGGACACCAGGATAGGAAAGAGGGATGAAGGATGCTTGGGAGATACAGACCCCAATATCTCCTAAAGAGAGACATTTGGGTGGTATGCTATCTCTTACACAGCAGAGTACAGTGGCTGAACAGGAAGAGCAGTGTGCAGATTAAAATAGCTTCCCCCAGCCTACAGAAAAACCAGCACAATAAAAATACGAAATAAACTTGTATTAATAAATGGTAAACATAGCCCTCTAATGAAGTTTTGACTCTATTGTGATGAAGTGTGTTCTAGACCTATCTAGCAACCAATGAGTTAAATATCACACAAATCACAATGGCTGTGATCAAATCCAACCTTTACCACCCATGCCAGGTAGAAACCACTGATTCTCTACCTCCATCCAGTTACACCCCCAAGGAGCAAGAGATCAAAAACAAGGGGAAGCTGGATTCACCCACCGTATGCACATATATATGCATCTCCTGGGGTCCAAGTACTGCAAATGACGCACCAGCTGATCTCAATATATGAGGTCACATGATCAGATAACAGGTTAATAAAGAATAGGAAACCAGATCTAAACAGTCTTGTCCACAGCAGGATTCTGTTCACGCTTGCTGGGCCCCTATCAAAAGGCTGCTCCACTGACACTGCAAGCTGAGCATTATTATAATCTTCCCCGTGCGTGGGTATATGCGCTCATCTCACCTCCAGCATTCATTGTAACAGTCTTACAGCGTGCACGTAAAATATTATGGGTCAAACTCAAGTACTTGGCCAGGGATGATGACTCATGTTACATGATGCCAAAGTTGACTAGACTGGCTCTGCTCAGCGTCGGCATGGGCGTGCTCACTCACTGCTCTACTGGGAGGAGGACTAACTCAAGAGGAGGCCAAGGGTGGATTACTGCATATACCGCATGCGTATGTATATAATGAAGAGTGACTTGCATGGTCAGTTCAATTTTTGTCGTCTCACCACTGCTTGAGCAACACAGCTGAGGTAAAGTGATTGTAGGATGCCAAACTGGCTGGGCATAAACATAAGAATCAGGACACTCTGTTAATACAGGGGGACAGAGGGATTGGGTCCCAAAATTGGCACTGTCCCACGCAAATCAGGACTATTGGCAGCTATGCATAAGCTAAGGGAAATTCCATGTTTATACGGGTTTGGAATCCAAAATAGTTTCTCTTTGTCTCCAATTTGCATGTTACTGCAAGGGATTCTGGGAATGCAGACTGTGGAGGGATTTTTGTTGGTTTTGTTCTCACCATAAGCTTGTTGAAGGTTTACCATTTTCACTAGCACAAGTCAGTCAACTATCCCCATACTGAGGGAACCCACAATGCTGTGGGAATTATGAACAGCTCATGCACTGGATAATTTATGATTGTTGAATGATATTTTTATGATTTGTATCATCTTCAGAGTGTCAGATTGATAGGTTTATGATATTTTAACTATTTGAGTTCTAGAGGGGAGGGTGAACATACCTCTGATGTTCAGAGAGTTATAAGCAGCATGACATTACCCCTTTGTGGAGTCTGAATCAAATCAGAAAAGGTCACTTTACTGAGATTTTCTGATTTTGCTTTTAGGAACCCAGAATATTTGGGAATAATAACTCAGGGTAGGATTTTAACACTTCCTATTTTGTTCCTGTGCTATTATTTATAGCCGTTTACAGTTCTAAGGGTTAGCTGCGGCTGACGGCCATAAGTTGATATATGGACTAATTAGATCATGGCCTGAAGGTGCAAACATCCATCAGTGCTCTTGTTCGCAGCCCTATTACCATATAGGAAATGGAAATGTTCGTCCGCTGAATATTTATATGTCTCACTGGGTAGAAATGGCACTTGTTCTTTGGGAGAGGGGGTATATCATCGGGGCTGAACAGTTCATGTGTGTATATGGGGCAGAAAGGCTTTAGCTGAGTCAATAATGAACACAACATCAGATTGTATAAAAAGTGAATTTTGAATGTCACTTTAATTCCTTTTCTGTCTCAGAAGCTTGCTAAGAAAAATGGCTGCAGCTGAAAGAATTGACCATTTTAACCCCTAGGAAGCGGAAGTGGTCTCAGTCAAGAGAACAGGGGGTCAACAAAACATCCTTCCCTCCCTTCCCTGTGTTTTGAGTGGGTACTGGCTCACAGGGGAGTAGCCCTAGCTTGGATTAAGTGGTAACAAAAAAAAGTGATGATGGTTCTTTACTGAGGAAACCCTTAGGGAGATTTTCCGTGGGTTGTGACATTACCCATTTGAGCTGTAGGGTGGCTCATTTGGGGTAACTGGGGATGTTTGGGGTTAAATTGTTAATTAAATGAATATGTTTATTTATATATAGCACCACAAGTGTACTCAGCATTTTACAGTTTAAGGCTTTAGACAATACAGGGTTACAGGTGCTTTGTAGAGGGAAACAATGGATGTGAGGTCCCTGCTCAAAAGCATACAATCTGAAGTGGTAATGGGAGCCATACAGAGTACATAAGGGTCAAGTGCTGAATACAGTGCCAGAGTTCTGGTGATGATAGGGGACACAAATAAAGTAAATCATTTATAAGAGCAAACTGTTAAAAGTCTTGGCATGAGCCCTTTTGGTTTGGCCATGCAAGGGGTGTGTGAACGGAGGAAAATATAGGAATGGGGATGTGGTTAAGTTTTCTCACTATGTATGCAAATTGGTTAATCTGAGCTATTATTAGTAAGTGTGCTTTCATGCCCAGTAAGGTGTCAGTTATTTTTCTCCTGAGCATACCCTATACAGGGCCGGATTTACATCTCAGGAGCCTGTAGGCACAGAAATCTGAAGCGGCCCACCCCCATGGGACATCTCCACTGGACACCTCCACAATGCTCCTAATCTCCACGTTGTCCCCCATCATCTCCATATTGCCCCCATCAGCTCCATATTGCTCCCATCATCTCCACATTGCCCCCATCAGCTCCATATTGCCCCGTCATCTCCACATTGCCCCCATCATCTCCATATTGCCCTCACATTGCCCCCATCAGCTCCATATTGGTCCCATCAGCTCCATATTGCCACTGTCATCTCCACATTGCCCCCATCATCTCCATATTGCCCTCACATTGCCCCCATCATCTCCATATACCATATTGACCTCACAATGCCCCTATCAGCTCCATATTGCCCCCATCATCTCCATATACCATATTGCCCTCACATTGCCCCCCATCAGCTCCATATTGCCCCATCATCTCTACATTGCCACCATCAGCTACATATTGGCCTCACATTGCTCCCCATCAGCTCCACATTGCCCCCATCAGCTCCATATTGCCCTCACATAGCCCCCAATCAGCTCCATATTGCTCTTACATTGCCCCATCATCTCCATATTACCCTCACATTGCTGTCCCCCTCAGTGTCCATTTCCCACCTCTTGCCTGGTGGCCCAGCGGCAGGAAAGGTCTGTGCCTCCTTCTGCACAGACCTGTAGCTGCTGGAGCTCCCGCACGGTCTTCTCTTCAGTAATGCAGAACACTGGGAGATGATGTAATCTCCCAGCACTCTGTATTATTAAAGAGCCAACGAAGGAGCTCAGCAGCTACAGGTTTGTGCCGAAGAAGGCACAGACCTGTCTTCACGGCGGGGGAGGCGAATTAAACACACAACATGATCCCAGTGACAGACACCCCTCTGTTGCTTGCACCTGTAGGCAGATGCCTACTCTGCCTAATTATAAATCCGGCCCTGACCCTATACCTTCTGCATGGGGATCAAGGGTGAAAAAGAAAAGAAAAACTTAGCATAAGTTGAAATAAAATCTCAGTAAAAATGCATGAAAAAAGTAGCCAAATTGTATATTTTTTTCCCACACAGTTTCACTTTTAGGAAATGTCTTCCCAGAAATGGATTAAGGCTCCCTAGGGCCTTAGTCAGTATACCAGCTTGAGGCCCCACAACTCATGCTCATGTGCTTCTGACACAGAGCTGCCTGCAGGTACTGTTATTATGGTTTAATGGATATGGGAGCAACTAGATGATGCTGGTCTCTTTCAACAAAAAAGGCATCTGACACAAGATACTAGCAGCAACAATAGCTGGACCTTTTTCTGTGGCCCATCACTTCCAGCAAGGGCCCCTCTTCTTGCCATGGGTCCCATGCAGCAGCCTAGGTTGCTATAATGGGTGATCCGGCTCTGCTTCTTCCATGTGAACAAAGCTTCATATTACTAATCAGGATGCACTCACAGAAGCAACATCAGCACACAAGTTTGTTAAACTTGTGTAGTATGAGGCTAATAACCCTTTCAGTGCCAGATGCATTGCAGAGCAATCAAGGGAGGGCTGCCAACTACAATCAAGTGGCACGATTTTACTATTGTTCCAGCCCACTGTCCCAGTCCAACCCCTTTTGTTAATTTTAAATTTGCCATTAATCTTTTGAGTGCCAGAGGGGTATGCCGCGCATTGCTTCGCAATGAGTGGCATACCCCTCTGTCACTCAAAGTGTTAGTGTTGTGAAGTAAGGCAAACAAGACCACAAAGCTTACAGTTATAATGGTGTTACACTGGTGCAACTACAGAGCTTACAATCTAAGTAAAGCTACACTAGTGATACTATAGAGCTTACAAGTGAATGGGTTATGCTACTAGTGTAGCTCCATTTCAGTTGTAAGCTCTGTGGTATCACTAGTGCAGCTACATTTGCAGCAACAAGCGGGGTGGCCCACCAGCCCAGACATGTGACTGGCCCGGGAGGCAATTGCCCCCCTGCCCCCCAGGCCAGCCCTCCCCTGAGAGCAATGCATTGCATACCACTCTGGCACTGAAAGGGTTAAGAGATTATGTAGCACTGATTAAAATGCAACCCTTTAACCCTTTGAGCACCAAAAGGTTAGCATATCTGATACTGGATCCCTGAACACATCACAGGCCACAACTTTGGCCTCACAATACATTAAGACAACTACAAATCTTTAGTATGGGATGTAATTGTGTAGCTGCAGCTCTGAGAGAAAGGAATGCTGGGGGAAAGGTTGTGCTACACTATTGCATGTAAAAAATTTGGAAAAACGAATTTCTTCTCATGTAATTCCATCAAGCACTGCTACAAAAAGGTCAACTGTGTGAACTAAGCCTTAACCCCTTAGTGACGAGTGCTTTTTAACACCTGAAAACAAGAGCAATTTTGGCCTTTCTAGTATACCTTTGTTCAAACATATTTTTCTTATAATTCATTTAGTACAACCACACAAGTTATATACCAATTTTTAAGCATAAGTGGGACTTTCTTTTGATAGCTCATATATATGTATAACCCACCAGTTCTTTTGATAATTAAAATGATTAAAAACACAAAGTTCTGTAGGTTTTCCTGTCATAATTTGTGCTCAATTGGTTCATTTTTGTATAGGGACTGGATAAAAGGTATGAATGGTAATTCATACCTCCCAAATGTCCCTTTATAGGGGAGCACTGTTCCCCTGAAGCTAAAATCCCTATGTCACTTATTATTTCCCTCTTTTTAGGTAATCAGCCTATGTGGTGTGTATATAAGTGTATCACAATGCTCCATAGTAATACAACTCAGATAGTGTTTGTTGTAACGTCAGTATGTATGTTTATAAATTAGGCTGTGTAAATAAAATGCTTTGCACTTTATCTAAATAATTTATTTAGTGACACAAAGCGATTTTTTTTTCTTTTTAGCTCCCCCACTTCCATTCCTGCTTTCAATACCTCAAAAGTGCCTCATTTTATGGCCATTTGTCATTGGCTGAAACGGCACATGTGATTACTATAGCAGTGATCACATGACCGGCTCAAAGGGGAAAGGCTGAAACGTACTCCTCTGGTCTTGGAGCAGTCAGTCACAACCTCCCTGGCATGAGTTAAATTGAAGTTATTAAGAATAGCCAGCTAGTTCCCTTTTAAGGTTGCTGATGTTTCTATGGTATTCCGAGGGCCACAATGCAGGAAGCTCCATGCCTGTATGTAAGTGAGAGTTACAAAAGTTCTCCATTACATGACATCTGTGATATGGAGTCAGCCAAGGGAAGCTTCAGCAGACCCCACAATGTGGTTGATTTAGATAGCTTAATGCAAACAAACAGTGAGGATCTAGAGAGGTGACATCTGGCAGGCTGCAGGCAAACCTATTGTTACTGTACAACTTGTATGACTTAAACATATCGAAACAGACAGCACTTTGGTGTATCTATGCCCAAATATCACAAAGTCTATTTTGGAACAATTTTACCTTAAAATTATATTTACAGCTGCACCAGATTTTTAATCAGTTTTATTGAACTACCACATCTTGTGAAACTAAGACACTTATCACTTTTATTACATCCACCTTGCACCTGAAATTTCATACTTCTTAGAGTTATTAGTGGCTCTGAATTTGTTTGACAGAAGGGCTTTCAGTCAGTTGTATCGGTTGTATCTAATGAGTTGGACATGTCCCTTGCATGATAGACAGATGGATATATAGAAAATGAAAGTGGTAGCACACCAGATACTCAAAATAAATGACAGGGTGCATTTAAAACATAAATCAACATATATGTGTGTGTGTATATATATATATATATATATATATATATATGTATACATGGCTCAAAATTTCCACTCGCCACTAGCCAATGGCGAGTGAAAATTTAGCCCTGGCGAGTAGAAATTCAGCCTTGGTGGATATGTTATGGCTTGCAGTGGTGAGTAACTTCTCCAATAGGCCAAACATGTTCAGTCCCAAGAGGGACCTCCTTCAGGGCAACTAGACACAGATAAGTCAGTACAATTTATAACTTAAGACACATACCTTGATACAATGCATGCCTGTCAAAATCTTGCATGAAGCTGGTGAACCACATCATGAGCCAATTCCATTTCCTCTCTTAAACTAATTAAGAGCCAGATATTTAACCCCTTGAGTGCAGCTAATATATTGGGAGACTTTATAACCTTTAGGCTTAGTGCAGCTGATGTCTCCCAAGATGTCTTGACATTCAAGGGGCCAAATCACATGACTTTGCTTTTTTTGTTTTTTGTTTTGGTTGGTTTGTTTTGTTTGTTGTTTTCTTTTCTTTGGGGGATAAAAAAATAGTGGGCATCCAGCAATAAATCTCTTTCCCCTGTGGTCCACAGAATGTAGAAAATGTACAGTTCCTCGCAGCTGTTTGTCTATTACATTATTAACATTTTAATTAAATAGCATTTTTTTTTAACTCTGGTAGATTCTCTATACCATGGTAGATGGCGCTAACAAGTCATTGTGCAGGCTGTGCTGGATTAACAATAATGCATAATATATGTGGATGTTACGTAAAAACATCACTAAAAGTGATGTATGACTGTAAACAGCTTGAAAATGTATGCAGCACTGGAAGGTTTTATAATGTATCGGTGAAGGGGTTAATAGGTATAGTTCCACTTCAAGTACTCTTCTTGTCTCCTTTATCCATTTGTATCCCTTCATTTATCCTCCAAACAAAGAAACCACTGAAGGGGAAGGGGACACATGCCAGGCTAAGTGAAAGGATACATGATAATCATCTAGACGTCCAGATGCATCACGCAGAGACTAGCCATTGTGATGTGCATCGTATGAATGTCTGTACGTACACCTTCATGTTAACTTTTCCTATACCAACTCCCTGGAAACAATCACCATTCACAAAAAGGTTACAGGAAGCTATGACTGTTGCCTTATGCTCTTGTTTCCATTTCCATAGGAGGAAATACAATATATATGTCTCAGGAACAACAAGAAGGTATAATTTACCAAGAATAACCACCCCTTTGCAGGCTTATTTCATTTTCAGATCGAAAGGAGCCAATGATTTTGCACAACATTAATGCAGCATTCTAGCTGCTGTTGTATTTATGTCTACAAAAGAGTTCTGTACCCTGCTGCCCTCCTCCATGTACAAGGGATAGGGTATAAAGGAAAGACTCAACAAATAGCCTGATTGAACAGGCCAAGCTTTATTATAACTAGCCACAAATCTGTTACATAACAAAATGGTTTGTTAACTCCCATAACTTATACCAATCCCAATACCCCCATGGCCAAATTGAATGGGCTCATGCTTAAGGCTTACCATCAATTACCAAACCAAACTCCCACACAGAGTTAAGCAATTACCCAGACTGCACCAGACTGAGTCAGCTCATCGGTTAACATAAACCCACCCGCAAAACATGCTTAAGGTTACTCCCTAAGGACCCATCCTTATTTTTTTTTTATGTCATCATTTAAACCAGTGTTTCGCAACCAGGGTGCCATGGCACTTTGTGTGCCACAGACATCCACTTAGGGTGCCCCATTGTATCTATAATGCTATGACAAAAATGTGAATATAGACTTCCAACTGTGTATTTAAGTATATTACTATGCATAATATGGTTATTTTAGTTGCAAGGTCTAACAATAACTATATATTTATGTATTTGCAACCTTCATTACACCCTTCACAAATTACATAAAATGATAGGGGTGCCCCAGAAATGCCAGACGGCGTGTTAGGTGTGCCTTGAGCAAAAAAAGCTTGAGAACCACTGATTTAAACACAACCCAAAACAAGTCCATAATACTTCCAACACAACCAGCCAACACTGCTTAAATAATGGGAGGGCGGTGATGTTCCTACTCGCACACACCTCACACTGTCCAGATTTCCTGTTCCGCACCAACTTCTAAAGACCTATAACACCACCTACCAACTTTCCTACAATCCTCCCCCTTTTACATACCCCCTTCTCTACTGTCCAGGGGTTCTAATTATAAAACCATCCACCTTCTACTGTTGTTAAAACACAACTCTCATGATTCTCAGCCAACCTTGGACAGAGGATGGTAGGATTTGTAGACCAACAACAGCTTGAGGAGAACTGCTGGTTTCCTACTCCTTGTCAACATTCAGGTATCTGCAAATATTACTATGTGAAGAGGTACTCCAAACAAAATGTTGGTGCTGACATTGCATATTTTTAATGATACATTTTTTGAAACCCCTATCTGGAAATTCAGGGTTTGCCCAGTATGATTGATGATTGATTGTAGTAAATTCAAACGTTAACAGTAAACTAGATCTAACACACATATATGTATAATCTTGTATTGTCTTTGCATTCTGAAATTCCATTCCTTATCTTGAGGGGTTTGAAACACCACCCCAGTGTAAGTGAGGGTCCTTAGTAACTCACACCTCCCAACATTTCAAATTGCCAAAGAGGGACACTTGTGTTTTAGGGGGTGTTGCTGGGGTGTGGCTGGTAGGCGGGGCACTAACAAGAATTTTTAGGCTATTTCATGACCTATTGACACCTCCTTGTGTGACCTAATAAATTACTTATTAACAAGACCACAGTATTTTATTTACACAGACTCATTTATAAACACATATACTGACGTTTATACAAACAATAATGTAAGTTTTATTGCTGTAGAGTAATGTAATACACTGATATACACCTCACCAGTCTGATCTCCTAAAAAGAGGGACATCAGGGTGGGAAAGAGGGACAGAGGGATTTGGGTCTAAAAGAGGGACTGTCCCTCCTAAAGAGGGACACTTGGGAGGTATGGTAACTGAACAGGACTCTGCAATGCCAATTACTTTGTTGAAATGGAGGAAGTGTGAAAAGTCTAGCACCTTATAAATGTAGGTTATGATAAATTGTTTCTTATACAATACATTTTGGAGATTTGATACAGAACTGACTGTGAATGGCTGGGTGGCACAGAGTTCAATCTAATATTAATACAATCAGCCACTGCTTGTAGTTTTTATTTGAAAACTTTGAATTCTGATTCATGAGGAGGTGACATTTGAAGCCTACTTATTCTGATTTTCTCTCTTGTGAAGAAATGGAAGAGATTTAACTGAGGGTAAATTGGAGGAAATGTGGTAGAAATTCAATAAAGGTTCCAGATTATTTGTTTAAACGGCAGAGTAGCTATAAATCTTTGGCATGTAGCTCTGTGCATGGAGGTCAATGATATATTTCTATTTCATTGTCTAACTGTTGTATGATTTAGTTTGAGGAAATGTGGGCTGTCACTTCACATAAGGATTATTAAATACTAATGAAATAGCTTCCAAAACTTTAACCACTTATGAGATGAAAGGGTCAACAGTGCATTGCTGCATCAAATTCACAAACCTAAGTAAAATGAATAATAAATCTATTAAATACTTTTAAATCAATGAAAAATATATATGTGTATATGTCCAAAATAATGCATTAAGCTGCATCTGCCACACTCTCACCCAATAATAATAACCTAAATAATTTGCCATTTTACGTATTCCCCCAGAAATGTCTATCCTGTTGCAGATTTTGTATCATCTGCAAAAATGCATACTTTACTTTGAAGACCATTTGTAATCAGTCACCAGTCTGAAAGAGCCTTAAAGAGATAGCAATACTTAGTTTTAACTTTATTTTATTTTGTAGGCATTAAAAAAACATGAAGAACGATATAAGTCTTATCTCTCAAACCTTTATGGTTTAAGAGATATTCACAAGCAAAGTTTCCCCTCCCGCCCGTTTTTCCTAGTGTAAGCCATCTCTTCTCAGATGTGGAATCTGGTGGTAAGACCAGACAGATAACAGCAGGGGACAATCTTCTTTATATGAAAACAATGAAAGCCCTGCCCCCCTTGACAAGCTTTTCAGGTTTTTCCCTTATCTTAATTGAAGATTGTCCCTCTCTGCAGTCTACCTGGGCACCTCCCTTCTGCTTTGGCTGAGCAGTGTTACATCAGTAAAAGGGGTGGGAGGGGGACACTTTGTCATTGAATTACTCCTGAACTACAACTCTGACAGAATTGAAATAACACTCTCCAAAGTCCAAATACTATGATGATTAATTAGAGCTGCTTTTATTGTGAAACATTACTATCCCTTTAAAAATGTAATCGCTAAAAAAAACTTTATAACAGAGCATCATTATTAGTTTCCATTGTGAATTACTGTAACCCTATCTATGTGTACGTTTAGTAACACAATTTTACTGTGTAGCTCACTTGGTGGAAAAGTTGATAACTCTTTTCTATTGAGTAATTGTCTACTATTTGCTGTGATTTAATTAACTACAATGGTGATTTCCTGTAATTCTGCATGATACATGGGAATACTTCAAATCTTCCCCAGAGGTTCAGGTGCATAGAACCTGTTATGGCTGTTTGTGTGTGTGAATTGTCGTTGCCACCTAAAATCTGATGGGTTGTTTTGACATAAGCAGCTCTATACAAAAAAGAAAAAGACCCAAGGAGCACCTCTATCATAATCTACTGTATGGCAATAAACTGCATACAGCATATGCAAGGTGCTCTAATCCCTCAAGAAATAACTATAATTAAAAAAAAAGACATAAAAAGATAGGGATTTTAAGGCAGCACTCTGCCAAAATACAGAAAATGAAACAAAGAAATCCAAAGATAAATAAAAGTAACACATTTATTTAGCATAACCAGTTGGTAATGAGCATACCTGGGAACTCTCCGGATTTGCCCCGAGACTCTGGTTCTGACAGAGCTTTACCGGGTCTCTGGGGCAGAGGCAGATTCCTCCGGATGTGGGGAGTTTCTATTGAAACTCTGCCACATCTGCTTTTTCTCCCACTGTTCCTCCTTCCCCAGCCTTCTGTGTGACACCTTTAAGCCCTGCCCCCCTACTCGTGTCAAGCCCCACCCCTTTTTGACGCGATTAGCGTCCTTATTGTCACCCCCTGCTGAACAGAGGACTCCCCTCTGGGTAGCCCTCAATTGGAAGTTCCCAGGTATGGTAATGAGTAATGGACTCTAAGCCTAAATCCCCAGCCCAAATACATCCCCAGTCATCCCCACAACCATAAGGACATAATTGCACAATAACCTACATATTAAAAAATCTAAAAAAACAACCCTGGAACACAAAAATTGAAAGAGAGAATGATCTACTGGCATTGGTATTAAAGAATAAATGTTTATGAAAATATATACATATAGTCTGTAATTAAGCAAAAATATATTTGTTCCCACGTAACTTCCACATATGTATGATAGTGATAGAAAATGTTGTTATAAATCCAAATTGCATGAACTGGAGTGATGTCCAGTGAAGATGATGTTCGTAATATACACAGATGAAATGTTAACTTTGATGGAACAGTCAGCGTTATATGCTCATGATATTAAATGAGACCAGCATAGTTAAAACTGTCTAGTTTCTCTTTAATTATATGCTGAAGTTGAGCCCTCACTCCCCTTTTGCCACTTCCCCATAGATCTGAGGTCCTGACAGATCCGATGTCAGCATTTCTGTCTGTGATCCGACAGCGGATCACAAAGAGGGACAATCTTCCCTCACTTAGTGTAAGGAAAAACCTTCCCTCCTTGTCGAAGGAGGGCAAGTTTTTCCTGATACTAACTGAGAATTGTCCCTTGTGATCTGCTGTCGGATCACAGACAGAAATGCTGACTTCGGCAAAAGGGGTGTGAATGATCAACTTCAGCATATCATTGCAGCCAAACTAGACAGTTTTGATGAGTGAGCACACCAGACAGCAGTACTATTCATTATACTGAACAATCTGTACAGTAAATCATTACTAGCCCTTTAAGTATAAACAATTAATGAACAATTGCAGCACAAACTATATACAGTACTGGAGACAAATGAAAAATCTCTTTAATTCAAATGAGGCTTTTAACCCATAGAATACTAAGGAGGAATTAAACTAATTGCTTCATAATGCATTGGAGAGCACTAGCATTGAAGGGTATACAATACCTTGGTACCTTTTTGGCACTCATTGGGTTAAAAGCTGTATTTCAAAGAATGGGTATTTTTGAACTGTTTCTTTTTTCACACGCGTGGGGCAGTTGGTTTTGCCCTAGAATGTATCCATTTTTCTTATAATACATCAGGCTCTGTGGCCCATGTTTATAAACTGGAGTTATTCTGGAGTAAACCAATGGCACTATAGGGGACAAATAGAAATGACTAAATTCCCATGCACTTGAATAGAGGTCTTTAACACTTTGAATGCTAGTGAGGTCTGCAGTGCATTACTTTCCAATATACTGGAGACCTGTCTAGCATTTAATGGGTTAATAGCCAAATTTCCTTTAACCGAGATTGATATTTGTACCCTATGGTGCAGTTGGTTTACTCCAGAATAACTTCAGTTTGTGTTTATAAATATGGGCCTGTATTCTGTGGAGTAATTCTGGGACAATTGTAAGATGGCCACATATCCCTTTAAATCAGGGGCACATAAAACACAATCTGCAAGGTTGCATTGATTTCAGTGCAGTCCTGCAGAATGAGGTTTTCATAATCATCCCTGATTTAGAGTGGTATATGGTCACCGTAAAACCAGGTGTATTAAAGGGAAGAAAAAAGGGGATCTCTCACATAGATATAATTAATGCTTATTAGTTAGAGCATTTAGTGAAAACATTTACAACATTGTTCATTTAAAAAAAAAAAAAGTTATCTGTGCAAAACCTAATGTTTAAAAAGTGCCCGGCAGCCTGCTTCAGTCTTGCAGTACTGCCTCTGCTCCCATCCCACTACCCAGCATCCTCCAATGATGGAAGCTTTCTTTCTCTAAGCTGGAGCGATCTCATTGGCAGAGATCGATATCTAGCCAATGAGATCGCTCCAGCCTAGAGACAGACAGCCTCCATCATCGGAGGAGGGAGGGGAGCAGAGGCAGTTGACAAGCTTTGGCAAGCCAGAAGTAGGCTGCCGGGCACTTTTTAAACATTAATTTTTGTGCAGATAAAGTTTTGTTTTTTTTAAATGAAGAACGTTTTATATGTTTTACCTAAATGCTCTAACTAATGAGCATTACTTATATTTATATGTGAGAGATCCACTTTAATTGGAGATTTCAGCTCTTTTACTTTCTTAGTACTTCAGCCTCACTGTGGCCATTTTGTTAAGTGATTCATATGCACAAGCTCCATAGCCTTTTTCATCCAGTTTTATGCAACATCCATGTGTGTTAGAGTGAGACTGATATACTGGATAAAGGCTATTCCATTTTAATAAAATCTTCCACAATTCAGTTCTCTGATTGTTGCATAGATAATATCCTATTCCTTAACTATTTGGAAAATAAATTACAATTCCAGTAACTGATTTCCTATGCATAGTTATTTCTTATCTTAAAATGGCCTCATGATGCAAATGTGAATGAAATCCATTGTTGACTAAATTCATATCTAGAAAAAAAATAATACAAAAAATGGGGTGGAATGTTACATTAACATTTTGTACCAATTTCTATAACAAATGCGGATTATAGTTACAGTTTACATGTTCTACATTTAAAAGGAATTCTGAGCTTAAAACAAATTTCAGTCAATAGAAATTCATAGTTTACAGAATAGGCATTTGCTTTGTGCCAGAACTGTATTAGACCCCTAAATACCCTATATGTAATTAAAATAATCATATATTCCTAGATTAACCCCTTGAGTGCTAGATATGTCTCAAGTGCATTACAGAGCAATATAATAAGCATCTATATATGAAACTTGTGGAAAAAAATATACATTTATTCACACTGGAAATACATTAAATCAAAAGTAGTGACTAACAGCCCACAGACTAACTAAAATAACAAAATGTTAAAGCCACATCTTTCATTGCTTACACCTATCCCATAATAAACTAACAGCCTGTAGTGTACACATCTCCCTTTAGCTTCTTGACCCACCTTATGGAAGATCTGAAGATGCTAGTGGTTCTGCTTCCATGTTGTCAAAGCAGCAAATAGGAATCATCAGCTGCCTCTCTGGCACTCCCAGCACCAGCTCTTGGGAGTAGAAGACCAACATTGATGGTTGTATCTTATGATGCTGATCACAGAGGCAAGAAGACATTGAAAGTGAAGAAAATATCCTATATAATAATTAGCTAAAAGTTTGTAACAACACAGTCATGCACAGTAGAGACTGCCCATGACGCGGCTGATACGGAGCGGGGAGCTCCGAATTCAGACCGTGGTCTTCAGCACGCGGAGAGTGACCACCGTCTGAATTCAGAGCTCCCCACTCCGTATCTGCCGCGTCATGGGCAGTCTCTACTGCGCATGACTGCACCTCAACCGGCCGGCACTGTGACCCGTGTACACGGGCTCTTCAACTAGTATATATATATATATATATATATATATATATATATATATATATATATACAGAATAACAATAAAAGGGGCAGCACCAGTGGGTCTTTTTAATAAGCAAAAATGTATTTAATGTGGCAACAAAGTCGTCAACGTTTCGGTCCACACAGGGACCTTTCTCAAGACGTCTTGAGAAAGGTCCCTGTGTGGACCGAAACGTTGACGATTTTGTTGCCACATTAAATACATTTTTGCTTATTAAAAAGACCCACTGGTGCTGCCCCTTTTATTGTTATTCTGTGTATTTATGAATGGGAATGTGCACCTGGGCAGAAGATTGCTATAGGAGAGAGTGCTTTCCAATAATGGTTATATATATATATATATATATATATATATATATATATATATATATATATATATCCTATATAATAATTCGCCAAGTTGTGTGTAATGCCCGACATGCGCAGTAGACACTGCTGCGCGTGCAGCAATCATGCGCAGTAGAGACTGCCCGTGCTGCGGCTGATACAGAACTGGGCGCTCCGAAGGAGCATCCAGCTCTGTATCAGCCGAGGCGCGGGCAGTCTCCACTGCGTGTGACTGCCCCGCGACCGGCTGCCAGAGGCACTGTGGCCCGTGTAACGGGCTGTTCAACTAGTATATATATATATAGATAGATATATAGATATATATAAATATATATATATATATATATATATATATATATATATATATATATATACACATATATGTAACTTGACTTTCCATGTTATGCACTTGCCGAATATGTAAAGTCAAAAAGTAGGTTGGCTTTTTAAAATAATAGCTATACTAGCATGGTGTTGCCCCTGCAAGGGAAGGTGGGAGGGAGGAAAGGGTATTCATACAGATGTCTGTCACTCGGCTCTGATGCCATCTTTCTCCTCCTCCTGCTTTCTTGGCAGTACAGACCCAATAAGAGTGATTGCTTACTTATTTATTTGAACAAACTTTATTGAGAAAGTGATGCATAGTGAGGGGGGTTAAAGAGGAGGGAAAGCATTGAAGTGGCAAAAGGGAGACAAATAAGGAGAAATGGACAAGCAGGTCTGCAAAGGGCAGAGGAAGGTGATGAGGCAAGGTGGGGGAGTGCGATGAGGAGAAGGGGTGAGTGTGATGAGGTGAAGGGGAGGTGGTGAGTTGAAGGGGTAGGGTTGTAATAGGGAAAATGAGGAGGGTTCAGTGAGGCAAGAGGTAGGCTATGAGGTGAAGGGGAGGTGATATAGTGAAAAGGAGGGTGGTAGGAGGGGAAATGAGTTTAGTGTGATGAAGCAAAGAGAAGGGGGAGTTGATGAGGTGAAAGGAGTCGGAGAGGTGTAGGGGAGGAGATGAGGTGAAGCAGAGGGTGGGACGAGAGGCAAATTAGGTGGTGAAAGAGGAGATTAGAGGGGGACATGGGGAGTCAAAGAGGAGTCTGAGAAGAGGAAATGGAAAGGTAACGTTTAGAAAGGAAGGGTGGGTGTTTCAAAATAAAACTGTGTGCGTTGGTTTTGACAGGAGTGGCTGGGGGGGTCCAAGCCTGTCAAAATTAGTACCCATTTGCAACTTCCTGCAGAGAATTTGACAGGCATGGCCACAGAGTTACTGAAGTAGCAATTAGTTGTTCAGTCATATGTGCTCACTATCACATTATTCACATGCAGGATCTCCACAGTGATTTCCATGCTATCTCCACTCATGAATCTCTTGTAGGAGGGTTTTTCATAAGAAAACAGTGGGCTTCAACTGCTTGTTCCCACCAGTTTCAGCTGCTTGTTTGTATGCCAACTGTACTTTTATTTATAACAGCAATACAAGAAGGCTGTCTTGGCAACAGATGCTTCAGGGGGAACTCAGTTGACTTTCTCAGTGCCTATTAAACTGCATGGCATGCACTGAGAAAGGGGAATGTGCTTCCTTAAATGTCTGCCACTGGCAATTTATGAACATTATGTAAAGAAAAAGTTGAAGCCTACTGTTTTCATATTGAGCCAGTCATCTTGTGGTGCAAGTGCAGACAGAAAGAAAGCTGTGCAAGTGAGGCACTCAAAAGCTGGAAATGATCTAGTACATCCTCCTGGTATGTCTTGACCAGTTGTACACAATAGGGCAACTTGCACTTAGTGTTAGTCCATTTCAAGTGCTACTTTACAGCCTGGAAAAATTCAGAGTGCATTGGTACAGCTGATCGCCATTTCCTTTGCAGAACATTTAAATGTGTAGGATTGGAAGTGATTGATGAAATATATAATTACATTGCCCCCATTGAAAATAACAATGGGACTTTCTCACAGATGATATTCCATTTTTCTTTAAAACTGCATATATCAACTTTTATTTGCAAAGTGCTATAAACTATACCGTCTTTTATTCCTGGGACTGTCCACCGTCGTAGTAAATTTCAGGAACTGTATTACAGAGGAGAATTGCTTGAAAGGTTAACGGTTCTGTTTATCAGAGCTTAGGTTCCTACCTCATCCCTTTAGTACTAGATGTTTATGAGAGCTGCATAGCACAAGATTGAAAAGAGACCATTGTAGCTTCATGGTGGGTGGGAGAGGAGAAGTCAACCTTTTGACTCTTCAGCTGTTATTGGACTCCAGCTGCCACCACTCTCAGGTGGCCGGTGCCAAACCTCAGTTTATCAGAACACTTTATATACATCTAAGAACCCTGTACTCCAAGCTAACATCTGGAAAAAATATCTGCTTGATTATATTGGTTTAAAGTGGAACTACCACCCTATATAAAGTCGCCACCCATGAATTTGGCATATGACGACTAGCTTCTTAATAGTGTTATTTTCTGACACAAGCACTGCATTCTGAAGTAATCCTGTTTCTTCACAGACTGAAGGCCTGGCTTGGATGCAGACATCTTGCTCAGAGACGTCTGCACACCTGTGATGTCTGTCCCAGTCTCCTCTAGGAGGCATTGGATGGAGCCAAAAGGCACCGGAAGGGACTGACAGCGCAGGCGAGTAGTCGGTTCTACAGCAAGAAGCCTCTTCAGTCTCTGAAGAAACAGGATTACTTCAGAACATTGTACTTGTGGCAGATAATAACACTATTAAGAAGCTAGTCACCATATGCTTAATTATTGGGTGGTGACTTTATATAAGGTGGTAGTTCTGCCTTAAAGTCTACCGTTAAATATGTTGTTTGTGGGTATCCATTCCTACTTTGTCTAGTGTCCCATATTTGCATAAGCATCTGATGCTAATGTCTCAGAAGTGATAATCCATTATGATCTGTACACAAGCAGACAAAGTATATAGGAGTGTACAAATCTCAATAAATTGATAGTCTTAGATATTTAAATGTATTTCAAGCTTGCACAAACAAAAAAAAAAAAACAAACAAACAGTGACATATTTAAATGTATATAAACCCATTTGAGTTTTAGGTGTTAGTGCTTCTTTAACTATAGAAGCACCAAGATAATTAGTGAGAATTAATCATGAAAGTGGACCTATCACCTTAAAGCAGAACTACCACCCCACCTAAAGTTGCCCCCAAAGAATAAACCATCTGAGGACTAGCTGCTTAATAGTACTAGTTGGCAGAATTATTACCCCCTTATAGAGAAATTCTGCTGCTCCCGGGACTGACAGCCAGGAAAGAGCGCAGACATCTTTGCATAGTGACGTCTGAGCGCCTGCGCTGTCAGTTCCTGCCGGTACCTTCCGGTACCTAGCAACGCCTCCTAGAGGAGACTGGGACTGACAGCACAGGCAAGCAGACGTCACTATGCAAAGATGTTTGCTCTGTTTCCTGGCTGTCAGTCACAAGAGCAATTGGAATTCTCAATAATGAGGCAATAATTCTGGCAACTAGTACTATTGAGCAGCTAGTCACCAGATGGGTAATTCTTTGGGGGCAACTTAAGGCGGGATGGTAGTTCCGCTTTAAAACAAGTTTCATCAGAAATTTACAGTGAATTAAAATTTGCCCATATATTGAACTAACCATAAATCTTTAAAATAACTCATTTTTGAGATAAGAAACTTTATATTGTTACGGCACAGTGTGGCATTTTATGCTAATTGCCTTCACAGTATCTAATTATTTCTACTTGAGACCATGCTTACCCCTCCCTTTGCAATCAGCAATCCCTTCAGTATGTGGGCTCTGTTTAGTGGTAATATTAGCTAAACACATAACCTAATTAACATAACGTTTCACACCGTGTCACCAAAAAAAATTAAGGTTACTGTTTCAAAACAATTTGTGTTAAAAACCAAGGGCTAGCACAGTAAACTGAAATTATATAATTATGATGTTTCTAATTCAACCTAATGCCACTTTAAACCTTTGCATGCCAAAGGGGAAGATCGTACTTTGACACTCAAATACTTAAGCAACTCGTCGAAGCCCGCCTATAGTTGATATGGATAACAGTTATCTTGTGGCACTCAAAAGGCTGAATAATATGTTTTTAGATTCACACAGTCGATGCAAATGTAACTGAATAATCTGATGTTTGTGTCTTCTTCGGTTTTGGCTCCAAGGTAACTTTACAGAAGAAAACATTGACAGCAAATGATATGCATACAGCTGATGTATTATGTAGCACTAAGGTTCTTGTTAATTTACTATAACAGCTTTCCTGCCAATTTTCATGGCATCAACCACAATACCCAAATTCACTATTCTACACAAGATAAACTTAATGTTTTGCTCTGCAATTAAGAAATGATAATCAATTTCTGTCTTTCTTGAAGTACAGATATAGCCATCCTTAAAGGGATAGTAATACCTCGTTTTAGCTTTATTTTATTTTGTAGGCATTAAAAAAACATGACTAATGATATAAGTCTTATCTCTCAAACCTTTATGGTTTATGAGATATTCACAAGCAAAGTTTCCCCCTCCTGCCCCTTTTACCTAGTGTAAGCCATCTCTTCTCAGATGTGGAATGTAATTCATAAACCAGACAGATAACAAAAGGGGACAATCTTCTTCCTATGAGAACAATGAAAGCCCTGCCCCCCTTGACAAGCTTTTCAGGGTTTTCCCTTATCTTAATTGAAGATTGTCCCTCTCTGCAGTCTACCTGGGCACCTCCCTTCTGCTCTGGCTGAACAGTGTGACATCAGTAAAAGGGGCAGGAGGGGAACACTTTGTCATTGAATTACTCTGGAACTACAACTCTGACAGAATTGAAATAACACTCTCCAAAGTCCAAATACTATGATGATTAATTAGAGCTGCTTTTATTATGAAACATTACTATCCCTTTAACTGCCATCTTTCTGATTTAAGCAACGTCTGATAAGCAACGTCCATTGACTTGCATGGGGATCTTTCTTTCTTTAACACAGAATGTTACAGATTAGAGAAGAAAATCTGTATGTATCTGTATGCATAAAAGAATGTTGGAGTAATTATTGCACAAAGCAGCTGGGATCTTGGAAGAAACATTGCACAAATCCACTAATTTCTCTCTTACGTGACTACTAAAACCATTTTGATTGAACTTGTCCTGTCCTTCCTTGATGACTTTAAAGGGATAGTAGTGTTTCATAAAAAACAGCTCCAATGAATCTTCATAGTATTTGGGCCATGGAGAGTGTTATTTCAATACTGTCAGAGTTGTAGTTCAAGAGTAATTGAATGATAAAGTATCCCCCTCCCGCCCCTTTTACCTAGTGTAAGCCACCTCCCCTCAGATGTGGAATCTGGTCACTTGGCTAGACAGATCACAGCAAGGGACAGTCTTATTGTGAGCATAAGGAAAATGCTGCCCCCTTTAACAGGTTTTTCCTTATGCTCACTGAAGATTGTCCCTCTGTGAGATTCTTCTGGACAGTCTTTCTGCTCTGAGGTGAGCAGTGTTACATCATAAAAGGGACGGGGGGATACTTTATCATTCATTTACTCTTGAACTACAACTCTGACAGTATTGAAATAATGCTTTCCACAGCCCAAGTGCTATGAAGATTAATGTTAAACTGTGTTTTTGAAGGGTTAAATTCTTTCATTAACTCTTAAAGGACCAGAGCTGGAGAGAGTCAGAGAAGTTGAGCAGATTTTCCTTTTATTTAGCAAAGACTGACAAGAGCAGATGTTCTTACAGTCTCATGTGGTCTTATAAGATGTTTCAGCATTTCAGAGGTTACTTATGTTCTGTTAGCATGGCAGACAGCATTTGATGGTATCAGCTGTCAAGGTCTGCATCAGTCTCTGTACTAGGCCTAATGACCAGGTATTTATACTGTATAAAGCACATGATCATCAACTAATATGAATATAACCCATTGCATATGTTCAAACATGGATATACTATAAACTTCATAAATATGTAATTACCCACATGTTATGTTTATACATTTGATTGATTAGAACAGATGCTAGACCATTAAGTCACTAGTTAATTCTAGAAAAGGCATGGGGGTGGAAGAGTTATTATCAACTTAACCTTGAGACCAAGGTGATTACTTAAATTTATAGAAAACATTTATAATCATAATTAATATAATTTCTTTTAGATTTAACAATTAACTAGTGTTGCTTTTATTGTCAATCATTACTATCCCTTTAATTCCTTGCTTATTGGTCTACTGGTCTACCTTATACCCACATCTCTCCTCTTCAATCCATTGTTAACGCATCCACTTAAATTCTCTTTCATTCTCCAGAACAACATTTACAACAAAACTAAAATCAATGTCCAAGAAACGTACTGCCTACAAAATCCTCTTACTTCAAGGCTCTTCAATTCTATTCCCCACCTTATATATCATCTATGATCAACTCCCATGTTCCTGCACTCCCTCTATGCTTTATTCCACAGAAGCTGTCACTGCCCCCATAACTTCTACTGCTGTGTCTCAAATAAAGGCTTTCACCCTCCATTCTCCTTATCTCTGGAATTCCTTCCCACCCAGCATTCACCAAGCTTCAACAGTCCACGGCTTCAAAAACAAATTAGGACACCTGTCAAGTTTTGCCCTATTGTAAAATACAAACTTAAATATCAGAACTGTCAAACGGCACTTGCTTCTAGGGATGAGTGAAAGTTGTCGCCGTGTTCCAGCGAGAAATTCAGCGAAAACCACGTTATTGCCCGCTTTTTCGTGAGAAATTCTGCTTTTAAAACAGTGAGTAAAATTTCTGTGTTTTCACCCATTGACCAAAATCCCCGCCAATTTTTCAGTGGCTAGAAAGTTTCCACCCATTGATTTATGTTGTTTTCGTGTTTTTGCTATAAAAACATGACGTATTCCAGGAAGTGAAACACAATAGAAGCAACTACAGAACAAGGTAGATGTGCTGTGCAGGAGAGGCTCATAGTGACTGCTATCACTATGTGCAGCAAAAGGAGGAACTGGGAGGACCCTTATGTGTCCTTTGAGTCTGAAGAGGAGGAGCAGGAAGTGACTAGCAATACTGAACCATGCTGCCCAATCCCCCAAAATCACCCCAAGGGATCTTGGGGAATTTAATGGGAAGGGAGGGAGAAAAAGGAATGGGAAGAGAGGGAGAAAAGGGTAGTACTAGCGAGAGCAGGACAGGTCAGCTGCCTGTGCCTGCTGCAAGACGTGCTGTCCCTGCTGCCAGTGCCACTATTGCTATACCTGCTGCCAGATGTGCTGTCCCCAGTGATGTACCTGCAACCACCATTCTTCAGGGCTTGGGCCTCTAATAAGTCTAAGTTCTACAAAGGCCTCTAACACCAAATCTAACAAATCATCCTCTACAAAATACTCTATCAAGTCAAGTATCAGTCAACCCCAGTGGCAGCTTATGTCAGGGGGTTCCTGACTATCACTTTACATACAAATGTCTTATTTTATTTTTATTTTTTATTAACTATGCCTTTGGGAAATTAAATAATATTTGTTTTATGTTGTGTGTAACTTCAATGTTCCCATTGATTTCAATGGAATGAGCTAGGAAAAAAAAGCGGGAAAAAAAACAGAAAATCGGCACTTTTCTCAGGAAATTTTTTGCCATGCGGAAAGTGCCATTTTTCTCCGATTTCAGTTTGAGGTGAAAATTTTCACCCATCCGTACTTGCTTCCCTTTACGATTATATGTCACCCACGCCCTACATAGATTATAAGCTCTGGGAGACAGGAACCTCCTATCTTAATGCATGAATACATAACGTATCTCCAATTACAATTTCTGCATAGCTACTGCACATACCATATCTCACCTGTACGGTAGTTTAATCCTTTGAGTGCCAGAGGGGGTACGGGGCACATTGTAATGCGTTCGGTACCCCTCTGGCACTCAAAGGGTTAAACTGTAAAATGCTAAGTACAGATATTGGCACTATATAAATAAAATATGTTTTGCGAATAAGGTCATATCACAGATCAATGATCGAAAATTACATTTCTTGATATTGTTTTTAAGCTGTGCTGAAAGTTGTGGAAATGGATAAATTATAGAATTTGAAGAAGATAATTACTGTTTTACGTAATTAACTTATCCCTCTTCTATCTGATCAAGTTGCTAAACAATAAGATTGGATTGTATCAGCAAGATTCATTACAATACATGCATTTCCATGGCATTACATGGGAGATGGGCTACTGTACATGCATTCCCATGGCGTTACAGGTGGAGATGTGCTAAGGTGTGATAGATATGTATATTATATATACATATATATATATACAGTATATATATTTTATATATATATAGATATATTCAATATATATTAAATTTAGGTTAGCCATGATAGTCTAGTGTTGCGGAGGCCAAATGAATAAGTATTAGAGTATGTAGTAATAACTTCTTTATTGGACTAACTTTCATTAAATAGAGAAAAACTTTCAGGAGAGATGCTCTTTTTTTCAAGTCTAAAGCATCTTGAACGCTTATATCCCTGTAACCGAATGTTAGTCCAATAAAAAAGGTATTGTTACATACTATAAGTATATATCAATATGTATCTAGTTTGCTGTCCACCCCTCCCCGCGGTGGCAGAGGGGAGGAGTGCAGTGTACGACCACCGGACAGTGATTTTGTCTGTAGCGGCCAGGGAGCAAAGCATTCTAGCCATTCCTGTGAAAATCACTGCAGCAAGACTCACCTCCATCGACATCCAGTGGGTCCCCAAAGTTCATGGATCACTGAATCCAAAGGGCAATGCTGTGCATTCTCTAGCTTTCTATAAAGAGTTGGAAATGTTGAGTTTCAAATGTATTTTTATGGAAATTGTTACACACAGTTGTTTGCTTTATCATTCTGATTGTTAGACCGAAATTCTACTATATATTTATCTACTTGTAATCTACATTATGCCCTTGATAAATGATATAACCAGGGCTTATAATTTTAAAGGGATAGTATTGTCAGAAAAAAAGTATTAACTATATGGTATATACAATAAAAAGAGAGTAGTTGCACTTATTTGTATCTCTGAAACCATTATGGTTTGAGAGATATAGGAAAATAAAGTTCTCTGGTCCCTCCCCTTTCTGCATGACGAGTTGTAAAGCTGTCAGAAGCAGATTCTGGTCGCTTGACCAGATGTGGCTCTTTAGCAGTTCAGATATAATGATATCTAAAGATAAATACTTAATTTGGAACGGTCTACAAAGTGCGCCTGGCTTGCAAGCACACTTTGTAGACCGTTCCAATTAAGTATTTATTTCTAAATAGAGTGATTTCAGCTCTGCTGAAGAGCCTCTGTCTGGTCGAATGACTGGAATCTGCAGCTATCAGCTAGATGGCAGACTTGAGTAAAACAGCCAGGAAAAGGTAACTTTAGCAAGTTATATCTCTCAAACCATAAAGGTTTGAGAGGTAAGACTTACATTGATGTTAATCTTTTTTAACGTCTACATTATTAAATCAACTTAAAATTAACCATTACTATCCCTTTAAGTCCTTTGCTACTAGCCAGACCTGAAAAGTTACTCGCCACTGCAAGCCAAAACCTACCCACCAGGGCTGAATTTCTACTCGCCGTTTGCTAGTGGCAAGTGGAAATTTTGAGCCCTGATATAACAATATATATATATATATATAATGTGTGGGGTGCTCAGAAAAGTTCAGACTTCATGTTACAGGTGCATTGAGCAAAAAATAAAATAAAATTGAGAAACACTGCTTTAATGTTTTTCAGTACACAATTAGGTTATTTTAGTATAAAGCAGGGGTTGGGCAATCTCAGGCTCTTCAGCTGTTGGGTTTTTGGGAATGATAGAAATTGTAGTCCTCCAAAGCTGGTGGGCTTCAGGTCGTCCATTTCTGGTTGGGGGTTAAAATAATATTACAAGTAAAATGGTGTGATAAATTAATTATGCTTAAAATAGAAACAGATATTGTTTCTGAGTGGCTTAAAGGAATATAAAAAAAAAACATATTCCAACTATGCGAAGCAAGAATATTCCCACTGCCGAGCAATGTGTCATTTCAGAGTTATTATAGTTTAAACTTGTTGTTTTGTTTTTAACATTAAATTTGACCTCTGGTTCCAGTAAAGGAACATATAGTTTCCCTGGTGTTCAAGCATTATTCTATTGCATTCTACAGGTGAGGTCAGTCACTGACAACTGATCGCCTTTGAATGAGAAATTAACATCTTCATCACTTCCTGGCAGTTTGTACAGTTAAAACCTTTGAATAATTAACTGAAAGCGGTGCCCTTGTGTGCCTCAGCAGGAAAAGTCCTATAAGAAGTCCTAAAATAAACTTTCCTCCTCATTTAATATACAAGTATGCTTGTTATGTATGCTTTAATTTTATATGTGTCACAAAAAAAGATGTACCATGTTTTGGGCTTTGTGGCTGTGACTTACGGACTGTCATAACTTTTGGCCAGCGGATCTTGCCTAACCTTACCCATTGTTGTCTAGAATAAGAATACCCTTAGCCAGCCCTGTAACATAAAACACACACACAAAAACATTTCTTAACCCTTTTGCTGCTAGAGAGAGGTCTCATGGTCTCTCTAGCATCCAACGTATTAAATAATGCCCAGGAAAGGGATATGTAATCTGATAAAATAGCTGCCATAATATAGGAGCTGGTGTCTAGTCCAGAGGCCCAGGCTGCTTGTCTACCTAATGGGAAATCTAGCCCTTATCAACAGCGTATAAAAATCCCAAGTCTAACAGTGTTCTGGGAATTGCTAGTTCATGTATCACGTTTGACTGAACAGAGAGATTTGAAGTCTTGTAGTTTGGAGTACATCAGCTGGATGAGCAAGGAAGCATTAGGTGTCATTATTCAGACTGCACTGGAGATGTCTCTAGCATCCAAATGGTTAAAGTGTTAGTAGTGCCTCTTTAAAACACTTTCACCAGGTCTTCTGCATAAAAATAGGAAGACAATGCTCTATGTGAAAGATCTTACTTCTTTGTAGTTCAAAAGTTAATCAGCGCTAAAGATCCCCTGCCCGCCCCTTCTTACAGTGTCATGAAGAAGCTGCAGTCTGGTCTGGACGGCTGAAGAGAGGGACAAACTTGAGTAAGCAAAGGGAAATCCTGCCCTCTTTCGTCAAGGGGGGCAGGATTTCCCTTATACTTACTGAAGTTTGTCCCTAGCAGCAGCCGTCGAGTCGCACAACCGATATGAGAATCAGAGGGAGGCGATCAGAAAGGGGCGGGTAGGGGATCTTTAGAGCTGAATAACGCTTGAACTACAAAGAAGTAAGATCTTTGACATAGAGCATTGTCAGTGGTGTCCATAGAAATTTTTCTGGGGGGGGTGGGGAGCAAAGCCATAAAATGACTCTCAGGCCAGCCCATCCATTCCCTTTGTTTATATGGAGGGGGTACTTGTGGGGGTTGGGGGCAAGTGCCCCCCCCCCTCCAGACGCTCATGCACATTGTGTTACTATTAATATACAGAAGAGTCTGATAAAGTATTTTAAAGAAGCATTAGTATCTCTTTAATGAGTTCTCGTCTGATATACAGAGCACCTGGGCTTCATCGATACCTTCTGTTACTTTTTCTATAAATCACAGTGCAAAGTAATGGGAGAGCAATAAAGATAAATCAAAGTATTATAATTAGATCTTCATTTGAATATTTATGTACAATTCTAATGAGCTCATGAATATTATTACAGTAGAATTTTACCTAATTATCATATTTATTTTATATATATTTTTTTTTCTCTAGCTGCATTGTAATATGTTTACATAAATTTGGACAGTACAAAATATGCTATTTGTATACATGACTATTCTTCTGAAATACAAACCATTTCTTGATAATGGAAAAGGATGTAAACAGAATTTTTCTCAGTGTCACAAGATATGACATAGTGCATTCAACACAAGGTCAGTTTGATGAACACCATTTGATGAACATACAAGTTACTTGTCACTCTAAGTGAAGCTTCAGACTATGGCACTGAAAATAAACCATGTTACTAACCCCTCCTGGGCTCCTATGTTCAAAAGAAGAGAGGATTGATTCAGGGGCTAACCAACTTCATCACTGGGAATAAACAAAACATCTAGTTGGTTTAACCTTACAGTGCAAGAGGGGGGTATGCAAGGAGTGGCACACTCCTCTGGCACTCAAAAAGTTGAAAGGGGCTTTTAACCCCATAAATATTAGAGACATCCAAAGATAGAAATCGGGGAGCTATTACATTAAAGAAGCAGTAAACTTTTTTTTATGAAAAAAATATATATTGTAGGGTATTTCCTGTTGAGTAAAATAAAGGTACTCCCACTGCTGATAGACTTATATTTCCAGAGTTATTACTGTTTAAAGCTCTGTTTTTTTACATTAGCAGTGCCCTCTATAGGTCAAATTCCAATTAGTTATTCTATTGCATTCTAATGGAGAAGAAAGTCAGTAACTTACAGTTCTTCATAGAATGTGATAAAAACATACTGATAGGTGAATTTAGATTGTGAGCCCCAATGGGGACAGGAACCAATATGAGTGTAAAGCGCTGCGTAATCTGTGTGCGCTATATAAATAAAGGATTATTATTATTATTATTATAATAGCTGCGGAGTCACTTCCCGTCAGAACAATCCGGAATTAAACATACAGTAAATTCACTTCCTGATTATTTAAACTGTTAAAAATTTTAATAAAACAGATACGAGTACCCTTGTTTTTCTCAACAGGAGAAGCTCTATAACATATAGTTTTTCATAAAAAAAAAGTTTACTGCTCCTTTAACTATATACTAAATCAAAGAGGAATGCACTTACATGTGAAGTCAGCCAGTGTGTATGGAAGCATAGACTGACTTTAAGCAACGGGATATCCCAGACAATTTTGGATACCTCCAGTCCACAGAACTGGATAATTGAATATGTGTATGTAATGTATTGAAAAAAAGATAAAATAAGAAAAAAAGATAAATAAATGCAGGTTAGCTAGTGTCTAGGGTCCTAGAGGACACCAAGATATTTGATCTTATGAGTGAACCATTTTTTAGAAGGAAATGTTGTTGGAGAGGTCTACAAATTTAAACCGGATTGTTGCTATTCAAGGTCTCAGACATATGATAATGTGCATACCTGGGAATTTCCAATTGAGGTCTACCCGGAGGGGAGTCCTCTGGTGCAGCAGGGGGTGACAATAATGACAAGAATTGTGTCAAAAAGGGGTGGGGCTTGACACGAGTTGGGGGGGCAGGTCTTAAAGGTGTCACACAGAAGGCTGGGGAAGGAGGAACACCGGGAGAAACAGCAGTTATGGGCAAAGTTTCAATACAGCTCCCCACATCCGGAGGACTCAGCCTCTCCCCCGGAGACCCAGTAAAGCTCTGTCAAAACCAGAGTCTCCGGGGCAAATCCGGAGAGTTCCCAGGTATGATAATGTGTGTCTATTCATTTCTAGTGGAATCCTAAGAACCTTTGTAACACCTGTAAAAGGAACAGTAGGGGGAAACTTTAATATATAATTACACAAAAACTACACAGATAAGAATATTTCCGACAATACTCAGCGTTCATTTAAAGTGAGAAATTACTATCTCTTTAAATGGGTCAACAAGTGCTGGTAATGATTTAGTAGGATTGGTTAGAAAAGTTGAGATGTCACCCTCAAAGCATGCTGGCTTTAGAGTTTCACTAAGAAACTAAAGGGTCCCCCCCAGCAAAAAGTCTGAGAACCACTGGGCAATTGGATACAACACTAGGGGCCTTATGTTGAAAGCAATTAGTAATTCTTTATCATACCAACTGCATCATAGTTGGGTGAATACACATGTCTAAAACTCCCGTTTATTTAAACCATTAAATGCTACATATTTCCAATGCATTGCAGTCAATGGGGTTATGCACTAACATGTGATACAGAGTTTGTAAGTTGGCAATAACTTCTCCAGTGATATCACTTCTCCAATTTGTATGTTATTCTATGGAGCCTATGCACTAAGATCTCACAAGCTGGAGAAATCTTAGTGCATTGGTTCTATAGTTTAAACTAGGATTTGGATGTGATACATTAGAAAAGTTATCTACGTTGTATCACTTCTGTATCACACCTTAGTGCATCTCCCTCAATATATTAAAGACCTCATTTAAAGGGATAGTAATGTTTCACAATCAAAACAGCGCCAATTAGTCGTCATATTATTTGGGCTATGGAGAGTGGTATTTCAAAACTTGAAGAGTTGCATACCTCCCAAGTGTCCCTCTTAGGAGGGAAAGTCCCACTTTTAGACCCAAATCCCTCTGTCCCTCTTTCCCACCCTGATGTCCCTCTTTTTAGGAAATCAGATTATGTGGTGTGTATATATGTGTATCATACGCTGTACAGCAACAAAACTCACATTATTGTTTGTTTAAACATCAGTATATGTGTTTATAAATTAGTCTGTGTGAAATAAAATACTTTGGTCTTGTTATAAGTAATTTATTAGGTTACACAAGGAGGTGTCAATAGGT
This sequence comes from Rhinophrynus dorsalis, assembly GCA_037306005.1. Lineage (NCBI taxonomy): Eukaryota > Metazoa > Chordata > Amphibia > Anura > Rhinophrynidae > Rhinophrynus > Rhinophrynus dorsalis. The sequence goes on along the minus strand of CM074724.1, from coordinate 223,563,986 downwards.
CATGAAACAGCCTAAAAATTCTCGGTAATGGCCCGCCCACCAGCCACGCCCCTAGCAACACACCCTACAACGCAATTTGGCAATTTGAAATGTTGGGAGGTATGGGAGTTGTAGTTCAAGGGTAATTGCATGATGAAATATCCCCCCTCCTGCCCCTTTTACTGATGTAACTCTGTTCACCTCAGTGTAGCAAGACTGCCCGGATGGATCGCAGAGAGAAACAATCTTCAGTAAGCATAAGGAAATACCTAAAAAACCTGTCAAGGGGGGCAGGGTTTTCCTTATGCTCACAGTAAGAAGATTGTCCCATGCTGTGAGCTGTCCAGTCCCAGGACCAGATTCCACATCTGAGGGGAGGTGGCTTACACTAGGTAAAAGGGGCAGGAGTAGGATACTTTATCATTCAATTACTCTTGAACTACAACTCTGACAATATTGTAATAGCTCTCTCCATGGCCTAAATACTATGAAAATTAATGGAAGCTACTGTTTTTGTGTATCATTACTATCACTTTAAATTAATGAGATTTTTTTTTTATCACGCTCCTCCATGGCACAATTATCTATCATGTTAGACAAGTGCTAATCATTTGCTATTTGCATAAGCCCCTAAAACTGTAGATTATTAAAAGTCACAATTAAAAACTCTTGCGTATCGAACAGGCCAGCCAAGAGAAGAATGTTAATTATTAAAGGTTATTGATTATATAATGCTATAATACAACTTTACTACTTGCTTTTGTATAAGAGAGCAAGTTGCCGTAATGACACATACTTTGCTATAGTTTAAGCTATTTTCCAATGCTTTTTTCCCCCGGTCTTTGGAAAACAAACTATCTTACAGTTCCCCCAACTAAATGGACTACACTTTAATGTTGATGTTCAGCCAGTATTTGCCCTCATTATCTTTGTAATGTCATTTGAGACAGGGCCAAATGGTGAGCATAAACCAGTCAGAGTACAGGAAGCAGTATTTTACTGTGTCACAGACACAGCAGGAAGAGAGGATTGCAGAGAAAATTGCTTCCCCAGCCTGCTGAGAAATAGTGCAGGCAATCTTCGGTTCTATCTAGGTATGGAAACCTTCACATATATAACTGTTCATATACCACATTTGTAGCACACTCTTTCTTATAGGAGCACATTTTATTTTGCATTGATTTTTTTTTACTTGCTATATTAAGTAACTGCCAGCTTCTTTCCCTCAAGTGTTTATTCTTTCTTTTTCACCCAACTGCATTTTTCATTTTCTGTTTTTACTTATTAGTTCTTTTCCTAGTTGATATCTCTGACTCTGTGTTTAACTAATGTGACGGCCCCCCGCGGCAGGTACCCGCCCCTGTAGCGTTAGGGGGGGCGCCTACCAGGTAATTTACACCAGACCGGCCTCAGAGGACCACCGGACAGACCTGGGCCGTTTGCCACTGGATCTAGCTGCACCACCCAGAGAAGGAGCGGTCAACCGGATTGGAAGACCTCCAGGTGCAGCCAGCCCAATGGGGAGCAGTGACCTGGGTAGGGACTCACACTTCTAACCACTGGAACAGGTCACCACAGAGCAGGTATCATCATCTCTGCTGCAAAGTCTCTGCCTTGTCCTGAGTAACCAGTTCAGGTCCCTCTGCAACAGCAACAACAACAACAACAACAACAACAACAACAACACCACCTTGTGGCAGGAACTCATCCCTCTACCCAGGTAAAACAACACAACCTTTAACAAGGCACTGCTGACTACACAGGCCTGGTACCATCAATCCTCACCTTCTCCAATAACAGCCTAAATATCTGCTTCAGGAGTAGAGAAACACATCTAATTTTATTAAAATGGAATACCAGACCTTTCACAGCCTTCATTTAACTTGAGGTGACATGAATATAACAGAATATAATATATAGAAGATAAGACATACAACAAATATAACAGGGTATAACAATTTTAGGGTGTGGGATAGGGGAGTATAATGAAAACATTGGAGAGAAACTGAAGGTCCCAGCATGCAACACTGACATATTTGCATACTCGCATGTGACACAGCAATGCTGCAATGTAGGTCACCAACCAATAGATGGCAGTGCATAGTACAATGCTGCAATGCAAGTTTCAACCAATAGATGGCAGTGCATAGTACAATGCTGCAATGCAAGGCTCAACCAATAGATGGCAATGCATAGTATAATGCTGCAATGCAAGTTTCAACCAATAGATGGCAGTGCATAGTGCAATGCTGCAATGCAAGGCTCAACCAATAGATGGCAGTGCATAGTACAATGCTGCAATGTAGGTTACCAACCAATAGATGGCAGTGCATAGTACAATGCTGCAATGCAAGGCTCAACCAATAGATGGCAGTGCATAGTACAATGCTGCAATGCAAGTTTCAACCAATAGATGGCAGTGCATAGTGCAGTGCTGCAGTGCAAGGCTCAACCAATAGATGGCAGTGCATAGTACAATGCTGCAATGTAGGTCACCAACCAATAGATGGCAGTGCATAGTACAATGCTGCAATGCAAGTTTCAACCAATAGATGGCTAGGTTGAGTTCAAAGGACTTGAGATAGGAAAAGTCCATAACAGATGCTGTTGAGGACTGTTATCCCACTCATCACATCCGGGGTTTCACAAGGTCTGGTGAGCTCGCTCCCACTCACCAGGCCAGGGGTCACACGGGGACTGGGGAGCTCTCTCCTACTCACCAGTATGGGGTTTGCAGGAAAGGCTGCAGGGTTGCTGGTGAGGCATGTCTCCTCCCTCACCAGTTCAAGGTCCACGTGGCCATTGGGAAAGACCGCAGTCCCACTTCCCATGGCAGACGTATCTGTGGCCCTGGAGAGCACACATTCCTCTTTCTCCAGGGCGACATCCACAGGGAACAGACAGGAGCTGCTGGTGGGGACCTGCATCTCGTCCGCCGCAGCAGGGGTTTTCCAGGCCCTGGTGCGCTTGCTCCTACTCACCAGGCCAGGGTTCACATGGGGGCTGGTGGGGAACGCATTCCCACCAACTAGTTCACAGTCCATAGGGTCAACAAGAGGGCCAGCAGCACTGTTCTCCATCAGTCTGCTGGGGGCCTCTTCTTTCAGGCCACAAACCGCAGGGCCATTCTCTGCCTTGAGGAAGACCGCAGTCCCATTCCTCAGGGCCGTATCATCCATTCCCCTTGAGAGCACACATTGCTCCTTCTCCAGGGCAGTGTCCATTGACAAAGGGGCCATCTTCATGGGGCTGCTAGTGAGCTCACTCCCACTCACCAGTTCAGGTATCACAACACAGGGGAGCTGGTGGGTTACTTTAAGATCCATTATTATTCCGCTGTTTCTCCAGGACCTGGCATCAAGAAGGGATCTACTATTGAACCTTGTGTCTCCTGCACGGTTTAGCTCTGCCTGAACCTGCTGCGTTATCTCTCTTATGGCGCCCTCAGAGACAGGTGGGGTCAAGTAAGCCAGTCTCTCCCGCATCCTCTGCTGAAAGGGGGTTTCTGTTCTTTGCTGTGGACCTGGGGCCTTAGCTATGCCAGCCTCCACATCCATCTTGATCAGCTGAACAACAAGCTCTGGCTTACTGCGTTGACTGTGATCAGACCCTTGGGCGATGATCAGCTTCTTCAGCGATCCGATGCTCAGCTGCTTGTAAATGGGTTCCATCTCGGGGTCTGGCTGTGCTCTCCTCTGAACCTCCAGATGGAGGTGAATCCAGGTGGTAGTTTGGACTCTGTAGTGCAGAGATCCCACCGCTGCCACCAATGTGACGGCCCCCCACGGCAGGCACCCACCCCTGTAGCGTTAGGGAGGCGCCTACCAGGTCATTTACACCGGACCGGCCTCAGAGTACCACCGGACAGACCTGGGCTGTTTGCCACTGGATCTAGCGGCACCACCCAGAGGAGGAGCGGTCAACCAGATTGGGAGACCTCCAGGTGCAGCCAGCCCAATGGGGAGCAGTGACCTGGGTAGGGACTCACACTTCTACCCACTGGAACAGGTCACCGCAGAGAAGGTATAGTCCCCTCTGCTGCAAAGTCTCTGCTGGGCAGGCACTAACCTTTCTGCCTTGCCCTGAGTAACCGGTTCAACACCACCTCCTTGTAGCAGGAACTCACCCCCTATGCCCAGGCAAAACAACACCACTTTTACCAAGGGGCTTTTAGCTACATGGGCCCGATATCAGCAAGCCCCCACTTCCCCCAATAACAGCACTTAAACATAACTGCTTCAGAGGTAGGAAAACATACCTAAGTTTATTGAAATGGAATACGACACTTTTCACAGCCTTCATTTAACTTGAGGTGACATGAATATAACAAAATATAATACATAAAATATAAGACATACAACAAACATAACAGGGTATAACAATTTTAGGGTGTGGGATAAGGGAGTATAATGAAAACATTGGAGAGAAACTGAAAGCCCAGCATGCAACACTGACATATTTGCATACTGGCATGTGACACAGCAATGCTGCAATGTAGGTCACCAACCAATAGATGGCAGTGCATAGTACAATGCTGCAATGCAAGTTTCAACCAATAGATGGCAGTGCATAGTACAATGCTGCAATGCAAGGCTCAACCAATAGATGGCAGTGCATACTACAATGCTGCAATGCAAGATTCAACCAATAGATGGCAGTGCATAGTGCAATGCTGCAATGCAAGGCTCAACCAATAGATGGCAGTGCATAGTACAATGCTGCAATGTAGGTCACCAACCAATAGATGACAGTGCATAGTACAATGCTGCAATGCAAGTTTCAACCAATAGATGGCGAGGTAGAGTTCAAAGGACTTGAGATAGGAAAAGTCCATAACAGATGTATTGCTGGAATGTCCACGTACTCCCACAGTCCTCATATATCACAGGGACATGAAAGTTGACCCTCCTGTTCCTTCACAACTAACATGGGTTTTTTGTCACTCATTTAGTTGTATAATAGAAATGTAAAGACTCTGTGGTTTAAACAAGTAACAACACCTCTTAAAGTGATAGTAATGTCTCATACCACACATGTGTCCCTCTTTAGGAGGGACAGTCCCTCTTTTAGACCCAAATCCCTCTGTCTCTCTTTCACACCCTGATGTCCCTCTTTTTAGGAAATCAGATAGTGTGTTGTGTATATAAGTGTAACACATTGCTCTACAGCAATAAAACTCACATTAATGTTTGTTTAAACGTCAGTGTATGTGTTTATAAATTAGTGTGTGTAAAATAAAATACATTGGTCATTTATTACATTACACAAGGAGGTGTCAATAGGTTATGAAATCTATCGGTAATGCCCCACCCACCAACCACGCCCCCAGCAACACCCCCTAAAACACAAGTGTCCCTCTTTGGCAATTTGAAATGTTGGGAGGTATGATGTCTGGATTTTTCGAAGTGTTATATTGTAGATATTAAAAGATTAAGTTCAGTGATGTTACTCTTGTCTGTCAAATTCTTATAGTTTGAAACATATATGATTATTAACTTCCCCTCTCCCTCACTTTTCCCAGACATCAGCTGTCAACCTCTCAGCATGAGATTCAGGTTGTGCAACTCAAGGTGGCTCTTCAGCAGACCCAAAATAGTTCAATGTACAAATAAATTCTACAATGGATTGGTCTATAAAGTGTGCCTGGTTTGCAAGCACACTTTGTAGACCGTTCCAATGAAGTATTTATTTTTACATTGGGCTATTTTGGCTCTGCTGAAGAACCGACTGCCGGTCCCGGGACCAGGATCTCATGATGTCAGCTAGAGGCTGATGTCTGTGGAAGTGGGTGTAGGGGGGGGCATTTATAATCTTATATCTCTCAAACTATAAATGTGCGAGAGACAAGAGTAACATCACTGAACTTATTGTTTTAATATATACAATATAACACTTCGAAAAATCAAGACATTACTATCACTTTAATAATAACCCCCACTTACCTTAATATTGCCAGAAAATGCTTCCTTTACATTTTTCCCTCATTCCGCCCTCATTCCTTGTTCAAGAGATAACAGTTTCAATGCATGAGGCAAATATAGTCAAGTTGATACCTTTATTTGCTGACTAAGAAGATTTCTGCATTTGCCTGTATGCAGTGTGATCATAAGCGGAGCTAGTTTGTTTAAATTTTGTTCATAAGGCATCTCTGAAACTGTATTACTCAAGCAGGTCAGCTGGGATCCAGGGTGGATGGGCCCCCCTTACCCTGATCTTCCTTAGTGGAGCATGGGTATTACAGACCTGTAAGAATTCTGAATTGAAAAAGTCAATTCCTGAGTCTAGATAATGTAGTAGGTGACCTCTATACCACTGGCAATTTCTTAAATTGTTTAGGAAAGACTGGAGATTACATTTCTAATAGATCTAGTAATTATAACTCTGGAACATGGTTTGATTGTTTTTATTTTGTGAACACCGTAGACTATGGAGTGATCGCTAAACACATTTGCTAGTGCACCTGACTCTTGCATTCTGATTGGGCAATATGAAAGGAACCAGTCTAGCAGAGTATGGCTGGATGTTTTAAGATTCATGGAGAACCAGCTGCTCAGGTTTCTCATTTTGAGTGGCAATCTCATTGAGGTGGTGGGTTATGTCCCAAAGGGACTGTGCTAGCGTATTTGGTGGCAGGTAGATGCCAACAATTATGATTTTTTTTTTGAGAAGTAAAGAAGAATTTTGCCAGCAATATATTCATAAGAATTAGAGCTATAAGAGTAATTTAAAAGTGTAAAGTTTATAGACTCTGGTGTGTATATGATTATGCCTACTCCTCACTTTTCTCGATTCTTCCTAAATCATGGGTATCTTGCAATAGCAACAGCAGCAGGTATTTTAGAGCTTAGCCAGGATTCAGTGAGTATGAGGATTTTCGGCATGTACGCATGACACCATGCTTTTAGTTTATTTTGGGCCATATACCGCTTATGTTGAGTGCACAAAAGAGAGACTTTTGTGAAGGCGAGGTTGCCATTTTTTTACTGTTTGAGGGCCAGGGTTGGTTTCTATATCATTTGCCATGGCAAGTAATAAAATACATAAAATCTTAGGGAGTTGTTTGTGGTGAGCATATAGTGAAAATGTGTATTTGTTGAGGTTTGTTGGGTGATCCTGTTTTAATACTCCTCCCACTAATGCCCGGAACTCTTACTCTGTGTCAGCCTCTGAAAGATGGTCAGCGCCGGCGGGAGCATCAGCTGTGGGACTAGGGTGACCACATGTCCCAAAATGGCAGAATGGAAGTGTGGTCACCATAGATTGTAAGCTTTTGGTCAGGGACCCCACTTCCAATGTTCCACTTTACAAAGCACTTGTAACCCTGTATTGTCAAAACCCTTAAATTGTAAAGCGCTGAGAGGAGTACACCTCCTCTCAGGTGCTGCTCAGTCATGTTTTTGATTCCCATTTGACGGTACAGGAGCACATTTTCATATTCATATGAAATCATACCCACTGATTTCAGGCAAATCCTTTTTCAGCCTCTCAATATCCAGTATTTACAAAGTTATGCTATAGCAGCAAACAGTGGGAATGTCGGCAGCAGTTGTATGGTAAAAAATATAGTTTCTGCTGTTGTGTGTGTTATACTTAATAATGCAGCTCAGTATACTAGTATGATAATATATGGATGTCAGCAGAAAACAGAACCTCAACTTATGTTATTTTTGGATCCATATCATAAATATTCAGGGTCAGAACCTTTAAAGGTTCTCCCTCGTAGAAAAAGCATCTTGATCTTTTTCTCACTATTGCTGTGTCCCAGGCTGGCTCAGCCTGAGGTTGATTGTTAAACCTCATCCAGCAGTACATCACACCAAAGTCCTTTATGTGAAATCTATCGAGCAGCAACGTTGGGGAGAACATGTAACAGCATCAGTAAAAACACACTGAATGTGTCATTGGGGAGCAACAAACATGCCGTTCATTGATTTCTTCCACATCTCCAAACATCTGTCTGACTTGAAGCTAAAGCGGAGCCAGGTTTTACCTGGGGTTACATTTACATATTACAGTGAAACAGAAGCTGCTACAGATATATATATATATATATATATATATATATATATATATACCTCCCAAGTGTCCCTCTTTAGGAGGGACAGTCCCTCTTTTGGACCCAAATCACTCTGTCCCTCTTTCTTACCCTGATGTCCCTCTTTTTAGGAGATCGGATTGCATGGTGTGTATATAAGTGTATCATATTGCTCTACAGCAATTGTTGTTTGTTTAAATGTTAGTATATGTGTTTATAAATTATTCTTTGTAAATAAAATACTTAGATCTTGTTATAAGTAATTTATATGGTTACACAAGGAGATATCAATAGGTCATGAAATAGCCTAAAAATTCTCGGTAACGTCCCTCCCACCAGCCACCCCCCCAGCAACACCCCCTAAAACACAATTGTCCCTCTTTGGCAATTTGAAATGTTGGGAGGTATGATATATATATATATATATATATATATATAAACAGTGATGTGGAGCAATACATTGTATTTATTTTTTTCTTGATATTTTCAGTTGTGTTTTCGTCCACAAGATGCATTAGTAAGATTAATGTGTTAAAAAGGTGCAGAAGTAATTAATGGAGTAGTTACATCTCCTAATATTAACCTAAGGCTTAACTTATTATGACCCCCAAAAAATCTTATGGCCCCTATTGATTTGGGCCTTGTTCCTTTATCCAAGAGATAAAATCTCCAATCAGTCTTGGACATCATGACCACAGAAGCGATGTGCTGTTCAGAGACATTCAGTTTGGAACAAGCCTGCTACAGAGTTGAGCTGTATAGGAATGGCATCCTACCAAGGGTACAGTCTCTTTTTGCTCCTTACATAGAGAGGAAATATACTAAAGCTGACTGTATGGCTCATAGAAAGGCAGTGCTTCCTATGATAGATGCTGACCAACGCAAGTGAAAAAGATAACTACTTCTTTTACATAATTTCCCTTACCTTAATTGATGGTGTATTAAAAAGTTTTAATCTGCTGGAGCAGATCTAATGAACCAAAAAGGGGTATGTATGAAACCACCAGTACAATATATATATATGTATGTATGTTTATGTACCGATGTCTTTATTACATACCCCCACACACCCAAGTCCTCCAGTGAGTGAGAAACACTAAAATCATAAAAAGTAACTTATTGCCCCCAGTGTCATCTCTCAAACCCTTATGGTTTGAGAGATGATAGCACTCAGAGTTCCTCCTCCCTCCCCTTTCCCTGACTGAACGCTGACTGCAGGGGAAGCTGTTGTATGACAGTCTTATTTGCATTAGGCGGCTCTGCAGTTGAGCCGAGATCGCGTTTATAAAAAATAATTCACTGAAATGGTCTTCTACGTGTTCTTGGTTTGCAAGCACACGTAGAAGACTGTTTTAGTGAAAGATTTCTTTTTTATAAACGCGATCACGGCAATGCTGCAGAGCCACCTGATGCAAGTAATACTGGATATCCCTGCAGTCAGCGTTCGGTCAGGGAAGGGGGAGGGAGGGGGAGCTTTGAGCGCTATAATCTCTCAAACCATAAGGGTTTGAGAGATGACACCGAGGGCAATAAGTTTCTTTTTAACAAAGCTACAATATGGGGATTAGCAATTTGCAAGTATTACTATCCCTTTAAGGACCACAGAGCATTTTATTTTTGCATCCGATTCAGGGTCACCCGAATGGTGTGCAGCCTCGTGGGGAGCCCTGAATTCCATGAAGTGCCAGAATTAACAAACAAGCAAAAAAAACAGAAAAAAAAAACTAAACAGTTTAACCCCTGCAATGCAGTGCATTAGCGATATCTCTAGCATTCAAGGGGTTACATAATTGGCAACAAGTGGCTATATATATACAGAATATGGCAGTGGCTAGATCAGATGATGTAACCCTCAATATATCAGGCTCTAGGTAGTTTCCTTCTCTGCTTAATTGGAAATCCGGCCCTGGCCAGTTACAGAATAAAGATCCCCTTTAATAGAGTTTAAAGGTATAGTAATATTTGTATTAAACTTGAGGTCTGAGTCTTCTTTATGTTTTTTTTAAACACACAGAGGTGTATTTGAATACTTACAGTTTTGTAGTTGAAGAGCTATTCAATTCAAAATGATCCCCCCCTTTCCCCAGCTTCACTCATACCTTTCAGTCTGGTCAGGATGGAGGGCAGCGTGGGACAATCTTCAGTAAGCAAATGGAAAATCCTGCCCTCCTCCTCAAGGGAGTCAGGATTTTCCTTAAACTTAGTGTGTGAAGATTGTGTCTCGCTGCATCCGTCCAGTCCCATGACCGGATTACAGAGCTGATGGGAGGAGCCCGAAGGGGCATGTGGGAGATCCTTTCTGATTGAATAGTGCTTGAACTACAAAACTGTAAGTATTCAAATATAGAGCTATGTGTTAAACATAAAGATGTCTCAGACCTCAGGTGTAATACAAGTATTACTATCCCTTTAAGATCTCTTACACCACAATAAGGGTCTTTTCAAAAGTATTGGGCTCTATGTGTAGCTGGATCAGTAAATTACTGAGGACCCCAGCAGGAGATAATTGTACCCATATACAATAGAAACAAGCAGGAACATTCAGATCTTGACCACAGAAATGAATACATAGGGATTAGTAGAATAAAAATGGATATAAGTGTTGAAGTTTATAAATCCCAATCTGACATTATTACGATTTTTTTCTAATCACACTTATTTTGTTTAATCTTCTGAGCTGCTAACAGTTTCCTGCTGGTATAATAACACTACAAATCAGTACATTATTTATATTTCACCAAAAATGCATACATTTTACACAATGAACAACAAACATAATAATTTGCTGGTTATTATTTATATATATATATATATATATATATATATATATATATATATATATATATATAAATAATTATTGTCAATTCCATTTTGGGTGAAAATCCTTTTTTCTTTCTATATCTTTCTCCTTAAAGTTCACATAGGTGATCTATGATTTATAGAGACTCAGCTCCCCTCTTAATTTTAACCCCCTATTAACCTTACTGTGGCCAATACTAATGGCCCCTATGAATATTGCTGTAGTGGCTTGGTTTAAGAGATAAAATCTTCAGTTAGTCCTCCGTATCATGTCCATGGAGGTGGACATGATAGCTGCAGGCAGTAGCTAGCAGAGTACAAAAGCCTACCTAACTCTGGTCCATAAAGGGTTAAGATTACTATATGCAGTGGGTGGAGTTTGGGTCCTGCCTGCAGGGCCGGATTTCCCACTAGGAAGAGCAGGTAACTGCCTAGAGCGTCAAATTTTGAGTGGGGTCACAGCTGTGCTGGCCACACCCACATTCTGCATTGTGGGTGTGGCCAGAGCAATTGCAAAGTACCTGCACAATTTTATTCCCATTTACAGGCTATTATTTAACCCCTTGGATGCTAGAGAGATCTCCAGTGCATTGCATTGCAATGCATTTGAGATCTCTTTAGCAACCAAGATGTTAAAGGGATAGTAACCCCCCCGAAAAATGTGAAGCTAAATGCGAGGAATCATCCAAACATACTTAACTCCCTTATTCCCATCTCTCAAACCTTTATGGTTTGAGAGATGTAAGACAAGAAAGACCTCCGCTCCCTCCCCCTTCTCATGCATCTGCTGTATAGCGGACGTCATGAGATCCTGCTTCCAGGACCAGACGGCGGCTCTGCAGGAGTGCTGTCATCTAGATATCTCTGTATTATTACTTCATCGTAATGGTCTAAAACGTGTGCATGGCTTGCAAGCACATGTTGTAGACCATTCCGATGAAGTAATTATATGGAGATATCTAGATGACAGAGCTCCTGCAGAACCGCCGTAAGTCAGTCGACCGGATTCTGCCTCTGCAGCTTTACAGCTCGTCAGGCAGAAAGGGGAGGGAGCGGAAGTCTTTCTTGTCTTACATCACTCAAACCATAAAGGTTTGAGAGATGGGAATAAGGGAGTTAAGTATGTTTGGATGATTCCTCGCATTTGGCTTCACGTTTTTTTTTTGGGGGGGTTACTATCCCTTTAAAGCTATTTTTTTCTTGCTTGTTATAGGCCAAGGGTATTTTCTGTACCAGGAAATAGTGGATGAGACTGGGGGTGGGGTCTTATAAGTAATGGGGGTGTGGAAATGGGCAGAGCTAAGAGAGCCTAGAATACCTTGCCTAGGGGCACCTGGGATATAAATCCAGCACTGCCTGCTAGCAACTGTTATGTAGAGTGACCACATTTATTTCCTTCCTTTTCGGGACACTGTTAAAGCTGCAGTGTGCTCAAGTGATGTCACATGTTCAGAATGTGAGTTAGCTCCAGCGGGACTCAGCCTCACTTCCTGGAGATGGAGTTTACTTGTGCTGTTGTCCAATCCCCCTATTCCATTCTGTCACTTCCACGTAGCAGCCAGCCAGTGAGGAGAGGATCATTGTGCAATACTCTCCTCTTTCATTGGCTGGGGGTGGTGCCTGGCTGCAGAGGGTGTGTTACTGTGGTGATTGCTGTAAGTAGGCTGTGACTGGGCTGGCACTGTCAGAATACAGCTGACTAGGCTGAATGACATCATTGGGTGATTTTCATTTCCTTTATTCCGGGACTCTTAATTGTCCTGGTGGGAGAAGACCTGGGACTGAGACACAGACCACAATTAAGGGACAGTTTTGGGCTATCTGGGACATGTGGTCACCCTACTGTTATGTCTACCGCCAGACAGATAAAGATGTTATCTCTCGAATAAAGACATAAGGGGCAATAAGAATTTTCTGGCCATATAAGCGTAAGTGTGGGGGGTTATTAGTCGGCATTGTTTGTGATTTTGAATGGTAACATATACAGTCCACTTGTATATGTTGCAATAAGACTGTCATTTTTATAATGCCCGCTTACTGTTCGCCCCAACTTTCACCAGCTGTAACTGTTGTTATTATTATAGGGAACACTGGACAATTTCTAAAATTAATTAAATCTAACAGTTTTGTGTATACATGATCTTAAGTATATATAAATAATAATATAAAATTAAATATATTTAATAATATGTAAATAAACCTTAATATACTAAACTAATTAAAACACATGTGATGTGCCCCTGACTACTAATAACTTGTTCCAGTAGCTCAGGGTTAATAGTCATCAAGTCACATGGCCGATCCTGCACCATTTCTCTTAACCCCTTAAGGACCCGTGAAGTGCCAGGACTGTCACTTGGGTCCCAGCACTTAAGGGCTGGTGACAGTCCTGGCAAGTCATGAAATTCTGGGATAGCAGCACAGCAGAATTCCAATCTCTAAAAATAAAAAAAACTCTGTGGTCCTTAAAGGGATAGTAATACTTCGTTTTAACTTTATTTCATTTTGTAGGCATTAAAAAAACATGAAGAATGATATAAGTCTTATCTCTCAAACTTTTATGGTTTAAGAGATATTCACAAGCAAAGTTTCCCCATCCCGCCCCTTTTACCTAGTGTAAGCCATCTCTTCTCAGATGTGGAATGCAGTCTATAGACCAGACAGATAACAGCAGGGGACAATCTTCTTCCTATGAGAACAATGAAGGCCCTGCCCCCTTGACAAGTTTTTCAGCTTTTTCCCTTATATTAATTGAAGATTGTCCCTCTCTGCAATCTACCTGGGCACCTCCCTTCTGCTCTGGCTGAGCAGTGTTACTTCAGTAAAAGGTGCGGGAGGGGACACTTTGTCATTGAATTACTCTTGAACTACAACTCTGACAGAATTGAAATAACACTCTCCTAAGTCCAAATACTGATGACTGATTAGAGCTGCTTTTATTATGAAACATTACTATCCCTTTAATGGCTGTCCAGGCAGTCGTTAAGTGGTTAAGATTAGGCAGAAGGAACCTCCACTTCCTGACTTTGATCAGAGCTGGGACATATATATCTTAAACCCCCATAAAACTACTGAGACATAATCCCATGTTTTAGTTTGTTTAGAATATTAGGGTTTACTGTTTCTTTAACATGTTGAATAATAAAGACATCTCCAATGCATTGTGAAGAAATACTTTGGATGTGCCATCATCAGGGATTAAGGACCGTATTCAATAAGCCAAGGAGATTCAGTTCTGTAACAAACCAAGTGCATTATTGGTTAGAAATAACAGTCTCAATTTTCCCATTGATTTACAGTGAACTTTTAACCCCTTTCATGCTAGCGAGATCGCCAATGCATTATGAGACTTATCTAGCATTCAAGGGGTTAAAAACTCCATTTAAATCAATAGGGTTTTTCAATTGTCCTGTGTAGTGGACTTCTGTGAGTTGTCTTCTACTGTAATGATGAGTCGTTTCAAAGACCAAACATTTTTAGATATAACACCCTAAATATTACTACTGAGTGAGCTGTTGATTTTGGGCTTTCATAATTATCTATTATATAGGGATAGTATTGCTAGATTTTCACGAAAATGTATATTGTTGTAGACATTAAAACAATGAATAGAAAGAGCTATCTCCCATCTCTCAAACTGTTATAGTTTGAGAGATCGAAGCATGTACATTTTGGGTTTCCCAGAAGTCTGCCATCTAGCTGAGAAAAGCACAATTCGATCCCGGGACCGTCCTGCGGCTCTTCAGCAGAGCTGAAATAGCACGGTGTAGGAAGAAATACTTCATTGGAACAGTCTAAAATGTGTGCCTGGTTTGCAAGCACATTTGTTGACTGTTCCAATGAAGTATTTATAGTTCCCAACATTTCAAATTGCCAAAAAGGGACACTTGTGTTTTAGGGGGTGTGGCTGGGGTCTGTGGCTGGGGGCGGGGCATTATCAAGAATTTTTAGGCTGTTTCATGACCTGTTGCCACCTCCTTGTGTAACCTAATAAATGACTTATAACAAGATCAAAGTATTTTATTTACACACACTAATTTATAAACACATATACTGATGTTTATACAGACATCAGTGTGAGTTTTATTGCTGTAGAGCAATGTGATACACATATATACACACCACACAGTCTAATCTCCTAAACACAGGGACACCAGGGTGATACACTTATATACACACCACACAGTTTGATCTCCTAAACACAGGGACACCAGGGTGGGAAAGAGGGACAGAGGGATTTGAGTCTAAAAGAGGGACTGTCCCTTCTAAAGAGGGACACTTGGGAGGTATGGTGGCCCACTAGCATGGATATATGACCAGCCCAGGGGCAATTGCCCCCCTGCCCCCCAGGCCAGCCCTCCCCTAAGTATAATTTTATAGGCAATTTCTTTCTTGTAAACTCCAGAATAAGATTTCATAATCCATCATACAACAGTGACCAGCGGCAAAAGGCAGAGAGCGCCATACACCTCTTGGCTACCCAACAGCCACTGGACCATATGGATATAACATATAGTCTTAGAACTGGATGTATTATAACATGCATTCTCCATTCTCTTTCTTCCTGTCACTCTCTCAACACCTCCTTCCAGTCTTCCCCTATCCTCTCCAATGGGTCTGTCTTATCAGTGTGGGGATATGTATGTAAATGAGATCTCTTTCCTCCGGAATGGTCTAATTTGGCACTAATCTCCTGTGGTAATTCTATGCGGGACCTGTAGCCATTGCATTGTTATTGTTGCAACTGAGCTTGCTGAGCATGAGACAGCACCTATGACCCATTGGTATGCAAGGCAAAGCACTGGGCACTAAGTATTGAAAGCATTGTGCGCAGCGGCTGCTGGTACTCCTCAGACACACCTCTCTGATCTGTGCTCTGTCCGGCTCTAGTCTGAAGTTGATTCAAATCACCACCGGCAGCCGGGCTAAGCTATCCTCCTGATGATTGCCTGTAATAGATGCCACCAGACAGGCTCAGTGGTGGAGACTGACAGCGCTTCGGCGCCTCTCAAATACCCCCCCTCACAATATAGCTCTGAGAGCCTGCACCGCAGCGATTGGACACTCACTGCCAATGATTGTGTACCTGAGGCTGTAGGCTACAGGAGGAGAGATGATCTGATCGCAGATGTTATCTGACTTCAAATAATTTGTCAGGCTGAGGCACGGTATGCCGGCAGGCGGAAAGAGAGTCTTCTGTGCAGTGGCTCTCAGCTTCACTCTAACTCACTGCTGCAGCAGGCGGAATATGGCGCGGTTGCATGCATGCACCCATTTAACAAGTGTGTGGCACGCATGCGCAGAGTAAAGGATGTCACTGACTCAGCAGGGTGGCGCTCAGACACATGATCAGCGTGCCATGCACTACTGCTGGAGCCGGTAGTGTGTGGGCAAAACGTAACAGGCCTGATAAAATGGGACAAACAGTAATGCGGGCGGGACAGCGGGTTTGGCCCATAAATTCATGGACTATCCCAAGTAAATCGGGGCAGTTGGTTGGTATGAATATTTCTTCCTACATCAAGCTATTTCAGCTCTGCTGAAGAGCTGCAGGACAGTCCCGGGACCGGATTGTGCTTTTCTCAGCTAGATGGCAGACTTCTGGGAAACCCAAACTTTACATGCTTCGATCTCTCAAACTATAACAGTTTGAGAGATGGGAGATAACTCTTTCTATTCATGGTTTTAATGTCTACAATATAAATGTTTGTAAAAATCTAGCAGTATTTTCCCTTTAACATTGTTTTTTCTTTCTCTCTATATGTTTCCCTTGTTCTGGTGTCAGTTTTAAAGTCATGTAATTGACCTGCATATTACTCACACGTAAAGATGCAGTCTAGCAGCCAAGGTACTTTTTAATGTCTTTGTACGCCAGCTTCATTAATAACAGTAATGCCAACATCACTCGCTCTTAAATAGCCTAATTTATCAACAAGTAATTTAGCAAGCAGTCATGGCAAGGATGTAGATAACCAGAGGTGACAGGATACCTGCATTCCACCTGACAGTGCTGTTATTCCTTCAAAAAAGGAAGAGTCAGTTTGCCATTAAAAGAAATACGTAACAAACTATTAATTACTGGGGAAAAAAAGATGTTATTTATTAATGTTCCCTGAGATGACATAAGTTAATGATTGTCTGCACTGGTTTGCAAGAGATGCCAGTATGTTAGTGACTTGACAGAACACATCAATGCAGTTTGGGTACACAGGGGTATCCAGAGCATTACTTTACAATGTGTTGAAAATCTGTCTGGCACGCAAAGGGTTAAGGACAGGATGGTGTGAAATGCGTTGCACACCCCTCTGTTTTTTTAAAGGTCTAATGAAAATGGTGTCATGCATTCCCATAGCTTAGATGGCTTAAAGGGATAGTAATACTTCGTTTTAACTTTATTTTATTTTGTAGGCATTAAAAAAACATGAAGAATGATATAAGTCTTATCTCTGAAACCTTTATGGTTTAAGAGATATTCACAAGCAAAGTTTCCCTTCCCTGTTCAACCAGATCAGAAGGGAGGTGCCCAGGTAGACTGCAGAGAGGGACAATCTTCAATTAAGATAATGGAAAAAGCTGAAAAACTTGTCAAGGGGGGAAGGGCTTTCATTGTTTTCATACAAAGAAAATTGTCCCCTTCTGTTATCTGTCCTGTCATACATCCAGACTCACATCTGAGAAGAGATTGCTTACACTAGGTAAAAGGGGCGGGGAGGGGAACTTTGCTTGTAAATATCTCATAAACCATAAAGGGTTGAGAGATAAGACTTATATCATTCTTCATGTTTTTTTAATGCCTACAAAATAAAATAAAGTTAAAACGAAGTATTACTATCCCTTTAAACACACTGATAGCTATGAACTCCCTAGTTAACTATTATTATTACATTTCAAATGTATCAGCAGTATACAGTGCACATATAAAGATACTGAGAACTCAGGCCTGAGCCGTGGACTCGTACATGAAGAGGTATATGAAGACAGCGGTGTCTATGTGATAGGTAACAGTTATCTACTGTAAAATCTCAGGTATAATACACACATTTTTACCCCATTACACCTTCTGTGAAGTGGGGGGCTGTGTATTATACGTGAAAACAAAACAAAACACCAAAAAAATGTCAATACCCTCCCTTTAACTGCCCTTCCTGTCCTGTCATGACCTACTATAGATTCAGTGTGCATGCTCGTGCGCATTGAATCTATGGTAGGTCCTGACAGGGCAACCCGAGTGCTCAGTGGAGTTCTAAGAGCTGGAAGAAGCAGGCAGAGAATGCAAGAATGCTGCCTGCTGCCCCTATTTCATGGCTGCCTCCAGATGGTGGGGGGGGATCCTGGTTATAAAGGTGGGCTTTAACATTTTTCTGAGTAAGGCAGCATAGAGGAAGTGCGGTGAACGCAGGAATGCCACCCGCTGCCTCCAGATGGGGGGTGTTTCCTGGACGTCATGGGGGGCAGAAAAGGGGGCAGTCAAGTACTAGTATTGAGGTGGGTGCATATTATACATAAGAACTCATGATTTTACCTAAAATCTTGGGTATAATTTACACCTGCGTATTATAGAAACGTGCCTATTATACCTGAGATTTTATGGTATACATTTATAGTAACATAGTAAATAAGGTTGAAAAAAGGCATGAGTCCATCAAGTCCAACCTTTGCCTCTTATCCTAGAGGCATGAGAATTATATATCTTTCCTGCTTCCAAATAAGTTAGTCGTTATCAGAACTTCCTGTTTTCCCTACTAATACACAGTATAACCCTGTATGTTCCCTTTTGAAAGAAATGTATCTAATCTGCTCTTAAATGTACCCATTGTATCTGCCATAACCACATCCTTGGGCAAGGAATTCCATAATTTAACAGACCTTACTGCAAAAAAAACCCTTCCTCTGCTGAAGTCAAAACCTCCTTTCCTCTAATCTCAAGGGGTCCCCTGGTTGTTTGATCAGGCCTTGGAATGAATAGCTTACCAGAGAGATCTTTGTATTGACCTCTCATATACTTGCACATTATGATAAGATCTCCTCTTAGTCATCTTTTCTCTAGAGTAAATAAACCATGTTTGTCTAGTCGTTCCTCATACGTCAAGTCTTCCATTCCCCTAATTAATTTTGTTGCTCTTCTCTGTACCCTCTCTAGTTGTAGTATATCCTTTTTCAGAACTGTGCCCAAAATGCACTGCATATTCAAGGTGAGGTCTTGCCAATGATTTGTACAGTCATATTGCTAGTGGGGAATTAGACTTTGATAGATTAAAACAAACCATTTGAATGCTAGACAGTAGAGATGGCTAAAACATCTATAAGTTGTTTTGTTGATTGATTCAAAGGACCTGTTGAAGATTCCAGGTTCATTTGAATATAATTAATCCCAAAAGGACATGGTGGGCACAGGGTAATGAAAGGATAAGCGGATACCATGTTCCATTTTTACTATATATATATATGTATATCTACTCCATATTGTACAGCTCTGCAGAATAAGTTGGTGCTATATAAATAAAAAGCAAGGAAAGGCAGCAGGAGCCAACAAAGTATGAGACAGAGAGAAGGGACTGCAGCAGGGAACAAGGAGAAGGTGGTGGAGCCTGGGACAGGGAGGGGAGGCCTTAAATTTAAATGGTGAGCAAGCTAATAAGTATGGAGCTTGAAGTGCAGATGGAAAGAGAACTGTGGAAAGTGAGAAGGACAAACAAAATAAGCCAGTTTTTTTAAAATCTACATTTCATATAAATGCTTTGCCAGCTATCTGAGTGGTTAACCAATGAAATGGAATACAGAAATAATAAAGTTACTTCCCTTCTATCTTAGCATAAAGAATTAAAAAGCATGCTGCTGGATTGTTACAACCTTAGAGTTCCTGAAGCCGGTTTAATGCAAAATAATAATATGTGATACTCGTCAACTTTACAAAAAAATTCCATGGATACAGGGCCTAGTTACCCATAAGCAAGGCACACTAAGCATTCTTAGCATCACCCATGGCCACACCCCATAACTCACATGGCCCTGCCCCAGTCCAACCAACTATTTCTGGCCAGAGAAAATACCGTTGGCCTGTAAGAAGCAAGGACAACAAAAAAAAAAGCTTTTGCTCCTTGGTTTCTATTCTGTTGGAGAGCTCTCTATCATCCAAGGAGTTAAATAATAGCCTGTATAGGGGTATAAAACTGGTACAGGGATGTGGAGGTTGCTTTGGCCACACCCACAATTCAGAATATGGGTGTTGACAGCACAGCTGAGGAGCCTCTCAAAATTTGGAGCTCTAGGCAGTTGCCAGCTTTGCTGTTGGGAAATATTTGGCAGTCCCATTAGTAAGAGTCACTACTGGTATGTAGTTCTGTATGACACCAAAAGAAATCCTTCCGCAGGCTTAGAACTGTGTTTTTTGCTGCAGAGTAGACATTACCCACCCCCATATACTATGTAGAAACATATACATAAACAATAGTAACATGTAGGAAGCGCATAGCCTAGTAAACTTTTCATTACAAGCACTTAGAATGTAGAGTTATGGTGGTCCTGAAGATCAAGGTTGTGATAGGACTATTTTACTCAGAAAGGGTTAAAAGTACTGTAGATACACCTTAGGAATTCAAAATACCACACTCCAAGGGCTTGGATAAATATTTTTTAATTCAAAGTTTCAGTCAATATGAATAAAAAAAGTTGAGGGGGGTCTGAACTACAGCTCCATCAGCCCTCTTGTTAATCAGGCCCTGATTTTAACCCTTTGAGTGCCAGAGGGGTATGCAATGCATAGCATACCTCTCTGGCAATTGAAGGGTTAAGAACAGTGACATTGGGATCTAGGAACTATGAGCCCAAACCAGGTACTATCCCCAGAGATCTGGGACAACTGATAGGTACAATATATTTATTTTCAATATGGCATTCAAATGATTAATTGGGCAGTAAAAACAGTAACATGATTTTTATTGTAAGTACAAAATTCTTGTGACTGTTTCCTGTCTCTTTAAAAAAAAAAAAAAAAAAAAAAAGATAAAAACAACTCTTCTTAAACTCTGTAGGAAATTAAGAAAGGGTTAACACTTTTAATAATATTGCATCCAAAAAAATATTTTTCTATTAGTAAAGGTTAAGATATGACCAAAATATGTGTTCAGTCAGTTGTGCTATACAACAGTAACCTTTTGGTAATGTCTTAGTAAGCAGTTTGTTAAGGTAGAACTAACACGTCCTAATAATAATCTCCCCACACTTCCATTATTATGGCCAGAAAATCCACAATAGCCTGAGATGTTTGCCCTTGTTCAGCTTTTAACATCTTAAATCTATCCTGAATGCCATGTCCATTGAGGCGACCAGGACAGTTGCCAGCAGGACCACAGGACCCCAAACTCTGATACTTGCAGAGAGTAATTATATTTAAGTGGGCTCATGCACTCTGCATGTGGCAGTTTGAAAAAACTTTAAGAAATTGCCATGTCCTCCTCCTTGGACATGATATCCAAGGCTGATTAAAGAAGTTATCTCTTGAACAACGGCACAAGGGCAAAATTCATAGGGGCCATTTGGATTTTCTGGCCATGGAAAGGTAATTGGGGCATTATTATTATTAGCTGTTAGTTCTCCTTTAAGAAGAATTTCCTACATACATAGCTAGTCTGACAGTACACCAAATTGTTCATCAATTGACGTTCATCAGTGGAACAACTGATTTATTGGTTTTCATATTGGTAATACATTTATATTGAATTGTCTTATTATTAAAATGCTTGTTTGGTTTGAAAAATAGATTTCAAGCTAAAACATGTATTTTGCTAGAATAAATTTTGCAGACTATAAGGGAGATTTATGAAAAACGTTCATGGTACTTTTTAAGGAATCGTCCTTAAGTCGTGGCAAATGGAGATAACGTCAGGGCTGATTTATAAATGATTGAAGGCGTTTTATAAATATGGAGCTATTACTCTAATGTTAGTGCGTGGAATGCTTAAAGGGATAGTAATACTTCAAAATTACTAATCCCTATTTTGTATCCCTTAAATATAGAAGAAAAATACACCCAGTGGCATCTCTCAAACCCCCCTCCCGGCCCTTTTACTGATGTAACACCGTTCAGCCACATCAGAAGGGAGGTGCCCAGGTAGACTGCAGAGAGGAACAATCTTCAATTAAGATAAGGGAAAAACCTGAAAAACTTGTCAAGGGGGGCAGGGCTTTCATTGTTCTCATAGGAAGAAGATTGTCCCCTGCTGTTATATGTCTGGTCTTACAACCAGATTCCACATCTGAGAAGAGATGGCTTACACTAGGTAAAAGGGGCGGGAGTTGAAACTTTGCTTATGAATATCTCTCAAACCATAAAGGTTTGAGAGATAAGACTTATATCGTTCTTCATGTTTTTTTAATGCCTACAACATAAAATAAAGATAAAATGAAGTATTACTATCCCTTTAAATCTGGTTTGCAGTTTCTCCTCTTTAGGCATGATAAGTTAAGACTTTTGGCTCTCTCCAATCCAGGGTGCTGTGGCACTTTTTCTTGCCATTGACATCCATTTAGGGTGACCCTTTTTTGTGAGGACTGATTAAAATGTGTATGTTAAATATAAAATGTGTTTATAGAAACTGATATGTACAACTTATTTTTGTTATTCTGACCGTGAACCGTAAGAATAATTATAAATGTATTTATTTGTGCGCTTCATTACCCCCTTGACAAATGACCTATACAGTGTGAGGGGTGTCCCAAAAAATTCAGATTGTTTGTTAAAGGTGCCTTGAGGAAACAGTGAGAACCATTGCTCTAATCAGATAAGAAAACACAAGTGCAAAGAGGATTTTAGACAACCAAAAGTCCCCTCTCAGTTTAGCCTTATATGGAGTTTTGTGGGAGGGGTAAAATGTGTTTTTTTTATCATGTTGTATACTAATCAGCTCTCAGATTTGCACTAAATAGCTATTTAACTTTTGCTGAAAAAAAAAAAGATGCGGCTTCAAGTCCCTAGATTAACAGTGTAGCCAGCTGCTAATGATAATTAAAATACTAATTAGCTACTTTCATAGCAACTTTATGCACAGTGCTATAAAGTACTTACACATTTTATTAAATGGCAATTGTAATTCTGATCCCTGAGCTGAGACCAGGAATTTGTGTCAGTCTGAACTTGAATGACTTCATTATAATTTGGCTTTCCCTTAGATTCTCTATTCATTGGTTCCTGGAAACAAGAGCCTGGCAGAGAGGACAATCCTCACTTCTGATTAACAGTGGTGGTAAATGGTGCTACCATGTTAGCCACAGAAAAACTGTAATCTATAAGTGTAAAAGTGATATATTTATTGGCTAACCGATTAGCTTTATAATTCAAGCTTTCAAGACAGCTTAGGTCTCTACGTCAGGCATTCTGGAATGAACGATGAAGAATACAAAATACATGACATAGGTTATACATGCATGCAAGTTCCTGGTTAATTTTAATTCCACTGTAAGTGGAACCTTATTACCAGTGTTTGTAAATTATTCTTTAGAATCTACTAGATTCACCTCTTTGTAGCTGACCAAGTAGCAAAATGTTTATTTCCCTTTTGCTGTGTGAATGGATCCAGAAAAATAGTGTGTAGAGCGTTTGTGACTTGTAGCCCAAGATGGCTATGTATAGGGAATGTATGGGTTAACCCATTCAGTGCCAGAGGGGAGCACAATGCACCACTCTTTAATGCACTGCATATCCCGTTGGCACCCAAAGGGCCAAAATATGTCTATTGTGTAAAATAATGTGACATAAATTCTTGTCACGGTTTAAGCCACTGTTCAGTGTGTTAAAGGAGTAGTAAACTTTTTTATGAAAACACATATTTTATAGAGCATTTCCTGCTGAATAAAACAAGGTCACTCCCATCTCTGTCAGATGTTTTAAACAGAATTTATAGCAGTTTAAATAATCAGGAAGTTAATTTACTGTGTTTGCCTCCTGATCGTTCTAACTGACAGGAAGTGACAGGCAGTTTCTATCACATTCTATGGAGAACTGTATGTCTCTGACTTTTCTGACTTTCCTCTCCATTAGAATCTAACAGGAAATCTAATTTAGAATTTGACCACTAGAGGGCACTGCTAATATAAAAAAATGGGTTTAAACTGTAATAACTCTGGAAATATAAATCTCTCGGCAGTGGGAGTACCCTTATTTCACTCAATACGAAAATCCCTACAATATATATTTTTTCATAAAAAAAAGTTTACTGCTCCTTTAAACTTTGTCATAAATGTATACTCTCAGATCTTTTTTCTCTGTATGTCTGAAAGTTTCCCATCCGTACCATCGCCCTGAGAACTGTGATGCTGTGACCATTTTGCAAAAATGTTCTCCTGCTGGGGTGTCTTTTTTCTTGTTTGCATTGTTGCAACAGAAAATGGTACTCGTCCCTATCTACAAAACAGATGTGAAACCTGTATTCACAAATGCACCACAGATAAGGTGTCCATACCACATTCCCAACAAAATTACATCAAGGGCAAAATCTCCTGCAGATCATCTAATGTTGTCTACCTCATCATGTTATGAAATGTTTCAATGCAGGGTTATATGTAGATGAGACAGAACAATCTAAGCAAATGGACAAATTCTTATAGGTCTAGTGTGAATAAGAAAAGATACACCCCAGTGGGTGAACATTCTTGCAAGACAGATCACAAGCCATAAATGAAGTGTATGGGTGAGTAGTAAACCCTGAATTACTGGAGCACTTTAGCATTAGTCAAGAAAAAATGGCCAAGGATTTAAGTTGGTCTAGTGACTGGGGATTACTGTTCCTTTAAAAAGAAGATGGACCACTTCGTAGATATTTGTGTAGATCAACTGAATATTCCCCCTCTAGAGGAGACAGAGGCTAATGCGGTAAACTGTAAAATCAAACTATATAAACCTAAAGTCTGTTAAAATATTCATTAGATGAGACAGAGATCCCTACCAAGTGAATTTACTTCCAACAGAGCTCATCATTTATGGAGGGATAAACACTAAAGTGTGAGAATGGTACAAGATGTCACACAACAAGATAAAGCTCTCTAATCTCTATGTTATTCTATGTAGGCTTCTTTTCACGTTGAAGAGATTTTGCATATAGTATAGTATTGTAACTACAATATCTGCAAGTATTGCATTCTGAGGCAAATAAATATGTGTCTTTACTGCCCTTACTGTAAAAAAAATCACTGCCTTTGTTGTAGTTAAAAGCTCCTTTTTTCTAGTGGATGACCTCTTGTTTTTTGCTCTGCTCTTTGAGTAAATAGCTCCTTAGAGAGTTCTTGGTATTGACCTCAAATATATTTGTAAATGGTAATAGTATCACACCATAGAAAACTTTTCTCTACTGTAAACGAACCAACTTGTGTCTCTTCATAACTGATATCCTGCAATCCTGTTATCAGTTTTGTTGCACATCTCTGTACTTTGTTCAGTTCAGTAATGTCTCTTTTAGGGACTGGGGCCCAAACCTGTACTCCATATTCCAGATGAGGCCTAACCAAGGATATATATATATATATATCCCATGCATCTATTCCCAATTTTATGCACACTATTGGCTGACACTGCACCCTCCTGTGACGTCTAATGTCTATCAGTAGTCCTTAATCTTTCTCTCATGAGGATTCACTAAGTAGTTTCCCAGTTAGTGTATATGTAGTGTGTTTGTTTTCTCTATATTAAACCCCATCTGCTATTTTTTGCTCATTCACTCAGTTTAGCTAAATCTTTCTGCAGAGAAAAAAACATCCTGCAATCAGTAAAGACTGAGGCGCTACTTTTAATACCCACTTCTAGCTCATTAATAAACAAATTAAAAAGCATTGAGCCACAGACTGAGGTCTGTGGCAACCCACTTACTACTAGGAGTTGCTTTATTCCATAGCAATAGAGCCACCCTAACATGGCAGGCCATGTGAGGTGTTTTTATATCATAGGGTCTCCCTCAGTTCTTAGGTAAGGAAGGTGTTAGATACTGTAGTGTAGGTCTGAGAGATACCACTTTGATTTAACAAAATTGACCCTCTGCCACCTAGAGGTTAAATCAAAGTATGTTGGAACCAATGAAGACTAGAGGTGGGTGGTAGTTAGCTTTGAGGTGGATATCAAAGTGTGTGGTAATACTGTTTTATTTGTATGTAATCACTTGTGTTGTGGAATTCCTTTAGAGTTATATATAAAATTGTGTGAATGTCCACAGTGGGCAAATAAGGGCTAATAATGATAAGGATTTATTAAGCATGCTGTGAACAAGTCATCAGCAATTCTAGTTCAGGTCACCATTCTGAAGGAGCACAACATTTTATACACACAAATGATAGGAAGCAACCCGAATAAGACAAAGAGAGGTACATATAAGGTAGCAACGGTCGCATTCATAAATCATCTGAAGTATATTTTAGAATAAGCATGGTCCGATTGTAAGTAAGGAGAAGGCCATCCTGACTGAAAGCTGTTCCAGCAGGAAGGACCCTCTCTTCTGGTCTAGGGGGTTATGGGAAGGAGGAAGTGGTATTTAATCCAGATAACCAAGGGAGGTCTTCCTCTTAGGATCCAGTGTTTTTGGGAGCAGCACCCTCCTCCTTTTTGTTTGCACTGTTTCTTCTTTTGTATCTGTTAACCTCTTTTTTTTCAGGCTTGTGGATATTATATTGTTATTAGGTAAGGGCTGTCATTGTTAGTAGATAGCTTTGTTTGCTATGTTGCAAATACTGTTATGTACTTGTTATCTGTGTTATAATTTTGCCTTATTAATAAAATTGGCATGGTGGGTTGGTGGAGCCTAGGGCCAGCCTTCCAGGGAAATTTGGCCTCCACAGGGGCATTTGTGGGCAGAAAAGGGCTGATACAAACAGGGTTACATGCTAACCTAAAGGTGGCTTGCATGGGTTTACAAGCTCTCCTGCCTGGTATCTGGAGGGGACTGGCATAACAAGTTAAGTTGCTTTTTGAGCGCTGGTCCGGGGTCCTAACCAGCTATACCATGGATGTTACCCCCTCCATATTGGTGATGGTTATTATTAACCAGGTATGTATGTGTATATACTTAAGGGCTGAGGCTGGTGCATATCTTCCAGTCATGAAATGAGATGTCTGTGTGAAAGAAATACAGCTCTTTCCCTTCTCTAAGTTTCACATTCTTAAAGACACTTCCCCTATATTTTCATCCACACTCCACCACAATCTGCTCTTATCTCAGAACATTCTCTGCCTTTTCTAAAACAATAGCTCTCTGTAACCAACAGTTTTAAATTGCTTATTTCACAAGATCTTAACCGTCTGTGTATCCAGACCAATTCCCTCATCATACCCCATCAGTCCCTTGGGATCCCATTCTGCCATACTTGTGTGTTGTATTAGCCAACTAGTTTTTGAGATAATTAGATGTATAAATTATGCTAATTAATGCCATGCAGGCACTTCCTGTCTTAGCCCTTTGTTATCTGACACAGTGCATTATCCACCTCCCCAGCACTGAAAGCCTTAAAGGGATAGTAATGTTTCATATTAAAAGCAGCTCTAATTAATCATCATAGTATTTGGACTTTGGAGAGTGTTATTTCAATTCTGTCAGAGTTGTAGTACAAGAGTAATTCAATGACAAAGTGTCCCCCTCCCGCCCCTTTTACTGATGTAACACTGCTCAGCTAGAGCAGAATGGAGGT
This sequence comes from Rhinophrynus dorsalis, assembly GCA_037306005.1. Classification (NCBI taxonomy): domain Eukaryota; kingdom Metazoa; phylum Chordata; class Amphibia; order Anura; family Rhinophrynidae; genus Rhinophrynus; species Rhinophrynus dorsalis. The sequence continues at coordinate 223,536,511 of CM074724.1, read as the reverse complement.
GCCCAGGTAGACTGCAGAGAGGGACAATCTTCAATTAAGATAAGGGAAAAACCTAAAAAACTTGTCAAGGGGGAAGGGCTTTCATTGTTCTGATAGGAAGAATATTGTCCCCTTCTGTTATCTGTCTGGTCTATGGACTGCATTCCACATCTGAGAAGAGATGGCTTACACTAGGTAAAAGGGGCGGGAGGGGGGAAACTTTGCTTGTGAATATCTCTCAAACCATAAAGGTTTGAGAGATAAGACGTATATCGTTCTTAATGTTTTTTTAATACCTACAAAATAAAATAAAGTTAAAACGAAGTATTACTATCCCTTTAAGCAGCAATTATAGAGGGAGGTAATATAAGTCTAAGACAGTCTATTGTCTGTTACGGTATTATTTGACACTCTGTCCTTATTCTGTTTTTTGCAAAAATATATTTATTTTAGTCTAAAACAGGAAGTGTCTGCATGGCATGCCTTAATTAGCATAATATGTTAATCTAAATAGCTGAACATTCGTTTTCTAATAGAAAAACAGGCAATGGTTAATACAACAGATAAGTGATTTTGAACTCTTTTCTGAAATCACCAAAGTTATTTTTAGGTGACAGGCTCCCTTTAACCCTTTGAATGCCAGAGAGGTATCGCGTTGGATACCTCTTTGGCACTCAGAGGGTTAAGACATGCAAATGCAAACCTCTGGACCCCCAGGAGTATACAGATTTTATAGATTAAAAATAATAAATTACTAAGGTATCTTTTTATTAACCTTTTTTTATTAAATACCATGGACAGTGGAGTGAAGCAGTGGCAAGGATGCACAATGAACAGCAGAACCACTCTGTTCCTGCAATGGCCCATTTCACTTTGATCCATATACACATGAATAATGTATTATGTTTGAGTTGAAACTGGACATGGAAAAGAGTAATGTTCTCCATACTTAACATGTCATATTTATACGTAGCTGGGAACTCTCCAGATTTGCTCTGGAGACTCTGTTTTTTTTTTTAATCAAACTCTGCCCACTTCTGTGTCTTCCCATTCTGTTTCTCCAACTCCCTGTCCACTTCCCCTTATCTGGCCACGTATTTTAAGCCCTGCCCCCACTCGTGATTAAGCCCTGCCCCTTTTTTACATGAATAGCATCATTTTTCTACCCCCAGCGGCACCACAGGACTCCCCTCCAGGGAGTCCACAAGTCAAAGTTCCCAGGTATGAATATATAAACAGGGCTCCATATTCAAATTCAATGTGGACAGTTATGGGGCAAACCAACTTGATCATAGCAGAAAATGCAAATTTCTAAAATTCTTATTGATTTAAATGGAACTTTTAACCCCTTAAATGCTAGAGAAGTCTCCGATGCATTGCATTGGATACCTCTGTAGCATTCAAGGGTTTAAAAGTCCCATTTAAATCAATAGAAATTTCAGAAAATTGCATTTTCCACTGTGGTCCAGTTGGTTTGCCCATTTATATTATCGGGTAATTTTAGTCCTCCCATACAATGCATTTGGTATGTCTCAGAGTTACTCCATGTTGTTTGGTGCATAAAGCATAGTGGTGTCTTTGTTAGTTCACTGTAAGTTCACCAGCAAAGTTCCTCTGAAGTAGCGATCCGCATAAACCTTTAACCAAATAAGAACGAAAGGGAGTGTGAAATGCATTGCTTCACAATGTATTGCTCACCCCACTGGTCTACAAGGGGTTAAATTCCTATCATATCCCATCCTCTTGTTTACAGAGGACATTTGTGAGATAACTTATTTATAAGTGGGTGGCTTTCTGGGTATATTGCTCAATCTCCAGAATGAGATATTAAATAACACAGAGGACTATTGGTGTATAAGTACAAGGTAGTCTGCAGATAATCAAGTTACCATATCTTGGCTTGATGTGAGGCACATAATGTAAGATTGTATTCCACACATCATGCACGGCTAATTATTTATTACTGTCCCATTTTGTGCAAATAAAAATATGAAGGACTATTTTTTTTGTATTCTTTTCTTTTTAGATAGTACTTGTAATCTATAAATGATTTAATGTTCTAGATCTGTGTTATTTATTTATTACCCTTCCTGAAATAAACAGTGGTTCTCCTATCGCTGGGAAATGCTTCACCAAAAAACCATTACAACTCAGACTTGTAGTAGTATTCTTGTTCTTCTTCTTAAGTTCATTTTCTGATTTTCTGACTATAAGATGTTTTGCAGCAAGACAGCCCTGTTGCAAGACAGGACTGTTGCTATTCTTGTCTATGGTGAGCTTGTGTCTTTGACACTCTGATCTCCTCAGACAATAACACAGTACCAACTCTAAAAGAATCTTGAATTCAAACTCTCAAAAAAAAAAAAAAGACTATTTGTACCTTGACCCATATACAAAAATGAAAGGTCATATGACCTATTTCTAGTTCCTCCAGATCCCCTCCTCCCATTCTCCATACCCTCTTTCTTATAGTACTGCCTCTTATTTTTATGTCTCTGTTAACCTTATCCACTCCCTTCCTGATGCTCATACTGGGAACTTTGCAATGTGGACTACCTGGAGGAGAGTCCTCTGATGTCACTGAGGGAGATCTATAACGCCATTCACATCAGAAAGGGTGTGGGGCTTAATCATGAGTGGAGGGCAAGGCTTCAAAAATACACCAAAAAATTGAGAAATAGCCTGGGAAGGAGGAGAACTTGCAGCAGAGTGTGATTAAAACTCCCCACTTTTGGAGAATCAGCCTCTGCCCCAGAGACCCGATAAGCCAAAATCGAAGTCTCCAAGGCAAATCTGGAGAGTTCCCAACTATGCCAATGCTGCTGTATCTAAACTGGGTTTGGCATCTCACTGACTGTGTCCAATGGGAAACTATGCTATTTCCTTTCTCATTTGTGCTAATCCACTCACTGCCTGGTACTGCTATACGACCATCTCCAATGAGGAACAATGCTATTTCCTGTCTCTTCACTACAAATCTAATTTTCCCCATTACAGAGATTCCTCTCCTGAGGCAGATATAGCAGCATCGGGCATGAATCAGATCAGCTGGATGAAAACTGAAAAAGCAAAACATGGAGTTAAAATATGATGGAGGGAACAGAGAAGAGTGAACTACCACAACCATTGTACCTGTGGAACACGGCTGGGGTGTCAGTGAGGTGTCCATTGGGAAACTATGCTATTTCCTGTTTCATCTGTGCTGATACAGTCATTGGGCTGCTATATAACCATGTCCAATGAGGAACAATGCTATTTCCTGTCTGTCTACTACAGACTGTCCACAAAAAAAAAGAAAAGCCTGGTGCTGCAATATGAAGGAGGACACTGGGAAGACTGAACTACCACAACCACTGTATCAGTGGAACAAGGTTGGGGTGTTAGTGTACATGTGGTTATATGGCTACCACTGGACAGTGAAACAAGGTTGGGGTACCAGAGAGTATATGTGTGATTCTGTGATTACCTCAGAGGAACAAGGCTAGACTGTCAGACAAAATACAAAAAAGGAAAAGAGCAGCGCAAAGAGTTCTATAAGCGCACTATTTAAAATGTGAACAATCTTTCACCAACACTCCGTAGGAAAATTACTCACAATTTCAAGGGGCCACCACTTACCTCTCAGTATGAAAGCTTGCACTGGTTCTCACCCCAGTAAGGTGTGCTTCTTTGGAGCTCAAAGGCAAAAATGTTTGTTGCTCATCATCACTTCATATGGGATAGAAGAATTTTTTGTGGAAACAGCCACTGTAGCAAAGGGTAACAACAAACCCGATGCAGTGTTGGCTGAACCTCCGTCTAGGAGTTTAAGCTCTTAACCTCAATCAAACAATACACAATATTTTTTCTTATAGGGCATCAAAACAATAAACAGCAGATAAAATGGTGATCATTTGTCTACATATATAAAACAGACCTAAAGTGTTTTGTGACATTATAGTCACTTCTTCAGAGGCTCACATGAATGTTAGTTTCTGAAGAAGTGACTATTCTGTCACGAAACGTATATATACAGACAGTTTATGTTTGGTTCTATAGCTACCAGTCGGTAATGAAACAAAATTGGGATGTCATGCAGTGCATGTATGGTTTTGTGACTAATAGTGGACAGAGGAACAAGACTGGAGTGTCATATAGTGTATGTGGTTCTGTGGTTATCATTGTGATAGTCAAACATGGCTTAAGTGTCAGACAGTGTCAGAGTTGGTTGGTGACTACCAGTGAACTGTGGAATTTCCACCCCCCTGCAGTTCCATGCTACATTTGCTAGTAACTTCTAAATGTTAAATGTCCCTTAAAGAGGGGAATACTTGTTTTTTGTTTTATTCTGAAGGAAAAAGAAATCCTACAATGTTTTGGTTCAATTTTAGTTTAATCAAAGTTAGATCTCATTCTTGGCATTGCAGTAAGAACTGAAACAACTACAAGTCCTACCATTTACCTACTGCTTTGGTCAGCTTTGTACTCCTCATATGTCCATGTATGTCTCATTTGCTCTGCAGCTAACAATATCAACTGTAAGGATTTCTTAATTTTGTATGTGTATATTTTATTTATATATCAGTTTCAAAGTGCTTTACCATTGAGAAGGAGCAGTGAAAGGGGATTTGCAATAAACACACAAACATAAGGGGAGGTCCCTGCTGTGGGGATTGCAGTTAATGATGTGGGAAGACTTATATGTTCAATTAGGAAGGGGTAAGAACAGTGTCTGGCAGTGCTTGCTGTAGTAAAACTTGAGTGCACCACCTCTGGTTCTGTAAGAGCTATTAATTGCAAATCTACTGTTCTCCCCATGGATGCAATGCACTGGAGACATCTCCACTGATTGGATTCAAGATGGAAAGCTGGGGGTTGTTAAGGAATACTGAATATAAAAAGAGCCGTATGCACAAAAGGGGTGAAGATCTGGAGCAAACCAACTTAACCATATGGGGCAAATAACATTTCCCAAATTCGTGTTGTTTTAAATGGGGCATTTAAACCCTTGATTGCAAGCAAGGTCTCCAAAGCATTTAATTCAGGATTTTAAAGGGATAGTAATGTTTTGAAATAAAAGCAGCTCCAGTTAATCATAGTATTTGGACCATGGAGAGTGTTATTTCAATACTGTCGGAGTTATAGTTCTTATGGCAGAGAGGAGGGGATGGCAGCATTGCTGAAAGATTAAGAAGTTTGACAGAGTGGAGGCTCCAGCTGTACTGGCAAAGAGAGGGTGATCTTAAAGTGTTAGTAATGTCTAAAAAAACTTTCTTGCATTTAGAAGAGCTTAAAAAGCTGATCTACATGCAAAAAAACGTATCTCTCAAACCGCTATGGTTTAAGAGATACGGGAGTTTAAAGTTTGATTTCTCCTACTGACAGCTGTAAAGATGTCAGCAGGAGATCCGTGTTGGTTGACACGGTGGCGCCAAGGCCATGGTCTCTCACAATAGAACGAAGACCTTCAGACCCTTACTCCTGTATTTTAGGCTTTGTGTATTTCTCTGCAACATGCTGAAGATTTATTCAACAGTTACATTACAAAGCTTTGTGCCACATGTATGCCTATTATGTACTAAGGATTTCATTTAAACACAGTGATGAGCTAAACTCACCCTGCCGCCTTCCTCGGGCATGCTGCTTTCAGAGTCCAGTGCTGTCCCAGTATTTGCAAAATGTAAGCAGCCTGCACAAGCTACTTGTGACCAAAAGCACACGGCTGCTTGTCATCACGTTACCCCACCTCTAGTCCTACTATCTGTATGAAAGGGAAAATAAAGAGCACTGTACTGTCTGGGAGCCCCCAGGGCTCAAATATAGCATAATGGACAAAACTTTCTGTGGACACCCAAGTCCGGCAGGGTTCCCCCACATTGTGGGGACTATGGGAGCCTCTGCTACACCTCTGCCTATCATACGGCACAGATTTCTCACTGTGGATCTCATGCTCCACTCTGATCTGCATACCTGGAAACTCTCTGGGTCCACCCTAGAGAATCTGTTTTTTAGACTTACTTATGGGGTCTGTGGGGACAGAGGCTGATTATCAGCTTGGTGAGGTTTCAGGGTATCCCCACCCACTTTCCTGAAAACAGAACCAATGGGGCACTCTTATAACACAAAGTAATATCAAATAACCATATAGATTTAATAAAAGAATGTAGCTACTCACAATTACGACCATACGGGCAGCCGTTAAGGACCATGGAGCTTTTTGAGCTTTCTTTACTCAGTGGATTCTAGGATGGCAGACCTGCGTGCAGCCGCGCTGCCACCCCAGAATTCCATGATGTGCCAGGACCATGACTGGTTCTTAAGTGCCGGGACATGTGTGACGGTCCTGGCATTTCAAGGGTTGTTAAGGGGTTAACTTATAAAAAAAATTAAACATTGTTTTATTATTAGTGGACCTCTGATAACTTTTCCTTGATTTGGAAACTTTGATTTCCATTGTGTCTCAGGTTAGAGGGATATCATTGATGGATGAAACACAGAAAATTGAAGAGAAAGTTATTACTGACTGGAGGTTCCTGGGACACGTCTGTTTACTGTGCCACAGGTTGAAGGGGGAACACCTTGAGTGGTTTTGTCAGCATTTTCCTTCTTGCACCCTTTTCTTTTATATTATTACCTAAATAACTAAACATACCTCCCAACATTTCAAATAGCCAATGAGGGACACTTTTGTTTTAGGTGGCATTGCTGGGAGCATGGTTGGTGAGCATCAGAGCCCCTGATGAAGTGTTTATAGCAAATATGAAACGCGTTGGGCATTTGTAATCTTGCGTATCGGTCTTACCCGTATCGGTCTTACCCCTGATGAAGTGTTTATAGCAAATATGAAACGCGTTGGGCATTTGTAATCTTGCGTATCGGTCTTACCCGTTTAAGTGGCTTATGCTATTTTTATGCATTTTTATTCTAATATAATACAATTTTGGAATCATACATTGGATTCTTGAAGAGTTTTCTGGAAGTAAGTTGCGGAACTTCAATGACACCATAGAAGGTGTATCTATATACTGTTGACATGCTGAAGTCTGGTGAGCATTGACTACATGGGGGGTATATGTTCAAATACTCTGCCCGCTTTATGCAGATATGATCTTAGATGGGTTTGCACCCCTCTCTTTCTCTCTTTTTGTTTTATTACTCACAAGATTCTGCCCACCACTGGTGTTCAAGGGAGCTGCAACCCACGTGGAGCTAATAACTATGGCTGGAGAAATAATTACATTCTCCTGAAAATACTGAAGATTATAGTATTCATATATATGGGACTTTTATCTTGTGCAACTGCATTTTTTATTATCTATTATACTACATTCTACTTAGACTGTTCTGTCTATTGGTGCTAAATTATTGTTTAAATCTCTGGCGCCTAGACCTACATGTGTGTGTGTATATATATATATATATATATATATATATATATATATATATATATATATATATATATATATATATATATATTACAGATAATTTTTAGGTTATTTCATGAACTACTGACACCTCTTTGTATAAATGAATAAATGATTTAAAGCAAAATCAAAGTAATTTATTTACACAGACTAATTTAAAAACACATATACTGAAGTCTAAACAATCATTAACCCTTTGAGTGCCAGAGGGATACACAACACATTGCTTTGCAATGCTTTGTGTACCCCACTAGTACCCAAAGGGTTAATGTGTGTTTTATTGCTGTTCCTCAATATGATACATTTATAAACACACCACACAGTCTGATCTCCTAAAAAGAGAGACACCAGAGTGAGAAAGAGGGATGGAGGATTTGGGTCTCATAGAGGGACTGTTCCTCCTAAAGAGGGGCACTTGGGAGGTATGGGTAAGTGTTATTCCCTGTGTTGACATCCTATTAATACAACTATAAATACACACATACAGAGGCTGATATACCAAGAATAAATTAAAGGGATAGTAATGTTTTACAAAAACAGCAGCTCCAATTTGGGCCATGGAGAGAGTTATTTCAATATTGTCAGAGTTGTAGTTTGAGAGTAATTGAATGATAACTATCCCCCTTCTGCCCCTTTTACCTAGTGTAAGCCACCTCCCCTCAGATGTGGAATCTGGTCTCTTCACTGGACAGGTTGCGGCAAGGGACAATCTTCTTACTTTGAGCGTAAGGGAAACCCTGCCCATCTTGACAGGTTTTTCAGGTTTTCCCTTATGCTCACCCAGACAGCCTTGCTGCTTTGAGGTGAGCAGTGTTACATCAGTAAAAGGGGTGGGAGGAGGATACTTTATCATTCAATTAATCTTGAACTACAACTCCAACAGTATTGAAATAATGATCTCCTTGGCCCAAATACTATGAAGATTAATTGGAGCTGCTGTTTTTGTGAAACATTACTATCCCTTTAAGTGATTCTGGAGCAAACAAATGCACCGTAAGGGACAAATAACAATTCACCATATCCCTGTTGTTTTAAATGTGGATTGTAACCCCTTCAATGCTAGAGAGTTTGAGAGCTCTGTTTAAAATCTCCATTTAACCATCTGAATGCCAGAGGGATAGGCAATCCCTCTGGCACTAGAAGGGTTGAATCATTAGGACTGTGTCTTTGTCCCCTATTGAATGCTTGCTTGGCTGTAGTGTTGTTCCAGATTTTTGCACTTGTTTATTTATAAAATTGTTACTTACTAACCGTCAAATATTTGTACTGGGACAAAACCTGTTACAAATGCGGAATTCCAAACCTATTATGTAACTCATACCCTATTGTCATTATTGAAGTTTGCATTTGCATAAATCTCATTAGAAGAAAAAGTAAAAGTCTCATAAATCTTTTGATGAATGAATATGACATCATTCGGCATGTAATGTATTAATTTTTGGATACAAATAATTGTACTGTGATCGTTGCAGATAATTATGATGGTTAGAGGCAATACAGAAAAGGAAATGAGTGAAGTACAAGAAGGATTGATTTGTCTTAATGTGAACATTTTTTACGAAACCTGAAAACAGTGCGGCCGTGGAGGTAACCTTTAAAAGATTCTGGGAAAAGTTCAGGAAATATAGAGAGGCATCCGGAATATATGACCGCATGCTCAGATTCTAGTTATATTAACCTCCTGGGTGCTAGATTGCTCTTTAGCATCTAATTGGTAAATCGGTGATCAAAACACTTTTTAAGATTGTCTTTATTTCACAAATATTCAATTCTAACTTATCCAATGATATATATGGCATTGAGTTCAACTGGATTGCATTACAGCACTCAACCCTGAAGCTTTGTCCTCATTTTCTCATTTCCCTCACTTAAAGGGTATGGGTAAGTGTTATTCCATGTGTTGACATCCTATTAATACAACTATAAATACACACATACAGAGGCTGATATACCAAGAATAACTTAAAGGGATAGTAATATTTTACAAAAACAGCAGCACCAATTAATCTTCATAGTATTTGGGCCATGGAGAGTATTATTTCAATATTGTCAGAGTTGTAGTTGAAGAGTAATTGAATTGTCCCTCGCTGAGATCCATCCGGACAGTCTTGCTGCTCTGAGGTGAGAAGTGTTTCATCAGTAAAAGGGGCGGGAGGGGGATACTTTATCATTCAATTACTCTTGAACTACAACTCTGCTCTGGTCCTTAAAGGGTTAAGGACTAGTGCAGTGTGCAACACCGTGGGAAGCACACCCCTCTGGTCCTTAAATGGTTAAGATTACATGTCCTGGGGAGGGTGTGGCCTGCTGCTCCAGTGGAATGGACGTGTGCTGCTAGAGCTCCTGCCCCTGCCTAACCAACTAACGCCTACATCGGCCTCCCAGAGTGACCCCTTCAAATTTATTATTTTTTTTTTTGTAGTGGGGATTTTGTCCAGTATGTCTAGGCGCACCCAGAAATCTACTCAATCTGCTCAGTCCACTGACTTTTTCAAGCTTAAGAGGGACACTGGACTCAGTATGGCTAGTCCATCCCACGATGCTTCTTTTTCTGACTCTCCCTTTCTGTGCACCAAATCTGATATGGAGTCTCTCAGGACCTTGTTACTCAACGGTAAAAATGAGTTGTCTGCGGAGTTGCAGTCCAGTGTTCAACTCCATCACGCGGACATCCAGAGGATCTCTGGAAGGACTGATGCTCTGGAAATGAAGATGGCAGATTCGGAGTGGTCTTACGCAACTCTTCAAGACGAGTTTGAGACCCTTAAAACACGCCATTGGAGACTGCAAGACGTGGTTGAGGACCTAGATAATAGATCTCACAGGTCTAACTGACTCATTCGCAATATCCCTGAGACCTTGGAGACCTGGATTCCTTCTGTGGTATTTCTGCTTGTTGCTGCCAGACACTCCCGACTCTATGTTAGTGCTGGATAAGGCCCACCTGGCCTTGCAGCCTAAGCTGCCGGCTAAAGATCCCCCTCGGGCTGTCATTGTTAAATTTACCTTTTTTACTACCAAAGAAGCGGTGCTCAAGGCTGCCAGGTTTGCGACTCCTGCTTTGGAAGATATCACCCCTCAGTTTTATGCTGATCTTGCACAGTCCATTTTACAGAAACGGCTCACGTTGCATCCTTTGACGGCTCTTTTGTGGTCTCACAATATGCAATACCCTTCCACCTTCAGGTGTCAAGGAATGACGTGGCTGCTTACTTGAGAGATCCCACGTAGTGTAAATCTTTTCTGCTCCGACTGGGCTTCACTATGACCCCTGAAGTACCCTCTCTCTATGAGGACTTTGTTCCCCGGAAGGTTTGGATCAGATGTCTGAGGAGCCGTCCTCAGCTTCTCCTTGAGTATCTTGGGACTTGGCCTACTTTTTCTTGGTTTGGTGATTGTACTGTTTCGGAGGAAGCCTCTCTGGCTAGGTTGTACTTTACCAGCCATGTTGTGATGTTTTCCCTGCAGCCCAGCTTACCTGTTTTCTAGCTGCAGGCCCTGTTGGAGCTTGGAGCTATTTTGGGGACTCTGGTTGTGTCAGGTGGGGGATACAGTGCTGTACTTTGATTTAATATGTTTTACTGGGGGTTGCCCTCAATCCCCCGGTCCTGCCCTTGGGGTTGGGTCCGGTGGCCGGGGGTGACATTCCCACGGCACCTAATGTGCCATTGGGGGACCATTGCTTTATAGCTTTGGCCTGTGTGGCATTTCCTTCTTTGAGTTTTGCTTTTGTACCAATTGTATTAAACGTGTGGGATATGTTATATTTGTTTTATTGCACGTTTGCTTATCTCTTTACCGACTTCATTGGCATGTACAGATGGGAGGGCCCCTCCTTGCTGGGCGGCGGGTGTCTAGCGGCTTGGGTCCGGGGTGTCACCCCGGTTCTGATCTGGCGGACAATTGCCTTTCGCTTTGCGGTGCTGCTCCTTCTTGGGCTGGGCCGGCTGTTTTTGTCATCCCGGTGGGGGTGTCCCTGGATGAGTTGGGTCTCTCCAGTCCTTATGGTGATGTGCCCCTGTAGACCCACCTATTTGTTTTTTAACCTGCCAGCCCTGAGCGGGTCTGCGGCTGATTTCGGGGTTCATCGCTATGTGGGGTAGGCGGGCCGATTCGTTATTCTTATTACCCTTATTTTTTTGTACTGGGTGCCTGTGTCTGTTGGGGCCTCGCCTCTGGTTGCCCGGTCTTGGCCCTTGGGTTCGGGGGCTGGGTGGTCTGAGGTAATGTCCTGGTGGGTGTTGGTGAGCCATTGATGGCCTGATGCCCTACTGTGTCGACTGTGGTGGCCTCTTTTCTTTTTACTTGGAGAGCGTTAGTTAGGTTTTGTATTCATGCTGTTTATACTAATGAGATGGATATGTTCCTTTAATTTTATTATATGCTACTACTGCTGTTTAGGGATTCCTTTGGGGTGTGCAGCTGAGGAGCCCCTCTCTGTTGTGGGGCGGGTGTCTGGCTGCTTGGGTCCAGGGTGATAGCCTGGATCTGCTCTTGGTGGTGTTGCCCCTTGTTGGGTTTGGGGGAATTTGGTTTCTCATTCAGGGGTCCTTGTTGTGGGGGTGTCTGCCACCGGTGGCTCAGGTCCAGGCATGTGCTTGGGCCGGGGTCGCTGGTGGGGGCGTTCCTGAATGGGACCCAGTTTTGGAACGCGTCCTTAGTGCATTTTGGTGGAGGGTCAAGGCAGGTGGGGGCTTGGGGACAATTGGCTTGACCTGTTGTGCTGTTTTGGTGTGGTTGGTTGGGTTGGTCCCACCTCTCCTATGACTGCAATAGAGGTGGGATTTGTCAATGGGCATGCAGATTGGGTGGGCATGTTTGCTACGGGTCTGGTGTGGGCGGGCTGCAGTTGTTCTGGGTGTGGGAACATTTTGCAAGGGGGGCCTTGCTGGGCTCTGTTCCTTTCCCATAGTGTGGGCAGGACGGCTCCTGTTCTCTGGCCCTGTTTGGATTGGTGGCCTGTTATGCATTATTAGGTCTTTGTTGTGGACCTATTCCTCGGGGGTAGTTACCAGTGGTGTTTTTGAGCATTCTTATGGTGGCCTCCTCTTTTTCTGCTTGTCCCTCCTCCCTCTTCTCCCCCTTCCTTCTCCTTTTCTTTTGCTCCCTTCTCCCTCCCCACATATGGTGCTCGGGGATTCTTGAGTAATTGTTACTCTGGTGGCAGGGGTCGCTCTTTTTGATTCCCTTGTCCATGTTTGGATGATCACTTTAACAACTGCGGGTGTCCCATTTGAGATTTGATCTCAGTTCTGCTCCCCCTTTTTTGGGAGCTTTTCTCCTTCCTTCTTTCCTTTCTCTCAGCTTCTCCTCTTCTTTCTTCTCCCTTTCTCCCCCCCCATTTTTTTTCTCTCCCTCTACCTCCCGTGTACCGGCTTATCTAGGTGCTGCTCGTCATGGCTGTACACCCTCAACAGACCCCCAAGTGGACGGTCCTTTCTCACAATGTTAAAGGCCTGAATGTGCCTTCTAAGCATCGCAAACCAATGAGGAATTACATTTCCCTACATGCAGATATTGTCTTCCTTCAGGAGACTCTTTTTCATTCCAGAGCGGAGCACAAGTACTGGGATCGGAGATATCATATGCATTTCCACTCATCTGGTCCAGGTAAGCGGAATGGGGTCTCTATTTTACTTCGCAATTCCCTAGGTTTTCATCTCCCAGGGACCTCCCAGGACTCGATATGTTGGTAATTACTTCTTCACGGCACTGTTCACAGGACTTCTTTGACACTGTTAAATGTTAATGCACCCACTGACTTTGACGCAAACTTTTACTCCTGTCTTTCAACGCTTTTGGATCAGTATCCAACATCCCTGCTCTTGGTGGGTGGCGACTTCAACACCGTCCTGTACCCGGTCCTGGATAGATCTTCCTCAGCCAGGGATTTCCCTTCTACCTAAGTCAAGACTTCTGGCGGACCTGGTGCCGTTGCACTCTCTTTTTGATTGCTGGAGGTTCCAGCACCCCACGACGCTGGATTATACTTTTTACTCCCATCCGCACACCCTTTATACCAGAATTAATTAAATTTTTTCTTCTCGTTCCTTGCTGGATGCTCTGAGTGGGTCTGTGATACATGATCTCACGTGGTCTGACCACGCGAATGTGGAGTGCTTGCATCTAGATCCATTATGTCCGGTCCCTTCCTCTTCTTGGTGATTTAATGATACTTTGCTTCTTGATCCAGCCCTTAAGGCGGATATTAACAAAGCTTTGGAGGATTACTTCTCTCTCAATTTGTCGCCTGAAGTTTCGCCATTGCTGTTATGGATGGCTCATAAGGCGGCCACCCAGGATAAATTGATTAGTCTGGGGTCCCGTTTGAATCGTTCAAGGGAAGCCGAATGTCTTAGGCTTTCCTCTCTCCTTCATGCCGCGGAGCAGGCTCACAAACTCACCCCTTCCGCTTTCAAGCTTCTTGAGATGACCCACCTTCATGGTGAACTTAATCTTATCTTGTCCCATTGAAGTGCTTCGCGCCATGCAATGGATGGATCACATGTTTTTCGAGAAGGCCAATAAGCCTGATGTGATGCTGGCATCCAAGCTTCATCGTCAGCTAGCCCAGAGATCAATCCATGCCATCTGATCAGGCTCTAGATCTCTTCTTTATCAATCTGATCAGATGGTGTCTGCCTTTGCGTCATTCTATGAACTTTTATACGATGGACATAGAGTTTCCTTTTCTCCTTCGGTGGCAGCCTCTCTTTCATCTTTTCTAGAGGGGTGCCATTTACCACGCCTTTCTTCTGATGCTCTTTCGTCCTTGAATGAGGCCATTTCGGGAGAGGAAGTCGGATTGGCTTTTAAATCTTTGAAGACCTCAAAGGCTCCAGGCCCATATGGTTTTATGTCTTCCTATTATAAATCCTTCCAGCACATTCTCCTTCCACACCTGACCTCTTTGTTTACCTTGTTCTGCTCCTTCTCTGGAGATGTTGGAGTCCAGAATTGTCGTGATCCCGAAGGAGGACAAGGATGCCACTTTATGTGCTAATTATAGCCTATTTCACTAATCAATGTCGACATCAAACTATACGCCAAGGTGCTGGCTCGCCATTTAGCGGATGTGATCGGGTCTTTGGTCCATCCTGACCAGGTGGGTTTTGTCCCAGGTAGGGAAGCCCCGGATAATATCTGCTGACTGCTGAACTTGATTTACGCTGGGAGCTCGGGTTCTTCTCCTTTGATGGTGCTTTCCCTTGATACTGAAAAGGCCTTCGACCGAGTTGACTGGGCATATATGTGGGAAGTACTGCGGTGTTTCGGTTTTGACGGTCCATTCTTTTCTGGAATTCAGGCCTTGTATTCCTTGCCAACAGCAGTGGTGTCAGTTTCTGGAGTTCCTTCTCGTTCTTTATCCTTAAGGAATGGGACCCGGCAGGGTTGTCCTCTATCTCCTCTCCTGTTTGCCCTCTGCATTGAACCACTGGCCTGTGCCATGCGTCTTCACCCAGATATTAAGGGCATGGTGATTAATGACGAATCTTACAAACTTAGTTTGTTCGCGGACGATGTTCTGTTAACTCTTACCTCCCCAATGACCTCTCTCCCAAATTTATATTCTTTATTGATCGTATTTTCCTCAGTCTTGGGATTTCGGATTAACCACTCCAAATGCGAAGCACTGAACATCTCTTTAGCGGCCCCGTTGGCGAAGTTGCTGTCCCTGAATTTCAATTTTGAGTGGCGTTCAGATTTTATTCTCTTGCTGGGAATTCGTATCACCAAATCGTTGTCTGGACCCTATGCAGCTAATTACTCACCTCTTTTTAAATGGCTCCAGGCGGAATTGAACCGCTGGAATTCTTTCCATATTTCTTTGTTGGGGAGGATTTATGCTGTCAAGAAGACTCTTTTACCAAAACTTTTGTATCTCTTCCGATCCCTCCCAATTTCAGTGTGGATGCCGGATGTTCTTCTCATGCAGAAGCACATCCTCCGGTTTATTTGGGCCTCCAAACGTCCTCGCCTACGCACGTAGCTTCTCTATCAACATCGTCCGGTGGGTGGTCTCTCGGTGCCTCATTTGTGGTCATATTACAAGGCGGCTTAGTTCATGAAAGCTGTGAATCTACACAAGGAGGTTGCTCCAAGTCATTGGGTGGCTTTGGAGGGGTCCACTTTTAAGGTGCATTCCACGGCCGCAATACTGTGGATGTTGGGGGAGCGACCTCATGCTTCCTTTTGAAGTCCTACCTTATCTCTTACTTTATTGCTTTGGCGAACGCATGGCCTTAAAGATGCTTTGAAATCTCCTGTCTCGCTGCTCTGATCTCTATTCAGTAATCCCAGCTTCCCCACCGGGTCTCTCCCTGGACACTTTCCGATGGTGGATTCGCACAGGGGTCACTAGGGTTCAGGACTTGCTGCTGCCCTCGACATTGATGGACTGGAGTCGTTTCAAGAAAGGTACGATGCCCCTCTTTGGGAATACTTTAGTTTCTGCCAGGTTCGTCATTTCTTTCAGTCCTATCTTGACCGATCTCCTCCCCCTAAGCGTACTCTCTTTGAGGTTCTTTGCTCAGCTTCAATTCGAAGTAAAGGCATTATTTCTAAGATATAGTCTCACTTGTTAAATGTATCTTTTCATCTTACTCCAGCATATCGGTCTAAGTGGGAAGCAGATCTTGGTGAGGCCTTAGATCCTGACGATTCGTGAGACATCACGGCTAACACTGCGAGTTTGGCCCCATGCACTTTGATAAAGGAAAACAGTTACAAAATTCTGTCTTTGTCCTTTGCGGCTGTCCCGAATCTTCCCCTTTTTGTCCCCCCTTTGCTTTCGGGGATGTGGCCAGTTTGGTAGTTATCGCCACATGTGGTGAGATTGTCCCTCGGTGATCCCGCTGTGGCGATACGCCTTTCAGCAATTGAGTGTCGCACTTGGTGTATCTGTGTCTCCGGATCCCTGGACGGGCCTCTTAAATAGACCTTGCTGTGATGTGCATCTCCCGGTTTCTTCTCTCAAGCTTATCAACAGGATTTGTGCTGCAGTTCATATGTACAAAATTCGTCAGCTGCTTATCTTCGTATTTGGTCTCCCTGGGTGGATAATATCTTGGCTTCTGGTTTTGATAGGTATCTCCTACTTCACTGACTTTGCTTTGTTTTGTTCTTCTTTTGAGGTAAGTCATGGCGAGTGAGCGGTGATATGTGCACCTGCCCCCTACCTCTCACCCTTACCCTCCTCCCTTTGAGTTTCTCTTCGGGTATTTTTTTTTCTCCCCTACTTTCTCTTCTTGACTCCGTCTCCACGCTTTGTTAGTATTCTTCAGCCTAGTGCCTCCCCCTGGGGATGAGCGAGGTCCATTTCTGTATACTTGGTGGGTCAGAGGGGCTGTGTCATTTGTTTTTTCTTGCGCCACAATGCCCTAATCCAATGTATATAATAGTAATTGAGCTGTATTGTTTCTGTTATCTCTGTTGAAAACTTTAAAATTCAATAAACGTTAAATATAAAAAAAAAAAAAAAAAAATTACATGTAGTGTAGTCCTGCTAGCAACTGTCCTTCCTGATTCCATGGATAGGAAATGTGGAACTAATTGAAAATGTTAAAGGAACAGTAAACTTTTTGTAATGAAACATATATTTTTCAGGACTTTTTCTGTTGATTAAAATAATGGTACTCCCACTGCTGAGAGATGCATATTTCCAGAATTATTACAGTTTAAATCAATTTTTTTCCATTAAGCAGTGTCCTCTAGTGGTCAAATTCCAATTAGTTATTCTGTTACATTCTATTTGTGAGGAAAGTCAGTGACAGTCAGTTATCCATAGAATGTGAAATGGGTGAGTCATTTCCTGTCAGAATAATCAGGAAGTAAACACAGTAAATTCATTTCCTGATTATTTGAACTGTTATAACTTTTGAATAAAACAACTGACAGTGGTGGGACTGACCTTGTTTTACACAGCAGGAAAAGCTCTATAACATATATGTTTTCATTAAAAAAAAGTGTACTGCTCCTTTAAGTTTTGAACCAAGGAGCGAGGAAAAACATTCATAAGGGTCATTAGGATTTCATGACCATAGTAAGGTGTGTGTATATGTATGTAGGGGGATATTATTAGAATGTGTTAGGTCTATTTTTCAGAATTATTCAACCTCAAAATTATGCAGAGCTGGAAATTATATCATACATCAGTAATTTTTACGTTTTCACTTTATGCAAATAAATGCATAAAAATATTTTCTACCGTTAATCTGGATGAGAAAATTCTAGTACTCTTCATAGGTTTCTTAGGAGGTCCAATTAATTTTTAAATGGCTAAACCAGCAGCAAAACTTGGGCCTGGTGGATACTATGTTCATATCTGTATTGTCACATACAGTATTTAACCTTTTCCGTTCCATACTTGTTGACAACACATTGAACAGCAATATGTTGCACACCTTTCTTAGAGTCAATGAGTCTAGTGTATGTAGAAGAACTGGACCAATTAAAATGCACCAGAGTGGATATAATCATTCCCCAAATTTCTTTTGATTTAAAGGGATAGTAATGTCTGATTTCAGTAAAATGCAATATGTAGATATTACAAAATTAAACTAAATGATGTAAGTCCCATCTCTCAAACCTTTATAGTTTGAGAGATAGAGGATAATAAAGTTCCTCCCTCCCACCCCTTTCACAGACGTCAGCTGTAAAGCTGGCAGAAGGAAATTTGCATTGCGTGACCCGACTGTGGCTCTTCAGCAGAGCCAAAATAGCATTATCTAAAAATAAATACTTCAATGGAATGGTCTATAAAGTGTGCCTGGTTTGCAAGCACACTTTGTAGACTGTTCCAATTTAGTATTTCTTTTTAGATAGCGCTATTTCTGCTCTGCTGAAGAGCCACCGGCTGGTACCAGGACCAGGGTCTCATTCTGTCAGCTAGAGGCTGACTTTTCTGAAAGTGGAGGGCGGGGGTAAATTTATCATCGTATATCTCTCAGACTATAAAAGTTTGAGTGACGGGACTTGCATCAGTTAATTTATTTCTGTAATATGTAGACATTTTATTGAAAAAGACATTACTAACCCTTTAAGTGGGACTTTTAAAGGGATAAAAATTCTTAAAGGGATAAAAATTCTTAATATGCAAAAATATATATAGTGTAGTGTTTATCCCCTGAGTAAAACAAGGGTACTCCCACTGCTGAAAGGTAATTTATTCAAAAGTTATTACAGCTAATTTGAATTTGTTAAGTGCAATATCACAGTGACCTGAAATTGTACAGTGTAGCTGTTGCTACACCATTCTATGGAGATTTATGGTCAACTGAACAGATCTGTCCATAGGATAGTGTAGCAACAGCGCCACTGTACAATTTCAGGCCACTGTTATATTGCACCTAAAAATTTCAACTTTGAGCTGTAATAACTTTTGAATAAAATACATTTCAGCAGTGGGAGCACCCTTGTTTTACTGAGGGGGATAAACTCTACAAAATATTTTTTTACATTTTAAAAATGACTATCCTTTAACTCTCATTAAATGCTTGAGAGGTCTCCAAAACCTGTCTAGCATATAAGGGGTTAAAATACATAATTAAATCATGTGAATTTTTATATGTCCCTATGAGGCACTTGGTTTGCTCCAGAATTTCTCCAGTTCATCTTAGTGCATGAGCCTCAAAGAGGTACTGGTTGGTACTGATCTATAAAATCAAATACAAGTCAAAATTCACAGCAGCCAAG
This sequence comes from Rhinophrynus dorsalis, assembly GCA_037306005.1. Taxonomy (NCBI): domain Eukaryota; kingdom Metazoa; phylum Chordata; class Amphibia; order Anura; family Rhinophrynidae; genus Rhinophrynus; species Rhinophrynus dorsalis. Next base: position 223,517,435 of record CM074724.1, on the reverse strand, counting down.
GACTTTGCATTACAGAAGTAGATGGCTAGGTTTCTATTTTGTGTATTGTTTTAATAGAATTAACCATTTTAGTGTCAGAGATCCAGTGCTTTTCAATGTGTTAGATACCTCTCTGGCATTTAAAGGGTTAAATATTGTGAAAAGTGTTGTGTTTATGCAGGAAATTAGAATCATTCAGTCTGTTTCTTAAACCTTTTGTTCAATAAATTGTCTCGAGGCTACTGCATCTTTAATTTAAACACACAAACATTTTAATGCCTGTGTCTTTTCGGGATTTGAAAGTGATCCAAAAATGTGTTTGTTTTAATGATAACATCACACAAAGCTAATTTGCTGTCAATTTGTTTGCCTTTTTCCCTTGTGATTTTAATTTGACTGTTCAATGAAGTGAAAAAAATACTACTGTCATAGTTCTTAGGTCCTTAATAAACAGTGTACAGCACATTAAAGAAATAAAGATCGTTATAAAAGGAAGTAGACACTGTTGTAGCTGAATGAGTCCAAACGGAGTCCCATAAAGACTGAAGGTACTCTGGTCAGTCCTGGTGACACAGTCAGTTCAATGACAGGAGACGAGATGCACTTGGGCCTAACAAATGTCCCAAAAGGTAGTCAAACTGGGTGTTGCAGGAAAGTGTTCATGCCTATGCCATTGAGGTGGAGGGTGGAGGTGTCGAGGGTTCAATGAGTCTCATCTGCTTCTTTTTGTTATGCTGAGACCCAGGGGACCATTCCAGTCTCTGTTGCGTTTTTGCATGACGTGTGGGCTCCATCTGAGCAGGTGGCGCTGGTAGGGCAGTACCCAGAAGGTTGCAAAAAGAACCACAGAACCAAGAACCACAGAACCAAGCAATGCCATATTACCATTGTGGAATGCAGAAAGGGCAAATGGAAAACCCCATCTATATTTTATTTTAAATTGTCACAAATGCTGGGAAAGGGTGTATGGACATAGATCTTGAAATATCTGTGTGGTGGATCCCATATAGAGATGTAGGTCACCTCTCTGCTTTTCTTTAAAATCCACTCCTAAATTTCGTAGCAATGGAGACAAATAATGATATCACGGGGTGAGCCATCTTCTTTCTGTTTGAAGGAACTGGTCACCCTCTCCATCAGAATCTGTTCTTCCTGGGGTAATCTCAGTAGAGTAGAAAAGTAGGTAGACATAATGGCCCACAGATTTTGAGGCAATATGGATTCTGCCAGGTTTTTCACCCATAGGTTAAATCATCTTCCATGATAGTCAAGGTCTTCTGTGTGCCATAGACGTTGTTGATGATTATCCCTTTGATCTGCTAGGGCTTGTTCCAAAATCGTGGCTTGGTCGATCACCATTTGTTTCTCATCTTCGAGTTGAGAGACTCTTTGCGTAAGTTTGTGGAAGTCCTTGAGCATACTAGTAATGTTAGCCTGTAAGGCTCACTTCACATCCTCCAAAAGCGTCCATCTTCATTAACATTCCAGCCACGCCCCCCAGTCAGGTGTATTTTTTGCATTGTATCATCCTACATATTTTGATCTCTATTCAAGCCAGCCTCTAGATCACACCTTGACATGGTGCCCGTGCTATGCTGGCGACATTTGGTTGGTTTCCTCTCCTGCTTACGCCTATTGGCTAAAGTGACTTTGTCCTGCCCAGTATTTGTCCTTAAATACTGGGTCTTGTCACTTCTCCGGTGCCCTTTCGTGGTGTTTCCGTTACCAGCGCTTGTTCCTGTTGTTCGTGTGATCTCTGTGTACCGACCCGGATTGCCTGACTACTCTGCATCTCGTTCCTGCCTGTGTACCGACCCGGACTGCCTGACTACTCTGCAACTGGTTCCTGCTCTGTGTACCGACTTGGATTGGCTGACATTCCTGCTCTGTGTACCGACCCGGCCCGGCTGATGTTCCTGCTCTGTGTACCGACTCGGATTGGCTGACGTGTCTGCTGTGTGTAACGACTAAGCCCGGTTGGGCTCCATTGGCCGTGTATCTCTCCTGCTGATGCCCCATCTGGTCATCGGTTGGGGTTGTTATCCAGGATCCTCTCTGTCTCCGGACAGTGGCCCTGAAACCACTATCCGCTTGCAGTCTAGCCTCCGTTATCTGTCAGTGTTGCCCCGACGACATTGCTGGTGTGTTCCTTCCATCCGTGCACCACAATACATTTGACCATTCTTACTGCCATTCACGCTGAGGTTGGGTTTACTCTGGGCGCCTCAGGCAATCCACCTGATCTAGCAGTCGACATTGGTCTGAGCGTTTTTTACCCCTTCGGGATAGGTGCCAGTCCACCAGCTATCTATCCGTGCAGTCTCCGGTTGGGTGTCTGTCCGGGCTTGTTGCCAGTCCTCTGCTACTGCTACGGCAGTTCACAAGTTGTCCTGGTCTCCGTTGTCTATTGGGGCTTTACTCAATATTGTGCACTCTCTGCAGGGTGAGAGTCTTAAAGGGCCTCGCGCTATTAAGGCCTGTCAGTCCTCCTGGCATAATAGTAACCCATTCAGTGCTGCCTAGCTTGAGTATCACACGAAAGTTACCTGACCTGTGTCAGTGTATTGTGTTTCTGTACTTTGCATATACTGGACCCGTGTGGGTATATATTACTGTAACCTGTCCTGTGTCAGTACTATATTGTGTCATATATTACTGGACCCATGAGGGTTATTGTTTTCTGCAACTGTTCAATAAAACCTACTGTGTCTGAGTGTCAAACAAACCGTTACACACCTCCTGCGGCAAACAATGGGCTTCAGTGCGCCTGAATGGATCTAGGCAAGTTCTTCTATTAAAGGGATAGTAATACTTCATTTTTACTATCCCCCATGTTTTGGCCCTTAAAAATCAGAATTAAAGGAGACCAGCGGCATCTCTCAAACCTTTATGGTTTGAGAGATATCTGCATTCAAAGTTTCCTCTCCTTCTCTCTCCCCTGACATCAGAGTTGTAGCTGACAACAGGGGAATCCGGTCCCGGGACTAGAGGTGGCTCTGCAGCAGTGGCGAGATTGAGTTATAGAAATAGAAATCCTTCACTGAAATGGTCTTCTATGTGTGCTTGCAAACCAAGAGCAAACCTAGAACACGTAGAAGACCATTTCAGTGAAGGATTTATGTTTCTATAACGCGATCTCATCACTGCTGCAGAACCGCCGCTTGCTCACTGATCGGATTCCCCTGCTGTCAGCTACAAAGCTGAATTCAGGGGAGAGGGAACTTAATTCCAATTTTCAAGGGCTACAAGAGGGGGTATAGTAAAAATGAAGTATTACTATCCCTTTAAACAAATTAAAGGGACACTAATGTCCCATAAAAAAATTACACTTGTTTTGTAGAGGTTTAAAAAAGAAGTTATTTGGCACAAATCCTATCTCTCAAAGTTTTACGGTTTGAGAGATATTTGTATGTAAAATTTCTCCCTCCCTCCCCTTCTCCTAACATCAGCGTCTAGCTGACAGCAGGAGATCCCGGTCTGAGGACCAGCTGGCTGCTCTACAGCAGAGCCAAAATCACATTATTTAAAAAGAATGACTTAACTGGAAAGTTCTACAAAGTGTTCCTGGTTTGCAAGCACACTTTGTAGACTGTTCCCATAAAGCAGTTATTTTTAAATAATGCGATTTCGGCTCTGCTAAAGAGCCTCCTCGAGTCGCACAACTCGAATCTTCTGCTGTCAGCTTTTCAGCTGACAGCAGGAAAAGGGAAACTTTACAAGAGAATATCTCTCAAACCATAGCAGTTTGAGAGATAGGATTTGTGCCAAATAACTTATTTTTTAAACCGCTACCAAACAAGCATATTTTTATGGGATATTACTGTCCCTTTAAGGGCCACTTATTCCTAGGGAAAAATTCCCTTTTAACCCCTTAAATGCTATAAAGACCTCCAACACTTTGGAAAGTAGTGATTTGGAGACATCTCTAGCATTTCAGAGTTTAAAAGTGCCATTTAAATTAATAGTAATTTGGGGATTTATTTGTTTGTCCCTATGATTCGTTTGATTAATTGCTTCACTTTTATTTTGTTTGTACAGCCCCATGTTCCTTACCCATTTATGGCCCCAAGTTCCAGGAACATGTCTCTGCTAACACACTGAGTATCACATGGGAACAGCAGGACAATAACTGATTACAAGTGATCAGCAGGGCAGTGCACCATTTTATGAGAACAGCATATGATGACCTATAACAAGATAGGGGTTCCCTGGAATTTAAGACTGTATGTATGGGTCCCCATATCGAAAAAAAAAAGAACCACTGTATCAGTGTGGTCCTGAGTCTCTATGTATATATGACAGTATTTTTTTACCTATAGAATGCTGTTCTTATACATAGTGCTTCAAAACACACAGTTGGGGGTCATATGTCTAAAGAGAAAAGTGGAACAATTTTGGTAAATAACAGATGGGCAATATTTATAACCAAGGGGTTTAAATTCACATTTGACTCAATGGGCATTTTGATTAGATAGAAATGGTACATTCTTGTCACATAATGGCTTGCATTTCAATCTATAAAAGAAAAATGAAAGAGCGTAGTATAGTGCAACATTGTATTAAAATTATATCAAAAGAATACACAGCAATCTATGTACTCACACTTTGCGTTGAACAGAGAGGTGGTTATACAGCATCTGACTTACAGGCTTCTGGAGAAGATCAACCAGTCTCTGCACAGGATAGCTGTTCTTCCGTGGATTTAGCTGGCTCCAGCGATATATATCCGATTGAAGTCACACCAACTAAATTATGAGGCTCTTTTTCCCATTTCTCCCATTTGTTGTCACTGACATATGTTGCAGACAGAATAAACCTTTTCCCTGTCACTAAGCCACTCAACGAAGCTACCGAGACCGGGCAATATTTATAACCAAGGGGTTTGAATTCACATTTGACTCAATGGGAATTTTGATTAGGTACAAATGGTACAGACTTGTCACATAATGGCTCCATTCTTGCATTTGTACATGTGCAACTAAGGGTCACATCCCAAAAACAAAAAAGGAGCAATTTCAGGAGAAAACAAGTATACCATAGGAACAAATCAAATTCCAATTATTTGCTTTTATTTAACTCCTTGGGGACCAGAGGGATGTGCAACACCCTGCGAAGCAATGAGCTGTGCACCCCTCGAGCTATCAAATTGATAAATCGGGCTTTAAACCTCTTCAGTTCTAGGGAGATACATTGATTTGCAATGCATAGGAGACCTCTAACCTGTTTGTATTAGTAGAAATTACTATTTACCCCCTTTAATACAGTTGTTTTTTCCCAGAACTCTTTGTGACTAGGGCCCTATGAGTTTTTTTTGGGGGGAACGATAAACAATCCAACAAGCAGAATGATCCAAGTCTCTCCCAATGATGATCAAGGTCATTAGTAATAGACTGACTGAGCTTTTAGAATCCTAAAACTGACTGCTTGTTTTTCCTCTGCAGCCAAAATCTGGAGTCACTAAATATGGATTGGCAATCCTCTTATTTACTCACTCCAAAGCATTCTTTATGTGCTGCTCAGCCTAAAGGCCTGTCTGTGTCCATTAGTATGATTACCAAATTAATTATCAAGCTTTTTCACCTCCAACTGAGTTTGGCTGATTTATTCATCACTAAACATGTTTGGTCTAATGTATGGTCTGTAAGCCAGCACGATATTGGATGTTTTTTAAACCACACACACACCATCCGATGTAGACTTTAAAGGGTTAGTAATGTCTTTTTCCCATAAAATGTAATATTGTAGATATTACAAAAATAAACTAACTGATCCAAGTCCCGTCTCTCAAACCTTTAGATTTTGAGAGATATACGATGATAGACGCCAGCTGTAAAGCACGCCTCTTCAGCAGAGCCGAAATACCGCTATGTAAAAAAATGGAACAGTCTACAAAATGTGCCTGGTTTGCAAGCACACGTGTATTGTATTGTATATTTTTATTTATATAGAGCCAACCGGTGTACTTGACACTTTACAGATTACATTTAATACAGCAGGGGTACAATAAGTGCGGTGATTAAGTGCTTATATAGGCAGTCATAAGGGGAACGACAGGTGAGTATACATTAGGATAAGAGGTCCCTGCCCCGTACAGCTTACAATCTAAGTATAGGATGGGTGACATACAGATACAAGCTGGTAGAGGAGGAAGTGCAGTGTTTGGCTTATGATAATAATGATAATGTTTCCATATTATGCTGTTGCTAGAGATAAAAGGTGCTCTTTTAGTTTAGATTTAAACTAGACAGTTCCAATTAAGTATTTCTTTTTAGAGATCGGTATTTCGGCTCTGCTGAAGAGCTGCCGTCAAGTCGCAATGACTCGTATCTCCTTTTGTCAGCTTTACAGCTGACTTCTCTGAAAGGGGAGGGAGTGGGGAAGTTAAGCATTGTATTTCTCTCAAACTATAAAGGCTTCAGAGACGGGACTTGGATCAATTAGTTTATTTTTGTAATATCTACAATATTACATTTTATGGAAACAGACATTGCTATCCCTTTAATAACTTCACAGATACACAGATTAGTTACTCTTTAGTGTTTTGATTTTGAAGGCATGTACATTTGTCTAATGCTGTCTTATGTGTTGTGAAAAAGTTGTGTACAATATGTGATTTTTTTCTGTTTTCAGATTTAAATTCTTTAGTTTTAGGGGTTGAGCCAGACATTATTTTTTGTGATGGCAGCAATCGCAAAAGCCAGTATAGTGAATGGATGAGCTGTTGTGTCAAGAGCAGTAATTCTCTCTGTTGACAGATGTCTAAGTGCTACTGTTGACTTGTCCTCTTGAGTAGAAAGAGATGGATTATTGTAAAGACTTGGTTCACTAGTCCTCTTTGCTCTAACTTGTGGCTTTCTGGCGGTTAGGAAGTGCTCATGCCATTGCTGCAGCTTTTCTTGTCATCAAATACACTTCAAAGCCTTTTCTCTGTTGGAACAAATGCTTTATTGTTCGTCTTTTCAATATTTCTGGTCATAGACAAGCTATGAGGAAGCCTCAGGCGTGCCTTTAGCTGTTTATCTGCTACATTATCCCCATAACTGTACCAGAGAATTCACAGCAGTATAAAGACTACAATTTATTAAACAATTTATAATGAGTCATTTCCAGTAGCTACACGCAACCCCTGATTTTTCAGTTACATATTCCATCTATAATATTAATTCAACATTATAACTTAAGTACACATAAAGCTCAAATTAACCCATTGAGTGCCGGAGGGGTACGGAATGCATTGCTTTGCAATACATTCCGTACCACTCCGGCACTCAAAGGGTTAAAATAAGGTTTAGCCTCTCCATCAGATGTTATTTGTTTTTCTGAAGATTTGTAATCTTCTGTTTTCCTTTGGAAACTGGACAAGATAAGTATTACAGAGGCTTCCATTTTTGTTGATAGTAAGCATCACTGATGCATGTGGGTGCCGTGAACATAGTCATTTTATGTCAATTGAAAAATAAATCTGTTTTCATCTTCTTTATGTGTTTATATGTGTGTGTGTGTGTTTGTGTGTATGTATTTTTGTATGTGTGTATGTGAATGTGTATGTGTGTATGTGAGTGTGTGTGTGTGTGTGTGTTTGTGTGAATGCGTCGGTATGCATGCACTTGCTTGTGAGTATTAGTATCACTTGGTGTTTAAAGTATTTCTTCTCACACAATTTAACCTCTTAAAGGGATAGTAATGTTTCACAAAAACAGCAGCTCCAATTAATCTTCATAGTATTTGGGCCATGGAGAGTGTTATTTCAATACTGTCAGAGTTGTAGTTCAAGAGAAATTGAATGATAAAGTATCCCCTCCTGCCCCTTTTACCTAGTGTAAGCTGCCTCCCCTCAGCTGTGGAATCTGGTCTCTTGACTGGACAGGTCACAGCAAAGGACAATCTTCTCACTGTAAGCATAAGGAAAACCCTGACCCACTTGACAGGTTTTTTAGGTTTTTCCTTACGATCACTGAAGAGTGTCCCTCTCTGTGATCCATCTGTACAGTCTTGCTGCTCTGAGGTGAGCAGTGTTACATCAGTGGGAGAGGGATACTTTATCATTCAGTTACTCTTGAACTACAACTCGGACAGTTTTGAAATAACACTTTCCATGGTCCAAATACTATGAAGATTAATTGGAGCGGCTTTTATTGTGAAACATTACTATCCCTTTAAGGACCTATGCATGCCAGGACCTTCATGGGAAAACTTCCGTAAAGGACCAGTGACGATTCTGGCACGTTATGGATTTCAGGGCTCCCTAAACAGCTACACAGCGTTCAGGGAGCCCGGAATCGGATACAGTAAAACAAAACAAATCCTCCATGGTCCTTACGTGCCGGCTGCGAGCGTGTGAGGCTGGTCCTTAAGGGGTTAATATTTTGAAAAAAACAAACCCCCCCAAAACCAGTTTAAACCAGTAGTGGACAACATATGGCCCTTTGGATGCAGCTTTTAAACTTTCTCTTGTGGCCCTCAGGATGTTTTTTTACATTTGTATAGTAGTCAACATGTTACTATCATCATATTGTACAGTGATAAGCTTTGAGGTATCACAGTTCCGGTGAAAATCCATAGGCAAGCAAGAAAAAGCAATGTTATCTCACAATTCCACAAACAAAACAAATTAGATACGATAAATGGATCAGGGACACATTTTGCATACAAATCCTGAGCAGAGCACTGCATACACCGACAGCGTTATAGAACAATAATGACATTATTGCTTCTTCTACTGAATAAGAATAAAGTAATGTAGACCAACCTGAAACCCTCAACCCTTTGAGTGCCAGAATGGGTGTGTGTGCAAATGTGAAAAATAGCAAGCATGATATTATACTAACGTCCTTGAGGTGAATTTACTGGTGCAGCATTTAACCTCTAATGCCAGTGGCTGCATGCTACAGCATATAAATACTGCAATACATACTGACAGACAATTTCCATAATCATTAGGATTTTAAAGTTAGCAAGCCCCATAACATGCACAAGGAAATTACGTTAACAATTTGAGTGCCAGAGGGGTATCCAAAGCATTGCTTCATAATGCACTGGATATCCCTCTGGCACCTAAAGTGTTAAATCACACCATTTTCTCTATTCTTTGTTTAATAGAGGATAATAATATTTCAAAATAAAAGCAGCTCCAATTAATCTTCATAGTATTTGAGCCATGGAGAGTGTTATTTCAATACTGTCAGAGTTGTAGTTCAGGAGTAATTGAATGATAAATTCCCCCTCCCGCCCCTTTTAACTAGTGTAAGCCACCTCCCCTCAGATGTGGAATCTGGTGTTAAGACCAGACAGCATACAGCAAGGGACAATCTTCTTACTGTGAGAACAATGCAAACCCTGCCCCCCTTGACAGGTTTTTCCCTTATACTAATTGAATATTGTCCCTCTCTGCAAGCTATCTGGACACCACCTTTCTGTTCTGAGGTGAGCAGTATTACATCAGTAAATGGGACGGGAGGGCTGATACTTTATCATTCAATTACTCTTGAACTACAGCTCTGATAGTATTGAAATAACACTCTCGATGGCCCAAATACTATGAAGATTAATTGTAGCTGCTTTTATTTTAAAACATCACTATCACTTTAAACAAGCATAGAGGAAAGGAGCTCTCTAGAATGCTCATTGACTGCCCTACTATTCTCCCATTGGTGCAAGTGGTGGAAAGGGGAGCCATGTTGGTGTACTTATACTAGTAAATTGATGTTGTGCAGGCATAAGGAAAAAAAACTGTGTTACAAACAAAAGTGGATTAATTCTGCACCACAGGGGAGAAATAACACATTCCAGTAGATGTAAATGGAACATTTAACTCCTTGAATGCTACAGAGGGCTCACGTTAATGACTTCTCTAGCCTTCAAGTAGTGAAAATCCCCATTTAAATCAGTGGGAATATGGGGATTTTTTTTCTCCACTATGGTCTTGTTGCCCGTAATAACGCTACTTTTCTTTTGACATGAGAACTTTCCCTTCCAAAGCCTCTGGAGTATCAAGAAGGGCAGTGGGAAATGTCCATATGATATGATTTGTATAATAATGTAGGCAGGACTTATTTGAGATGGACAAGATTGGGAGTAGAGAAGGCAGGAGTTACACTAAAAATGGGTGGGAAATATGTGGAATGGGCAGAAGGGTGTGGGGAAATAGTCAGGGTTACCAAGGAACTCACCAAGGCAGAGAACCAACCTCTGTCCCCTGAGACCTGATATCTCTGAAACCCTGAGTCTCTGGGGAAAATCTTTATTGTTCCAGGTATGAACATAGGGCCCTACGTCTACTTCCATTACATCAGAAGTGCAATGTTAATCACTCAAGGCATTTTTGGCCATTTATATTACTACTAGTTGAACAGCCCGTTACACGGGCCACAGTGCCTCAGGCAGCCGGTCGCGGGGCAGTCACACAGTGGAGACTGCCCGCGCCTCGGCTGATACAGAGCCTCTGGCAGCCGGTTGCGGGGCAGTCACACGCGGTGGAGACTGCCCGCGCCTCGGCTGATACAGAGCTGGACGCTACTGCGCATGTCGGGCGTTACACACAACTTAGCGAATTATTATATAGGATATATGTATTGCATAGACAGTGCCACACCAAGCCAACTCAAATCAGCCATCAATAAAATAATTAACTAATGAATTTATTTATTTAATTATTTATGCACTGTAGGGGACAAGTAAACGTTCCTATTGAGTTAACGATTTGCGTACCAGAGGGTTGTCCACTTCATTATAAAGCAAGGGTTAAATGGGGCTTTTACTGACCCTTTTACCATGTGCATATGGCTTTATACCTTCTCAGGTTGTAGGCTTCTTCCTCATTATGTAAATATCTCCCTAAGCTTGTCTGTGGTGCTTTTTTGGTGGCTGTTATGTAACACACTTTTACTATGAGACTCACTCTGAGGAGTGTACAAATCCGCCAACACAGTCGCTGCACTAATTAGGCTTGACTATCCAGCACCTGCACCTGTACTTATGTCATTCTCTTTTAGCACCCATTGGAGCACACAACTCTGCACACGACTCTAATGCAAGCAACACTGAACAACTCCAATACAGCATATATTATAAATTTGGTAGCATTTAGCACTCATTTCCTCTGCTCATTGTTAGTACATGGCATAAAACAATAAAACATAAAACAATGCACTGAGAAACAGAATGCCTTAAAATGCATATATACTTTACCAGTGTGCAGCCCTTGGCACAGCGCACAGTGGTTATTTTTGGAAGGTCTGCACACATATGGATCTCTTGCTTCTGTATTAGTGCAGCATCTCATTGGCACATCCTCCTGAATGAGTCCCGATAAACTTCAAAGTCAGCATGAGCAGTGTCAATTGAATGGAGAACTAACATCACCTATTACTAACACCTCACTTACTTTACTATGGCTAGGAAATCCTAATTGCTAAGTGAATTTTGCTTTTGTGACTTGGTTCAAAAGATAAAATCTTCAATGAGCCATGGATATCATGTCTATGGAGGAAGACATGACAGTTGCACCCAGTTTTTCAAAGTGAAGGTGGCAGAGTGCAGGATGCTATGTAAATTTTTAAAGGGGAACTCCCACCTCTATAAAAGTTCTCCTCATTGTAACTATCCTTTTGAGTTAAACTATAATCCATGTTTTTTTACATTTAATGCAGGATATCCCGAGATTTAACATTTTAAAAATGAGCCGGTGACGTCAGTTCAGGACAGGCTGTGGGACAGCTGTGTACTGCAGCCTGCCTCATTCTCAACTCCTCTGACGGAGGCTTTCTTCATGGGAGCTGGAGCTCTCTCATTGGCTCTCCAGCTCACATGGTGAAAGCCTCCATCATTGGAGGAGATGGGAACGAGGCACTACTTGGGGAGTGGAAGAGACAAAGGTGATTTGTTTAAAAGTTATTACAGCTCAAATTTGAATTTTTTAATTGCAATGTCACAGTGGCCGGAAATTGTACAGTGGTGCTGTTGCTACACCATCCTATGGAGATTTATGGTCCCGGGACCAGAGCTGTCCATAGGATGGTGTACCAACAGCACCACTGTACAATTTCAGGCCAGTGTGAGATTGCACCTAAAAAATTCAACTTTGAGCTGTAATAACTTTTTAATAAAACACCTATCAGCAGTGGGAGTTCCCTTGGTTTACTCAGGGGGATAAACCCTACAAATTTTTTTTTTACATTTTAAGTATTACTATCCCTTTAAGGTTAACATGTTCAGTGACAAGAGTTTGATGTTTCATGGTCTTGCTAGCAACTGTCATGTTCACCTTCACGGAAATGATATCCAGGACTATTGAAGATGTTGGGGATGCACTAAGGTGTGATAAAGATGTGATAAAGTGGAGATGATTTTTCCAGTGACATTACTTCTTCAATTCCTATGTTACTCTATGGAGCCAATGCAGTAATATTTCTCGATTTTGGAGTTCTTAGTACATAGAATCTATAGAATAACATAGGGACTGGAGAAGGGATATTACTAGATACTTTATCTCACCTTTTTCACCTCTTTATCACACTTTAGTGCATATTCCCCAAGATCTCTTGACTCAAGGCACAGAGACAGAGTTCATCTGGGTTATTAGGATTTTCTAGCCGTAGTAAATTATGTGGGGCGTTATTATCATGAGGTGCTATTTTTACTTTAAAGTTAAATCCAAAGTAAAATCAATATAGAACTTTAACCCTCTGCGTGCCACAGAGGTATCCATACCTTTCTGGCACTCAAAGGGCTCAAAATCCACACTGCAGTGTAGTCAATGCATGGTACAGATATCCTGTATTTAAAGGGACAGTAATGTTTCAAAATAAAAGAAGCTCCAATTAATTTTCATAGTATTTGTGCCATAGACAATGTTATTTCAATACTGTCAGAGTTGTAGTTCAAGAGTAATTGAATGATGAAGTATCCCCTCCTGCCCCTTTTACCTAGTATAAGTCACCTCCACTGAGATGTGGAATCTGGTCTCTTGTCCAGACAGATCACAGCAAGGGACAATCTTCTTACTGTGAGAACAATGCCCCCTTGACAGTTCTTTCAGGTTTTTCCCTTATGCTCACTGAAGATTGTCCCTCACTGAGATCCATCCAGACAGTCTTGCTGCTCTTAGGTGAGAAGTGTTACATCAGTAAAAGGGGCAGGAGGGCTGATAATTTATCACTCAACTACTCTTGAACTACAACTCTGACAGTATTAAAATAACACTCTCCATGGCCCAAATACTATGAAGATTAATTGGAGCTGCTTTTATTTTGAAACATTACTATCCCTTTAAATTGCTGCTGTAAGAAAAAAGGATTCAGATACGATTCCTGTCATTGTCCACCAGCTCCTGGTTAGATCAAATCTCCATGAAGAAAAGGCAGGTGTTAGAGTCAGGCAAAGGTTTCTGACAAGGCAGCGACTCTGAGGCTAATTGCATTTGTCCTGCCAACACATGCCAGGTTATAAGATCAGTGCCACTCTGATACACAAGTTTGCATTTAAAAAAAAAAGATCAGGAGAGGAAAAAAAGCACTAGAGGTCAAACTGCGTTCACCAGGCAGAAACTGCACAAACAATGGCATTGACAGAAAGAGAGAATGAAAGCCGAAGCAAGATAAATTGAGATTATCTAGAGGAATCAGTAGCTTAACTGGCCTGCCTGTGTACTTAAGGGAAAATGGATTTTATGTAGAGTAACATCAATGATCATACTAATATGTATGGCTAAATAAAGGATTACAAAGCAGCTGCAGAAGGCAGAATTAACTGCTTGGCTGCTGCAAACACATAATAATAACCTCTCACTTACCTTACTATGGCCATCAAATTCAAATGCCTCCTACAAATTTTGCCCCGTGCCTTAATTCAAGAGATAATGGGGGAGATGCACTAAGGTGTGATAAAGAGGTGACAAAGTGGAGATGACTTTTCCAGTGATATCACTTCTTCATTTACTGTGTTGTTCTATGGAGTATATGCACTATTGGTGGAATGCAAGAAACGTGCGCATGCGCTGAAGTCATTTTTCATGCGCAGGTAGATATTGCACATGTTCTAATGCAGGAAGCCATATACTGAAAGCGTCTTGAAATGGGCAAGAAAAATTAGGTTTGAAGACAAAACTACACAGACGTATAAAATCACAGAAGCATTTCCTGTATTAGGTATATTTGTTATTCTACTCAGACAGATTAGTTAATTGTGGCCACACCCACAAAAGAACATTTACAGCTGTTCTCCAATCGTGATTTTTCATGCAAATTGAACAAAATCATGAGCAAACCTATTCGCTAGTGGTTTTCCACACTGGAAATAGCGATTGCGCATGTTTCCTGCATTCCGCCATAAAATCTACTACTTGAGAAATCTTATGTATTGGCTCCACAAAATAACATAGGAATTGGAGAAGTGATATCACTGGAGAAGTTATCTCCACTTTATCACCTCTTTATCACCCCTTAATGCATAACACCCAACAACTTCAGTCAGTCCTGGATACCACAACCATGGAGGCAGACATGACTGTTGCTGGCATTGTTTTCAAAGTCAAGAGGGCAGAGTGCATGAGCCTATGTAACCTGTTATACCCTTAACGACCCATGACGGTCCAGGACCGTCATGGCTTAAATGATAGCAGCGTGCCTCCGTGCACGCTGCTATCATTAAATCCAGGCTGAGACTGAGCACTCCGAGACCGGGGCATTCAGTCTCAGCCCTTCTTCCTTCTTCCGGTTCATGCGATCGCCGTATCAGCGATCACATGTACCGGCATAGTGACAGACAGAGGCAGCATGCAAAGCATGCTGTCTGTGCCTATATCGTCTTGCCCTCAAAGTAAGGGAGACAGAAGTAGACGGGAGACACCTAGTGGTTAAAAAAAATACAGCAGTTGGGGGTATTAACCCCTTCACTGCTGGTGCAGGAGGCTGGCTAAATGCAGGTCAATTTTTGACCTGCAATTTTACTTTTTTTTTTTTTTTTTTTTTTTAAACGCAACACACTTTTTTTTTTTTTTTACAAAAACATATTTTTATTTAAAAAAAATATATAATTAAACAATATTGCAAGTGTGATTGTTGTGGAGCCATGTAATACACTTATATACACCACCAAATGCCAGGGACAAAAAAGTGTCAAAATAGGGTGGGAAAAAGGGACATGGGGATTTTCACCCAGGGGGGACAGTGGCCACTTTAAACTGCGCATTTTGTAGGTATGACTGACCGGTCATACCTTTCATGCAGTCTCCATAAAAATTTAACCCTTTGTGGCCAATTGATCCCAAGAGAAAAATAAAAAATGGTGTTTATTTTTACATTTTTTTATTAATTTTAATAAAGTGAATGGTGGGTTATCCATATAAATAGGGTATCAAATGAAAGCCCAATTTATGCTTAAAAAAACAGTATATAATTTATGGGGGTGGAATAAAAGCCTAAGAGGGAAAACACTGTTGAACAAAGACATAGTCAAAAAGGTCAGAATTGCTCCGGTCCTTAAGGGAAAACGACCTCAGATTTTCCCAGTCCTTAAGGGGTTAAGAACTTGAGGGGTGAGCAACACACCCCACTTCTCCTTAAAGAACTTTAATTAGCAGAGTTTGAGGTCCTGTAGTCATTCTAGCAACTGTAATGTCCACCTTCATGGACTTGATCTCCAGGACTGCTTGTTATCTCTTGATCAGAGTTACAAAGGTTAATTCTTAGGGGACATTAGGATTTTCTAGTTTTCCATGGGGACAAGAACAAATTATATAATGTCACTGTCAGTGGTTTATTAACACATCCATCTGCACTGTATAGCGGGAGGAATGTAATGAAATGGAGTGCCTGGAGAAGGATACAAGGGGGAGATGCACTAAGAGGTGATAAAGAGGTGACACACTGGAGATGATTTCTACAATGATATTACTTCTCTAATTCCTATGTTATTTTATGGAGTCAATGCACTAAGTAATCTCCACTTTATCACACCTTAGTTCATCTCCCCCAAGATTTTATTGTTTTCTAAGGCTAAATAAATATTGTTGCAGGGGTGTTTTGGCATGGGCTAGACTTGATGGACGCAGGTCTTTTTTCAGCCTCATCAACAATGTTACTATGCTATTATGTTCAAAGATCAGAGGGCCCAGACAAATTTAGCAGCACCTTGAATGTTGAAAATGTGTTTTTAGGGTTTTCCAGCAGTTTGCACTGAATTTAGTAAGAAAAACATACTTTGTACAAGATCCCTCGTTCCTTAGATCTGTCCCTGTATATGTTAACAGTCAAGAATAATTCAGGAAGACAAGAGGATACAAAAAGGGAAGTGTGATCAATTTTTTTGGACAACAAAAGTCAATACAGTTATCCCATAGACCCAACAATAAAGGGGACTAGTTTAGTGCTGTACAATAATACCTAAGGATTTAGAGTACAAGTTTATAGATGGTTATTTCTGGGACTTGCGATGTGCCCTTCATTTTTACTAACAGGCAAATATTACATATTATGTTAACAATCAACAAGGGGATAGAAAAGCAAAAGGCAAATACTGAAAAATGACAATTATTTTCATTCACACATTTAATTCATTTGTTAAACAATGTATGTGGAGTAAATGATGCCTACTAATTTGTCAATGAAAGAAGCCAAATAAAAGTATAATCATCAAAGCCTCAAAAAGGTGTATAAATAAAATTAAATATTAATAATTTCTTTAAACACAAACTATGCCTGCATAAAAATGCAAACAAATGGGGCTTTCTGTCAGGGAACATGAAAGCAGGAGTAGCGATACAGTGTAAAAAACGTAAACTAGAAAGCACAGAGGGTTTAAGGAGAATATAGTCATACACACTTCCCAAGTATCCGTCTTTAGGAGATATTAGGGATTCATACCTCCCAAGTGTCCCTCTTAAGGGGGACATTCAGTCTTTGAGACCCAAATCCCTCTGTCCTTCTTTCCCACCTTGGTGTCCTTTTTGTGTGGTGTATATAAGTGTATCACATTCCTCCACAGCAATAATACATTTAAATTAGTCTGTGTAAATAAAATACTTTGGTCTTACAAAGAGATGTCAATAGGTTATGAAATAACCTAAAAATTATCTGTAATGCCCCTCCTACCAGTCACACCCCCAGCAAACCCCCTAAAACAAAAGTGGCCCTCACTGGCCATTTGAAATGTTGGAAGTTATGGTCATATCGTGTTTGTTATGAAAGTAAATTATCTTATGAAAGTATATTATGACCTGGCACTTTTTTTTTAACTTGACATCACATAAGACCAGCAAGGCAGTACATAATTCACAAAAAAACAACAACCAGAGCAGATGATTCTCTAAGTGTAGTATTTCTGAATCCTTTTCATGCCGTCACCTTCACCCTTGTGCTCACATTGGTTTTTTACTCACATTTTAAAGAGGCTTTTAATCTGTCTGTAAGAAATCAGCGCCTTCCCAGTATATACTCCTGGATCAGTAGTTTTGTCCACCTCGTCCTCTTACTGCCTTCATTCACCTGCTTAGTATCTGGGGTACCACTATGGCCACACCTTAAGGCATTAAATCATTACACACCATCAGTAAGGCTATACACCATTACAGAATAAGTTGGTAGAATGTACGAACTACCAGTGCAGCTCCGTTACTATTGTCCTTTAAAGGGACAGTAATGTCCCCAAAAAAATATATCCAGTTTTGTAGACTTAAAAAAAATATATATATGCTCCAAACCTGATCTCTCAAACCGCTATGGTTTGAGTGATATAGGAATTCAAAGTTAGCCCCTCTCTCCCTTTCTTCTGACATCAGTGTCTAGCTGACAGCAGGAGATCCCGGTCAGGGGACCAGCAGGCGGCTCTGCAGCAGAGCCGAGATCGCGTTATCTATAAAGAATTAATTCATTGGAAATGTCTACAAAGTGTGCTTGCAAACCAGGCACACTTTGTAGATCTTTCCAATGAATTAATTCTTTATAGATAATGCGATCTCGGCTCTGCTGCAGAGCCTCCTCGAGTCGTACAACTCGATTCTCCTGCTGTCAGATCGGGTTTGGAGATTTTTTTTTTTACAAAACTGGATTTTTTTTGGGACATTACTGTCCCTTTAATGGCACTTGTTGCACTCCAGTGTATGCACTGTATTGTATGAGCCCACTATTTCATCCTGACGGATAGTCTTCATCGTTGTTAGGCCAACCAACAAGCTCTATACACTTGACCCATAGCATGCTTAGGAAAATGGAGTATGCTTAGGTTTGCAAGATCATCCTTATAAAACTGTATGCATGAGAAAAGCCTGTGGAGCAAATGCAGTGGTTATTATTGGGCTGAAATGGTTCCCACGCCAATTTGAATATGTCTCCAATTTTAAAGGAATGATCTGGCAACTTTCTGTATAATAACACTTTTCCACTATACAGTGTTTATTACATAGCTGTAAACTACTTGTAGAGGAAAGGAGTACCATGTAACTCCCACAGACTGCCCCACTGAGTTCCCGCTTGGCGTAAGCAGCAGTAAGGGGGGGGGGGGAATTCAGGTGTAATCAGCATAGCAATCTGACGTTTTGTAGGAGTAGGGACAAAAAAGCAGGTTCAAATGCCTCGTTTAGCACTGAATCACTATTGTACATTGACCCCAAAATAACCTGGTACCTTTCTTTTTAGAAAATCATACTGAATACCTACATAAAGGTTTTCATGTATTTACAGAAAAAGGATATAAAAAAAGACTACAGCATGAGTCTGAAGCAGATCGAACCAGCTGAGAGTCAGCAAGCACTCAGGTTTAGCAAACTCAGCATGTGAAGTATTGGGCTTTAAAGTTCCATCTCCAGTGAAGTGTGACTTACGGCCTTTGCTGGGCAGAGACACTCAATAGTCCAATTCTCACTTCTGGCTCAGCGTGACAAGGTGAAAACCTTTGCTGCTGCTGCTCTGTACTCAGAGTCAGTTGTAGTAATGTAAAATCAACAAACTTAGAATTAAAGAAACAGTGGGACAAAGTTAATGCAATTACTGTGTAAATTGCAGGGCAAATAGGTAAATGCACTGAATGTGCTTATTTTATCTATACATTTAATAACAACAGTGCATTCTGGTAACACTCTCAAAAGGCTATATGCACAAAAACAAAATAGACCAATTTCATACCTCCCATGTGTCCCTCTTTAGGAGGGATAGTCCCTCTTTTAGGCACAAATCCCTCTGTCCCTCTTTCCCACCCTGATGTCCCTCTTTTTAGGAAATCACACTGTGTAGTGTGTATACAAGTGTATCATATTGCTCTACAGCAATAAAACTCACATTAATGTTTGTTTAAATGTCAGTATATGTGTTTATAAATTAGTCTGTGTAAATAAAATAATATGGTCTTGTTATAAGTCATTTATTAGGTTACACAAGGAGATGTCAATAGGTCATGAAATAGCCTAAAAATTATTGATAATGCCCCACCCACTGGCCACGCCCCCAGCAACACCCCCTAAAACAAAGGTGTCCCTCTTTGGCAATTTGAAATGTTGGGTGGTATGCAATTTGAAACAAAATAGACCAATTTGTGTGCATACCAATTGCACATTTGGAAGCAAAAAAGTTTCCATTGATTAAAATGGGGCTTTAACCCCTTGAATGCTAAGGTGGTTTCCAACGCATTGGGAAGGCCTCTAACATTCAAGGGTGTCAGTCAAGACTGAACTATAACCATTAAAGTAAGTGGCTTTTAGCAGTGGGCCTACCTAGATAAGTGTTCTTCCAATAGCAGTTTGTTGTACTTGTTCTTTTGCACTTGAATTTTGTTGTTCTGTTCAATTTACAACCTGATAAAGACAACTGACACTTACTAGTCATTCAGATCTATTGAAGACTATTGTTTGTTGGGAGGTGGTATGGCCTAGAGGCAGACTTCACCATGATCACGATATATAAGTAACCGCAGATATTATCATGCATGGAACCTTCGTGATCCAAGCCTCCTGAGGCCTCAGGTAAGAGTGTCCAATTGAAGCTATTTCTGTCATAAAGTGTGTGGGGGCTTGATTGGGGTAGGTGGGATAGGGGGGATGGGTTTGCCCTTAAAATGGGCAGAGAGTGGGAAGAACAGGACAGAAAATAACCAGAAGTAGCAGTGAGGTGGGCGGAGTTAAAGGGAACTCACTGAATCCTTAGAATCAGACTCCTTTCAAAGAAATGGAGCAAAAAGTGGGGCAAGAAGATAGTGGAGCAAGAAGAAAACAGATCAAAAAGCAGAGCAAGAAGAAAACTGAGCAAAAACTGGAGCAAGAAGAAAATGGAGCAAGGTGAAAACGGAGCAAGAAGAAAACGAAGCAAGAAGAAAATGGAGCAAAAGATGGAGCAAGAAGAAAGTGGAGCAAGATGAAAATGGAGCAAGAAGGAAACAGAGCAAAAAGTGGAGCAAGAAGAAATGGAGCAAAAAATGGAGCAAGATGAAAATGGAGCAAGAAGAAATGGAACAAAAAACGGAGCAAAAAGTGGAGCAAGAAGAAACAGAGCAAAAAACGGAGCAAGAAGAAAACGGAGCAAAAGATGGAGCAAGAAGAAAGTGGAGCAAGATGAAAATGGAGCAAAAAGAAAACGGAGCAAAAAATGGAGCAAGAAGAAAACGAGGCAAAAGATGTAGCAAGAAGACAATGGAGCAAAAAGTGGAGCAAGAATAAAATGGAGCAAGAAGAAAAGGGAGCAAGGAATGGAGCAAGAAAAAACGGCGCAAGAAGAAAATGGAGCAAATACTGGAGCAAGAAGAAAATGGAGTAAGATGAAAATGGAGCAAAAAGTGGAGCAAGAATAAAACAGCAACAAATGAATTGAGAAGAAAACAGTGAAGAAGACAATGGAGCAAGAAGAAAACGGAGCAAGAAGAAAACAGAGCAAGAAGAAAATGAAGCAAAAAGTGGAGCAAGAAGAAAGAGGAGCAAGAAGAAAGTGGAGAAAGAAGAAAGCGGTACATGAAAGCGAAGCTTCAAGTTCTGTGTTATTCTATGGAACCAGTGCCCACAGATTTCTCCAACATTAGAGGTCGTAGTGGACTGGCTCCCTAGAGTATAGGTTCGGTCCTCCAGGCTACCAGGCTAATGTTGTAGAAATCTGGAACTTTTTTGCACCATTGTATTGCTCCAGTTTTTGCACCATTTTCTTACTCGGTTTTTTGCTCTGTTTTACACCTTTGTTGCTCCATTTTCTTACTCTATTTTGGATAAAGCTTAATACAATGGCTCCATCAAAGACATAGGCCTTTGGGTACATAGAGTAAGGAAAAGATCTCCAAGTCCAATGTTATTCTATGGAGCCAATGTATTAAGATTTATCCAAAATGGAGCAAGAAAACTGAGAAAAATGGAGCAAGAAAACGGTACAAAAAAAAGCAGTGCTCCAAGTCCTATGTTATTCTATGGAGCCAATGCTATAGCTTTAGAGGTATGTGAATAAATCTTTGTGCACGAAAACTGAGAAACAAAAATAAAGCAAAAAATAAGCAAAAACTGTTATTCTATGGAGCCAATGTATTAAGATTTCTCCAAAATGGAACAAAAAAATAGAGCATTTTCATCTGCTGGAAAATTTCACATGAATGTGAAGAATACATCTAAAAATGGGGTTGGCCACAAAAGAGGGCTTGGTTAGTAGTGGGACCAAGGAAGGGCTAAGGGCACCAGAGAGTGCTGTGCCTAGGGGCTTCAGATGTAAATCCAGCCATGAGTCTACTGGTCAGATCTGGAGAGTCCCCAGGTATGGATATAATGCAATATATACCATTATATATCTGACAGCTGTTTAAAGGACTCCTACCTTGGTAAATTGAGTAATGTATTGAGGCTTTCTGCTACTCTAATTCCATCTAAATGCATGTACCCCTTCTACACAATTTGTCACATCCTCATTTAATCCACCCCCTTCCACAGGCCGTGCACTAGAATTCAAGGGGAACAGTCACATCCGACAAACTTGTGCCCATTAGCTTTAATATGTAAAACTAGATAAGCCTAGGGGATTTATTTTATCTTACTGACCTAGTACTGAAGATATGTAGCGTTAAAATCTGGCTCTTCTGCAATGTGCAGCACACAGTATGTGCGGCACGCCACCTCAGGACTTCCCACCTCCCTCCCAGCTGCCCCAGGGAGTATGTTCACTCTTGTCTTCGTAGCTGTATTTCTGTGGGCTAATGTTAGAGCGCACGTTCACGCTTCTCTTTGTAGCTGTATTTCTGTGGACTAACATTACAGCAAGCTCCATTTACCATGCTACTGAACCTCAGTAGCTTGGTAAACAGAACTTGCTGTAATGTTAGCCCACAGGAATACAGCTACAAAGAGAAGAGTGAACGCGTTCCCTGGGGCAGCTGGGAGGGAGGTGGGAAGTCCTGAGGCGCGTGCTGCACAATGCGGAAGTGCTAGATTTTAACGCTGCATATCTTTAGTACTAGGTCAGTAGGATTTAAAAAAATCCCCTACGCTAATCTAGTTTTACATATTAAAGCAAATGGGAACAAGTTTGTCGGATGTGCATGTTCCCCTTTCAAATTGCTGGAAAAAGTGGAAAACTTGATTTATGAAGAAAGATCATTTGGGTATTTTCACCTTGGGAAAGAGATGCCTATGAGAAAGCTATGAGCCCTGAAGCACACATTTTTAAAATAGTGCATTTTCTGTAGAAAATGGATATAGTCACATTTGCCTATAACTGCTACCACTGCAAATCTGCTGTCCTAGGCCTAAGCCTACTTGGCCTAAGCCTAAATACATCACTGTGCAAATTAACGTGTTAAATTAAGAGCAACTTATTATAATGTAACAGTTTCCCTTCAATTGTGTATTTGTTCTCTACGATGCTCATGGTTTTCTGTATTTTAGCTCCATGTCTATGTGTGTACAACCTAAAATTGTATTTATTTATTTAGAAAATGTTTTACCAGGAACAATACATTGAGATTTCTCTCTTTTTCAAGTATGTCCTGGGTAGTTTTCAGTAAAGGGTTGCATATTTACACAAATTGAGAAACATATATATATAGATATATATAAAGTCTGTGAATGCTGGACCAATGATTCTCTATCTGACATCCCATCCTTGGTCCACTTTTATCCACAGAACCACCCATACACTGTCTGCTCTCTCTGTTTAATTGGAAGCATGGAGTTGGATCAATTAAGATGACAGATAAAAATGCCCATTGATCTAAATGGGGCTTTTAACCCTTGATTCGGGGCTGCAGAGCAGTTAAAGGGATAGTAATGTTTCATAATAAAAGCAGCTCTAATTAATCATCATAGTATTTGGACTTTGGAGAGTGTTATTTCAATTCTGTCAGAGTTGTAGTTCAAGAGCAATTCAATGACAAAGTATCCCCCTCCCGCCCCTTTTACTGATGTAACACTGTTCAGCCAGATCAGAAGGGGGGTGCCCAGGTAGACTGCAGAGCAGGACAATCTTCAATTAAGATAAGGGAAAAAACCTGAAACCTTGTCAAGGGGAGCAGGGCTTTCATTGTTCTCATAGGAAGAAGATTGTCCCCTGCTGTTATCTGTCTGGTCTATGGACTGCATTCCACATCTGAAAAGAGATGGCTTACACTAGGTAAAAGGGGCGGGAGGGAAAACTTTGCTTGTGAATATCTCTCAAACCATAAAGGTTTGAGAGATAAGACGTATATCATTCTTCATGTTTTTTTAATGCCTACAAACTAGAGATAAAATGAAATATTACTATCCCTTTAAACTATTTCTCTCTATGGACCTTCTCACACTGCCAGCACGCATGCCACATGTATGCCCTGCCTACACTAAGGTGTGTTAAACGTGAGGTAGCAACTTGGGTGTGGTAAACACCTACATACAGTATGTTATTATGTGTAGTAAGACATATCTAGGATTCTCCTTTTTCCCAGCCCATGAGTAATAAGAAGGTCTGGGGGTGGGAGTATCCAAATGACCTGATGTAGCCCTTTAAAGGGGATGTATCACCTCTATATAACTTAGCCTAAATAGTTAGGTTATATATTGAATCTGACTAAAAGTGTTTTAATTTTATATTTAAGCTTCATTTTGTCTAAGTTGAAGTTATAAAGTCTTCCCTGCAGCTACTTCCGGATAGACTGCGGTTACCTGCTCTGTAACCGCAGTCCAACGCTCTGCCTCTGCTCCCCTCCCTCTATCCAGCCTTCTCCGATGATGGAGGTTTCTGTCTGTGAGCTGGGGCGGTCTCATTGGCAGAGATTGATAGCCAATGAGACCGCTCCAGCCTAGACAGAAAGCCTCCGTCATCGGAGGAGACTGGATAGAGGGAGGGAAGCAGAGGCAGAGCGACAGACTGTGGTTACAGAGCAGGTAACTGCGGTCCATGCGGAATTAGCTGCAGGGAAGACTTTATAACTTCAATTTAGACGAAATAAAGCTTTAAAAAGAATTACGACACTTTTAGTCAGATTCAATATATAACCTAACTATTCAGACTAAGTTATATAGCGGTGATACATCCCCTTTAATGATGAGTGGTTCGGGGAAGTGACCTTCCTTTAAGGACTGCTTTGATGTATGTAGTGTGCGCCGTCACACGTGACTGATGACGTGTACCGGCATGCCGAACAGGGGTCTGAGAGAGACCACTTCGGTCTTGGAGCGGTCAATTTCCAAAGGAGTGCTGTAAGCATAAAATGCATGACGTGCCAGGACTGTCACTGGTCCTTCAGGGAAAAAAAAATGGTGAAGGTCCTGACACGGGAGATTTAATCTACAACAGCGGAAGGGTTTCTTTACAGTAAGGACAATAAAGGTATGGATTTCACTGCCTGAGGAGGTGGTGCTATCAAATACATTAGATGTCTTTAAAAGGGGCCTGGATACTTATTTAAAGGGATAGTAATACTTCGTTTTATCTTTATTTTATTTTGTTGGCATGAAGAACGATATAAGTCTTATCTCTCAAACTTTTATGGTTGAAGAGATATTCACAAGCAAAGTATCCCCCCCCCGTTCAGCCAAATCAGAAGGGAGGTGCCCAGGTAGACTGCAGAGAGTGACAATCTTCAATTAAGATAAGGGAAAAAGCTGAAAAACTTGTCAAGGGGGCAGGGCCTTCATTGTTTTCATACAAAGAAGATTGTCCCCTGCTGTTATCTGTCTGGTCTTACAACCAGATTCACATCTGAGAAGAGATGGCTTACACTAGGTAAAAAGGGCGGGAGGGGGACACTTTGCTTGTGAATATCTCTTAAACCATAAAGGTTTGAGAGATAAGACATATCATTCTTCATGTTTTTTTAATGCCTACAAAATAAAATAAAGTTAAAATGAAGTATTACTATCCCTTTAAAAGAGCATAACATAGAGGGCTATGTACGTTAGTATTGGGATTAATATTTAGTTAGGGCTTGTTGATCCAGGGAGAAATCTGATTGCCATTTGGAATCAAGAAGGAATTTTTTTACCCCCATTCAAGGCAGAATTTTAAATAGCTATATTGAGGGGGTTTTTTGCCTTCTTTTGGATCAACGATGGTAAACAGGAATAGGAAAAGGGTTGAACTAGATGGACGCAAGTCTTTTTTCAACCTAATTTACTATGTTGCTATGTTATTAAGGGGTTAAGAGAAGAGACAGCTACATGCAACAGTTGTGCAGTTTTGCTGTGATTCCATTGAAACGTACGCTAAAAATTAGTAACAATGTTGCAGCATGCTGCATCTTTGCAACAGTTGCAGCCCGTTTTGCCTGTGTGAAACACCTCATCGGATGCAATGTTTTTTTTTTATGATTTGCCGTCACTGTTCCCATGTATAAGCTGCTATTCAGGACTGGTTTCATTTGCAGATTAATAATTTATTAGTGGTTTTATCTCAGATTTTCTTATAGCCTACAACAGGAATTTGTATAATTAAATTCAGTGATACATTTTATCACCTACAGTAAAACCCTACATTTTTATTTGTAAGTATTGTTCCTCAAATATGCAGACCTGTAAAATATGTTGAAGCTTTATAAATAACTAATATTAATAATATATAGAGGCAGTTTAAATCCTAATAAAAAATTACTTGTTTCAAAGTTTGTCCTAATACCAGCAGTCACTGCGACACATCAGCATGGCATATCTCCCAACATTTCAAATTGCCAAAGAGGGACACTTGTGTTTTAGGGGGTGTGACTGGTGGGCGTGGCTGGTGGGTGGGCATTACCGAGAATGTTTAGGCTATTTCATGACCTATTGACACCTCCTTGTGTAACCTAATAAATTACTTATAACAAGACCAAAGTATTTTATTTACACATACTAATTTATAAACACATAAACTGATGTTTAAACAAACAATAATGTGAGTTTTATTGCTGTAGAGCAATATGATACACTTATATATACACTTCACCATTCTGATCTCCTAAAAAGAGGGACATCACGGTGGGAAAGAGGGACAGAGGCATTTGGGTCTAAAAGAGGGACAGTCCCTCCTAAAGAGGTATGGCATGGCCAGTAGCAAAAAGAGTGAAAAAAGAAGGGATTTTTCAGTTACCCAGAAACACCCCTTGTGTTCTTTTGTCCCCATCAAATCAGAGAGACACACCAAAAATTAGCACCCCAATAACTGAAAATGTTTGCTCCTCTTGGGACGCAATCTGCTTCCCTTCTAACTTATGTTGGACTACAATTCCTCTCATGATTAGCCAGCCACTGGCTGGCTGAAGATGATTGGAGTTGTAGTCTAACAACAGCTGGAGGGATTCATGTTTCTCACTCCTGGCCTATACAAAGGAAACTGCAGCGGATTCTAGGCAAAGATGTGTGCAAACCCAATGCTTTCTTCCTTCTTTCTTTCTTTCTTTCTTTCTTACTTTCTTTCTTTCTTTCTTTCTTTCTTCTTCTTTCTTTCTTTCACTTCCTCATTTTCCTTTTTTCTCTATCTCGTAACTAAAGAGATTGAAGGAAATGTTGGTGTTTACAGTCTGATTCATTGTATGTCTGTCTGTCATTACCTGCACTCGGTAGTTCGCACAGTAGGAGGCACATTGCTTGCTGGAGATAATTGCAAGGATATTGAATTTAAAAAAATAATAATAATGTGCATTTAATTAATGCTTTTGCAGAAAGGTCACAATGCAATTAAGTAAGGACCTAGACATTTGAGTGATTTGGAAAGTTTAACCTCTTTGATGCTAGAGATGCCACTAAGCATTGCTAAGCAATTATCGTTCAAGGGGTAAAGGACCACTCTGGGATCAAGAAATTGTAGCAGAGACCTTGTGGCATGAAGATTTTACTGGACACTGTTAGAAATTAGGATATATTGTGGCTGATGGACTAAGAACCTGGAGTAATTCAGGAGTAACCCAAATACAATACATTGCACTATTCCAATGAACTTACACCCTGGATCTGCCCTGAAGAATAGGGTTTTTAGACTTAATGATTGGTCTTTGGGGACAGTGGCTGATTCTCAGGATTGGTGCTTTTCTCGCAAAACCACCACAAGCTTCTCCTTCTTTTCTCCCCACTCTCTGCACATTCTGCCAACTTCCCGTACATTTTAAGGTCAAGCCCTGCCCACCCAGGTTAAGTCCCACCCACATCATGCCACAGATTGTATCATTAGGACACCTGTCCTCAGCCCATCTTCTATCTTTGGGGACAAAAAGGTTCCCAGATATATATGGAACCAACAGAAATGTTCCAAATTCACATTGATTTAAATGGTGCAATTAACCTGTTCATTGCCTGAAAGGTCTCCAACACATTGCTTCACAATGCACAGAGATCTATCCAGCATTCAAAAGTATAACCCTTTGAAAGCCAGAGGGGTATCCAACACTCAAAGGGTTAAAAGTATTTTTGAAATCAAAAGTATTTTTTTGTCCCATATGGTGCAGCTGGTTTGCTTCAGTATTCTGCCCCAGGGACTCCAGTACCCCAACCCCATTCAGCTTACTTCCTGCCCCATTCTACACAACCCCACCCATTTTTGTGACAGGTCATGCTAACCACATGTTAAGCTCCACCAAAATGTTGCAGCAAATTGCATATATATATATATATATATATATATATATATATATATATATAGAGAGAGAGAGAGAGAGAGAGAGTGAGAGAGAGATACACACATATATATTCAGTACTGTGCAAAAGTTTTAGGCAGGTGTGAAAAATCCTGTAAAGTAAGAATGCTATCAAAAATAGACATGCTAATAGTTTGTATTTATCAGTTAACAAAATGCATAGTGAGTGAACAGAAAATAATCTAAATCAATTCAATATTCCTTTTGTGCATTAGTGAACATCTCAGTGGTAAAACGTCCAACAGTACATGTTTTCAGGATATCTCTGACTGGGTAAAGGTGGATCAGTCACCTTAATCCCAATTCCCAATAGGCAGAGAAGGAAACTGACTAGCGCTCCAAATGTTGAGGGGCGGTGCTCCAGCTGAGATGGCCACACTAACATTCTTAATTGCAGGTGTTGCCAGAGCAATCTCATTATCTCTGCAACAGTATAATGCTCTTTTAAAGGGATAGTAATACTTTAATTTTACTAATCCCCATCTTGTAGAATTTAAAAAAAGATTTTTAATACCCCCAATCAAAGGTTTGAGAGAAAATCGATTTCAAAGTCACCCCCTCCCTCCCCTTTCTCTGAGATCAGCGTTCTAGCTGACTCCAGGAGTTTTCTGTCGTATAACCATCTGGGGCTCTGCAGCAGAGCCGATCTTTAAAGTAGAAGACCATTTCAGTGAAGGATTTTTTCTTCATTAACGTGATCTCGGCTCTGCTGCAGAACCGCCGGATGGCCTCAGGACCGGATTCCTCTGCATACAGCTAGAAGCTGATGTCAGGGAAAAGGGGGGGGGGGCGACTTTGAAATCGATTTTCTCTCAAACCATAAAGATTTGAGAGATGTGATTGGGGGCATTAAAAATCTTTTTTTAAGTTCTACAAGATGGGGATTAGTAAAATTAAAGTATTACTATCCCTTTAAGGTTGTTATTTAACTCCTTGAATCCTAGAGAGATCTCCAACACATTTTTGTCTTAGCATGTTATACATCAAGGGTATTTTCTGTGATATAGTAGATCGGTCTGGGGGTGGAGATTGTAAGGTATGGGGGGTGCAGCCATGGGTGGAGCTAAGGGTGCCTAGAGTGCATTGCCTAGGGGTACCTGGGATATAAATCCGACCCTGACTTTAATCCACATGTAATGAAGGAATGATTTCCAGAAAACGTGCACTGGACTGGAGTGCACCCACCAATGCTATAGGGGAATGTGGATCCTTCTATTTAACCTTTGAGTTCTACTCACAACCCTGACATTCAAAGGGTTAAGGATACCAATTTTTTGGGGTAAACCAACTGCACCATAGATTACGTACACAAATTCCCTAGATTGACTCTGATTTAAATGGGGCTTTTTAATACCTTGAATGCTTGAGCGGTTTACAATGCATTTTGAAGGAATGCTTTGGCATTCTGTATGTCATCCAAGGGGGTCCATTTAAATCAATAGGCATTTTTATTTGTTCCTTACAGTGAAGTTGGTTTACTCTATATTTTATCTGGTTCACTTATATATATAAGGCCCTTAGGGGATTCACTATCCCACAAAACTTACTCAGGGCCTTGCTCACAGAAGAAAAGAGGAACAATTTTGGATCACACCGACTACACCATAAGCAACAATTGATAACTGGCAAAAATGGAGCTTTTAACCATAGGAATGCTAGCGAGGGCTCTATCACTTTGCACAATATTCAAGGGGTTAAAAGGCCAGGTTAAGTGGTTAAATGCCCCCTATTTAAATCACTGTCATTCATTATTTGTACCCTCTGGGGCAGCTGGTTTGAGCCAGAAATGCCCCTCCTTTGTTTTGTATATAAGGCTCGGAGTACATTTTGTGGGATACTGAATCTCCATATGCCTTGAGGTAGCTCCAGAGAACATACAGAATGCTGGGATGTTCAAGGAAGACATTTTATATTCCTACTAGTGTAAAAGCTCGTGTACACGGGCCACAGTGCCACCCAGCAGCCTCGGCTGGTGCCCAGAGCCTCTCTGCTCGCTGCCCGCACTGCAGACATGTGCAGTACAGTGTCCCCGAAAGCGCCACGGCTGATACGAAGTGGGGCACACTGAATTCGGACCGGAGTCTTCTCTGCACACCTTCCTGGGACAGCGGTCCGAATTCGGAATGCCCTGCTCTGTATCAGCCGCGGCTCGTTCAGGGACTCTGTACTATGCATCTCTGCAGCGCATGCAGTCTCTACTGCATATGACAGCTTCTGACAAACATCCTAGCAAATTATTATATAGGATAACAGTGGTGGCAACATGTGGCCCTCCAGCTTCTGACGGATATCAACTTCCATTATCCCCTGCCAGACAATGATGATGGAAGTTGAAGTCTGGTATCAGTTGGAGGGCCTCATGTTCCCGCCACTTTACTAGAACAACTCAGAATTCTTCAGCTTGCTGTTGTGGTAAACAAAACATTACATCTATCGCCTGCAGAAACATAATCTGAATGAACTACATAAATTGAAAATGGTTCAAGGACTGCAGATGATGAGCACTCAGAAGCCTGAAAAAATTGTTTTGATGGTAATCCTAGATTTACCAAGAGATGAACAAATTCCCAGGCAGAAAAAACTCTTCAATTAGTATGTTAATCTGCAGAGACAAGTTATCAAGGACAGTGGTTCATTGTACTGCTTGGAAACTCTGCTCCACAGAATAACATATATCAAGATATTTTTTTTTAAAACTGGAACAACTTTTTGACTGAAAGAGGTCATATCCCCTCATCTAATTCTTAAGTAACAAGACCCCCACACACACTTCAAACAATATAAATGAATATACCAGGCCACTTGGAGGTAACAAGGCCATGGCTTGAAGATATTCTCCCTTTGATACAAGCAAACACTCCTAAACAACAAACCGTAACACACAACAGACTAGCCCGCTCCAGCTCCCGAGCCATAGTCCAAACAGGAATGTGTAACCAATACCCATCACCACACAGTGATAAGCATGCCTACCAAAAAAGTACTGGAGCTAGCATCAAAGGAACAATTTCCCACCTGCCAAACCATGAGAATTTAATAAGAAAAACCGAGAAACAGCAAAATACAATGCCGTAGCCTAAACTGAACAAAGCCAGTCCAGGTTTCGGTAAGCACACCCAAAGAAAACATTTAAAATTGCTGGAGTGCAACCAGTTTTGAACATAATAGCTAAAAGCAAATGCACAAAGTATTGGTGCATATCCATATTTTCATCATTATTAACCCTTTACTCTGTAGAATATTGCCTGCATATCATCATTATATTGAAGATGAGGTTTTAGTTACATAATAAGGCCATAATATGTTAAGCTTGCCACCACACCAAGGTACCCCATTATAGGCAAGTCCTAACCTTAATATGCTTTGTCCTATCAGCGGGATCCCTCCTGCTTTACGCATTTACTAACCTTAATTTACCTACATTAAATCATAGATGTGAAAATCTAATTAGAACATGTAATAAAGGGGATGCATCACCTAACCAAAATGTTGCCTTAATCTCTTTATTTTAGCTGTTCTAACAATGCTGTGTTGTTGTTTTTTTAAAAAAAACATGATAGAAATGCAGTTTGAGAGTTTACTTTTTCCCTTTTGATGTCTTCTCCTCATTCTGATTGGCACCATTGTGCCGATGAGTATACAGGAGAGTTCTTCCTCCCTGCTGGTCTCTCAGTAAGCTGGAGCACTTTCATTGGCAGAGATTGATATCTAGCCAATGAGAGTGCTCCAGCTTACTGACAGACCAGTGGGGAGAAGTATCTCTCCTGTATTGTCATCGGCACGATGGTGCCAATCAGAATGAGGAGAAGACATTAAGGGGGAAAAAGTAAACTCTCAAACTGCATTCCTATAGCGTTTTTTTTTTGTTTGTTTTTTTAAACAACAACACAGCATTGTTAGAACAGCTAAAATAAAGAGATTAAGACAAACTTTTTGTTAGGTGATACATCCCCTTAAAAAGGAATATCATAAGCTGAAAAAGAACAAAGGTTGGACATCACTATAAAAAACTATCAATAATGGGGAAGAGAGAGGGATGCCGCTCCTTCAAAATAAAAAAATTAAAAAAAAAATGGAAAGGAAGTGATCATCTTCCCCACTTGGTTAAAAGCATAATCCCAACCCACCCTTCTACCCCACCAATATCAAACCTTGTTGCTCCTACGTGGCAGGGAACCACCATGACACCAAAAAGAGGGGTTTAACCCTTGATGGTCCTGGCACGTAATGAGTTGGAGAGCCATAAGGACTTATGACGTGCCAGGACCATCAAGGATTTCAGGGATGCCCACGTGGCTGCCCTGCATTTGGGGAGCCCTAAGTCAGATGAACAAAAAAATGCTCTGTGGTCCTTAAGTGTCGGCCAAAAACCATGCGTGGCCGGTCCTTAAGGGGTTAAGACAAAATGAGTTGTAATCCTCACCAAATAGAGATCAGAAGATTGCCTACCACAGTTCTAAGATGTAAAATGGGATTTTAATATGCTAAGAAAAGTTTTTATAGCTTTTTAAAAGTATAGTTAAGAGTTGCAACAAGGCCTTTAATCTAAGTGTATACTTGTAAATCTCCAGAGTCAAGAAAAAATTATTTTACTTAATGTCAAATTATTTTTAAAGAAAATAATATGCCCCCTTTAAAGAAAAGGAAAGTAAAAAAAAGCACATTAAAAAATGTGGTCAGTGTCCATTTCTCTTCTGGACGGCTGCCATAAAAAGGAAAGGCTGCATCCATCCTTTCACAAAAATATAATTTTGCATTGTAATAACTTTTGAATAAGGCTCTCTTTCTCTTTCTGTACATAAATAAATAATATTAGCAAAGTGAAATCAACTATTATTCCCATTTTCTTTGCCATTTTTATTTATTGTTTCTTTTCTTCCTTGTGTTACATAGCCACTTAGGACATATTTCTAGACTATTCATATTTTATTTCTTTAAAGTCAATCTTTTCAATATGAAGGGTGTGTGGTAAGC
Organism: Rhinophrynus dorsalis; assembly: GCA_037306005.1. Taxonomy (NCBI): domain Eukaryota; kingdom Metazoa; phylum Chordata; class Amphibia; order Anura; family Rhinophrynidae; genus Rhinophrynus; species Rhinophrynus dorsalis. The sequence continues at coordinate 223,484,459 of CM074724.1, read as the reverse complement.
CTAATGTTTTCCCATAGTATAGTATTACCGACTATCTGAGTTATGAGTGTCTAGCTTACCTCTACAAGAGGAGTATGCAACCTTTCTCTCTAAAATACCTTGTTTTATATTTATTTTGTAGGCATTAAAAAAACATGAAGAACTATGTAAGTCTTATCTCTCAAACCTTTATGATTTGAGAGATATTCACAAGCAAAGTTTCCCATCCTGCCCCTTTTACCTAGTGTAAGCCATCTCTTCTCAGATGTGGAATGCAGTCCATAGACCAGACAGATAACAGAAGGGGACAATCTTCTTCCTATGAAAACAATGAAAGCCCTGCTCCCCTTGACAAGTTTTTCAGGTTTTTCCCTTATCTTAATTGAAGATTGTCCCTCTCTGCAATCTACATGGGCACCTCCCTTCTGATCTGGCTGAACAGTGTTACATCTGTAAAGGTGCGGGAGGGGGATACTTTGTCATTGAATTACTCTTGAACTACAACTCTGACAGAATTGAAATACCACTCTCCAAAGTCCAAATACTATGATGATTAATTAGAGCTGCTTTTATTATGAAACATTACTATCCCTTTGATTCAAGTTTGCATATTTGAAAACTGCATTAAAAACTTTCTATATGTCATGTTAACCAAAAGGCCAGCAAACATACAGTTCAGGAGATATTCAAATTTCTATCATATGCTAATGTATGATAATTGCGGCACAGTGCGGCATTAGTGATATATTTCATATGCTAATTAAGCAAATAATTTATGCAGCATAGCCTAATGAAGCCTTTTCTGTGATGTGTCATATGCTAATAGAGGTTTCAGTGATGTGTCATATGCTAATACAGCTGTGTGCAGTACCAGGAAGTGTTTACTTTCACTTTTCCCAGAAATAAAAGTGTGACTATCTCCTGTACTATACATCTGCTGATCTTTTGGTTAACATAACATACAGGCAGTTTTTAATGCAGTTTTCAAATATACAAACCTGAATAAAGGTGTTTGATCCACTTTAATCTGTTGGAGACTACAGCTCCCATCATCCCCAATCAACCAACAGCTGTAGAGCCAAAGATGGCCTATTCCTGCGGTAGAGGCAACAGCAAAATAAACTGGTCAAAAAAAGAATCTGAACCAGCAAGGCAGGGTTTTAAGAATGCCATATATATATAAGCTTTTGTTATATTCTTCCTTTTCTTTCTTACCTATTTGTGAGAGAAGCAGCCATGTGTATGTGCACCGCTTTAACCACAGGATTAAATTGATGTTGTCATGTAAATCTAGGACTCTGGAACCAAAGATGAAACAGGAGGCCCCAGCGAAGACTGGACATACAGTAAAATGTGTCTGCAGGAGAAATGCACTTTAGTTAAAATGAAAAATCCTGTTGGGGGCCACAGTGTATCAGCATGGTAACCAAGTGATTGATATGCCTGCTCTAACCCTATTAGTTTAGGATTTATTTTTGGTTGGGGGAGCTTGCATACAGGAGATGAAGACCTTTGGTCTTTTATCTGTCCTTCCAGCTTTGTTTGTAGATCATTTTTTTAGAAGGAAAAGAGATTGACCCCAGAAGAGAAAATTGCCATGGTAAATAGAGAACAATGTTTGAACACTATTGTTGTTGTAATAGAGAATGGACAGCTCAAGACTTCTTTTCTTAATTTATATTTGCATCTCTCCAAAGGTACATCCATTACACAGCTGCTCGCTCGAGACCTGGACAATGATATACTGGTATTCGGAATTGTGGGGGATGAAGCCAAAAATTTTTTTGCTGTGGAAAGTGCAACTGGTGTAGTTTGGCTGAGGCAGCCCTTGGATCGAGAGGTACTATTTGTGGATCTAAACAACACGCACCTTTTTAACACAGTACACTAAGGGCCATAAGCACAAATAAAATAGGAGCAAGTCAAGTACATTGCTTTAAACTGAGTATTTAATAACAATGTTGTTTCTGTTAACCATTTTATTCACTGCATTAACATTCTCCTGCTGACGTTTTCCCCTCAAAAAACAAGAAAGTCCTATCCTATGACAGAACGCTAGCAACATATTTAGCAAAACACATATTATACTGGATTATTATGCACATCAAATTATTTAGAGGCTTTCTGTGTGTGTGAGAGATATAATGTAGCATATTTGTAATAATAATATAATTGCCTCTTTATCACCTCAGCAAGCTATGAGACCAAAACATGTTCATTTATCACATGGGAAACACTAAAGGAAGAAGACAACAAGTCTCACAAATGCTGCCTGAGAAGCCATTATGGTATCCCATGGTTTATCATGTTTTTCTCCACAGCGGCCTAACAGGCAGTATCTGTATCGCCTGGTATTGTTGCAGATAACTGCAGGCAGTGCCTGGGGGCTGGAGATGTATTCTTACCAGCCTCACAGAGCTGTGCTGGTAATGTCTGATAGCAACACCTGAGAGAAGTATTCTGTAAATCACCCAGCATCTTCCTTCAGGGCAATAAATTAACTGATGAAAATTATGAGTGTTTGGATGCCCGCAGCTAGTTAATTTGTGTATTTATTTATTCTGTGGTAATTATGCATAAATATAGATACTTGCTGTATGAAACTCCCTTTCATTTGAGGTAGTGACCACAAACACTATTGCAACATCAGTGTATTAACCCTTCAAGGATGGGGGGGGGGGTTCAACACAGTGCCTTGCAATGTGCTAAACCCCCCCCCCGTGGTCCTTGAAGAATTAATTCAAAAACTGATGATACATTCTTTTCAGTATATTGCACCCTAGGGTGACCACGTGTCCCGGATTGCCAGGGACAGTCCCGGATTTTAATTGTATGTCTCTGGTCCCAGGCAGCCCCCTTCTGGGACTATGCAAAGTCCCGGAATGAAGACTCCAAAGCACAGAGTGCTAAACAGTAATAGCAGAATAGCCCATTGTCTACTGTGACAGGAAGTGTTGTCTCTAATAAGCTACAAAAAAATGGCTTCCAGACACAGCTCTGAAGAATAGAGAGAGAACTGAACCTTTATCTTGACATCAGTTGGGAGCTGCAGTGCAATTTTGTTGCAGTTAAATGCTAGTCTAAGATTTTGGGCTTGATGAACATTATCTTGTAGCCCACCACAAGCATCACTTTCTGTCACAGCAGTCAATGGGCAGTTCTCCCTTCAGTGGTTAGAACTGTGTGACGTGCTTTTCTCTCTGCAGTGTTCCTGAATGGCAGAAATGAAATGTGGTCACCTTATTGCACCCTCACACACACTGGCCCTTAACGGGTTAAATGTTTTAATATGCCGCTTTGACATTGAGAAGTTTCCAAAGAATTGAGGAGAAATATGTTGGAGATCTCCCTTGCATCCAATAAGTTAAACCTTTGAGTGCCAGAAAGGTGTCCAATGCATTGTGCTGCAATGCATTAGAGACCTCTCTGGCACTCAAACACTCAAAGAGTTAAGTTAGACATATTTGTATTGTGACTTTATATTTCTCACTGAATTCTTCTTGAAAAAATGCAGAAATGGAACTTCAGGGTTTGGAATTCCGTAATGTACTCATGTTTGACTTCAAGCAAAGGCCTAGTTTACATTGCCATTGATAAGTGCTATCACTGGCCTTATCTAACAGATTCTCATTGCACTAAATGGAGATATTTGTAGATCTCTTAATAAACTCATACACTGCATGCAATCCAGTGAAACTTTTGAAATTGTGGGGGGAGCCTAATTATTTTCACAGAGGGAGCCTGATGTAAGAATAAATGGAGAAATTCTGGAACAAACCAAATGCATCAAAGCAGACAAATATAAGTTCCCAAATGGAGCTTTCAATCACTCCAATTCTAGATGTATTATTTAATACATTTCTAGAATTCAAGGTTAAAATACCCATTTAAATGAATGCTAATTTTCATTTGCCCCTATAGTGAAAATGGTTTGCTCCAAAATTACTGCAGTTGCTCTTAGTATATCAGCCTTTTATAATCAACATTAGAAGGCAAGAATCTATGATAATAGTGAGATATGAGCCAAGCATGCACCCATGACATTGTCAGCTTGGCCCTTTGGTCACCATCTTATGTCACTTTCACTCATATCTCCTGCTTAACCCTTTGAGTGCCAGAGGGGTACGCAACGCATTGCAGTGCAAATGCGTCACGTAGACCTCTGTCACTCGAAGGGTTAAGAAAGAATACACTTAGACACAGTTCTTTATTTGGATGGATTTAAATTATGGAATAACATTAAACATTTGAGCATACTTAAAATAAACAATGTACAACATGAAATGCATGCACAACATATCCTAGTGCTTGCTCTATAATTACAATGCCTAACTGACACAAAAACATCTTAACACACTCTTTGGGCCATATGTTCAAAGGGATAATGACACAAAATGTCATATAAAAGACAAAAATAAGTAATTGTATGCAAGTATATGACAAAAAATGACTAATGTTCGTTGCGTACGACACAACTCCAGAATTGCAGGGCAAAGGGGCGGGGCAAGGGCATGGCTAAACTATTCTCCATTGTTGTATAGAGGAAAAGAAAATATGTTGTATATAACGACAAAAAAAACTCTTGCAAAAGACAAGATTTCTGTGTTATGAAAGAAGTAGAGGGAATGTGAAGTTCTGAATTTGGGAATTTTTGTCGTTAGGTAAGACATTTTTGTCGTTACATATGACATTTTTGTCTTTACAGAAGACAGTTTCAGTCAGGACAAACAACATATTTCGATCACAACCGACACTCTCTGAAAATATTAATGAAAAGTCGTTACAAATGACAAAAGCTATTTCGCTACTTCTTTGAACATATGGCCCTAAATAGAGGCTGACCATATTTCCTTGAGACAAAAACGGGACGGAGTGTGGGACAGGCGGACAGTGGGACTTTGCCACTCCGAGTCTGATAGTAGTAAGCTGCAAGCAGCGAGAACGTGTTTGTCCTGTCTCTTACTAGTGGTGTTCTCTCTCTCTGGCCAAAAAGCCTGCCCCTGAAGTAAATCAGAACTTCCTGTCTTTGTCACTCACACTAGTGGTTTTACTGTGTTTACTGTTCGCATTGATTACCATAGAATCTTATGACTTGTCATTATATCACTGTCTAAGAGGCTTTATGGTAATTTACCATAGACTTGAGAGTCTTAGACAGTTATGAGTCACTTGAGTCGTAATCAATGTGTACAGTAAAACCACTAGTGTGACGAAAGGAAGTTCTGATTTACTTTATCTTATGAGAAACAAACAAGCCCCGTTCAATTTTTTACAAAAAATTAAAAATAGGACAAAATTGACATTTAAATTAAAAAGACAGGACAGTCTGGAAATATGAAAAAAATGGTACAGTCCCTTTTATAACGGTACATATGGTCAGCCTACCTAAATATTAATGTTGCCTAACTCACTTTGTTTATAGAGTATATGACCATAAATAATACACGACCAATTGACTGAGGGCCATACCACTATCCCACTATCCAACAAAGATGAGAAAAGTATTATTCCAACAGCCATAGCCCCAGCTTCTTCTGAGACCAAGCTCAAGGAGCCACATATTGAACCAGGAAGTCAAAACTATCAAGTCTGTTCTTCACACAGAAATCACCATGCCAAGCTTTGACAAAATACCTATCTCAGACAATGCAGCAAAACAATCAAATGCATGCTGCCCGACAGTTTCCCACCACCAGGCTAGCACCACATATGTTCCCCCATGTATATAAGAAATAGATATAATTAGATATGGCCCCTGATACTTACAGGACTTAGAGACAGGAGGGTTGAAATTGTCACACTCCTCGCTTCATTGCATGTCCTGCCCTCCCCAACTGGCCCTGAACCATGCAGGGAAAAAATCTCCTCTCCTAAGCTGCAACAGAAATGAGACAACTTGCTTCACTCTTAGCCCCCATCCAGCTACATTTAGTATAATTCTTGGAGCTCTTGGGGGTCCAAGACAGTAGAATTTCAAATATATTGACTGTCTCAGAAAAATACACTGAGGTACTGTACCTTTTCAAAATTGTTTTTGATAATTGATACTTGGTTTAGTGCTAGCTAACACATCTGATTATCCAACTGGGTCAATGGGAGGCTAATGGGTGGCACCAAGGAGATGGAGCAAGCAGCGTTAGAGATATTGGACTCCGTGGGAGAGCTTCTGGTTCCTGGTTTGAGATGTGCATCTTCTCCTGAGCGGACGCTCTTGTCAGAACCTTAAAAGGGTTCCCTAGGGAGGGAAGCTCTTTAGTTTGTGTCTACAACAACGAAAATTACTGAGGTATCCTTAAGAGGTCTTGGTGGATTGCTTGGCAGATGAATGGGCAGGGATACCTGGGAAACTCACCAAGCAAGGGAATCAGCCATTGATTCTGGATACATTGAAGTTAAGTCTAAAACAGGAGTCTCAGATTCAGAGACTTCCCAGGCATATACATTTTGTATAAATGATCAATATTTATTCTGTTACACATGTAGCCTAAAGCATTGCACTGAGGATTGTAACATATAAAGATCACAGCTTGTGACCCTCCATTCAATAAATAAAAATGATCCTTGTTACAGTCCAACCCATTTAAACCTTTTGAATAGCAGAGGGCTCTCCATACAATGCTCTGCAATGTACTAAACAATCCTCTGGCATCTAAGAGTAAGTTTGTTTTCAGTAATAAATAGTGCCTTTGTATGAATAACAATTCTACATGAATAACTACATTTATTTTATTTTATAAATTAAAATAAGGAGGGAAAGGGAACAAGAGGCAGGAGGTCTGCTGACCTATAGAAAGGGTCTTTCAGCAACCCCTGTAAATGCCTTTCTACCTGGCTGCATTGTTTGCTTAATGCTTGCATCTGCCCTGAGAAGGATCAGGACATAATCCAATTTGCTAGATCTATCAGTCCATTGCATTTTAATGAGAATCACATTGCAATGCTTTGTACATCACTCTGGTCCTTAAAGGGTTAAATTAGTGTCCTAACAAGGCACAAAATAGTAGGTTTACTCCATTCCCCTGCACATGGTAGGTGGCAAAAGTTTGGGAATTGCTCACAACTGTTGAGTCTGTGTGCACCAGTTTCGACTTAAAGGGGATCTCTCACCTACATATATGTAATGCTCATTAGTTAGAACATTTATCAGAAAGACTGAAAATATTGTTCGTTGTTTTAAAAAAACAGTTACATGCGCAAAAATTAAAGTTTAAAAAGTGTCCAGCAGCCTACTTCCGGCTTGCTGAACCTTGCCGACCAGAGGCAGCTCCCGTCCCACTACCCATCATCCTCCCATGACGGAGGCTGTTTGTCACTAAGGTGTAACGATCGCATTGGCAGAGATCGATATCTAGCCAATGCGACCGCTCCACCTTAGTGACAGACAGCCTCCGTCATCAGAGGATGATGGGTAGTGGGACGGGAGCTGCCTCTGGTCGGCAATGTTCGGCAAGCTGGAAGTAGGCTGCTGGACACTTATTAAACTTTAATTTTTGCGCATGTAACTGTTTTTTTTAAACCAACGAACAATATTTTCAGTCTTTTTGATAAATGCTCTAACTAATGAGCATTACATATATGTAGGTGAGAGATCCCCTTTAAAGCGGAACTACCACATCAACTAAAGTCACCCTTCAATACTTAGGCAGGTGGCGACTAGCTTAATAATTGTTATTTTACCTCTTAAAATTGCCCCCGAGTAAAGTAATCCTTAAGCTTCCAAGACTGGAAGCCAGGCATCAGTGCAGACATCTTGTCTGCGCGCCTGCGCTTTCAGTCCCCATCACCCTTCAGAGGCATTGCACTGGCCCGAACGGCACCAGAAGAGACTGTCGCCACAGGCGTGCAGGCTGCACTAACCTGGCCGTCAGTCTCAGAATATTAATGATTACTTTACTCGGGGGCACTTTTAAGAGGTAAAATAGCGATTATTAAGCTAGTCGCCACCTGCCTAAGTATTGCAGGGTGACTTTAGTTGATGTGGTAGTTCTGTTTTAAGAGATCACAGTACGTACCCCATACCGCAGGCATAGTAGTTGGAGTCCCTGACTGACTCACTGCAGAAGGATGTGGTATTCATTGTACAGCTTCAAATTACTCCTTATTCTCAGTTAAAGGGATAGTAATGTCTTATGTAAATAAAAAGTAATATTGTAGATAATCAAAAAAGAAATCCATCGATGCCAGTCTGATCTCTCATACCTTTATGATTTGAGAGATATAACATTTTAAAATTCCCACTCCTTCCCCTTTCCCTGATGTCAGCTGTAAAGCCGACAGCAGGAGATTTGTGTCGGATGACTCGAGGCGGCTCTTCAGCAGAGCCAAAATACCGCAATCTAAAAAGAAATACTTCATTGGAACGGTTTTTCAAGTGTTCCTGGTTTGCAGGCATACTTTGTAGACCGCTCCAATGAAGTATTTAATTGTAGATTGCTGTATTTCTGCTCTGCTTAAGAGCCACCTGCCAATCCCGGGACCAGGATCCTCTTCTATGAGCTAGAGGCTAACGTCAGGGTAAGAGGGGGGAGGGGAGAATTTTGAAATGTTATATCTCTCAAACCATAAAGGTTTGAGAGATCAGACTTGCATCAATGGATTTCTTTCTTTGATTATCTACAGTATTACTTTTTATTAATAGAAAACATTACTAACCCTTTAACGTATAACATTTTTACTATTCTCTTTTGGTTATGGTTCTTATGTACAACCGAAACATTCAGATTTAGTAGTGCTGGTTGTAATTGATATTCACACACTGTTACGTTTTAGAACCATATCTGTAATTGAAGGCCGGGTTCCTCCTTTGCACCATTCCTGATAGTATTTTGCATGTAATTATGCTTTTAGCTAAAATCCACAGAGCTGGTGTCAGAAGATAAACACTATTTCTAATCGTATTATTTCTCTCTTTTCATTTCAGACTAAATCAGAATTCACAGTTGAATTTTCAGTCAGTGACAGCCAGGGGGTATGTGCAACTTTTTTTTTTTTTATTTCATTGCATGAAAATCTATGAATGGTAAAACAGAACAAGATAACAGGAGATGTGATGGTATGGGTGGGGAAAGAATGATTCAAGTTATCTCTTGTGTAAGAATGATAGCACGAGTCTGTAACGCTGATGTACTAAGAAGAACAGACAGATTTTGGAGCAAACAAACCGCACCATAGGGGACCAAAAAAAAAATTCCCAAATTGGCATTAATTTAAATGGGACTTTTAACCCCTTAAATGACAGAAATGTTACCAATACATTACCTTGTAATGCACAGCAGGTTTCTAGCATTCAAGGAGTTGAAGGCCTTTTTTTAAAACAATGGCTCCCTGCTTGTAAATGAATTCTACCTGAGGATAATGCCTTAGTACCGCATCCACTTAAAGGAACGCTAACAGCTCCTAATAAGTGACCCCCTTCACTTACTTTAATCATGCAGAAAATTTTAATGACCATCTCAAATTAATTCTCCACAATTAATATTTTATAAGTACTGGATATCATGTTCACACATACAGTCACAATTATTTTTTCAGGATTCCAAGTTCTTTACATTGAAGTCTTCCTAGGAAGCCTTCAGTGGGAGGAGTTTGGAGTCCTGGAATTCTGCATTAAGGAATCATGTCAGCCTCCTTGATATTCAGTACTAAATGTTAATTTTGGAAAAGTGTTCCACTCAGAATTGATTTGTAGCAGCTATTAGGATTTTCTGCTCAAATTAAGGTCAGTGGACGTCTGTTAGGATATACAGTGAACCCTTTGAGTGCCAGAGAGCTATCAATGCGTTGCGTACCTATCAGGCAGTCAAAGGGTAAACAGTATTTTATTTATCAATGTTGATGTAATAATACAATGTAAAATGTGATAATATAGTTTTCTGACAAAAGTCTTTCATTACCATTTTACCTCAAACCTTAGAGAAGTCTGTAACGCATTTTGAAGTAATGAGCTCGAGACATGTCTAGCATCCAAGGGGTTAAGTAATGTGGCAAAATCTCCATTTTTATGCATTTTTTTTTTAAGATTTTAACAGAATGGTGTTGGGTTTTCCTCAACCAAATAACAAAATAATGGGGGAGATTTATAAAATTGGAGTCAGTAAAATTGTTGCAAATCGACATGTATAAATGTTTAGCAACGTTAATGGGGGGAGATTTATAAAAAGTGTTCATTTTTGTGAACAAATCATTAAAATGTCTTTATTCATTATTATGAGTGTTGGTATTTATAACATATTCTCTTTACTTTTATAATTGTGGTGACAGCAAAGAATAAGAATAGGTCAGACATGGCCTTAAATATTTGGTAAAACTTCTGTCACTAAATTGTCACAGATAGCGACATAAATTCACTGAGCCACTTTTTACAAACGTCCTTGCTCCATTTTATAAAAAAAATGTACTACACGGCGATATGTCCTCCTAAACTGTCCTTAATACATTTAGAAAGAAGAGTGGCAATCTTACCTCCATTTTAACACCTCTTTTCCTTTAACCGGACTTTTATAAATCTCCCCCCACCCAAAGTCAGACCGGATATCCCTGCAGTCAGCACAACGCTGACTTCAGGGAAGGGGGAGGGAGTGGGAAACTTTGCCTTCGGTTATCTCTCAAACCTTTATGAACCTGGGGGCTATTAAATTATTTTGCTAATATTTACAATATGGGGGATGGTAATAATAAAGTATTACTATCCCTTTAAAGATGTCAGTCTTAGAGGCTGATTTGACCCCTTGAGGACCAGAGGGGTGGGCAAGGGGTTAATACCAAGAAATGGAGAATTTCTAGGGCAAACCACCTGCCGATAGTTTTGCCCCGAAATTGCTCCAGTTCATCTTGATAAATCAGCCTCTTAGAATTGAACAATACTCTTTCAGAAAATTGCAAATCTTTAACTATTTCGTGTTCTTTTACCTTTCAGGTTATCAAGGGAAAAGTGAATATTCAAGTTGGTGATGTCAATGATAATGCTCCAACCTTCCATAACCAGCCATATACCGTACGCATCTCAGAGGTAAGTGTCTTTACTGGGGTGTGTTGACAAGGAATCTAACAGATACCACTTGGACTGTTTATGCTTTGAAGTGTATATACCAGGAGATTTGAAATAGGGGATAGGGGTAATGCAGGTTGTACACATTTTAGTTCTCTAGCTGTGAGGGATGATAAGAGGTGTCATCTCCAACAGGTGGTAGAGCCAAAGGTTGCCTTCCCCTGGTGTAATGGGACACACTCAGAGGTAAAAATTGGTAATTGGCATGTTTTACCTATTGGCAAGTCTGTGATAGCAGCAGGTCCCCAAGAGCTGTGGGGCGATGGCAGGAGGTTACATTGTTTCTTTCCAACCAATCATATGATAGTGGATACTTTTTACAATTGTATGTTTCTGTTTGTTTGTCATGTCTATGAATAAGAGCTGTACAGCTTGAAACTCATCAGACGGTTTATGTTAACCGAATTCAATGATTCCATCTCATTATGTCCATGTCTTAGATGTCTTAGTGTATGAATAAACTGCAAGTTTTTAGCAGATGCAGTATGTGTTGCCTAGTATTTCAAGATCACCTTAAAGCCGGGTGTGCCTCCACCCTTCATCATGGATTATATGTGTGAGTCATATTGGAGGACTCAAGAGGTTAAAGAACACCCTGAAGCTGATGGTGAGTCTCCACCTGTATTGAGTGAAATGTTCATTCACAGACAAAAAAGTTTTGTGTAGCACTTTTCTCAACATAATGATAACAGTTGGCCCCCAGGATCTGTGGGGCCCCAAACTGTCACAGTAGCTGATTTAGTCTAGATTGGGGCTCCAAGCCAATGTTAAGTGCACAAAGCAATGTCAATACAACAACCCTATAAACCCCTATTTAAAGGGTCCAGTGCAGGCTGAAGATTTCTACCCCTCAATAGAGGAAACAGACCAAAGGAAACCATGCTCACAGACCAATAAATAAAATCAGGCCTTTATTAGATTACATAAAAACAAGCAAATACATGGAAGCAGGTCACAGAGATGAGTGGAATGCCAGTGACATCAACAGATGCATTTCACTCTACCACATAGCTTAATCAATGGTGAACTGCAGTTGATGTATCAGTTGGGTGCCTAAACTATTAATCAATATAGCAGATGGTGTGGCTCCCCATTGTGAAAACTTTCCATATGTAACCTGGCACATGTATACAGGGAGTTTGATGTACAACAAAGAACTAGAACATTTTTGCAGCAACCCAAATGCACCACATGGGAGAAATAACAATTTCCCAAATTCTTATTGAGTTAAACTTTTTTTTTTAAAGGAGCAGTAAACTTTTTTATGAAAACATATATGTTATAGAGCTTTTCCTGCTGAGTAAAACAAGGCCACTTCCACTGCTGTCAGCTGTTTTATTCAAACTTTAAAACAGTTCAAATAACCAAGAAGTGAATTTAGTGTTTACTTCCTGATAGTTCTATCTGACAGGAAGTGACAGGCAGTTTCTATCACATTCTTTGGAGAACTGTATGTCACTGACTTTCCTCTCCTTTAGAATGTAACAGAAAAACGAATTGGAATTTGACCAGCAGAGGCCACTGCTAATGTAAAAAAAAACCCAGGTTTAAACAGCAATAACTCTGGAAATATGTATCCTCTCAGCAGTGGGAGTACCATTATTTTACTCAACAGGAAACACCCTAGAATATATATTTTTTCCATAAAAAAGTTTTCTGCTCCTTTAACCTTTGAGTGCCAGAGGGGTATGCAACGCATTGCAAGGCAATGCATTGCATACCCCTCTGGCACTCAGAGGGTTAACTCAATGAATGCTAGATAGGTCTCTAACATATTGCAAGAGGTTAAAAGCCCATTTAACCTTATGAGTGCCAGGGGACATCCAATGTATTGCATTGCAATGAGTTGGATACTTCCCTGGCACTAAAAGGATTAAGTCAATGAGGATATATAGCGATAAAGGTTTGCTGCAGAAATGCTCCAGTTCTTTCAGTTCCAGTGCTCCAGTGTATTTTATAGATGCTGCACTTCAGAAAAAGGCACAGCCAAAGCAATTAGTATATGACATGAATTTCTTGAAAAGGTCAGCAAGGAAGAGACTATGAACCTCCCAGAAGACCTCTGTGAAGCACTGATACCAACCAGCTCCTCAGATTGCTGAGGCCTGCACAAGGGAATGGTGACAGGTGTTGGATAATTCTCTGACACTCAAAGGGTTAAGCAATGGGAAATCGATTCCTGTAGATTTCAATTATTAATGTTAGGTTAAAAAAAGACATCTGTGTGGCCTTTTCTACCACTTGAACAACCATTTATTTTTCAATGTATAGGCTGATATTAGCCCTTTGAGTGCCAGAGGGGTATGAAACACACTGTAGAGCATTGCGTTGCACCCCCCCCCCCCCCGTGTTCTGCAAGTACATAATACGTAAAGTCAAGTTGCATATATATATATATATATATATATATATATATATATATATATATATATATATTTATTTATTTTTAATTTCATCTATTTTATGTCCCTGGATGTATGCATAGAGTTTTCGGACAGGGACCATAATAGCAGCTATAATGATACATTGTCAAAGGAAACTCTCTGGAAAGATCTAGGGATCTTACTGTCAAGGAAAGAAAAGTATACAAAATAGGTGAAGATAAAATAATAATAATAATAATAATTATACAGACATTTTGAATTTGCATATTATGAAATTGCAAAATATGTAAAGTCAGAATAAAGGGTTGCTATTTTTAAAGGTCAGCTAGCATGTCGATAGTGCCATCTTGGCAGATCTGCTGCTCTGAGTGTAAGTGTCTATGGATTGATTGGGTCCTACCTATCAAGGCAGAACTGAAGCAGTTCTGGTGGAGAACATTTGCATCATATGTATTAACCCTTTACTTCGTAATGCTTTGCATTCCCCTAAGGCACTCATAGGGTTAAAGAAAAAACAATCTATTGCATTCAGTGGGACCTTTACTTTGATAAATATAGTATATTTATTTTGGCCCGGAATTGCTCGAATTTGTCTTGATAATGAGACTAAACTATTAAAAAAATTCACTTTAGTCCTCTAATAGTTTTTAGAACACTTTAACCCTTTGAGTGCTAGAGGGGTATTCAATGAGTTGCAAACCAATGCCTTTTCCTAATAAGAGTTGATTAACCATACAGCATATAATGTTAACCTTGTACGTCAGTACAATTCAACAATATGGAATATCTGAATACAAAATTTCAGGTTTAAAACTTATATAAAAACTTTCAGATTTATAACATTGCCCCCCAATACATTAGTAATATAGCGATAGGCAAAGTAATAGTTGTATTATGATGAATAAATCTGCGTTATTGAAGTAATCCACCTTCTTTAGGCAGGCATCCAGCAGACAATAGTGCAGACATATTAGAGGGAAGTTGCCTCTGAGTCTGCGCTGTCTGTCCCATGCCCTGCCCGGATTGATGGTGACATTCGATGGTTACCTTAAAGGGATAGTAATTAGTGATGAGCGAGCATGCTCGGCCGAAGCTCGGTTCGGCTCGAGCATCGCTCTGCTCGGCACATGGCGGTACTCGTACGAGTACCGCGTGTGCTCGCCCGCCATGTTCGGGTCTCCTCCCCGCACGTTTCGCGGCTGCTGCGCAGCCAATAAACGTGCGGGGAGGCTCTGACATCAGTGTAATGCCAGCAGTCTTAGCCAGGGAGAGATGAGGATAGGAAGGGAAAGTCAGTGTAGGGAGAAGAAAAGTGTGTTTGAACAACATAAAGACCCAAAAGTCCTTTTTAGGACTATTGTGTGTGGGGGCAGCAGTTATATTTTGTTTGGGGGGGCAGAGATTTAAAAAAAAAAAACGTCACATATTCCGTTCACTGTGCCTAGCCGCAGATTAGCAGCACATTCTGTTTAGTGTGCAAAGTTGCAGATTAGCAGCACATTCTGGTTAGTGTGCAAAGTTGCAGATTAGCAGCACATTCTGTTTAGTGTGCAAAGTTGCAGATTAGCAGCACATTCTTTTTAGTGTGCAAAGTTGCAGATTAGCAGCACATTCTGTTTAGTGTGCAAAGTGTAAAAAATAAAAGTCACATATTCCGTTCACTGTGCCTAGCCGCAGATTAGCAGCACATTCTGTTTAGTGTGCAAAGTTGCAGATTAGCAGCACATTCTGTTTAGTGTGCAAAGTGTAAAAAATAAAAGTCACATATTCCGTTCACTGTGCCTAGCCGCAGATAAGCAGCACATTCTGTTTAGTGTGCAAAGTTGCAGATTAGCAGCACATTCTGTTTAGTGTGCAAAGTGTAAAAAATAAAAGTCACATATTCCGTTCACTGTGCCTAGCCGCAGATTAGCAGCACATTCTGTTTAGTGTGCAAAGTTGCAGATTAGCAGCACATTCTGTTTAGTGTGGAAAGTGTAAAAAATAAACGTCGCATATTCCGTTCACTGTGCCTAGCCGCAGATTAGCGTCACATTCTGTTTAGTGTGCCTAGCCGCAGATTAGCGTCACATTCTGTTTAGTGTGCCTAGCCGCAGATTAGCGTCACATATTGTTTAGTGTGCCTAGCCGCAGATTAGTTTTTATCTTCCTTTTTGTGTGTTTTACGGTCAGTCTGTAAAAATGGCGTACTACGGGCGAAACATCGTTCCCAGCAGCGATGTTGGAGTCCAAGATGCATCCAGACATCCTCCCTATGCTGTCCCTGAACCATTTCTGTGGTGTTTCCATCATTTTCTGCCCTTTTCCTATGGACCAGGCACCCTCCCCTCATCAGAGCAGGGGGGTGCCTGGTGTAATGCTCGAGTCCTCCCATTGACTTCAATGGGGCTCGGGTGCTCGGCCGAGCACTCGAGCCTCCGGGGGTGCTCGGCCAGAGCACCCGAACACCCGAGCATTGGGGTGCTCGATCATCACTAATAGTAATACTTCATTTTAGCTTTATTTTATTTTGTAGGCATTAAAAAAACATGAAGAACGATATAAGTCTTATCTCTCAAACCTTTATGGTTTAAGATATATTCACAAGCAAAGTATCCCCCCCCTGTTCAGCCAGATCAGAAGGGAGGTGCCCAGGTAGACTGCAGAGAGGGACAATCTTCAATTAAGATAAGGGAAAAAGCTGAAAAACTTGTCAAGGGGGGAAGGGCTTTCATTGTTTTCATTGTAAGAAGAGTGTCCCCTGCTGTTATCTGTCTGGTCTTACAACCAGATTCACATCTGAGAAGAGATGGCTTACACTAGGAAAAAGGGGCGGGAGGGGGAAACTTTGCTTGTGAATATCTCTTAAACCATAAAGGTTTGAGAGATAAGACTAATATCATTCTTCATGTTTTTTTAATACCTACAAAATAAAATAAAGTTAAAATGAAGTATTACTATCCCTTTAAGGTAACGGAAGTTGCCGCCTGTGCAGGAGCACAGAGCTTCGCTTGTAAGCTCTGTTCCCTGGATGCCTGCCGAAGAAGGTGGATTACTTCAATAACATGGATTTATTCACCATAATACAACTATTACTTTGCCTATCGCTATATTAGTAATGTTTTGGGGAGTACTATTATAAAGCTGAAAGTTCTACCAGCAGAAGTGGTAGAAGTTAATACAGTAACATAATTTAAGCATGCATGGGATAGGCATAATGCTGTCCTTAAAATAAGAAAAGACCCAGGACCAAAAAAAGTTTGAGGTTTTTACAGTAGGAAAATGCCGTCAAATTCTATGTTTCTGTGTTTCTATTATTGATCAATTGTATCACATTGTTGCAGTACTGGATACTCTCTCCTTTTTCTTGTCTCATATATTCTGTTCCGCATGGAAGAGTGAGTGAAGAGCTGCTGCCTTTTATCTCCAATACATCCAATAATTGGATGAATGCTGTATGTGAGGCAGCTGAAATATCATAGAAGCCTAGTGAGCTGCTACTTATGTAAGATCCCAGCCAATTTATTTGTAAGTACCCACCTGAGAGGTGTTTTGGTGGTGGCAGAATGGTTGATTGAGTGTACTTGCACATGGAGTGCCCCCTTGTGGTCTACCTCTTGTTGTTTATACATACCAGCACAGCACAGGTATTAGTTTTCTGTCCCACACCCCAAAAGAATAACATAAGCTGTCTTAGGGCTGCATAGCATAGCCCCAGTCTTAATAATTGCCTGTTAATAACGTTGAGTAATCTTCACCCTTTGAGGCTAATGTGCTAAGAAGAACTGGATCAAAACAACTGATAAGCAAGTATGGATTCCCCAAATTTGCAGTGATTTAAATGGGGCTTTTAATTCCTTGAGTCCTACAGAGGTCTCCATAATCTCGTCTGAACAACAGACCAGTATAGTCTTCTCAGTCAAACATTGTGTTGTTTCACTGGTTCCTGAGTGCTGAATGAGGAAGAAGCCACGGTAATGGTCTGTTGTTTAGACAATGTAGGGAGAACATCTCCGTCCCTCCATCTTTATCCTATATAATAATTCGCTAAAATGTATGTAACGATGCAGTCATGCTCAGTAGAGCTTCCAGCTCTATCAGGCACGGCGTGGGCAGTCTCTACTGAGCATGACTGCCCTGCGACCGGCTGGCAGTGGCACTGTGGCCCGTGTAACTAGTATTTAATTATCTGCATAGTGTGACCCAAGAGTTTTATAAATAAAGCTTACCAGCTTATTTGGATGACACTGTCCTAGGGCCAGCTTATTAATGAGAACCCCAAGAATTCTATCACTAGAGTGTGTTGATCATATGTACAACAGAAAAGTGGAGTAATTGTGGAGCAAATTAGCTGCTCCCTAAGAACAAAGTGAAAATGCTGTTTGCTTTAAATGTCTTTAAACTCCTTGCATGTTTAGAAATGCAGTGGAGACCTGTAGCACACAAGAGGTTAGAAGCCACCAAATCAATGGGGATTTAAGGAATTTTTATGTTTCCTATGGTTCTACAGATCTGACCATTGTTCCAATTCTTTATGCTTATGGCCTTGTTAGATGTGTAGCATGGCAAACCCAGGATTTCTAGTAAGGGGTTTCAAAGAAAGAAAAATATGTAATATGTAATTCCGAGGACTTCTTTGCGCATTAACCATTCGCCCATTCAGCAACTTTTGGATTGTATCTGGCCATCGCTCATTCATCAATAAGGAATGGCCAGATAGATTAGCAAATCTGATCCGCTAGCTTCAAGCTGGCGGATCCCATTCCAAGGCACATGGCTAACACAAGCATACACATTTTAACTTATGCATATGTGTGTGTTTTTCCCATGACTGGCCAATTTACACAATTTTCCCTGCTTCGCATACGCAAAGCAGGGAAACACTCCAAATCATTGATAAATACCCAAAGGTATCGATCAATGATTGTGGCAAAGAGCAGCGTATTTGATACACTTCTTTTCCCCTCAGTTTGATGAATCCCGGCCAAAGTATTTGTTTTTTACAGCATTTGTCTAAGCCAGGGGTGGGCAAACTTCAGCCCTCCAGCTGTTGTTGGACTACAACTCTTATCCACATCATCTGGCAGTTGTCCGGCTGAGGAAGATGGGAATTGCTGTCCAACAAAAGCTGGAGGGTGGTAGGTTGACCATCTCTGGTACTGTCATATGCATACGAGCAATGAGCACTGACTACTAGGGTGCTTAAGCTTTTTATCTCTCTGTTCTAATAGGTCCAAATGCTTTGACTGTTGAAAGGGTTTCTGGGCATCTGAAATCCCCCACTTGCTTTGCTCTTGATGTATCACACTATATAAAACCTGTCATTAGAACAGGCAAAATCATAATTTACTATCTTGACCTTTTCACAGTAGACTAATGTATTAGTTAAGTAAGCAACACCCATTAGCATACACTTCATAGCGGGGCCACAAACCCAGGCTACGTTTGACATAACATATTTAATCTTATTTATAGGCAGCTGTAGTTATTTCTTATGAAAAATCCTGTCAACCCTTTGAGTGCCAGAGGGGTACTCAACTCATTGCAAAGCAATGTGTTGCGTACCCCTCTGGCACTCAAAGAGTTAATGCTATTTATCTCACATTTACCCAGAGCTAAAGGGACATTATTTCAGCACCATTCACATTGTACTGCATAAACTTTACTAGCAGAGCTTCAGTTTCAACAAATTGCTTGTAAGGATGATATTTCTCTCATGCAAACACATAGAAGTATATCTAGCAATGTCTCACTAATTAAAATTGGGATAAAAACCCAATTATGAATTATGTCTACCTAGTCATTGACCCTTAAGGATGAGTGTGTGTGCAATACTTAAGGACTGGTAACGGTCCTGGCACATCACTGATGTCCGTTCCTTAAAGGGGAACATTCACCTCTTACAAAGTTTTTACCATATGTTTAGTTTAGTTTAATTATTAAAGTAGTATTAGGAAATGTGTTGAGTTTTTTTTTTAATTTACATACTTTTAAAGATATTTAATATTCAAGCTATGCGGCACGCTGGATCTTCGGCACAGCTCTTCCTGACTTCCCAGTGCTACTTAATTCTCCTCCCATTTCCCTCCCATCTGCCCCAGGGAGCACATTCACACTTCCCTTCAGTGTGGTGTGAATCGCTTGTATCATTACAGCAAGCTCCAGTTATCATTATACTGAGGTTGCAAGAATTCACCTCTTAAAACCTTGTTAAGAGGTGAATGTTCCCCTTTAAGGACCAGTGTAGGTCCTAGCATGGGAGTCTGAAACTGAGCCGGTACAAGTGATCAGTCACACGTGACGGCTCTCTGAATGATGCCTATGTGGTCCTTAAGGGTGGCCCAACCCCAGGACCGCCAGACGTTAAGTGGTTAAAGGCTTAACCCCTTAGTGACAGGCCACGTGCACACTCGGCTGTCACTTAACGCCCAGCTAACTTTTTTTTTTTTTTTTGCAAATGAATCCGGAGTCCCCGGACGGCATGCAGCCGTGCGGGGACCCAGATTTCCGGGACCTACAGGTACGTCCTTTGTCATTAAGTGACAGTTTTTGCGGGACATACCTGGTAAGTCCTTTGTCATTAAGGGGTTAAACAAAAAGCAAACTTCCATAAAATGCAGTAGAGACCCTTAGATATGTATGTGTCAAATATATTAAAAGAAATAGACACAAAATATAGACCATATAAAAAAATAGTGATTAAAAATTAATGACAGCCTAGGCAGTCATTCATAATAAACTACTGAATAGTTGCTTTTTTTTAGTGATGTGATGAGAAATATGACCCCATACAAAATCGCAAAATGGGGTATTATTTGCAAACTGTGATTAGTTATTAACATTTCTTTCCATGATTGACACGTATGGCCATCTCACTGTTGAACCACAGTAGCACAAGTTAAGCTCCATGGGTCTTTTTTTTCACATTGGAATCCTGGGTCCCCAAACGGTGTGCAGCCGTGCGGGGCACCCTGAATTTCATGATGTGCCAGGACCATGATGGTCCTGGCACATCAACAGTCCTTAAGGGTTTAAAGAACGTTTAATTCCAATAATTAGTGAACTTTTAGGAACACATTTATACTTATGCCCCATTCAGGTCGATGCACTTAAAATACTTTAACAATTCTGCATGAAACCAACTGTATCATAGGGTACAAATCAAAATTCCAGTTGATTTAACCATTTGATTGTCAGTCAGTATCACAATGTGGTGGATCCCACTCTAGTACTCAAAGGGTTAAAAGGGAACTTTAACCCCTTTAATTCTACATTGTTTTCCAATGTATCATCAAGGTGTTAAAAGGTCCATATTTTTTATCCCCCCCCCCCCACAATGAACTTGGTTTGCTCCGGAATTTCACCTCTTTAGCCTGATCAGTATATAGCCCACAACCAAAGGATTAATAGAAATTCCACCAAGATAGGATCCTGCAGCAAGTTGTCAGCCAGCAACAGTGAGGCTAATGTCTTAAAGGGATAGTAATGTTTAATTATTGAAGTAAAATCGAGCTTTCTCTATTCTTTTTTATAAAGATGTGTAGCAAGAAAACGTTATTAAACTCTGCCGTTTTTCATTTATAGTCTAATAAAGTTTCCCCCTACTGACCTTTCCACTTGCTTCCGCAGCCTCCCCTCAGATTTAGAATCCGGTCTGCGGACTGGACATGCTGCATTGAGGGACAATCTTTCTGCTTTCAGTAAAAGGGAAAACCTGCCCCATTGACGAAGGAGGGCAGGTTTTTCCTTATGCTGAAAGAAGATTGTCACTCGTCACATTGTGTCCAGGCTGGCTTGCTGAGGCTGCTGAGGTAAGTGGAAGGGGCGGGAGGGGGAAACTTCATTAGACTGTAAATTAAAAACGGCAGCATTTAATAATGTTTTCTTGCTACACATCTTTATAAAAAAGAATAGAGAAGACTCGATTTTACTTGAATAATTAAACATTACTATCCCTTTAAGCAGAACTAAAGCAATTCTTAAGGAAATCAACTGCACCATAGAGAGAATGACAATTCCCATTGAAATCTAACGGGGATAACAATACATTGCAGGAATGATGTACTAGTAACAGCAAGCTTGAAGGTTACCATATTTTTTTTTTTTTGCGAGTTCATGTGAGTGTGCACATCTGTGTCTGCCTGTGAAATCAAGTTGTCTTCAGTAATTGAGCACTACAAAAGAACACCGGCTCTTTAATATGCTGCGTGCTAGCAGCCACCTGTCATGGGCCTTTGATCTCCCTATTCGTTTCTCAGACTGCGGACATGGGGGATTTTGTTATTAGTTTCTGAATGTGTTGCTTGCCATTTTCTTGATCTGTCTTCGAGGTGTAAAGAAAGTCATCAAGTTGAAGTACAAATGTAAAACTATGACTCCTCCTTGCCATGTATCATACACATATTGAAGCTGATGGACTAGAAATAACTTTTAACCCTTTGAGTGCAAGAGGGGTACGCAGCACATTGCTCTGCAATGTGCTGCGTACCCCTGTGGCACTCAAAGGGTTAATTTCACTTCAAACCAGTTGTACCTACTGAGAAGAACTTGTTTAATTCCTCAGCAAATCAGCTGCACCTTAGGGGACGAATACAAATGTCAACTGAGTTTAACCCTTTGAGTGCCAGAGGAGTATGCAGCGAATTGTGAAGCAATGCATCTCGTACCCCTCTGTCGCTCAGAGGGTTAATTCCAGTTCAAACCAGTTGTACCTACTAAGAAGAACTTGTTTAATTTTGCAGCAAAGCCAGCTGCACCTTAGGGGACAAATACAAATGTGAAGTGTTTTTGACCCTTTGAATGCCAGAGGAGAATGCAGCGTATTGCGCCACATACCCCTCTGGCACTCAAAGGGTTAATGGGGCTTTTAACCCAGTAAATGCTAGGGAGGCCTCCTGGAATGCTAGTGAGCCTCTTACATATCTTGGATTTGTTTTGAAAACCATTTTGTTGTCTCCCTAAAGGTGAAGATAGTCCAGCAGTGAACCACTTAACTCTCAGTGCAAAGGGAAACCAGCTGCACCTCACTGATGAGGCCCAAAGAAGGCTGAAATGTACATTTGGGGTTGGCTGCTATTCCTGTGTACCGGGGACTTGCCTGTCATTTTGGAAATGGACCCACTTTTTGGTTGGAGTCAGTCTGATATGCACATGGAAATTTCTCCTCTGCAATGGTGCAAGAGAACTAAAATGTGCTTCTGAGCAGTGACTAGCTGTAGAACAAGCAGTGTCTGATCTTGTTCTTTCTCAGTGAGCCTGTGACAGATTTTGGAAGATGTAAAACTACTGTATGTTTCCTCTTTATCATGTATCATACACATACTGAGACTGATGTACTAAGACGAGCTGGAGCAATTCTGGGATAAATTAGCAGCAACTTAGGGGACAATATTAAATACCCATTGTTCCCATTGATTTAACCCTTTGAGTGCCAGAGTGGTATGCAACGCATTGCAAAGCAATGTGTTGCTTACCCCTCTGGCACTCAAAGGGTTAAACCCTTAAGGTCCAGTGATGTGTCAGGACCGTCATCTCTGTCCTTGTCTAAAGGACCAGTGACGGTCCTGACACTTCATGTATTTTTTACGCACATCGCTCCTGCGAGAGAACTGTGAATATTAGAGAGGACTGAAATTGACCTCTCCAAGACCTGGGCAGTCACTATTAGTCCCCCGTTTGGAACGCCAGCACACGTGATGTGTCACATTTGCTGGCACGTCAAACTATCCTATGTGGTCCTTAAAGGACAGCCACCCCGGGACCGCTAGTCCTTAAGGGGTTAAAGGGGCTTTTAACCTCTTGAGTGCTAGAAATGTCTCAAATACATTGCAAAGCAATGCACTGGAGACCTCGCTACCTTTCAGTGGTTTAAAAACCCCATATAAACAGTTGGAATGGGGGATTCTTGCTATCTGTAGTACAGCTGGTTTGCTCCAGAATTACACATGTTCTTTTTAGTTCAATAAGTTTATATGAAATCTTAGATGTCCAATCCTGATTTTTGAGGGTACAAAAATACAGGGGTAATGAATGTATCTGGGTGAGTCAAATGAAAGCATCCACTTGCTTGTCATTGCTTAAAGGGGATCTCTCACCTCCTATAAATTAATCATGATTTTTTTTTGTGTGTCCCCAATACAGCATGAATCCCGTTTTTTTTTTTTTCTTTCCTAAATCAGTAATTTTAGTGATAAATAATCTTAGAAAGTGTTACCATATCAAGCCTCGCTGAGGTGCAGCTCTGTATGGCAGGCTGTCAATCTTCTCCTACCCTCTTGTGCCTTATTCTCTCCTCATTGCCTGATGCTCGAATCCTCCATGTAACCTGGCTCATTCTCATTGGCAAGAGAGCGCTCCAGGTCACATGCTGTACTGGGGACTCACAATAAAATAAGATTTACTTTATATGGGATGAGAGTTCTAGCCATAATTCTAAATAGACATTTAAACATGCTCATATTTTATAGCCTTTAATTTGCAAAATATTGAAACATATACTCCGTGGATTCTCCTTTTGAATAAGAAAGCTTTATTTGACTATCTAGTTTTCTCATCTGCTACGTAATTTATCATCTCCACATAAGTACTTATATATATATAGTGTTTTCTGTGGCCAAAAAATGGACAGAATTCTCTACCTTTACCAACCACATAGTTTGCCCAAAATATGTCTATATTTGCCTTCATACTTATGCTCATACCTGGGAACTTCCAGTTGAGGGCTACCCGGAGGGTAGTCCTCTGTTCACCAGGGGGTGACAAAAATGACGCTAATCGCGTCAAAAAGGGGCGGGGCTTGCCGCGAGTGAGGGGGGGACTTAACCCTTTGAGTGCCAGAGTGGTACGGAATGCATTGCAAAGCAATGCATTCCTTACCACTCTGGCACTCAGAGGGTTAAAGGTGTCACACAGAAGGCTGGGGACTGAGGATCAGCGGGAGAAAAAGCGGATGTGGCAGAGTTTCAATAGAAACTCTCCACATCCGGAGGAATCAGCCTCTGCCCCGGAGACCCGGTAAAATTCTGTCAGAACCGGAGTCTCCGGGGCAAATCCGGAGAGTTCCCAGGTATGCTTATGCTGCTTTGATTTCCAGAATGCTTAGAGAAACCATATCACAGAATGGTCAGTCAGTAAATCATAATTAGAAACACCACTGCATTTTTAGGATCCTCGGTTTTCTTAATAGGCCTTAAAATGCATCACAAATATAATGGAGAAACAAACCAGTTACAAAGAATAATAAAATCATGTAATGATATCAGGTTGATTATGAAAAGTATTATATAAGATGAGGTAACAATCCCAATATGCACTGTCATGTCCAAATGTGGCACGTTCGGGCACTCTGTATTGAGCATGATGGCAGCAAGGGCAGTCTCTACTGTGTATGACTACAGCACGCACAGTCTCTACTGCGCATGACGGCTTCTGACAAACATCCTAGCAAATTATTATATAGGATGTATAACAGTTCATATAATCAGGAAGTGAATTTATTGTGCGTTTACTTCCTTATTGTTCTAACTGACAGGAAGTGACATGACAGTTTCTATCACATTCTATGGAGAACTGTATGTCACTGATGTTCCTCTCCATTAGAATGTAATAGAATCAGTAATGTAAAAACAACATGGGTTTAAACTGTAATAACTCTGGAAATGTGAATCTGTTGGCAGTAGAAGTACTCTTATTTCACTCAACAGGAAAGTCCCTACAATATGTATTTTTTCATAAAAAAGTTTACTTCTCCTTTAAGTCATGTTCCAGGAGAAAATGATGTAATTCAGCTCTATCAATTAAAGTGGACCCTTCGCCCTAAGGTAGGTTTTGTTGATTTAAAGAGAATTAAAAGCTGCCATATGTTTTGCTAACCATTTGTTAGTACAACAATCATTTTGGAGAAATTAACCTATATTTGTTGGTGGCACACAGTGGCATTTTATGCTAATCAGTTCAGCACTGTGCTAATGAATGAATCCACACCACACTATGAGGACATCTGTATTAACACAACAAATATAAAGTTTTTTTCTGAAAAGCTATTTACATTGGCAGATTTAAATTAAGTGTATAACAAACTAAAAATTATAGGGTGACAGGTTCACTTTAAGTTGCATTTGTATTATTTAGTTGAATTTATTACAGGGAGTAATACTGACCTCATACTAAGTTCATGCTTGACTAAAGTAATCATTCATGAGTAATTTGTTCCTCAGCAAGCTTCTCAAAATTCAGTTTAAGGGCTTATTCATAAAAGGGCAGGCATTTCTTTCTAATCAACATTTTTGTTTTTAAAGATTTAAAATAATAGCAAAATAATCTGATGACTGAAATCAACCTATTCTTATTTCCGTAGATTTTAGCATGTTTTTATTAGAAGCCTGTTTTCAAAAATCCTGGAATATTGTATTTAGTTTGCAGTGGCTGAATGTATGTAGTTGTTCTCGATAACAACTGAATATTATGACCGATATTTACCAAGTTGCAAGGGTATTAGAATATCTAACCGTCAACTCTCTGTTAACGCTTCCTGCTAATATTCAGAGATCATTCATAAATACCTCTTGTATGCTAGGCAGTGAAAATGCAATTAAATCAGTAGGTTAATCGTGTGTAAGTCTTACTTGTGCATGCTCTTATATACTTAGGCATGCTTTCCCATCAATGCTGAATTTTCCATTAAAGGGATAGTAATACTTAAAATGTAAAAAAAAAAAATATGTTGTAGGGTTTATCCCCCTGAGTAAAACAAGAGTACTCCCACTGCTGAAAGGTGTTTCATTCAAAAGTTATTAATTTTCAAAGTTGAATTTTTTAGGTGCAATATCACAGTGGCCTGAAATTGTACAGTGGCGCTGTTGCTACACCATCCTATGGAGATTTATGGTCCCGGGACCAGAGCTGTCCATAGGATTGTGTAGCAACAGCGCCACTGTACAATTTCAGGCCACTGTGATATTGCACCTAAAAAATTCAACTTTGAAAATTAATAACTTTTGAATGAAACACCTTTCAGCAGTGGGAGTACTCTTGTTTTACTCAGGGGGATAAACCCTACTACATATTTTTTTTTACATTTTAAGTATTATTATCCCTTTAAACAAAGAAAGTGACTTCCTAGAATGAGCATCACATTTTGAGGAAAACCACAGCGGTGTTAACCACGCCCACATGCTGCATCACGTGTGTGTGGGGGGAGGCAATCCCAATGTCCTTACACCTGCATACCTCTCCAAGTTCCCTTTCTGAGATATAAATCCCTCTGTCTATCTTTTAGGAGATCAGTGTGGTGTGTGTATAACTATCACACTGCTGCACAGCAATACAACTGTTAAACTTTGGTGTATGTGTTTATAAAGTAGTCTGTGTAAATAAAACACTTTTGGTCTTGTTCAAAACCATTTATTCAGTCATACAAAGGTATCAATAGTTCATGAAACAACATAAAAATTATTGGTAATGCATACCTCCCAACTGTCCCTCTTTAGGAGGGACAGACCCTCTTTCAGACTCAAATCCCTCTGTCCCTCTTTTCTACCCTTTTGTCCCTCTTTTCAGGAGATCAGAATGTGTTTATTACATGCTCTACAACAATAAAACTCACATAAATGTGTAGTTAATCTTTAATATATGTGTTTATAAATTAATATGTGTAAATAAAATACTTTGGTCTTGCTCTAAATAATTTATTCAGTTACACAAAGAGGAGCCGGTAGGTCATGAAATAGCCTAAAAATTCTCTGTAATGCCCCGCCCACCAGCCACACCCCCATAAACACCACCTAAAACAAAAGTGTCCCTCTTTGGCCATTTGAAATGTTGGGAGGTATTGTAATGCCCCATCCACCAGTCACACCCTGGGGGGGGGGGGGGGGTTTAGGTAACTTCATGACCTACTATCACTTCTTTGTGTAGTTGAATAAATGATTTAGAGCAAGACCAAATTATTTTAGGTGCACAGACTAATTTATAAACACATATACTGAAGTTATACAAATATTAATGTGGGTTTTATTGCTATGGAGCAATGTGATACACATGTGCACACCACACAGTCTGATCTAATAAAAGAAGGGACACCATAGTGGGAAAGAGGGACAGAGGGATTCGGTCTTGAATAGGGACACTTGGGAGATATGGGATACACCAGCCAGGGCCTGATATACAGTATTGTATATCTGTTTGTATTCGCTGATTGAGCTAAACCTATAGATAATGATATGAATGGCAATATACAGGAAATTCTCTTTGTGTTTGGCATTTGTACTGTATTAACCTTTTGAGTGCCCCAGAGGTATCGAACAGATACATTTCTGGTGCTCAGTGAGGATAATGTACTGATGATGTAAGCTGGAGTAATTTTGGAGCAAACCAATTGCACACTAGGGGGCATCTAAAAATCCCCATTGAGTTAAAAGGGGTTGTTAACCCCCATGAATACTAGACAAGCCTCCAACTTACTGCTTCCCAAAACATTTTAGACCTCTTTAGAATTCAAGGGGGTTATGCACTAAGGTGTGATAAAGAGGTGATAAAGTAGAGATGACTTCTTCAGTTCCTGTATTATTCTATAGAGCCTATGCACTAAGAAGCTGGGGAGCTCTTAGCACATTGACTTCATAAAATAACATAGGAAATGGAGAAGTGATATCACTGGAGAAGTCATCTCCACTTTATTATCTCTTTATCATGCCTTAGTTTATCTCCCCCAGGGTGTTAAAAGACACATTTAAATCAATGGGGATTTTAGGAATTATTTTCTTGTTCCCTGTAGTACAGTTGGTTTGAGCCAGAACTGTTCAAATTCTTCTCTGTGTATCAGATTCCCTGCTGTCAGTTGAATTATTCAGCTGTTAAGTGTCTTTCTTATCAGAATTTGTTGGTGCTCCACCTTGAATGATCCACTTTGTCAAGAGTGTTCTCCTGAGTATTCCTGCAAGTCAGAGATCTAACAAGGCAGTCACATTGCTTCCGAAGTCAATGAAGAAGATACTGGGAGTAGTGCTACACTTGGCAAGCTAATTCACTAAGTCTGCCTCGACAGACCTCATTAAGTTCCCTTGTATTCATTTCATGCTAATCGCTGTCAGCCTGACTGGCATTTGATTTGCCGTAATAGAGTTTTATGGCTTTCCAATTTGTTCAAATGTGCTTTCCGGCCTACATACCTTGCAGTGTTGCTGTAGCATATTATTTGGGCTCCCATACATGTGTTTAACTGACCTTCAGAATTCCATTTTGTGTCTCTTGTTCCTGATATAGTTCAGTTTGAAATCTTCATTCTAATCTGCTTAATTTGTCTGCTTATGAGTATGGACACATGTACTTTGCATTTTAGTGAGATTCTTTTATAAGAAGATCTACCTAACAGTTTGCTGAATGTCACAGTTCTTAGAATCTCCACATGACATCAATACCAGGGTTAATGGGCTAGAAAAATCTAGCAAACTGACTTCTTATGTTATTGCTGCTTTCAATAGACACATGCAAGATGTCATTTACAATGGACACTGTTAGTTGGCACTTGTAATTATTGACCTGGCTTGCATTCTGCATACAAGAAAGAATTATGCGTGTGGCTGTTCTTTACAATTACTGGACAGCAAAGATCACTGAAGTTTTATATAAGAAAGAAAGAAAGAAAAAGAAAGAAAGAAAGAAAGAAAGAAAGAAAGAAAGAAAGAAAGAAAGAAAGAAAGAAAAGATGATTTGTTCAAATGTTATTACATTTAAAACTGCCACATTCTTACTATAACATTCTATTGAGAAATGTAGCCAGAGGATCACCTCTTCTATAGAATGCATATCCTAGATAAAGGATATATCCCTAAATAACTACACAGACCATAGCTTTACTCAACAATTTAGATAAAGCACATTCTATACTTCATTAATACTCTCAACAATTAGTCCTTATACAACAAAATATTTTAAATATATCAGGGCCATCTGTAACCAGGCTGCTGTTAACACAGTAAAACGTTCTTAACAGATGACCTCTTTGACCATCAGAGAAGAGTCCAAAGGGTACCATCACCACGCTTGGCCCTGGTTTTCCCTTACAGGCCTCCTGGAACTTTGCTCCACCTTCCCTCCGCCCCTACTCTGGTGCTACACCAGTTGCTCTCACAGTCACCTCCCAGTCCATCGTCTTCAGCTACTCTCCACACTTTGGAAATCAGCAATTCAAGAAATCCTCATTATTAAAATGTGCAGCCCATGCTACTTCTTGCTCTACCTTGCCACGACTGAGGAAACACTTTCTCTTTTGTGGCCTTAACCCTGTGCTTCTCCCCTCAATTCAGTAAAAAAAAAACCCTGTAAACCCTCTCTCAGTCATGTTCCCACTGCTCTTTCAGTTCCCTACTTCTCCATGAGATTGTATAAAAAAAAAAAATATCTGGACATTGGGAGGCACTTTAACTTTTTAACTTTATCAGAGCAATAGAGCCTAATGTATGTTAAAACAACACAAGAAGAAATATTAGCATAAAAAAATGATGTGGCACTGTAATAACTTCTTGATCTTGAAAAAAGTTTATTGAAATCAAAATATAAAAATACAAAGGCTGATACACTAATTCGTTTCCCGTCTAGAAGCGCCGCTTTATCAGAGCAATAGAGCCTAATGTATGTTAAAACAACACAAGAAGAAATATTAGCATAAAAAAATGATGTGGCACTGTAATAACTTTGGCGTGTATCATCTCCCACCCTTGTTTTACGCAGAAGAAAAACTCTACTATATATGTTTTTTAGTTACAATAATAAAGGTTTACAGCTCATATAACTTTTTGCATGCCAGAGGAAACCTCCCTAATATCCAGGAGGTTAAAAGTAATCTATCACAGCCTATTTGCTTTGCATCTTATAACATATGATATCATCATGCAATACAGTAACATGAAAATTCTGCTTCTAGGGGGTACAGTTTGGAACTTTATGGAGCAGTAGAAATTGGCACAATTTTTGTTTTTATTTTCTACCCCGCTGTGTTCCATACTGATGATGCCCATCTAACAATGCCAGTGTAATGGATCTTGCTTCAGACTGCATCACAGGCATGTTTATGTGCAGCTACCATCTATTAACAATTCTGGGGCAAACCAACTATACCATGGGGGTTAGTTACAATTGTTATTGATTTAAAGGGATAGTAATGTTTCATTATAAAAGCAGCTCTAATTAGTCATCATTGTATTTGGACTTTGGAGAGTGTTATTTCAATTCTGTCAGAGTTGTAGTTCAAGAGTAATTCAATGACAAAGTATCCCCTTCCCGCCCCTTTTACTGATGTAACACTACTAAGCCAAAGCAGAAGGGAGGTGCCCAGGTAGACTGCAGAGAGGGACAATCTTCAATTAAGATAAGGGAAAAAGCTGAAAAGCTTGTCAAGGGGGACAGGGCTTTCATTGTTCTGATAGGAATAAGATTGTCCCCATCTGTTATCTATCTGGTCTATGGACTGCATTCCACATCTGAGAAGAGATGGCTTACACTAGGAAAAAGGGGCGGGAGGGGGAAACTTTGCTTGTGAATATCTCTCAAACCATAAAGGTTTGAGAGATAATACTTATATCGTTCTTCATGTTTTTTTAATGCCTACAAAATAAAATAAAGATAAAACAAAGTATTACTATCCCTTTAAACAGAACATTTAACCTCTTGGATGATAAAGGGGTCTCCAATGCATTGCTTCACTTAGAAACATCTCTTACACGCAAGGGGTTAAATTCCTACTGAAATTCATGGATTTTTTTCATCCCTGTGATGCAGTTGGTTTGTTGCAGTATTGTTCCATTGTTACCTTTGTGCTGTGCATATGGACTCTAGGGCAGTATGATATTTATCAATGGTAAAGGAAGAGTGCCAGTTACTTCCACTACCATAATGGCTATCATTTGGAAACACACACATAACATGCTATGACTGATTTTTCTAGGAGTAAAGTGCAGACAGGATAGACAGGCGGAGGCTCAACTTCTTGATCTTGAAAAAAGTTTATTGACATCAAAATATAAAAATACAAAGGCTGATACACTTATGCGTTTCCCGTCTAGAAGCACCGCTTTATCAGAGTAATAGAGCCTAATGTATGTTAAAACAACACAAGAAGAAATATTAGAAATACTGACACAGGAGTAAATGGGGGCCTCGTGATTTTTTTGCTTAGGACCCCCAAAAACCTAAAGCCACCCCTGCTTTGACACCCACTTTACTGTATATATGCAAGTCAGTGCACACTGTTGGATCTGTAGAGCTTGCCTTTGCCATTTACTGAAATATGTCAAGTATAAAGGACTAAAATAACTTGTGTAATAAATTACTTAAAGGGATAGTAATACTTCATTTTATCTCTATTTTATTTTGTAGGCATTAAAAAAACATGAAGAACGATATAAGTTTTATCTCTCAGAGCTTTATGGTTTGAGAGATACTCACCCCTTTTACCTAGTGTAAGTTATCACTTCTCAGATGTGGAATGCAGTCCATAGACCAGACAGATAACAGCAGGGGACAATCTTCTTCCTATCAGAACAATGAAAGCCCTGCTCCCCTTGACAAGTTTTTCAGGTTTTTCCCTTATCTTAATAGAAGATTGTCCCTCTCTACAGTCTACCTGGGCGCCTCCCTTCTGCTCTGGCTGAAAAGTGTTACATCAGTAAAAGGGGCGGGAGGGGGATACTTTATCATTGAATTACTCTTGAACTGTAACTCTGACAGAATTGAAATAACATTCTCCAAAGTCCAAATACTACGATGATTAATTTGAGCTGCTTTTATTATGAAATATTACTATCCCTTTAAGCTATTTTTTCAGTATCTAATACATAACCTCAGTATTATTGTTTGAATAATTTGGTAACATAGAATATTAAGAGCAGGTTGAGAGGTGTTTAGTCAAAAAAAAAGTTGTTGCATAACAATGAGGCCCATTGTACATTAAGAGACAGAGGACAAGAAGGAGAGAAAAAACATAGGGTACAAGGGGTTTATTGATGGTTCATTTACAGAGAGGAGTGAGGTTGAGACTTGAAAGTACTAGTGTCATTGATAAATATTTCAAGACGGAAAAGAAGACAAAATAAAAGGGCTGGTTTGTCCAGAGAAACAGTGCAAATTCTTTTGATCTACTCATGTAAGCACAGGAGATCATTCACTGGATGTGTCATCTTAACAAATCCTCCAGTACCAGTGGTTGAGCCAACAGTGATCATGTTAAATTTTTATTAAAGTTTGCACAGTTGATGGTCTTGGGAATCACTGGCACTATACACCATATTATTCTGTAGGACTGATTCATCATTGTGCAAAGAAATTCACCTCTTCCCACCTATATCCCATAGTACAACATATTATTTACCATGATTTATTACCACTTGATCCCCTTAAGTATCAGAAAGACATAAAAGGCTAGAGATGTGCATTGGAGACCTTTCTAGCAACCACAGAGTTAATGCATTCCCTATGTGTCATTTCTAAACAATTAAAGTTGGAGTTATTAAACTTGCTTTAAATTCCATTATTTCTTCATTTGTGCAAACCCTTTGCACTTGATAAATGGTCTTGCAGTCTTTTGACATCACAAACTTAATGGTATTATTAACATTCTCTAACTCTCTTAAAATTTCCAATTTATTTTAATAGATGATATTGGTTGAGGGGGAGGCACAATCCATTGTGGCTTTATGGCAGTCTCTGCAAGGAAGGTGACAACCTTCCATAATAAAACCTGACAGTGCATCTCCCCATTTACATTTTAATACACAGGAACAGTATCTTTTTATGGTGTGGCAGAAGTGATATTCTCTGGGGTAGGAACACGGAAGGGTCATCATATCTCCCCAAGGCGATAGGGACCCAGAGAAATTCTGCATGCATAAGCATCTATTTCTCTGAATGTAATTAAAATTAAGATATTGTTTTAATGATAATGATATACTTAATTGCACTGGTTTCCAAGCCTGTTCTGCAGCTGAGTCTTTGGGGGCTCGTAGAATTCTATTGCAATGTGTCTGGGCTGTGCATACGAAATAAGGAGAACAAGCGTGATCTCCCAGCTCCACTGCATTAGCATTTAATTAATGTAGATGCCTTATTTTATTCCTGGTAAAGACACTTTAGCCCTGTCTGCCAAAGTGCTGTTCTGTTTCATAGAAAAGAATTACATTTTTTTTTCTCCATTCTGTATCTCATATTGTTACTGATACCCGGACATGTACAGATTTCAGGGAAATAATGAAGGTCTTTCAAAATATCCCTTTGTCAGGGAAAAGACACTTCACTGGTAATCCAGAACATATATTTCTTAGAACTTCATTAATTTTGTGGTAGGCTGTGATAATTCTTATTGGTGTTATTACGACATTTAAATTATCTTCTTCATAGAAACATAGTATTTAATAGAAGATATTATCTGTAGGGACTGTTTAATGTTCACTCGTCCTACCAGTTTTAGAACTGTATATGTTATTTAGTTTGTTATCTTGTTTATATTTAGAGCTTAGCATTATGCCTATTGTATGTAGAAATTATCTCTACAGTAATTATTGAATTAAACTTTGCCAGCTTTTGGGTTGTTACATTGCAGCCCAGTGGATAATCAGCATAACTGGGAATTTTGAATTTGAATGAAGTCCTGTGGTGCCGCTGGGGAGAGATAAATGATGCGATTTGTGTAAAAAAGGGGTGGGACTTCATCAAGAGTGGGGGCAGGGCTTGATATAGGAGAACAAAGTAGAAGGAATAGGTTGAAGAAGGAGAAGAGGGCGGGAAGTGGGAGGAACAGACTGTGAAGGAGCAAAAGTTGGAAGAATTTGTTTAAAAACTCCCCACATCAGCCTCTTTCCCGAGACCCGGTAATTAACAGCAAAGAACTGAGTCTCCGGGGAAAATCCGGAGAGTTCCCTGCTATGCTCATCAGGAGCCAAGTTCCTTAAAAAGGTTCTTTTTTATCTGAACCATCCCATTACTGCAATTCAGAGTTTCTTTAGCTCACTTTGAGACACATCATGGGCTAATTAACCCTTTGAGAGACAGGGAGGTATGCAAAGCAAAGGGCTAAATGACCCATAGAATGCCACTGGAAACATCCATTCAAGTGGTTACCATACCTGGGAACCTTTAGTAATAGGTCACCCGGAGGTTCCAAAAAAAAAAAAAGGAAAAGTACCAAGTTTAACCCTTTGAGTGCCAGAGGGGTACGCAACGCTCTGGCTCTCAAAGGGTTAAAGCAGCATTTAACTTCACTCCCATCTATCACACCACCGTGACAGAATGAAGTAAAAAGAATTTACTAACAACACTGGTGACCAGGCCAGGCCAGGTTCTCTACTCTCCTCTTGCCCTGACACCAGGTGCGCAGCGTCATGATCACGTGACACAGGTCACAAGTTGTCAGCGGACCACGATGCCGGAGCAGGGCTGTGATGAGATTGATGTACATTATGAAATGTGAGCAGGCAAGAGCATCAAATGCGCACATACTGTATATGCCCGGATAATTTAAGGTTACACCCGGAAGCCCGGAGACAATGCTCTAAATCCGGAGTCTCAGGGTGAAATCCAGCAGGTTCCCAGCTGTGGTGGTTACTTTGCAGCCTATTGGGCTTTGGATCCCAATATGACTATTTTACCTTCAACAACTTGAGGTATTTAAAGTAGCTAAATGTTACCATTAGAGAGCAAAACTGTAGCCTTTGCTGGCTCGAATGCTTCTGATTCTAGTAATCGAGCTGAAACGTGTCAATTAAAATATATAATAATGTCACAAATCAAACCTTCAGTTTAACAGTTAAAGCGATACAGTACCGAGGCTTGGAAAATTGATTCAAATAAAAATAAAAAGTGCATTTTTACTCATAGTGCCATGCTGATAAGATAGAGGATGTCACTGCAAGACAGTGGTATTATAAAACATGAAATATCTTTAGAACTAAGTATGTCTTAACCCTTTGAGTGCCAGAGGGGAAGGCAACGCATTGCAAAGCAATGCGTTGCATACCCCTCTGGCACGCAACGGATTAAATTTTCAGTATACAGTATAGACAACATTTATTTACATTAAAATATGCTTTTTTTGTTGTTGTTGGTAACAGGTCCTCCAAAAATGTATGCACTATGACAATACAATAAAGAAGGTATGATTCTGCCCTTTAGAACTTACAGTGTACGTGTGGTGTTGGAAAACAAGAGGTTAAATAAAATTACAGACAATACTAACAAAATATACGTGTGGCTAGGGCTCAGTGACGCTAGTTTCTGTAAAGGAAAAATACATTATTAACCCCTTGAATGCCAGAGAAATCTCCAAAAACACATGTTGGAGATCTCTCTGTCATCCAAGGGGTTAATGGTAAATAGATATTAACCCTTTAAGGAAGAGTGGGATGCACAATACATCACTTCGCAATGGATCGCTCATCTCTCTGGTTCTTAAAGGGTTACTCACTCTCGAATATTCTAATCATGTAGTGCAAATGTTTATAGTTGTGATATAGTGCATAATAGTCATAATTGTCCCCAATAGAAACATTTGATTGGATTTCAGGCAGCAGATAAATTGCCATTGGGAAACAGAGTAACAGATAACATTAAAGCAAGGTAATGTTGACATTCCTCATGCTCCATGCAGAGGTCACCCAGTTATCACTAAGATACATGTCACAGAGGTCAAATATATTCAGCACGGTTGTCTTTATTAGCTTTGTACTACTGCCAACAGTCTTTCTGTGCATCGTTTCATATCGACTCTAGGTTTTTCCACAGCTGTTTGTGGGTAACTCCCACTGATAAATTCTTTGCTGTCAAAAATACAACCAAAGCTGTTTTCTTCGTGTGGCTCATAATACTTTTCAAACTGGGATTCATCAAGCTGCAAATGGCTCAGTAAGATAGGAAATCAGAGTATTTCCTTGTGCATTAGCGATTTGCGGATTCACCAGTTACCAAATCTGGCCATCTATTATTCATCAGTGAGTGATGGTTAGATAGAATACCAAATGCATCTGTCAGCATCAAGCTGACAGACTCCCATTCTAGGCTATGGGGGTCAAACAAACACATACACATATGCCATATGTGTACAGTATGGGTGTGTATTGCCATAATGGCTCCATTTATTCATGTTTTCATCTTATTTCCCTGCTTCACTTATGCAAGGCATGGAAATATGATCAATCATTGATGAATACCTAAGTGTTCATCAATAATCATGGTGAAGTACTGGTAAAGAGCATTCACCATTTTTGATACCCAGATTTTCCAGTGCTGTGATGGATTCCCATTTAATCAGGGGAGATGTAAAAAATGCAGGTGCAGCACAAAATAAAATTAATTTACAACAGAGATGGGCAACCTGTAGTTAATTAACTGTTGTTTGTCTATAGCTCCTACCTATAGTCAGCTGAAGATGATGGAGTAGAAATTTAAGAACATCATGAGAGCCACAGGTTGCCCACCCCTGATTTTACATGACATTTTTCTGCTTATTGCAAACAGAATTATTCAGTCAGTCACTATTGACAGGAGTAGTGTCACGGATACCAAGGAATGGACAAGAGTCAGTACAGATTTGAAACAGTACCTTTATTGAACAATGCAGATACTCAGTGTAGAAAACCACGGATACTGGATAGGGTAGAGAGTAAAACAAGAAGCAAGCGCTTCCTACCAGAAATAAGAGACTGCTTCTGAGTAGACTCAATACAAGGAACTGTGCAATAGCACCATCGGGAGCTGGGACCAAGGAAAGTACAAACGTAGTGACTGGGGCTGGGACCCAGGGAAGTTATCAATATAGAGGTTGCCAAAAGGAGTATCAGACTGACTCAGGCCTGCAGTCAGTATCAGGTGGTAGTGCAGACAAGCCATGGGTTAATATCAGAGCGGGTAGTCAGCCAGAGCCGATGGTCAAAACCAAGCAGATAGTCAGACAAGCCAGAGCTCAGTACCAGAGCGGGTAGTCAGCCAGGGCCGATGGTCAATACCAAGCAGATAGTCAGACAAGCCAGGGGTCAGTACCAAAGGGGGTAGTCAGCCAGCACCGATGGTCAATACCAAGTGGATAGTCAGACAAGACAGGGGTCAGTACCAGAGCGGGTAGTCAGCCAGAGCTGAAGGTCCAATACCAAGCGGGTAGTTAGACAAGCCACAATACTGGACACCAGGAGAGACAGATCAGATAGCCAGGATCATACACGGACAACAAGCTAAGCAAGACTGCACTGGAACACCACGAAAGGGCAACTGATGTGGTGTCCAGGCAGTTTAAGTAGCCTCCCACCATCCCATGAGGTGGAGCACAAAATGAGCTGTTCCTTTAAAAGTCCGGCTGCAACGTAACTAGGGAATCCCAGTGACGCGTTCCCGCACTCTGCTGGCCAGAAGAGGAAGGAAACACAGATGTGGCAGGAGCCGTGAGAGCAAACGACAGAGGGGGCCGGATGCGCAGAGAGCAACAGAGTGTCCGGCTCTCCTGGCAGACATAATGTGGTAGGAGCTGTGAGACTGGCGGCAGAGGGAACAGCCGCCCAGACGAGCACCGGGGCGGCCAGATCCCTACTAAAAGGTAAGCGCAAGTGCTTACAAGTAGTTCCAGAAGATTGTCATTGCAGCAAATTTAGTAGCGCTTCACAAAAAGGGTAGCAAGGAAGAGTCTGGAATCTACAGACCAGTATGTCTTACGTTAGTAGGGGGAAAATTAATGGAAACCATTTTAAGATAAAGAATTGTTAAATAGATAGCAAGATTCTAAACAGCACAGGTTTACAGCAGGGGGATCTTGTCAAACTAACCTCATAGCTTTTTTGACTGGATAACTAAAATAATAGATCAGGAGGGAATAATAGAGTTTATCTAGATTTCAATAAGGTATCTGACACCGTCCCTCATAGAAGACTAATTAATACATTACAGTGGTTGATGTAAAAATGGATAAGGCAGTGTCTGAGCCACAGGAGACAGAGGGTTGTAGTTAATGAAGAATGTTCAGAGGAAAGTCATTTTACTAGTGGGGGTACCTCAGATATCTGTAATAGGGCCCATTGTTTTTAATATTTTTATTAGTGGTATTGGAAAAAGTCTTCAAGGGGATAGAAAGATCTGCAACAGGGTAGACACTTCTGGGGGAACAAGTCAAATTGCAAATTATTTAGGTAAATTAGAAAAATGGATGAGAGTATGGCAGTTGCAGTTTAATGTTGCTAAATGTAAAATAATGGACTTCCAAAGGCAGAATATAGTAATAGTATAGCAAGGGTAATGTGCTTTTGGTGACAAGAGAGGAAAGAGACTTGGGTGTAATTATCTCTGATGATGGTAGGCAGACATTGTTCAAATGTAACAGCGGGGAATACAAGAAGGGTACTGGGTTGTATAGCTAGAGGCACTAGTAAAAGAAAGAGGGAAGTGATCTTGCTTCTCTACATATCTCTTGTTTAACCTCACCTAGAGTTTTGCGTACAGTACTGGAGAGCCCATCTCCAGAAGGACATAGATACTTTAGAGAGAATCAGAGATGGGCTACTTAAATGGTGAAGGTTTTACAGGATAACAAACATCAGGATAGATTAAAGGATCCAAACGTGTATAGCTCGGAGGAAAGAAGAGAGAGAAGGGGATTTGAACATTTAAATACATGAAGGGATTCAACAAAGTATAGGACAGAAGTATACTTCAAATGAGTAGAAATATTGGGACAGGAAGTCATAGTCTAAAACTAGAGGAAGAGTTGCTTAGATGTAATATAAGAAAGTGGTAGGGTGGTAGATAAGTAGAATAGTCTACCAGAAGAAGTGGTAGAGGTTAATATAGTGAAGGAATTTAAGCATGCATGGGATAGTCATAGGATGTCCAGAATGTAAGACAAGACCAAGGACCAAATAAGGTTTGAGGTTTTTTATGAGGTAGAGGATTTGCAGATATAATTTTAAACAATTATTGATATGATATTACATACGGCATTTTTTATCTGACTGGGGGAAGCATTTTTCCTTTGCTACTCAGAAGGGTATTAGTACATTATAAGGCACAAAAGGAAGTGCGTAGATCAACAAAAATGGTTTCCCCGGGACAGTTGTAAACAACACATGCAGAATCATCTCTATCTATCTCTCTATCTATCAAAGAAATCTGGTTACAGCCGTTGATAGCTTCCTTTTTCTGCCCTGTCCAGGTAGTGTAACTATTGTTCCTTTGATGTTGAACTTGTGAACTATGCTTCCAACTGTGTCTATAGGAACATTTAGTGCCTTGGTTATCTTTTTTGTATCCTGTTCCTTGTTTGTGAAGAGAGATGATCTCTTCTCTTAACTTTTTGGACCATTCTTTTGACTTAGCCATATTTCTAACATGCAGTCAAACTTGACACTCAACAAACCCCTAACCAGTTCAGGTATGTCATGTGTTCCAGCTCAAGCATACCTGGTGCAACTAATAAAGCCCTTGATTAGTTGCATCATGTGTGCTTGAGACAACATCTGTTTTGCATATTTGTGCTATTGCGAAGGATTCTATTCAGGGGATGAATACTTTTGAGACAGGAGAAGTCATTATAACGTGCATTTTCAGTTGAATTTGGGGAAACCACTTGAAGCATTCATTGTGTTGAGCTATTTCAATCGTTTTTGTTTGATTTGTTCATTGCAAACAGCTGAAAGTCTGTACATTTTGACAATAAACCTGACTTGCAATGGGGGTTGAATAATTTTGATTACAACTGTATGTATTGTGTACTAAATCAATACTATAGGTTGTTACTTATCATAGCGACTTGTTTACTGCCATGTATTAAACAATCTGTAGAGGAAATTACATGACTTACTCTATTTTCCCACATGTGCTATGCATTAAAAGTCTTAAAGGGATAGTAATACTTCGTTTTAACTTTATTTTATTTTGTAGGCATTAAAAAAACATGAAGAATGATATAAGTCTTATCTCTCAAACCTTTATGGTTTAAGAGATATTCACAAGCAAAGTTTCCCCCTCCCGCCCCTTTTACCTAGTGTAAGCTATCTTTTCTTAGATGTGGAATGCAGTCCATAGACCAGACAGATAACATAAGGGGACACTCTTATTCCTATGAAAACAATGAAATCCCTGCTCCCCTTGACAAGCTTTTCAGGTTTTTCCTTTATCTTAATTGAAGATTGTCCCTCGCTGCAGTCTCCCTGGGCACCTCCCTTCTGCTTTGGCTGAACAGTGTTACATCAGTAAAAGGGGCGGGAGGGGGATACTTTGTCACTGAATTACTCTTGAACTACAATACTGACAGAATTGAAATAACACTCTCCAAAGTCCAAATACTATGATGATTAATTAGAGCTGCTTTTATTATGAAACATTACTATCCCTTTAATGCTGGAATAGTGTGTCAGCCATTATGCACTACAGAGGTTGTACGTAGTAGTGCATGCCCTAAACCACAGCCATCAGAGAATGTTTCTACATAGTCTTTCATAAAATAGCAATAATGCCCTTCCTCACATTTCCTTATTATTTCAACAATGAAAAGCCTAAGGATTTATAATAATCCGACTTCCGCTAGCAATCTACAATTACTATGCTGAGAATAAAAAACTTTAGAAATGATCCTTCTTATCGAAGTATATTCTTACCTGAAGTATTTAATAAGCTTAAGTGGCTTCCTGCATACATCTATTAAAACCCATCTCTTAGTTTGACCAGATAATGTTGTTGAGTGGTTTTACTTATGCAGTAATCACAAGGTCCAATTTCCTTTAAAATAGACAAGTTGAGAAGGAGCCCCCACAGTCAGTCCGTGTATTCATAATAAATTGTCCAATTTGTACTCTTTTCATTTCCTTTTGACAATTTAAGATGTTTTCATTACTGAATGCCTTCATCAACTGCAAATTCCTCTGCAGCAAGTGAATTGAAAACAAAGCCAAAATTAATTCCAAGCTGTCTATTAAAGGGCATACATTTAACTTTATTTTAAAAGCTTTTTCTTCACTTTCTGTTGGCAAATTCACATTCATGTACATATATATATGTAATTAAGTATAAGAAAAAAAGAATATTAAATAATGAAGATGACATAATAGTAGCACTATCATGTATAAATAATGGACTTGCTATTTAGCCTTCTCATTGTCCAGACAGAGAAGTGATAGCTGTCACCAGACTTGCATTTAAAGGGATA
Source organism: Rhinophrynus dorsalis (assembly GCA_037306005.1). Classification (NCBI taxonomy): domain Eukaryota; kingdom Metazoa; phylum Chordata; class Amphibia; order Anura; family Rhinophrynidae; genus Rhinophrynus; species Rhinophrynus dorsalis. The sequence goes on along the minus strand of CM074724.1, from coordinate 223,442,905 downwards.
GAAATGTTTCTCAATAAAAGCAGCTCCAATTAATCTTCATAGTATTTGGGCCATGGAGAGTGTTATTTCAATACTTTCAGAGTTGTAGAGTAATTGAATGATAAAGTATCCCCCCAGCCCCTTTTACTGATGTAACACTGCTCACCTCAGAGCAGCAAGAAAGTCTGGATGGATCGCAGAGAGGGACAGTCTTCAGTGAGAATAAGAGAAAAACCTGAAAAACCTGTCAAGGGGGCAGTAAGACAAATGCCCCTTACTGTGATCTGTCTGGTTAACTGACCAGATTCCACATCTGAGGGGAGGTGGCTTACCTTAGGTAAAAGGCAGGAGGTGGATACTTTATCATTCAATTACTCCTGAACTATGATTCGTACAGTATTGAAATAACACTCTCCATGGCCCACATACTATGAAGATTAATTGGAGCTGCTTTTATTGTGAAACATTACTATCCCTTTAACATTACGAATGATCAGCACTGTCATGTAATTTAGACACCATGATATGAATAAATAAGGGTGACGCAAACATCCCTAGAGGTGTACCAATATGAAAAGTGCATAGCATTGATTTTTTTTACAAAATATATCAAAACCTGAATTTTTTTTTTCCTTGCAAAGAATGATTATAGATTGGGGATGGGAAATGTGAAGCTGTCCAGCTGCTGGTGGACTACATCTCCTATTATGTGTATGGGAGTTGTAGTCTGGCAGCAACTGATGGCCCTCACACTGCCCATAATGGGTGAGATATCATGGGCCATATCCTCAAAGTAAAAGTAGAGAAATTATGAGGTGGTATAACTGCATCATAGAAAGAAAAAAAATCTCATCCGCAATGTTTGGAGACCTCTAGCATTCAAGAGATTGAAAATTTGAATGCCGGAGGGGTACGCAATGCGTTGCATGCCCCTCTGGCAGTCAAAGCGGTGAAAATGGGAATTTCTATATACTACCTATCAAACGTTTTAGAACACCCCCATTTTTCCAGTTTTTACTGAAATTTACACAGTTTAAGTCCAGTGAATTACAAAAAGTTAACATTTCAGTGTTATACAAAAATGCCTTTTCAGGGAAGAAGTTAACAACACAGTTGTTCTGCAGCACTGTAAGTAAATTAATCCTTGAAAGTTCATGCTAACAATGCCTACAGGTGTCCCAACTTTTGTTGATTACTTACAAGCGCTCTGTCCGTATAAAAGCAGTGTTGGAACAGACCGATTAATCAAAATTTGAGATCTTCGGTTCATCACACAGGGTTTTTGTACACTGTCAAACAGGCGAAAAGATGGTTTCTCAGTGTGTGACACAAACTGTCAAACATGGAGGAGGAAGAGTGATGGTCTGGGGCTCTTTTGCTGGATCCAGATTCGGCAACTTGCACAGAGTGAGTGGCACCCTGAACCAATACTCCTACCACAGCATTTTGCAGCGCTATGCAGTACCCTCTGGTATACGCCTAGTTGGTCAGGGATTCATCCTACAGCAAGATAATGACCCATAACATACCTGCAGGCTGTGTCAGAACTACCTTAGAAGAAAAAGAACAAGACGGTAGGCTCCAAATCATGGAATGGCCAGCACAGTATCCAGACCTAAACCCCATCGAGCTGGTTTGGGATGAACTGGACAAAAGGGTGAAAACAAAGCAACCAACAAGTGCAACACATTTGTGGGAACTTCTGCAGCAGTGTTGGGAAGAACTTTCAGAACAATATTTGATTTCCGTTGTGGAAAGAATTCTATGAGTGTGTTCGGCTGTTATATCTGCAAAAGGTGGTTACTTTGATGGTTCAAAAATGTAGATTACATTTTGTTAAGGAAAATTATTCCATGATTTCTTTTTAATGTCCAATTGTTTATTTGTTCTATGCTTTATTTTCAGAGTACATTGAGACATTAAACTGCGTAAATTTCAATAAACATTGTGTCACCTTTTAAAAAGATAGTAATTTCAGGATATAAAATTAAGATCGTTACTTGTTATACTTTTTTCTACTGAACGGTACATTCATAAATATCCATATCGTTGTAGTCTTTTGTCAATTTACTAAGCTACCTACACTAAAAACCCACTTGCACGAAGAGGAGGGCAATAGGACAGTCTACGGTTGTTCTGGGTGTTGCATTTCACTACACCTTGTTTAATGGTATGCACTTACTGGCATTAAAGGAGTAGCTAACCTGCTGGTATGCACTGCAGATCTCATACATTTTAGTGCAGTCAGTGACATTAGAGGCTAATGTCAGTGCCTACACTAGTGAATTTGGCATTCGTCCTGGGGCAGACTGACCCATCGGGCGCTATATAAATAAACAAATTAATTCATTCATTCATACATAATTACATTAAGAGTTGGTTATACTGGGTGTTAAACCACTAAAACTGCATTTATTTTGTTGCAAATGTATTTATTAGTGATGAGCGAGCATGCTCGGCCGAAGCTCGGTTCGGCTCGAGCATCGCTCTGCTCGGCACATGGCGGTACTCGTACGAGTACCGCATGTGCTCGCCCGCCATGTTCGGGTCTCCTCCCCGCACGTTTCGCGGCTGCTGCGCAGCCAATAAACGTGCGGGGAGGCTCTGACATCAGTGTAATGCCAGCAGCCATGTTGGCTGCTGGCATTACACTGATTGGCTGGCCAGAACCCGTGATCGGGTGCTGTATAGCACCTGACCAGCGAGTTCGGCTCAGTCTTAGCCAGGGAGAGATGAGGATAGGAAGGGAAAGTCAGTGTAGGGAGAAGAAAAGTGTTGGAACAACATATAAAGACCCAAAAGTCCTTTTTAGGACTGTTGTGTGTGGGGGCAGCAGTTATATTTTGTTTGGGGGGGCACAAATTAAAAAAAAAAACGTCACATATTCCGTTCACTGTGCCTAGCCGCAGATTAGCAGCACATTCTGTTTAGTGTGCAAAGTTGCAGATTAGCAGCACATTCTGTTTAGTGTGCAAAGTTGCAGATTAGCAGCACATTCTGTTTAGTGTGCAAAGTTGCAGATTAGCAGCACATTCTGTTTAGTGTGCAAAGTTGCAGATTAGCAGCACATTCTGTTTAGTGTGCAAAGTGTAAAAAATAAACGTCACATATTCCGTTCACTGTGCCTAGCCGCAGATTAGCAGCACATTCTGTTTAGTGTGCAAAGTTGCAGATTAGCAGCACATTCTGTTTAGTGTGCAAAGTGTAAAAAATAAACGTCACATATTCCGTTCACTGTGCCTAGCCGCAGATTAGCAGCACATTCTGTTTAGTGTGCAAAGTTGCAGATTAGCAGCACATTCTGTTTAGTGTGGAAAGTGTAAAAAATAAACGTCACATATTCCTTTCACTGTGCCTAGCCGCAGATTAGCAGTACATTCTGTTTAGTGTGCAAAGTTGCAGATTAGCAGCACATTTTGTTTAGTGTGGAAAGTGTAAAAAATAAACGTCACATATTCCGTTCACTGTGCCTAGCCGCAGATTAGCAGCACATTCTGTTTAGTGTGCAAAGTTGCAGATTAGCAGCACATTCTGTTTAGTGTGCAAAGTTGCAGATTAGCAGCACATTCTGTTTAGTGTGCAAAGTTGCAGATTAGCAGCACATTCTGTTTAGTGTGCAAAGTTACAGATTAGCAGCACATTCTGTTTAGTGTGCAAAGTGTAAAAAATAAATGTCACATATTCCGTTCACTGTGCCTAGCCGCAGATTAGCAGCACATTCTGTTTACTGTGCAAAGTTGCAGATTAGCAGCACATTCTGTTTAGTGTGCAAAGTGTAAAAAATAAACGTCACATATTCCGTTCACTGTGCCTAGCCGCAGATTAGCAGCACATTCTGTTTAGTGTGCAAAGTTTCAGATTAGCAGCACATTCTGTTTAGTGTGGAAAGTGTAAAAAATAAACGTCACATATTCCTTTCACTGTGCCTAGCCGCAGATTAGCAGCACATTCTGTTTAGTGTGCAAAGTTGCAGATTAGCAGCACATTCTGTTTAGTGTGGAAAGTGTAAAAAATAAACGTCACATATTCCGTTCACTGTGTCTAGCCGCAGATTAGCAGCACATCTGTTTAGTGTTCAAAGTTGCAGATTAGCAGCACATTCTGTTTAGTGTGGAAAGTGTAAAAAATAAACGTCACATATTCCGTTCACTGTGCCTAGCCGCAGATTAGCAGCACATTCTGTTTAGTGTGCAAAGTTGCAGATTAGCAGCACATTCTGTTTAGTGTGCAAAGTGTAAAAAATAAACGTCACATATTCCGTTCACTGTGCCTAGCCGCAGATTAGCAGCACATTCTGTTTAGTGTGCAAAGTTGCAGATTAGCAGCACATTCTGTTTAGTGTGCAAAGTTGCAGATTAGCAGCACATTCTGTTTAGTGTGCAAAGTGTAAAAAATAAACATCACATATTCCGTTCACTGTGCCTAGCCGCAGATTAGCAGCACATTCTGTTTAATGTGCAAAGTTGCAGATTAGCAGCACATTCTGTTTAGTGTGCAAAGTGTAAAAAATAAACGTCACATATTCCGTTCACTGTGCCTAGCCGCAGATTAGCAGCACATTCTGTTTAGTGTGCAAAGTTGCAGATTAGCAGCACATTCTGTTTAGTGTGGAAAGTGTAAAAAATAAACGTCACATATTCCTTTCACTGTGCCTAGCCGCAGATTAGCAGCACATTCTGTTTAGTGTGCAAAGTTGCAGATTAGCAGCACATTCTGTTTAGTGTGCAAAGTTGCAGATTAGCAGCACATATTCTGTGTAATATGAAGAAGGCGGGTAAAAAGGGACGGGGAAGTGGACGTGATCCTGATAGTTCAGGGCGCGGGTCAGGACGCGTAGAAACTGTGCCTGGTGCCAGAGCACAAGAAAGAAAGACATCCACCATACCTAGCTTCATGTCTCAGTTTACAGGGCGTCGCAGGACATCACTCTCGAGGTCAGACCACTGCGAACAGGTGGTCGGTTGGATTTCAGCTGATACTGCTTCCAGTCGGTTAAGCACCACCCTGTCTTCCACCAAGTCCACTCTCAGTAGCCAAGAGTCTGGTCAACATAATCCTCACCCTGATCATCCTTCCTCCCACCATAGAGGGTCTGGCCAAAGAAGTGATCCCACACTGGGATATAGTGAGGAGCTCGTCTCATCACCAATCCTTCATTTGAACCTCTCTCCAAGCACGCTTGCAGAGGAACATGAGATCTTGTGCCCTGATTCACAACCTCTAGAGGGTACCCAATCACAAGAAGATGACAGAGGGGAACGGCATTTAAGGTCAAAGGAAGTGGATGATGATGATGATGAGACACAGTTGCCATCAAATCAACCACTATTACTGTCTCAAGACCTTGATGAGGAGGATGATACACAGTTGTCAATGACTGAGTATGTGGTGGGATCAAGAAATGAGGAGGATGATCAGAGTGAGGAAGTGGAGGAGGACTTGGTGGACGATGAGGTCACTGACCCCACCTGGGAAGGTGGAGAGCCGAGCGATGACAGCAGTCCTGAGGGTGAGCCATCTGCAGAACCACAACAGGCTGGAAGAGGCAGTGGTGTGGCTAAAGAAAGAAGGCGGACTGCACCAAACCGGCCCGCAAATGTTCCACGGAGCACCCCCTTGCGTAAATCTCCCTTGCCAAGGGCTAGGTGTTCCGCGGTATGGCGTTTTTTTAAGGAAAGTGCGGACGACAAAAGAATTGTAGTTTGCAACCTGTGCCACACCAGAATGAGCCGAGGCATGAACACTAGCAACCTCACCACCACCAGCATGATCCGACACATGGCATCCAAGCACCGTAATAAGTGGGAGGAACGCCCGGATCGCCAATCTGTGTCTGCAGGCCACACCACTGCTTCCTCTTCCCCTGTTTTCGGTGCTGGCCAATCGCCTGTCGAAGGCGCAGGCCCGCATACCTCCCGCCCTGCACCTGTACCATCTGAAGCACCATCAGCGACCACATCCACTTCCCTGTCCCAGCGCAGCGTCCAAATGTCGTTACCCCAGGCATTTGAGCGCAAGCGAAAATACCCAGCCACCCACCCACAGGCCATAGCACTAACCTCACACCTTTCCAAATTACTGGCCATCGAAATGCTGCCATTTAGGCTTGTGGAGACTGAGTCCTTCCGCAGCCTGATGGCAGCAGCTGTCCCTCGGTACGCAGTCCCCAGCCGCCACTACTTTTCCCGGTGTGCCGTCCCCGCATTACACCACCATGTGTCCCGTAACATCACCCGTGCCCTGACCAACGCAGTTACTGGGAAGGTCCACTTAACGACTGACACATGGACAAGTGCTTGTGGCCAGGGACGCTACATTTCCCTGACGGCACACTGGGTGAATGTCGTGGAGGCTGGGAGCGACTCGGACCCTGGGATGGTACAGGTGCTACCCACGCCGAGGATTGCGGGCCCTACCTCCATCAGGGTTTCCACCAGCACCTACGTTATTGGCTCCTCCTCCTCCTCCGTTTCCACCTCCGAATTCTCTGCGCGCAGCGCCACTCACCCATCAGCCGGTAGCTGGAAGCAGTTTAGCACTGCAGTGGGGAAGCGTCAACAGGCCGTGCTGAAGCTGATCTGCCTTGGGGACAAACAGCACACGGCCTCAGAGCTGTTGCAGGGGATTAGTCACCAGACCGAGCAGTGGCTCTCGCCACTCAACCTGCAACCAGGCATGGTTGTGTGTGATAATGGGCGTAACTTGGTGGCGGCTTTGGAGCTCGGCAAGCTCACACACGTACCATGCCTAGCGCATGTATTTAATTTAGTGGTTCAGTGATTTCTAAAAACCTAACCCAATTTGCATGATCTCTTGACCAAGGTGCGCCGCGTGTGTGCACATTTCCGTAAGTCATCAACAGCTTCAGCCGGCCTGTTGAAGCTGCAGCAGCGCTTACAATTGCCAGCTCACCGGCTGCTGTGTGACGTGAGCACGTGCTGGAACGCCACCTTCCACATGTTGGCCCGGCTTTGTGAGCAGCAGAGGGCAGTAGTGGAGTACCAGCTGTTACACGGTCGTCGCCTCTCCGTTCAACTTCCTCTAATCAGAAGTGAGGAGTGGGAATGGATGTCAGACCTCTGTGAGGTTTTACGCAATTTTGAGGAATCGACACAGATGGTGAGCGGCGATAACGCTATTATCAGTGTAACCATCCCACTTCTGTGTCTACTGAAACGCTCGCTGCTCACAATTAAAACCGACGCTTTGCATGTGGAAGAGGTGGAAATGGGGGAGGAAGAGCTTACACAAGGTGATAGCCAGAGCACCCTCACTTCGTCTTCTCAGCGACAATTGGAGGAGGCGGAGGAGGAGGAGGAGGAGGAGGAAGACACGGTTGCCTCCGCTACAGAGGGTAGCCATGGAACTTTAGTTCCATCTCTTCAGCGTGGGTGGGCAGAAGAGGAGGAAGAGGATGAGGAGATTGAGAGTCATCCTCCTGGTGAGGACAGCAAAATCTTGCCTGTTGGTACTCTGGCACACATGGCTGACTTTATGTTAGGCTGCCTTTCCCGTGACCCACGCGTTATACGCATTTTAGACAACACGGATTACTGGGTGTTCACCCTTCTGGACCCCCGCTACAAAGAGAATTTCTCATCTCTCATTCCTCCGGTGGAGAGGACAAGCAAAATGGTGCAATACCAGAAGGTTCTTGTCGAAAAATTGCTCCAAAATTTTCCATCTGACAACGCTGGCGGCAGAGTACGTGCTACCTTGGCCAACCGAGAAGGGGAGAAAAGGGGAGCACACAGCAGTTCCGACAAAGGCAGGGCAACACTCTCCAAGGCGTGGGACACCTTCATGACACCCCGCCAGCACCCTCACCCTGATGCGCAGCCTAGTGTCACAAGGAGGGAAAAGTTTTGGAAGATGGTGAAGGAGTACGTAGCAGACCGTGTCAGCGTCCTCACTGATCCCTCTGTGCCTTACAACTACTGGGTGTCCAAGCTGGACACATGGTATGAACTGGCACTCTACGCCTTGGAGGTGCTGGCCTGCCCTGCCGCCAGCGTTCTGTCTGAGCGGGTATTTAGTGCTGCTGGTGGCATCATAACAGATAAGCGTATCCGCCTTTCCACCGAAAATGCTGATAGGTTGACACTTATAAAAATGAACAAGGCCTGGATTTCCCCTGACTTCTCCACTCCACTGGAGGAAAGCCCCGGGTGAACATAAAGTGACTTTATATATGTTATTTACAATGATGGGAATACTCTGTATTCCCATTCACCCCTTCGACCCAAAAAACGGGTATATGGTTGACTCTCTTCCATATACCCTGTGATATAATTTTTATATAGGGCCAGCTCACCAGCGGGCCCTGTGATATAATTTTTATATAGGGCCAGCTCACCAGCGGGCCCTGTGATATAATTTTTATATAGGGCCAGCTCACCAGCGGGCCCTGTTTGACAACTTTTTGTATAGGTCAGCTCACCAGCGGGCCTTCTTATATAATGTTTTATTGGGTCAGCTCTCTAGCGGGCACTCTCATATAATGTTTTATAGCGTCAGCTCACTAGCGGGCCTTCGCATATAATGTTTAGGATGGTCAGCTCCGCAGCAGACCCTCACCCATAATGTTTTAGATGGTCGGCTCAGCTGCAGACCCTCATTCCTAATGTTTTAGATGGTCAGCTTAGCGGCATGCCCTCGCCCCTAATGTTTTAGAGGGTCACCAGCAGGCTATTAATCCTAATTTTTCAAGGGTGTGTATGATGCCCTCCTTTATGTGTAATAAAGGGTGTATTGGAGTGACATTTCAGTCTAATTTTTGGCAGCCCTTTCACTTAGTGCATCGGCTTTATGAGTGTTGGACCACTACCTGAACTATTGTACCACAATGTGAATGAGGCCCTCCATTTTGTGATATACAGGTTGTATCGGAGTGCCTCAGGTCCTCCCATTGAATTAAATAGGGCTGGGGTGTTCGACAGAGCAGAAGGTAGTTCTTGGCTTCATCCACTAAGTCACTTCGTCACTTTTACTGAATGGATCAGACCCCACTGTTCCGACTATAAATTTTGGACTTAACAAGGGCAAACGGACATGTTGTAAAACCTGTGGTAGCTGCGGCCTCCGTTCCTGAATGCTGTACCTTACCCGGGCCATAACCACGTTGAACACCTGCTTTACTCTGCGCACGTTTCCCTCTTAATCATGGCCCCAGTTCCGAAAAATCGATGACATTTTTTGCAGAATTTGCAGATGATATACAAGTAAATATACAGCAAATACTGTTTGGTAACAATTTTTCGCCTAAAGTCGTTTTTATCTTCCTTTTTGTGTGTTTTACGGTCAGTCTGTAAAAATGGCGTACTCCGGGCGAAACATCGTTCCCAGCAGCGACGTTGGAGTCCAAGATGCATCCAGACATCCTCCCTATGCTGTCCCTGAACCATTTCTGTGGTGTTTCCATCATTTTCTGCCCTTTTCCTATGGACCAGGCACCCTCCCCTCATCAGAGCAGGGGGTGCCTGGTGTAATGCTCGAGTCCTCCCATTGACTTCAATGGGGCTCGGGTGCTCGGCCGAGCACTCGAGCCTCCGGGGGTGCTCGGTCAGAGCACCCGAACACCCGAGCATTGGGGTGCTCGATCATCACTAGTATTTATACATATGTTGCAGTACAATTTTTATATGGACCATTTCTACCACAGTCAACTTATAGGGCCGTATGTTCAAAAGGATAACAACAAAAAAATTTTGTATGAACAACAAAAATAAGTAATTATGTGCATTAATGACATGTTTTCTATAGAGTATACGACATAAAACTAGTAATGTCCGTCGTGCACGACACAACTCCAGAATTGCCAGGGAAAGGGGGTGACTAAACTATCCTCCAGTGTCGTATAGAGGAAAAGAAAAAAAAATGTCTTGCAAAAGACAACATTTATACTTTAAGAAAAAAGTGGAGGGAATGTGAAGTTCTGAATGTGAGATGTTTTGTCTTTAGTTAAGATATTTTTATCATTAGGTAAGACTTTTTTTGTCATTACATACATTTTTGTCTTTACAAACGACAATTTCAGTCAGGACAAACAATATACTTTCGATCACAACCGACACTCTCTGAAAATATTAATGGGCCCAACGACACTGTACTTAGAAAACAACAAGCGACAAAAGCTATTTCACTATTTCTTTGAACATATGGCTCATAGACATTACCACTTAGCAAAAATGTTGCTAACTATATATATATATATATATATCTATATATATAAGACCGACAATAAGGAGAGCAAAAACTAAAATCATCTGATAATAACCAAATACATTTATTAAAATAAATAAATAAATAAAGTACACTTATAAACTGCAATATATAAAAACAATTATACTAATAAAAATGCTCCGGAGCAGAAAATATCTAGTGTCACTAGAGAGACCCCGGATAGAAGAGCTATCCTTTTTGATAAAAGGAGTGACTGTGCTACTAATAAGATGGTATTTCATCATTTATATCTGCAGACACCTTCATTAATAAATCACGGATACAGAGATATTTAGTGGACGCTAGATATTTTCTGCTCTGGATAATTTTTATTAGTATCATTGTTTTTATATACTGCAGTTTATAAGTGTACTTATAGTATTTATTTTAATACATTTATTTGGTTATTATCAGACGATATTAGTTTTCGCTCTCCTTATTGTCAGTCTTATTTTCTATTTTTGGACTCCTACCACTGATGGAGTCAGGATAAAAGCTATATTTATTATCGTCTATAGTCTATTGTAGATCTACCTTGGAGGGTACAGGGCGCCGTGATCACACTATATTTTGTTTTTTTGTTTATATATATATATATGTATATATATATAGATAGACCCTTTCTGACTGCCCGATCCAGCTTGTGGGCGGTCGTTAAGGACCCAGCTTGTGGGCGGTCATTAAGGACCACAGAGCTTTTTTTTTGCAAATGGATTTCTGGGATGACAGAGCGGTGTGACGGTCCTGGCACATCATGGGTCCTTAACTGGATATATACACATATATGTTGTACTGTAACAGTTTTACAGACACTTTCTTCATTACTCATCATTTATGCACATACCCCTCCATTGCTCTAAACAAAACATTCCCATCATACCTACTGATTTAAATGGGCCACTTAACCTCCTGAATACTAGAGAGGTTTCCAGTGCATTTTTGTTTGTTCCTTGTGGTATACTTTATACTTAAAGCCCTATATGCGTGTTTTGCTCATTGATTAAATCAGCCATGACTACCTTAATTTAGGGATTAGTGGGTGTCGCAGCATTCAGGACTTATGGACAACACCATTACAGAGAAATGTGTTAGAAACATCTTTGGTACTCAAAGGGCTGTATGTTCAAAGTGATAACGACAAAAAAAATGTTATATGAACAACAAAAATAAGTAATTGTGTGCATGAACAACATATTTTCTATAAAGTATATGACAAAAAACTAGTAATGTCCGTTGTGTACGACACAACTCCAGAATTGCCTGGTAAAGAGGTAGAGAAAGGGCGTGGCTAAACTATTCTCCAGTGTCGTATAGAGGAAAAGAACATTTGTTGAAATTTTTTGTCTTTAGTTAAGACATTTTTGTCGTTAGGTAAGACATTTTTTTGTCATTACATAAGACAATTTCAGTCAGGACAAACGACATACTTTCGATCACAACCGATTCTCTCTGAAAATATTAATGAGCGCAACAAGACTGTACTTTGAAAAGTCGTTACAAACCATAAAAGCTATTTCGCTACTTCTTTGAACATATGGCCCTAAGTGTTAAATCTTTGCAGTCAGTGGGAGATGCCCAGGCCTGCAGTTTGGATTAGTCTTATAGCTGAGCCATGGCCACACGGCCTAACGGAGCTCTGTTTGTTCTGTACTCCAGAACCCATAACCGACTACAGGCATCAATTGCCCATGATCTACCTCTACTTCCTATTCTACTGTATAAATGCATAAAGTCAAATGTGCTGGGCAGGAATTATGGAGCAAAATATCTACACTAAGCGCCTTATGTATAAACAAAGCAATAAGAGTAACTCCAAGGTAAACCAGCTGCACCATAGGGGACAAATAGAACTTCCCACTGAAGCCTCCGTTCTGTCATAAAATTAGGGTTTTAAAGGGATACTAATGTTTCATAATAAAAGCAGGTCTAATTAATCTTCATAGTATTTGGAGAGTGTTATTTCAGTTCTGTAAGAGTTGTAGTTCAAGAATAATTCAATGACAAAATATCCCCCTCCCGCCCCTTTTACTAATGTAACACTGTTCAGCCAGAGCAGAAGGGAGGTGACCAGGTAGACTGCAGAGAGGGACAATCTTCAATTAAGATAAGGGAAAAACCTGAAAAACTTGTCAAGGGGGGCAGTGCTTTCATTGTTCTCATAGGAAGAAGATTGTCCCCTTCTGTTATCTGTCTGGTCTATGGACTGCATTCCACATCTGAGAAGAGATGGCTTACACTAGGTAAAAGGGGCAGGAGGGGGAAACTTTGCTTGTGAATATCTCTCAAACCATAAAGGTTTGAGAGATAAGACTTACATCGTTCTTCATGTTTTTTTAATGCCTACAAAATAAAATAAAGATAAAAACAAAGTATTACTATCCCTTTAACCCCTTGACTTCTATAGAAGCCTACACGTGACCTAACATTCAAATGGTTAAAAGCCCAGTTTAAATTAATAAGATTTTTTTTGTCCCCTGTTGTATAATGTGTTTACCCAGAATTTCTCCAGTTTTCACTTATAAATAACCCTCAATTTTTAACCATTAGAGTACCCGAGAGGTAGCCAACACATTGTGTTGCAATGTGTTGGATACCTTTCTGGCTTTCAAAGAGTTAATACAGTTAACCCACTGAATGTTCAAGAGTCCTCCAATGCACAGCTTTGCACACCTTCCTAACATCCAATGGTTTAAACACTCAATTTAAACCAATGGAAATTTGTATTTGCTTTGCAGTGTGTTGCATACCCCTCTGGCACTCAAAGAGTTAAAGCAATCCATTGCAAACCCCTCTGGTTCTTAACCCTTTGAGTGACAGGGGGTACGCAACACATTGATTAAATCTGCTTTATATGACAGCTAAAAAAATCCATATTTTTAATAGCTAACAGGGTATAAATCACCATTGCAATTAATACACAAAAATAAATGTGGCCTTCACACATATGGATTTCTGAACGTGTTGCTCACGAATGAGAGATCTCGGACACTCCTATTTTAATATTTATCTCTAAATAATTGCATGCTATAGGCTGCAAGTTCCTGTAGTTTAAGCTCCTGTGACATGTGATGGGGGCAATAGAGGCAGATCACTAAGTTACCTTGGAGATTGCATGTGTTGGTTTGCTTGATAGGTACTCTTTGAATCGCTTCATCAGTCATCTAACCGCAAAGCTATCCCGCTCTGAAATTTGTAAATATTGCTCCGAGATTGAAAACGGCAATAAGATTACTAGTGCAGAAAAGTCCAAATGATGTGGAAATAATACTTTAAGTGTATGCATGAAATTACTTTCCTCAATGTTATGCTTTGTAGTAGGAAAGAGTATTACATTGTCAGCAAACTGAATGTCGGCATCAGAAGGTGCATAAGGCATGGAATATAAAGCAAGGAAATTACGCTGAAAAAGAACTTTGCTTGTCACCCTGCTTCTTCTATCACACCTCAGATGGTAGGGTGGTGTCTAGAAGAGAAGGCCTCTTTAGTGTCCAAAGGATCAACCTGTTAAAAATGCATTGACCATCACTGTAGTTCTTAAAGTGGAATTATCATCCAAATTAAAGTTACCGCCAAATAATTATGCACATAAAAATAAGCATATCCATACTAGTATTATCTGTAATAAGTGGAGCGATATTGAGAAATCCAACTTTTTGTGAGAGGGTCAGGCAAGCAGCTTAATGAAGAGGCATCTGCACGCCTGCGCCATCAGTCCCTTCCTGTACCTTAAGGTACAATGCAGAGGAGGCTGGGATGGATAGCGCAGGCACACAGATCCCTCTTTGCCAAGATGTCTGTGCTGATGCCTGCCTAACCATCTCAGAGCAAGATGGATTTCTCAATAATGCTGAACTTATTCCAGATAGTAAAAGTATGGATATGCTTATCATTATGTGCATAATTATTTGGGGGTAACTTTAATTTGGGTGATAGTTCAGCTTTAAAGGGTTAAAAGGGGAACTAACACCTCTTAATACTAACTCCCACACTTGCTTTACTATGGACAGAAAATCATAATGGTCACTATGATTTTTGCCATTTCTCCTTTGTTCAAGAGATATCACCTACAATTAGTCTTTGATGTCAAGTTCATGGAGGCGGTCATTACAGTTGTTTTCAGTTTTATCAAGATGAAGCAGACAGAGTGCATAAGCCTAATTAGCCCTTTAACTCAGAGGGGTGCACAACATGTTGCAACGCAATGCATTACCCACCTGTCTGATTCTTAAAAGGGTTAAGATTAGCATGTGCAGTCGGTTAGATTTGTATCCTGTGTCCCTGCTTGCAACTGTCATGTCTACCTCCGTGAACTTGACATCCAGGACTGTCTGACAATGTTACCTCTAGAAGCAAGAAGCAAGAAGAAAATTCAGAGCAGCCATTAGGATTTTTTGGCAATAGAAAGGTGAGTCGGGGGGTTATTTTTAGTGTTATTTCTCCTTTAAGGGCCATGTTCAGTAATCTAAATATAAGAAATTCCAGAAAAAAGCAACTGCCCCTATGGGGTCACGATAATACTGATACTCTTTTATAGTCTTTGGATGGACAGTATCTGAAAATCCTTACATGGTTCTAAAGAACAAAGAGTGAAGCATTACATTGCGGGATTTCTAATGTAGACTGTTGAAGCGTATAGACTATTGGGGAGAAATATGAACTAGGACTATACAGTACTTCGTGAGGCTGATGTACGGACTGAACCAGTTCCAGAGCACACCATCTGTACCATAGGCAGCAAATAAATATTTTTTATAAACGTGTTGGGAGGCTACTTTGCTTCTTAAAGGGATAGTAATACTTAAAATGTAAAAAAATATATGTTGTAGGGTTTATCCCCCTGATTAAAACAAGGGTACTCCCACTGCTGAGAGATATTTTATTAAAAAATTATAACAGCTCAAACTTGAATTTTTTAGGTGCAATATAACAGTGGCCTGAAAATTTACAGTGGCACTGTTGCTACACCATCTTATGGACTGTTCTGGTCCGTAGACCATAAATCTCAGTAGGATGGTGTAGCAACAGCACCACTGTAAATTTTCAGGCCACTGTTATATTGCACCTAAAAAAATTGAAGTTTGGGCTGTTATAATTTTAAACAAAATATCTCTCAGCAGTGGGAGTGCCCTTTTTTTACTCAGGGGATAAACCCTACAAAATATATTTTTTACATTTTAAGTATTACTATCCCTTTAAATAAGCATGATCTACCTTTGTTCTCATACCCCTATGTACAATGCCTCTTGTATTATGTATCTGCGTGTACCTGTTTACTTCATGTTCATGTACTGTTTCTCTCGTCTCAATAAACTTCTTTTAAAATTACATTTTAAAAAATCACAGCCTGTTCTATCCAAACATAAAGGATAATTTTTCAGAAAGTATTTATTTTACAGAAAATGGCTAGTAAAATATACAGGCAGAAACTAATTCTCTGCAAGAGAAACTGAACTTGTCTAAGGGTGACATGACAACTTTAAGGGCCATATTCAGAAACGTAAAAGGAGCAATTCTGGAACATACCAACTGCACCATACGAAGACAAAATTAAAAGTCTCAAAATCTCCTTTGATTTAAGTGGGGCCTTTTGCCTCTTTGCATTCTAGGGAGGTCTCTAGCAAGTTTAACTTCCCCTATGGTGTAGTTTGTTTGCCCCAGAATTCCATCACTTGATAAGAACTTGATGAATATTGACCTACAATTGCACATTCCAAATCTCACGGATTCTAAAACATTATTGCTCAAATCACCTCTATGTTTAAAGAATAAAAGTATAAGGTGCCAAGATAGAACCAGTTGAGTCCAATTTGGAGTCATCAATCAGTTCCACTTCAGTCAGCATAGGTGCTGGTAAAAAAAAAGGCCCTACAGTGTCCAGCAACTTCATTCCCTACGCATTTCATGATACACTTTTCACTTTTTTAGGGCATAGGTGAAAGTTCAAGTACTCTTTTGAACTAAGTCTCCATTCCATTTTTTTTCATAGTGAAATATACATTCATATTAGAATGATAAACCCGAATGGAAAACAGGTATCTCAATAAAAAGAGTGCAGACATAATAAAATCAAAGTGAGGTTATCACAGATGAATAGCTAAAATAGGCAGGTCATTGATGGGCAATGGCTTATAGACAAAGCTTTTGAGGAGAGAGCAGACATGACATATTATTATAAAGAGATGAGTTGTCAGAATAGAATTGTATTTACTGTCTTTTATTGAACCAACCCGGAAGCATAGAGATCAAGCTTTGTATAACACAAAAAAAAATCAAGTGACATTATTACAAACAGCCATAGGATGAGAGGTGAAATAATAGAGAAAGCCTTTGGTCTGGTCCATTCTGCACGTCTGCACCTGAGCCCAGGCTGCAAAACATTCTTTTTTCCCTTTTTTTTTGTTAAAAAGCCTCATTCAGGCGTTATGGAATTGGAATGTGAAGGGTAATTGAGCTGAAAGCCATTCTCTTCCTCTGCTTGGAGTGAGATAGGAATGATTGAGGTTCCTTGAAATACCAGCCCAAGAAGAGACCTGATGAGAGTGCTAGAATAGATTGCACGGAGGAAATGCTGAGTGTCTGTCAGGGAAGGAGAACGTTAGGGAAGGTGAGGAATGTCTACATAACTTCAATCAGTAAATGGAGTACCCAACATATACAGGTCCTTCTTACTGTCACACGTCATACATTTTGTCTCTCTAAAAACAGTTACCTGTTTCATGAGAAACATATTTCAGGCAAGTCTATAATTTTTTTCTCTTCTCATACCACTTTGATATTTATTATAGATCAAGTATGTGACACCTATACTTTAAGTCTGTATTTTTTTTGCCATTTTCTCTAGTAACCACCGTGTTCTATAAATGGACTGGCATCTCACTTGGCTTTCCTGAAGCTTTCAGAGGATAATGGGCACAGCATTTCAAATGTTGCTCAGCTAATGAGCAAAAATCATGCAAGTGACAAAATAGACACTTTTTCTTTGTGTAGTAAACATATTATCGTAAATTGATGACCCGAGCTCTAATCTGCCTTTCTTCAGGAACGCATTATAAAAATGAACAATGAACAATGTCTGAGTAGCTCACATAGTGCCAATTCTTTTTTGTTATGCTGTCAGCGCTTCAGGAGTCTACATCGTTGAAGTAGTAAGTAGAACTGGAACAATTTTAGGGCAAGTCAACTGCTCCATCACAGACAAATAGACATTCTTATTTACTGAAATGAGGAATTTAAAGGAAAAATAAACCATAAAAAAATCGAATCTAACCAAAAGACTGACCTGTGCTCCTAATAACTGCTAAGTTTCTGTGTTAGCTCATGAGTTAATTCTTACCCTTATCTCATTGCCAAATCCATGGTACATATAACACGAGACAAAAAAACTAACTCCTCAGATGCTAGAGGTATCTCCAATGTATTGCCTCTCTAGCTTTAAGGGGTTATGCAATATCCAGTAAAATGGGTATATAAACCAGTGTAAGGACAATGTGATTGCAGTGGCCACACCCACAACTCTGAGTGATCAGTACTGGTAAGGCACTCCTCAAAATATGCAGCTCTAGGTCTTTTCCTGCCCTAATAAATGGGAAATCCAGCCCTTATTAGGGGAAGTAGTCCTCAGCTGGGATTGGCTAATGGCACTATGGGAACTGGAAATTATGTCACAAAGCTCCATAGAACCATTGCAGTTGCTCAATGAGGAAATCTCACTAGAGAGGTCTCCAATACAGGGGAACTATCACCCCACATAAAGTTAAATTGCAAAAATTACCCATCTGGCGACTAGTTGATCAATAGTGCTAGTCACCATAATAATTACCTCCTTACTGAGAAATTCTACTGCTCCCGATACTGACAGGAAACAGCGCAGACATCTTTGCATAGTGACGTCTGCGCTGTCAGTCACTTTTGTACCTTAAGGTATCAAGCGATGCCTCTTACACCTGGCTGCGCAAGCGCACAGACTTGTTCTTTAACCCCTTAAGGACCCTTGACGGTCCTGGCACGTCATGGGTTTGCAAGCTATAAGGACCCATGACGTGCCAGGACCGTCATGGAATCCAGGGCTCCCCACGAGACTGAACGCCATTCTGAGAGCCCTGAATCGGATTCACAAAAAAAATGGTCCATGGTCCTTATGATTAATGTATGTGTAAATTGTCCTGTTCAGAAAGCATTTATTTAATGTTGCTTGTGCTGTTTGTATTAAGAGATGACAATTTTTCAGTTAACTGATTACAGTTAGTTCCTGTTACTGCTATCTCAGATAACCCTGGACAATCAATATGATATATGGAAAAGGCAGGAATGTCTGCTCTTGCAAAGAATATGTAAGACTAGATTTTAGAAAAGTGAATTCTTACAGATGGCAACATGAATTTCAGGGTATTTACCCCATTGAGTGCAGACTGGTACGGAATTCATTGCACACCCCTCTGACACTCAAAGGGTTAAGTGTATATTACCCCCACTTTATTTTTAGGTGTTAATGTTCCTTTAAATCAGTGGTAATCTTTGGAATTTTGTATTGGATCATTATAGTGCAATTGGTTTCCACCACAAATGCACTGTTTCTTTAGTACACCAGCCTAGTTGTGTATACACATTTGCAGATGGTTAAAGCGGAACTTTAATGCATTTTAATGTGCCCCCAAATAATTTTTAACATAACATTAAGCATATTCATACTTACATATCCTTAGTAAGTCCAGCATTATTTAGAAAATCAACTTCTTCAGAGACTCCCTGGTAGAAAACAGCGCAGACCAGGCACGTGCACACATAGACACCAAGGGGGGCTTGAACACCTGCCCTTTGTGTCCAAAGTGCCCTCGTGCCCTTTTAATAAAAACAAAAAAAAGTTGTCCTAACTAACCCCCCCACCACCCAGTCAGGTCTGTGCCTCCTTCAGGACAGACCTGTAGATGCTGTGCTCCCTCGTCGGCTCTTTAGTATTACAGATCACTGGGAGATGACATCATCTCCCAGCGCTCTGCATGAGGAGAAGATCACGTTGGAGCTCCAGCATCTACAGGTCTGTGCCAAAGGAGGCACATACAGACCGCTCCTGCCGCTGGACCACCAGGGAAGAGGTAGGAAACAGACACTGGGGGGCAATGTGGAAATGATGGGGCAATAAGGATCAGATGGGGGGCAAGATGGAGATGATGGCAATGAAGAGATGATGGGGCAATGTATGTGAGGGTAAGTTGGAGCTGATGGCAGTATGGAGCTGATGGGGTGCAATATGGAGATGAAGAGGGCAATGTGAGGGTAAGGTGGAGCTGATGGGACAATGTGGAGCTGATGGGGCAATATGGAGCTGATGGGGGCAATACAGAGATAATGGGGGTAATGTGAGGGTAAGTTGGAGCTGATGGGGTAATATGGAGCTGATGGAGGCAATGTGAGGGTAAGTTGGAGCTGATGGGGGCAATATGGAGATGATGGGAGCAATGTGGAGCTGATGGGGGCAATATGGAGCTGACAGGGGACAATGTAAGGGCAATATGGAGATGATGGGGGGTAATGTGGCGATTATGAGCATTGTGGAGGTGTCCAGTGGAGATGTATATATTTTGAATAAATAATTATGAGAAGTGCCCTTTTTTTCATTTGAGTCCCTGCCCCCTAAAATGTCTGTGCACGTCCCTGGTGCAGACATCTTGCCAAAGAGGCATCTGTGCACCTGCACTGTCCTTCCCTCTATGATTGGCTAGGGGGAGTTGCAATGTACCTTAAGGTACAGACAGGGACAGACAGTGCAGGTGCACAGATGCCTCTATGCCAAGGTACCTGCCGGGGGGTCTTCAAAGAAGTTGAATTTCTAAATAATGCCGGACTTGCTAAGGATAATTCAGTTATGGATATGCTTAATGCTATGTTAAAAATTATTTGGAGGTCACATTAAAATGCAGGAAAGTTCCACTTTAAGGGTTGATGCTTATCCCTGGGAACTCTCAGGGTTTGACCCTGAGACTCAGGGTTTTGAACCAAATCTCAGGGTCTCAGGATGAATGGCCAAATTATCAGGGTGAGAGAGTTCTGTGTCAGCTACTATATGATTTGCCCCAATTAAAAGTTCCCTTTGTCTCTGAATTGGTACTAGCTGTACCAGAAAGACAGCGGGAGATGTCCTGCTTGTCTTGTTTGTGTTTAGGCAGGGAGCTCTCTAAACTGTAGTATGTTAAAGGTCCCTTGCACAGCAACTGGAGCACCCCTGTGTTAGAGCAAGCAGGTACATATTGCATAAAATCTACATGATGGGAAGCTTTAAGGGTGAATATTTCAAACATCTCAGGGTCAGCTCATCTTGGGAGTTCCCAGGTATGTTGATGCTAAACTATCACTGAATGTATCTTCCAGACACGACTCTCACTATCTCCAGCTAGGCCTTAGCTAGCTATGGATGATGCAAGTCCTATTCTCCAACTGCTGGAGTGCCTAAAGCTGACTGATCATTGGTTAGATAGAAAGATGAACCTTAATAATCTGTACAGAACCCAATTGGGATGAATATATATTCTCATACTATAACAGTTGCTTTTTATTACCTATGTTAAGAAGAGGAATCTTTATTATAAAAATGCATTGATGATTTTCCTCAAAAAGCATTTTACGTAAAAACAAAAAAAACATAGTAACGTAGTTGAATAGGCTGAATGTATTTGTAAATGGTAATCATATTACCCCTTAGTAGTCTCTTCTCTAATGTAAACAAACCCAGTTTGGATAGTTGTTTGTATTGACCTTGAATGTATTTGTAAATGGTAATCATATTACCCCTTAGTCGTCTCTTCTCTAATGGAAACAAACCCAGTTTGGCTAGTTGTTTGTACTGACCTTGAATGTATTTGTAAATGGTAATCATATTACCCCTTAGTCGTCTCTTCTGTAATGGAAACAAACCCAGTTTGGCTAGTTGTTTGTACTGACCTTGAATGCATTTGTAAATGGTAATCATATTACCCCTTAGACATCTCTAATTTAAACAAACCCAGTTTCGCTAGTCTCTAACTTTATAACTCAGATCCTCCAATCCCTATATCAGTTTTGTTGCATGTCTCTGCACCTTTTCCAGTTAAACAATGTCTTTTTTAAGAACTGGCGCCCAAAATTGTTCTCCATATTCTAGATGAGGCCTAACAAAGGATTTATACAGAGGTAGGATAATATTAACATCCCTAATATATATAATATCCTGATAATTCTCAAACAAGATAAGATTTTTATTCAAGCTTTTATTCAGGCATTTAGATTGTCAGCTCTTGAATGTATTTATATTTGCATTTTCCTAGAGTCCTTAGTTCTTTTAACGTAATGCCTCGATAATATGATTTCTCAGAGTATTTGTAAAGCTAATACTGGTATTATTTTGACTATAAATGGCATTTTTTCTGCTCTAGAGAATGGCATAGTGTTTCACATCCTATCTTTCTCTATTTCTCTTGCAGTGGATTAGGTAAATGGGTTTCTACATGGCAGAATGCATCAGCATTTATCCATCTAGCATGGCAAATGTATACCTGTTATAGGATAGACTAGGAAATAATTATTTGTAGTTACTCTATGAACACCTCTATAAACATAATTTCTAACCTGTCATAGAAGAATGGCACAGCTTTACATAAACAGACAAGCTTATTTTCAGAGAAGTGCTATTCTGTCTTTTGATCTTAGAGATTTGTAGGATTCTGTAAAATAGCATAAAACTAGGCATAGAAAGGTTTAGAGATACTTAAGTAATGTGATATACAGTAGTATACTTTTATTTACAGTAGCCCAAACTTGTACTCCATATTCTAGATGAAGCCTTACCAAGGATTTATAAAGCGGCTGAATTATCTACCCATCTATACCCCTTTTTTATACATGATAGTAACCTACTGGCTCTTTCTGAGGCTGACTGACACTGAACATTTTTGTGAAGTACTGTATATTGTCTATCAGTACTCCTAAATCTCCCAAACAGCTGATAAGCATATCTGTAAAATCTCTGGATCTGACTTCATTATATTTAATTACCTGGTTTCCAGGAACAGAGGCTGATTCTCAGAGCTCATTGAGTTCCCTGGTAACTGTTTCTGCTTTACTGCCAGTTCTCTTCACTCTCTGACCTATTATTTACACTCTATATCTATTTTAAGGACAAACCACCTCCAGTCCTTCCAACCCCCCTTCCCAATTAATGCCCACCCACTTTGTGACACAAATTCCATCATTTGAACACTCCCATCTTTAGACCTTAGGGGACCTCCGGTGGGTAAGACATGAAGTTTTGTAGGCACTTTGATAAGAGCCATTTTGTGGCCATACAGTTCAGCCGTGATCTTTTACTAAGGCTTCAACCATTGGAACAGAATTGGTAAATTGAAATAATTGCTCTTTTTTTTAAAGTATTTTTATTAAGGACAGAGTGAAGTACGTACATGTATGAGAAAATCACTGGTATACAAGATAGTAAGATGTCATGCACATGCAAGCATGATGTGTCTCCACCAGGTATACAAAAGAAAATTGGGGGGAAAAACAAAGTCTTTAGAAAATCTAACCGCTCCGAGAACCCCTGCAGGCAAGGCACCCCCCACCCCCATCTCCTTGTCTCCTGGGGCCCTGCGCCAGTTCTTTGAGTTACAATTGTGCATGGTCATGCAGAGAACAACATGACACCCATATAATATTTATTATGATGAGCGTGTATATGATGTTTTTTATTTGGTTTCCTCGCTTGATATGTACCCCTCTCGTTCCCCCTCCCCCTTATTTTGAGCACCAGTTTCAGTAATAATGATTGTAATTATTGTTATTGTGGACAAATATGGGATATCCAGTTGCCCCAAACTGACTGGAATCTATCAGGGGCCCTTCTGTGCAGGTAATGACCTTGATAATGAGGAAGGTTATTATACACCAATTTGATCCAGCAAGTGAGGGTGGGAGGTCTTTCCACCAGGCATACCATTACCACCACCTTTCATGCCATAACAAACAACTCTCTCAAAGTTATGTCATTGTTGAGCAAAATTGGTCAGACAGTATTGACAACTAACAGATTTTGGGATCAGAGGGAAGTCACCAGTGCACCACCCATGAAATTACCTCAACCACCTCCTCCCAGAAGCGTCAGACTGAAGGACAGTGCCAAAGAAGATGTATAAAAGTGGTACTATCTACCCCACATCTAAGACAACTATCATTTGTTAGTTTACCCATTTTAAGAAGTTGTATTTGGGTGTAATTTAAACTGTGTAAAATTTTGAGTTGTAGTAGTTGGTGTCTTACTGTTGCGGCCACCACTTTAGGACTGTTCCTAGGAAAATCCCATTCCCAGTCTTCCAGTCTTCCTCTGTCAGTTTCCCATTTATGCGGAAGGGAAGCATCTACAACAAAAGTATTAACCCCTTAAGGACCAGCGGTCCCGGGGAGTGCCGTCCCTTAAGGACCACATAGGAAACTTTGACGTGCCGTCCCACGTGACTGATCACATGGGGCGGCATGTCAAACAGGGCACTGGAAGAGATCGCTCCCATCTTGGAGCGATCAACTTCAGTGCCCGGTATTACTCCTGTAGGAGCGCGGTGAGTAAAAGTACGTGACGTGGCAGGACCGTCACTGGTCCTTAAGTGCCGGACCAGCGTGACGGTCCTGCCACGTCAAAGGTACTTAAGGGGTTAAGGATATGGGTCTGAAAGAAGGCCACTGGCCACCGGTGTCAACAATAGGGACTCAGAGATCTCAGCCCTGCGCCCAGCCAACATAGCCAAGAAAGCATGTCGCAGATGTACGAAGGAGAATAAATACCTGTTGGGGATTTCAAATTCTGCATGCAACTGTTTTGAGTGCAGTTCTAGTATACAATTGGCCTAGTTGGATGATACCATGTACAGTCAATATATGACCAAAGTGTTATGTACGAAAATGGGGTAGGCCAGCCTCTCACGATAGGGGAGTATTGGAGTCTTTTGCTGTATATTTTGTAAGAGATTGTATAGATGACAGGTCTTGCAGACTGTTTGTGTGGCAACCGTCAGGAAGGTGCTGACCCCTGAGTCCAACAGAACTATATGTCGCAAGTCATAGCCATGTCTAAGAAGAGATTCGTCAATTTTGGAAACGTGGTGGTGAGGCAAAACATACGCAAATGCATATTGTCCATGGGGCTGTACATTTAATTTTTAGAAATCAGGGAGAGAAATTCCCCCTCATTCACTGATCGTATAAGGGTAGACATTTTGATCCTTGAGATCCTCCCTGTCTATAGGAAGTGAGTAACAATTTAATCAATTGCCTTGAAGTATCACTTAGGTATGGGCATGGGTGCCCCTGAAATACGTACTGGAATTTAGGTAGGAAGATCATCTTTATTAGATTTGCACTGCCAATAACATTCAGGGGAAGGTTGATACATGATATGGTCTTAACGTTCCGATGAAGCTGCAAATGTCAGACCCAGATATTTAAAAGAGACATCACATTTCATGTGAGAGTAAGGTCCATATTCTGTCTGACCAAATCTAGCAAGGATTTAGACTAGTTAATATTGAGACCTGAGAAAGTGCCAAAGTGTTCAGCAAGAAACAAAAGTAGCTTAAGGGAATTTCCTGAGTCTCCAAGAAACACCAGAACATCAATGGCATACAGTGCTAGATTCTCTTCCCGGCCTCCCACCACAAAGCTCTGAATTCACCTGTCTCCTCTTATTTGTGAGGCAAAGGGAGAAGAGGCCCGGCGATGGTGGACACCTCTGTCTCATCCCCCTCCCAACAGGAACCAACTGGATCTAAGACTTCTAGTAATTGCTCGTTAATTTGGGCCTTTAATCCATTGAATGTTATTGAAGTTGTTAAAGCATTTTGAAGCAGAGCATTGGAGACCTCTCTAGAATTCAATGAGTTAAAAGTCCCTTTAAAATCCCTGGGAATTTTTGTCTCCTTTGATACAGTTGACTTGTTTCAGAAGTACTCCAGTTCTACTTAGTACACCAGACACATTGGATTTAATGCACATGTTCAGCTGACAACACAATGTTTCCAGGTAAAATGGTGAACAATAAAAATAATTCTTCTGCATGGTGTTTTCATATCGTTCTTGCAATCTGTCTGTGAAAATGGATTTTCCAGTGTAAAAAAAGCAGGCAACCTCAGCTTCTCCATATGGTACTAGTTTGCAATTCAGCTGTACAACATGATCCTTTTACTATTAGTGTTAACATGACTTCTGAGAATGATTTAATGCACAATTTTGTTTATGAAAATATGCAAATTGCACAATCCGGTATAAGAAATGCATTACCACAGTTGACAATTTAAAGGGAAGCTAACATGAAACAATAAAATATATGTTAAAGTTCAGTCTTTTACTAGTTAATCACTGTTACTTTCAGCATTATAAACTTGCAACCCTGTATCTTTCAAACCCCTGCCCCATCCTCCCAGAGGAAGATAATGTTCCCTGTCATTTTCTTTGACCTCACACCTGCACAGTCAACAGAAATGTGGGACACAAAGTTTTGCCTGGATCTTTACAATCAGGACTATAAGCTTATGATTCTGTATCTTCCAGACATGGGAGTAACAGTGATTAACTATTAGGGTATGTTAACAGGGTGACTTGGCTGCATCTCATTGCAGGGCATGCCAAGCGTCTTGTTCCTATTACTACTTACCTTCAGTTTACTGTTCTTCCCTGGCAATTGACTTATATGTGGGTGTGGAGCAGATGTGGCATAAATTTGTCCTACATGGATTATTGCCATATATTACTGAACAATGTCCATGTGGCTTGGGCAGTCCCTGGAGGGTGTGATTGGCATCACATCCTCCATAACTGTCCATATGAACGATCTGTGTGGCACAGAAGCCACTGTACAGATTTAAGTGATCCAACATTGCAGCATGCTGTGTTTCGATGCAGTCTGAAAGGTGGAAATCACCAGTGTTAAGAGCAAAGCTGGGAGACAATCAGAATTACATAGATGCTTTTAAAGCAGCTTTAACTCCTTAAGGATGCATGGCCAGATCATTTTTTTTCAGGATCTGATACAGGGCTCCCCGAACGGTGTGCAGCCATGCAGGAAGCCCTGAAATTCATGATGTACATGTACAACATGGGTCCTTTAAGAATGTTCACCCCATGACGTACATGTACGTCTTTGGTCCTTGAGGGGTTAATAAGACATAACCTTAGAAGACTGAACTTAAACAGTCTGTTTTTCCATGTCAGTTGTCTTATAACCCTTTGAGTGACAGAGGCACGTCCGATGCATTATTCTGTGATGTGTTGGACTCTACTCTGGTATTGAAAATGTTAATTCTAAAGAAAAAATGGGTGTAGCAAGTTGTCCTATGATTTATAGTGTGAAATATTTTCTAATTCTGATAACTGTAAACTAATGTAGTGATGCACTACCTAAATATTTTTTCTGAAATGTTCATTATAGGGAAAACTATACCTAGAAGTAGCTATTCATTTTTGTAAACAAACTACTTTCTTAAATATGTGGCCTTCGTACAGCAGTCAGTTATATCTATTTACTTAAAGCGGAACTATATATTAAAGTGCCCCCCCAATTAATTTTAACCATAGCGTTAAGTATATCAGTACTTTTATTATCCTTAGTAAGTCCTGCATTATTTAGAAATCTAACCTCTTCGGAGACTCACCGTCAGACATCTTGCTATAGAGGCATCTGTGTACCTGCACTATCTGTCCCTATTTGTACCTTAAGGTACAATGCAGCTCTACCTTACCAGTCATTGAGGATACAGGGACAGACAGTGCATGTGCACAGATGCCTCTATGGCAAGATGTGTGAAGGTGAGTCTTCGAAGAGTTTAGATTTCTAAATAATGTGTCAGGAACCCCTGGGATAAATGCTCTACCAAGAAGAGTAGTCACGGTTACAGCGACTCCTCCAACAAGGATTGGTAGAGTGAAGGCTTGTGTGCGTCGCTGGGGAGCGTGGCTGGTGTTCGCAGGCCCCCTGTAGTGCGTTGTGCTGCGGCCGAGGCCGTATAAAGGTGCTGGCCGCGAAGCCAGATGACCCCCTTCGGTTGAGCCGAAGAAGGCCCAGGAGAACGCAGTACAGTGAGGACACCCACCACCAACCCCAGGGAAGGTCTAGTTCCAAAGATTATACAAGGACTCTTAAGGCGAGTCCAGAGGCTAGTAAGGAGAAGAGCTGGAAGACTAGCAGGACAAGAGGCAGGAAGGCTAGCCGGGAAAGGTATTGGAGGCAGCTGGACAAGATGCAGGAGGCTGGACAAGAGGCAGGAGACAGCTGGACAAGATGCAAGAGGCAGCTGGACAAGATGCAGGAGGCTGGACAAGAGGCAGGAGACAGCTGGACAAGATGCAGGAGGCAGCTGGACAAGATGCAGGAGGCAGCTGGACAAGATGCAGGAGGCAGCTGGACAAGATACAAGAGGCAGCTGAACAAGGCAGCTGGACAAGATGCAGGCAGCTGGACTAAAAGTTTAAGGCATCAGGCAAGGAGCTGGAGTGAAGAAATGGCCAGAAGAGACTGGGGGACACGAGAAGAGGCTGGCAGGACCAGATGGACACGGACCGGAGCAGCAGGTAAGGGACTGTGACAAGGAACACACAGAACGCTATAATCGTGCGCCGATTCAGTGCGGCGCGCCTCTATTTATGTTGCCAACCCCGGACGAAGAAGGGGATGACGTCACCACGCGAACGTGGTGACGACGTCAACCCCGGAAGAGAAAGCCGACGGTAGAACCCGCCGCGATAGCGGCGAGGAGGAGGACGCGACACTCCCCCCCTCCTAGGGCCGCCCCCGGAGGCCAGGACAGGGCCGAAGGGGAAAGCGCGCATGAAAACGCTGAAGGAGAACAGGCGCATGAACATCCGAAGATGGAACCCAGGAGCGCTCCTCAGGAACGTATCCACGCCAATTGACAAGATACTGGAGACGTCGACGAACCAGGCGAGAATCAAGGATGGCATCGATGACGAACTCATCCTGGCCCTCACGAACCACGGGTCTAGGGATCGGGGTCCTGGGATGCGAAGGGTGCGTAGGAGACCACGGTTTCAACAGAGAGACGTGGAACACGGGATGCATACGCAAAGAAGAAGGGAGAGCTAGACGATATACCACTGGGGAGAGCCGACGGAGCACTCGAAACGGACCTAGAAAATGGGGACCGAGTTTGGCCGATGGCTGACGCAGGCGAACATTCCTGGCGGAAAGCCAGACCTTGTCACCAACAGAGAACCTAGGGGCCAAAGAGCGATGACGATCCGCCTGGAGTTTGTGACGTACTTGGGACCCCAACAACGAGGAACGGATACGTTGCCAATGGTCCACCAAGGACTGGACACGGTCCTCGACAGCGGGCGCCAAAGCGGTACCCGGAGACACCAGCAAGACTCTGGGGTTATAACCCAGAGCAGCAAAAAAGGGCGAACAGCCCAGAGAGGAGTGGTAGTGAGAGTTTAAGGAGAACTCAGCCAAGGGAAGAAGGCGACACCAGTCATCCTGTTGGTGGTTGCAGTAACTACGCAAGAAGTGCTCCAAGGCTTGGTTCAGCCTCTCCGTTTGTCTGTTCGTCTGGGGATGGTAGCCAGACGAGAACTGCAGAGTGATACCCAGACGAGCACAAAAGGACTTCCAGAAGGCCGAGACGAACTGAGGACCCCGATCGGATGTTATATGAAGGGGGATGCCATGGATCCGGACTATCTCGGAGATGAAAAGATCAGCAAGACTCGAGGCTGTGGGTAGTTTGGGAAGCGGAACCAAATGGCACTGCTTGGAAAAGCGGTCGACAACCACCCATATAACCGTCATGCCGGATGAGACCGGGAGATCCACAATGAAGTCCATAGCGAGTTGGGACCAAGGAAGAGCAGGAACAGGCAAGGGGTAAAGAAGCCCTGGTGGTCTGCAGCGGGGTGTCTTCATACGGGCACAGATGGTGCAAGAGGAAACAAAAGAAGCCACCTCAGCTCGAACAGATGGCCACCAGAAATGACGAGACAATAGTTTATAGGTCCTGGAAACACCAGCATGACCACCAACAGAGGAATGATGGGCCCAACGAAGAACCTCTGGCCGGTATTGCGAAGGAACAAACAGCGTCCCGGCTGAATGTGGGGTCCCAGGAGGGGCTGAGGTCTGAGCATCCCGGATATGTTGCAAGGTCCTGGTAGCCAAGAAGGCTAGGAAACAAGAGGAGGGCAGTATAGTGTCTGGCACAGAGGAAACAACAGACGGCTCTTGGAGACGCGACAAGGCGTCAGCCTTGGTGTTCTTATTACCCGGAATGTAGGAGATAGAAAAATCAAAGCGTGAAAAGAACAATGACCACCGTGCCTGTCGGGCATTCAAACGCTTGGCTGTAGCCAGATAAGCCAGGTTCTGATGGTCAGTGTATATGGTGATCCGGTGGGGAGAACCCTCAAGAAGGTAGCGCCATTCGGCCAAAGCCAACTTAATCACCAGGAGCTCGCGATTGCCGGTGTCGTAGTTCTTTTCTGGCGCGGAGAAGCTCCGGGAAAAGAAGGAGCATGGATGAAGAAGACCAGTGGAGGGGGACCGTTGAGAAAGGACTGCTCCTGCAGCCGATTCGGATGCGTCGACCTCCACAATGAAGGGCTGCAGAGGGTCCGGATAAGACAGGATGGGTGCCGTACAAAATGCCTGCTTTAAGGCAGTGAAAGCTGACACAGCCTCTGGGGGCCAACAAGAAGGGTTGCCACCCTTGCGAGTAAGGGCTACAATGGGCTGTATGACCTTGGAGAAGCCCTTGATAAAACGCCGATAGTAATTGGCGAATCCAATAAAGCGTTGAACTGCCTTTAGAGTCTGCGGAAGAGGCCAGTCTAGAACAGCAGAGACCTTGACAGGGTCCATGGCCAGGCCTCTAGGTGAAACAACGTAACCCAGGAAGGAAAGACTGGTCTGGTCAAAGAGGCATTTCTCCAATTTAGCATAAAGATGATTGGACCGCAACCGTTCTAGGACCTGCCGTACATGGACACGGTGCTCAGAAAGGCAGGAGGAATACACCAAAATGTCATCCAAATATACGACAACAAAGGAGGACAAGAGATCCCGGAAAACGTCATTAATGAGGGCTTGGAAGACCGCAGGGGCATTGCGTAAGCCAAAGGGCATAACGAGGTATTCATAGTGCCCGGATCGTGTGTTGAACGCGGTCTTCCATTCATCCCCTTCACGCATCCGGACTAGATTGTAGGCCCCTCGAAGGTCTAGTTTGGTGAAGATGGTGGCTCCACGGAGACGGTCCAGAAGCTCTGAGATGAGCGGAAGAGGGTAACAATTACGGCGGGTGATGTTATTCAACCCTCTATAGTCAATACAAGGCCGGAGGGAACCGTCTTTCTTGGCCACGAAAAAGAAACCCGCCCCAGCGGGAGAAGAGGATGGGCGAATAAAGCCCCGAGCAAGATTGTCCTTCACGTAGGCCTCCATGGCAGCGGTCTCAGGGATGGACAGTGGATACGTCCTGCCCCTAGGAGGCATGGTGCCAGGAAGTAGATCCACAGGGCAGTCATATGGGCGATGTGGCGGAAGGGTCTCAGCCCGTTGTTTGCTGAAGGCCTCAGCGAGATCCCTGTAAGGTGCGGGAATCCGTACGGAAGAGCCAGGGGTAGGAGTAGAGAGCAGAACAACAGAACCAACAGAGTTCATGGGAGGAGAGCCAGGGAAGCCAAGAGACCCGGCTGCCCAGTCGATGAGAGGGTTGGCAGAGCACAACCAAGGATACCCCAAGATAATAGGGGTGTTAGGCGAGGTAATGACATCCAGCACTGTGGAGTCAGTGAGGTTGCTGCTCACACACAGCGTTATAGGTTGGGTAGAATGAGTGATCACCCCTTTCCCCACGGGTGTCCCATCAATAGCCAGCACGCGTAGGGGTGGATATTTGGGTTGCAGAGGGACTCCGTGCTGTACGGCGAAGGTAGCGTCAATGAACAGACCAGAAGCACCGGAGTCAATGAAGGCCTGTGTGGCTAGGGTGTGGTCTTTCCAAGAGAGGATGACTGGAACACTAAGGCACCGGTTCTGGCCGTTGGGGATGGTGGCCGGACTCAGGGAGGCTCCCCCACCACCTAAGTCCTGGCGTTTCCCTGTTTGTTAGGACATTCACAAGCTAGATGACCAGGAGCTCCGCAGTAAAGACACAATCCAGCCGCACGGCGTCTGGCTTTTTCCTCATCTGAGAGGCGATAGACACGGCCAATCTCCATCGGCTCTGGTTCTGAGTCGGAGGCGGTGGGTGGATGCTGGAACCGGGCAGCCAGACGGATAGGGGGACGAGGAGCAGAACGACGATTACGATCCCGATCTCTCTCGCTCCGTCTCTCAGACAACCGATGTTCCAGAGAAGAGCAAAGCGCCACCAAACCCTCTAACGTGTCAGGAATAAGCCGGGTGGCTAGTTCATCCTTAAGGCGGTCGTGAAGACCCTTACGGAAGGCTGCTTTGAGAGCACTGGCACCCCAATCGGTATCGTAGGCCAACGTGCGGAATTCCACCGCATACTGTGACAAAGTACGTTGCCCCTGTGTTATCTCCAATAAGGCCGCTTCGGCCCTGGACTGACGACCCGGTGTATCGAAAACCGCCTTGAAGGCCGAAAGAAACGTATCAAAGTCGTCTAAGACAGAAGACCGATGATCCAGCAAGGGGGTGACCCAAGCCAAGGCCTGACCTTTAAGGAGAGACACAACAAAGGCTATCTTGGCTTGGGATGAAGAATAGGACTCAGGCTGACAGCGAAAGTGCAACAGACACTGATTCAGGAAGCCCCGTATGTCTGTGGATGAACCATCGAATCGCTCCGGCAAAGGAAGACGGGGAAGAGGGGACGTAAAAGCAGGACCAGGAAGCGGCATAGCATGCGCCATGGCAGGCTCAGCGGCTCTGGGTACTCCAATATCTTGTTGCATCTGCTGCAACAATTGTGTAATGGTATCTAACTTCTGGTCGAGCTGTACTATCTGAGTCGCATGACGACTCAGTACGGCGCCCTGCCGTAGATGGGCCTCGGACAGCTCAGCGGGGTCCGTAGCCATAGGACTGGAGGGTGGCGCGATTATAATGTCAGGAACCCCTGGGATAAATGCTCTACCAAGAAGAGTAGTCACGGTTACAGCGACTCCTCCAACAAGGATTGGTAGAGTGAAGGCTTGTGTGCGTCGCTGGGGAGCGTGGCTGGTGTTCGCAGGCCCCCTGTAGTGCGTTGTGCTGCGGCCGAGGCCGTATAAAGGTGCTGGCCGCGAAGCCAGATGACCCCCTTCGGTTGAGCCGAAGAAGGGCCAGGAGAACGCAGTACAGTGAGGACACCCACCACCAACCCCAGGGAAGGTCTAGTTCCAAAGATTATACAAGGACTCTTAAGGCGAGTCCAGAGGCTAGTAAGGAGAAGAGCTGGAAGACTAGCAGGATAAGAGGCAGGAAGGCTAGCCGGGAAAGGTATTGGAGGCAGCTGGACAAGATGCAGGAGGCTGGACAAGAGGCAGGAGACAGCTGGACAAGATGCAAGAGGCAGCTGGACAAGATGCAGGAGGCTGGACAAGAGGCAGGAGACAGCTGGACAAGATGCAGGAGGCAGCTGGACAAGATGCAGGAGGCAGCTGGACAAGATACAAGAGGCAGCTGAACAAGGCAGCTGGACAAGATGCAGGCAGCTGGACTAAAAGTTTAAGGCATCAGGCAAGGAGCTGGAGTGAAGAAATGGCCAGAAGAGACTGGGGGACACGAGAAGAGGCTGGCAGGACCAGATGGACACGGACCGGAGCAGCAGGTAAGGGACTGTGACAAGGAACACACAGAACGCTATAATCGCGCGCCGATTCAGTGCGGCGCGCCTCTATTTATGTTGCCAACCCCGGACGAAGAAGGGGATGACGTCACCACGCGAACGTGGTGACGACGTCAACCCCGGAAGAGAAAGCCGACGGCAGAACCCGCCGCGATAGCGGCGAGGAGGAGGACGCGACACTATGCAGGACTTACTAAGGATAATAAAAGCATTGATATGATTAACGCTATGGTAAAAATTAATTGGGGGGCACTTGCATGATAGTTCCACATTAAACTCTGTTGTTGTCTTTAACTTAATTATATTTATAAATGGAACACTACTTGCCTAACCATTATAACAAGTGATTCAAGTTGTCACTCACCAAATAAATTTCTATTTGCTGGTCCGGTGCACCCCACACAGTTCCAGGCAGAAAACTTCAACAAACAAGACGACACAGATGTGGAGCGCTTCCATGGACCCACCGATCAACAAGCAGCCATGAAGTCCAAATCACATTAAAAAAAGCTCTTTATTATAAACAATTTAAAAGCATAAGACTCAAAGTCTTATTCGTAGAATGTATGTAGAACACAGCAAACAATGTACACATATTCTTTAAACGTTAGCCACCTAACGCGTTTCGTACAAAAGTTACTTAATCATAGGGCTGGCTAATACTATGTACTGCCTTTACTTATGTAGTAGTCACAGGTATCACTCCCATCCATTCATGTCTAATCAGAATATCTAAATGTTTTTTGAATGAACCAGTCACGACATCCAGTTAGTCTATTAAAGGCTATAACTAAACAGCATCATTTAATGTCTAGAGAATCATTACATGGACCTTTAGAATTGTAGGTGAGTCACTTTCTGTATGACTGTAGTCTTAGAGAGAGATTCCCACTCCTTATTCTAAAGAGCCATGTAAACATTTAAGGGATTAAATCACAATGCAATGGAGATGTCTTTAGCATCCACGAGGTTAAAAAAAACTACTAATGAACTCTCAGGTTTTCTGGAGCTATCGATTCATGTGAGTTGGGTTCCTTCTAAGAATAAAAAAGATGAACGGATAAAAGTATTTGACATTTCTTCAGGACTTTTTTGGGGATCAAAGTGGCAAAGTGAAAAAAATCCCATTATTTTATTATTATTCTTTATCATTTTCTGCATACACAAAGCCATGAATGTCTAAAACAAGTCAAGCAGACTGAAACACTGTAAAAACAGGAAATCATTCTATACAAGCTATTCAAAGCCATGCTTCAGACAGTTATCAAAAGGAACATTATGATGAAGCTTTCTATGGAAGACTGACAACAATGTTCCACTTACATGCACAGGAGGGGTCACTTGTTAGGTTTGTAAGCAAGGCTCTGAGACCATTAACGTCTTTGTTTTAAGTGCAGTCTTTAAATTAATGACCTTCATTTGCAGCTCTGTTCATTTGACATTTTTCTCAAAAAAAGTACAATTATTAGCAAGTTCATAAAAAAGTTACTAAATGCTAACTGGCAATACTAATGGGGAAGGCAGGAGCATATTCATGTCAGGATTTTATGTGGGCTCAATTAGCTGCGTATGCAAATGATGGAAATGGCATCCGCTGCTGCTTCTGTCAGTAATTCCATTTCTATAAAGTCTGTTTCTTTTTTCAGCCAATAAATTAACAGTCAATCAAATTACATTCTTTTTCATATTATTCTCCCACTTATTGTAGCTGAAGGCGGTGACAGAGGAGAGAGAATCAATGCTTCAGCATAGTTTAAAGTATTTTTTTTTTTTTAGCGGCTTGCTCTTGGCGTTGGTAAGTATAGATGCAGCCGTATGGAGATGTGGAGCTCGCTCGTGGTAACCTAACTGCTGGGTTATTGACCTATGTGTAGCTTGCTTTAGGGATAAATCAACAGGTCTCTGAAGCTGTCAGAAACTACTGTGCTGAATTCATAAATAATAGGGGAAAATGAAGGATATTAACCCTTGGTTCTGTAGAGGACTGTGTGGTGCAGAGCAACATGCTGCATGCAAACCCTTCTAGAGCTCAAATAGTTGCCCTTGACAGGACTGTGTATCCGATGTATTAATTGTGCCTTAACCCTTTGAATGCCAGAGGGCTATGCAACGCAATGAGCACTCAAAAAAGTAAAACCCTTATTATGAAAATATTGTAGCTTTATTGCTGCGTAAATATACTTCCACTGCTAAGAGATGTTTCAGTGAAAAGTAATTACATTTTTTAGATAGTATGAATATTTTTTTATTTTTTTTGCAGGCAGGGGTTGCTGTTGTTGCCTATGAAAACCTGAGTGTCAAAGTGACACAAACTTTCCATAGAGTCATGCAGCAAATCCACCACCTGACAGCAACATCTCTTGAAAGCAAACTATCATAAAAAAGACCTAGCTATCTCCCTAATAACGTCTGAAAGAAGCATCTGTCAGTGTATCCCTGCTTTATTCCATAGGAAAAGACCTACGGTAGAGATGTTTCCTAATTATTTCTTTTACATCACTTT
This sequence comes from Rhinophrynus dorsalis, assembly GCA_037306005.1. NCBI lineage: Eukaryota > Metazoa > Chordata > Amphibia > Anura > Rhinophrynidae > Rhinophrynus > Rhinophrynus dorsalis. Next base: position 223,407,385 of record CM074724.1, on the reverse strand, counting down.
AACCCTTTGAGTGCCAGAGAGGTATCCAACACATTGCGTTGGATACTTCTCTGGCACGCAAAAAGTTTAAATTGGACTTTTAACCACTTGCTTGCTAAAGAGGCTTCCAGCTCATGTAGAGCAATTCTGGAACCAATCACAGAGAAAAAATGAAATTCAATTTTTTTTTTATGGAAATTGTAACCCTTTGCAGGGTAGAGAGGTTTATAATTCTGGCACAAACCAAATGCACCAGAAGGGCCGAATAATAGATTGCCATTTATTTAAACGGGGCCCTTTAAATGAGAACATCCACATTACAAAAACTTCTGTCCATAGGCTTTACTTAGCACAATGAGATTAGAGTTGTCTTTTTTTATTTTATTTTAGTTACCTGCTATTGGAGATATGAAGACTTAAAATCGGGCACTTCTGTGTTCTGCGGCACTGTATGAGCGGCACAACGCCGCAGGACTTCCCACCTCACTCCCAGCTGCCCCAGGGAGTGCGTTCATGCTTCCCTTCATGGTGCCATTTATGTGGGCTAGCGTTACAGCAAGCTTCGTTTACCATGCTACTGACCTTGCAGCCTCAGTAGCATGGTAAACAGAGCTTGCTGTAACGCTAGCCCACATAAATGCCACCATGGAGGGAAGCATGATCGCACTCCCTGGGGCAGCTGGGAGGGAGGTGGGAAGTCCTGCGGCATTGTGCCGCACATACAGGGTGCCGCAGAACACAGAAGTGCCCGATTTTAAGGCTTCATATCTCCAATAGCAGGTAACTAAAATAAAAAAAAAAAGACAACACTAATCTCATTGTGCTAAGTAAAGCCTATGGACAGACGTTTTTGTAATGTGTATGTTCTCCTTTAAAAGGCCCTATTTAAATAAATGGCAATCTATTATTCTGCCCTTATGGTGCATTTGGTTTGTGCCAGAATTATAAAACTCTCTACCTTGCAAAGGGTTACAATTTCCATTAAAAAATGAATTTCATTTGTTCTCTGTGATTGGTTCCAGAATTGCTCTACATGAGCTGGAAGCCTCTTTAGCAAGCAAGTGGTTAAAAGTCCAATTTAAACCTTTGCGTGCCAAACAAGTATCCAAAGCATTGCAACACAATGCTTTGGATACCTCTCTGGCACTCAACGGGTTAAAGTGATGTAAAAGAAATAATTAGGAAACATATTTATAGAACATCTTTTTCTATCGAGTAAAGCAGGGATACACTGGGAGATGCGTCTTTCAAAAGTTATTACGGAGATAGCTAGGTCTTTTTTATGATAACTTGCTTTTAAGAGATTTTGCTGTCAGGTGATGGAGTTGCTACATGATTCTATGGAAAGTCTGTGTCACTGTGACACTCAGGTTTTCATAGGCAACAACAGTACACAATGCCTGCAATGCCATACTATCTAAAAAATTGAATTACATTTCACTGAAACATCTCTTGGCACTGGAAGTATATTTTGAACGCACTCCCTGGGGCAGCTGGGAGGGAGGTGGGAAGTCCTGCGGCGTTGTGCCGCACATACAGGGTGCCACAGAACGTGGAAGTACCCGATTTTAAGGCTTCATATCTCCAACAGCAGGAAACTGAAATTAAAAAAAACAACAACAGCAATCTCATTTTGCTAAGTAAAGCCTATGGACAGACGTTTTTGTAATGTGAATGTTCCCGTTTAACCTCTTGAACTCTAGAGTAGACTCCATCTCATTGGGGAGGATGGTCTCTCTAACATTCAGAAGGTTAAATGTGCTATTTCCAGCAATGGAAATTTGTGGAATTTTTATGTGTTACCAATTGTGACATTGGTTTACCCCAGAATTACTCTTTTTCTTTCTGCGTATGGCACTTGAGGGCAGGCAGGGCTGAATTTATATCTCAGGTGCCCCTAAGGCAAGTCACCCTAAGCATAGAAATACAGAATTTGACATCAGATATGAACCATTCAGCCCATCTATATTGCCCATGTTGTAAAAACCTCAAACCTTATTTGGTCCTTGGTCTTGTCTTATGTTCAGTATGCCTATGCCATGCATGCTTACATTCCCTCACTTCATCTACCTCTACCACTTCTTCTGGTAGATTATTCCACATATCTACTACCCTCTCAATGAAGTAAAGCCCTTAACTCCTCCCATAGCCACACCCAAACATATCATATAACTCATCCCCCGTATCATTCAGTGTTCCCTGACACAAATAATAGTACCCTTAGCCTATAACAAAGAAGCAACAAAAAAAGGAACACTTTTAACCCCTTGGCTGCTACAGATATCTCCAAGACCTCTATAGCATTCAAGGGGCTTAAATAATAGACTAATAGTTAAACTGGTGCAGGAACATTTAGGTTGCACTAGCCATAACCACATTTCAGAAGGTGGGAGTGGCTAGGTGCTCCTTAAAATGTGGTGCTCCATGCAGCTGTCTGCTTTGCCTAATGGGGAATTTTGTCCTTGCAGCAGGTGCACCAAACAGAAAAGCTGTTCTTTAGCCTCTGATTCCAGGTGTAATGGTAGCATTACATGGGAACTTTTTATATAAAAACAAAAAATAATTCATTGATGTTAGATGTGCATTCAGCGTGCTTACAATGTTCTTTATGATAATATGCCTTCAAATGCTCAGACAAGTACGATATTACATTTAAGCTGTGTGAAAAATTTTCCTTCTGCAAATAATGAATTTTGCTCTTAGCATTTGTTAACATTTCCCAGTATGGCTCATTTGTAGACCCTATGGGTAGGTTCAGCACTCCACAAAGGTCTGCTAAATTGCAAATCCAGTCAAGTTAAGCAGAGGTTTAGTCGGAATTAACACTGACCTTTTGAAATCTCCTGAAGGTGTATAAATATGGCACTGATACAGCATATTATTAGTTTGATGTGAATAGCAAAGCACCATCTGCCGGCAGGTACTGATACTGCAGTTGATCATGCCTGTCTAATGTCTCTCACTAGGATGTCATAGCATAATAGAAAGTTGCCATATCCAATTTTCAATCATAAGTTTGATATATGTCATCTTTGGAGCTTAGTACTTGTGTAAAGACACACTGTTCAGCATTGTAATGTTGCCAGGTATCAGATTTGAATTAGGTTCCATAGGAGGTATATAAAACTGGTGTAATAAAGAAGGTGACTGTAAACTGGCCATGATGCTACTGATAGGATTACTAGTGCTCCCACTACTCATAGCATGTCTCCAATGCAGCAGCAAGGCAGTCTTGCCAGTTAAAATAAGACTTTTAGAGATATCCAACATAGCTGCTCACATGTGGGTGTGGGCGAAAAGTGTGAAACATTTCCTAAAAAGGGCCGATTTTTTGCTTTTCCCGTAAAAAATTAGCATTTCCGCCTTTGTAAAACTTTCCTCCTTTTCGCCTATTTTCTCAAATTTTCCGCTTATGTTAACACATTTTTTGCCTATTTTAACACATTTTTCACCTATATTTACTGTAGGTACTACATTTCCCACTGTAATATTACTTCTTCTGAGGGCTGAAGTTTAGAAATAAGTGGCTGAAAGTCAAAGTTGTGAGTCCTACAGCAAAATATGGCTTGAAAAATGTGTTAGCATGCAGAATGCATTTGTCCTTTGCCCACAATACTTTCTTGCTTAATTGACACTGGCACATATTCATGATGATATCAAGTAATAAAAAAAAATAAAATACAACCTACAATGTGGCAGATATGTATTTGTCAGAGACATAACCATGATGGAGAGGAAATGGTTAATTTTCTTTTAAACCAAATTCTCTAAAATGTCTGCTTTTTAGATGTGTGTAAATGATCTCATGTTAAAACAATGGCCTTTGTTTCAAGGTAGGGGGTGAATATAACTGAATGTCATTTATGTAGATATACAATTATGTGCTAGACACCAAGTCTAATGGAAGATATACTCCCAAATGGGAAAGTCTAGTAGGGTGACATATTTATGTCAAGTCCAATGACCTTGAGACCATTCTTATCTTATGATATGATACAGATCCAGATGCTATATGTAAAATTTTAATGTGGAGTAAGAGCGACATCTCCAGGCTAAAGAGCGTTATTACTAGTGATTTGAAATTTTTCCATAATAATAAAGATGATGTCACTGCATAATGAGATGGCTCTCTATCCAATCAGAGGAGATTCAGATAAGGGTAATTTTACATTATAAATATGTAAGTTTTGAGAGAGAATGGGCTTTTTCTCTTGGTTCCTGGCTCTTCAATTCCTGCTATGTTTTCCTGAAATATACCTGCTGCCTGCTAAAGAAATCCTAAGAAATCCACACTTATTGGACTTGTAACTATATATCTTTCCTTATTTAAATTCAGCAAAATTCAGAATCAAATATATATTTCTTCTATATTTGAAGAAACTTAATTTTTCTTATAATTTGTCTTAATTGGACTGGCCAACCATTTGGAAGAAATTATTACTACAGCTATATTAGCTGTAGTAATTCTGAATTAAGAGGAATTCATTAATTTATTGGTAAATTGTTATATTTTGCCAGATAAGTGTAATATAGTTAAATAGCTTGGTTTATAAATTAGCTAATATAATTCTTGGTATTTCTAGAATAATATATTGTGTTTCTGGAAAAGTTATAATAGCTAATATTGATCTGGGGAATACTTTGAATTAATTTATTAACCCTTTAACTGCTATTTGTCTATTTAATTTGTGGTGTTTCTTTGGATTTTTTGTGTATATTTTGGGTCTAAGCTTTTGTACAGTGAGAAGTTTATTTAAACCTCACACTAGACAAAAGAATTCACCATCTTGGGTGTGGCATACTATATTTCTGAGTGGATTAACCCTTGGAGTACCCTATAGGTTTTACATAGGATTGTTATGGTCATGTGTATGATATATGTTGCATGAAGTTTGGTATACTCGCTAGACATATATTATTAGATTGATTCTGAGTATATTCTTGGTATAATCTATTATTGACTATATTAAATGTAATTTATATGTTTTATTCAGAAGTTATGCAATATTTGAAATCGGTAGATAATTACATTTTAGTGATCTAAATCTGGGATTTTATTCCAGTTAGTTTCTCTAAATTTGGTTATTATATATGGTATAAGGAAATTGTCAGATGACCTGGCTTAATATTAAAGTTTGCTCACCTGACAACCTACCTTAAACGTCAGATAGCATAATTTATACAGTTTCTTGGGCAGAGGTATTCATATATGCTGCTGCCAACTGTATTTTAATTAATTATAGGATCAATTATCCTTTTCTATGCTGCTGAGTTCGATTATTGTTATTTAATATCTCTGAATATAACTATGTGTGGTTAACCCTTTAATTGCTGGTATTACTAATGGTGATAATTGTGGTTTGAGTTACTGTATATCTATTGTTATTGCTGGTCACTCATTTATATCATTGTTGTTTACACTTTATATATAGTATATTGTATTCAATAAATTAGATATATTTTTGCACAAATATGCGGGATTGGTTATTTTAATAAATTCTTTATTGTGAAGTAGCATATCAATACCTAATATAGTGTAAAATTCTCAAATTTAATTTTATCTATTTATGTGAAGGTATCAAACCTAATAGGTTCTCTTGTTTAACCCTTTCTTGGATATTACCTTCGACATATTGTAAACAAAGATAGAAAACCCAAAGCGCTAAACCATCATGATTAATATATTTAATGTGAAGGATGTGAATGAATCTAGTGATAAAGGTATGGAATGCTGCAAGGAAAGAGGGGGCTTGTCCCCAAATCCCCAAACTTAGGAAAAACCTAGAAGAAACACAAAAGCAAAAATTAACCTGCGCTGATCCATACTGATAATATAAATTGTAAACCCGGTAATAAGCCTTTATCCTAATTGTGCTGTGCCATCTTTAAATAAAATAATAATTAAAGTTTTAGTACCATAGATTGGCCAATGTACTGTATGTTTAAGCCCACTCGCCATGCCAAGGCAACCCATAGAGAGTGAGTCCTAAACCGAATCTATACACATAACATACTAAACTTCTAAAGCTTGATCTGCGGAAATGATGCAGCTTGCCTGTAAGCATTAAAAACAAATTAAAAACATCTGAAGCTGTCTGAGGAAACGCCTTAGCTTGCAAAAACTTTAAAAACATAGTGGTGGAGCTATCATAGCCCCTCATATCAGGACTCACCCATTGTCCAGCTGGAGCCAGACGCAGTGAGCAAGGGAGGCAGGACCCAAGGGACCAAACACTATCAATTCCCCCTTAAAGGGATAGTTAGTAATACTTCATTTTAACTTTATTTTATTTTGTAGACATTAAAAAAACATGAAGAATGAAATAAGTCTTATCTCTCAAACCTTTATGGTTTAAGAGCTATTCACAAGCAAAGTTTCCCCTCCCACCCCTTTTACCTAGTGTAAGCCATCTCTTCTCAGATGTGAATCTGGTTGTAAGACCAGACAGATAACAGAAGGGGACATTCTTCTTACAATGAAAACAATGAAAGCCCTTCCCCCCTTGACAAGTTTTTCAGCTTTTTCCCTTATCTTAATTGAAGATTGTCCCTCTCTGCAGTCTACCTGGGCACCTACCTTCTGATCTGACTGAACGGGGGGGGGGGATACTTTGCTTGTGAATATCTCTTAAAACATAAAGGTTTGAGAGATAAGACTTATATCGTTCTTCATGTTTTTTTAATGCCTACAAAATAAAATAAAGATACAACAAAGTATTACTATCCCTTTAAATAGTCCCAGCCTCCCTCCCCCACCACAATATACCTGAACGCCCCTGGACAACATGTAATTAAAGGCAATGCCAAAGCTAGGCCAGCAAAGCAAACAAAAAGGCCACAAATATGCCCACAATTAACCCTTTATGCCATAGTTATGTTTGTTAAAACTAAAGAAAAATGTTAAGTATGTGAATTAAATAAAATAAGATAAGCAGCTAGAATGGGAACAAAAGGACAAAGTAGAAAACAAACAAAGATAGAAAAGCCACAGCGCTAAACCACCATGATTAATATATTTAATGTGAAGGATGTGAGTGAATCTAGTGATTAAGGTATGGAACGCTGCAAGGAAAGAGGGGGCTTGTCCCCAATCCCCCAAACTTCGGAAAAACCTAGAAGAAACACAAGAGCAAAAATTAACCTGTGCTGACCCATACTGATAATATAAATTGCAAACCCCCTAATAAGCCTTTATCATAATTGTACTGTGCACATATTCAGGATGATATCAAGTAATAAAAAAAATAAAGTACAATGTGGCAGATGTGTATTGTAGTGGTGGTGGTGGTGGTGGTGGAGGACTGGCATGGTGTGATTGCAATGCCACAATGTGGCAGATGTGTATTGTAGTGGTGGTGGTGGTGGAGGACTGGCATGGTGTGATTTGTGTATGCATTTTTACCATTGTCATACTCTATCCTCCTTCTCAGATTATTGACACATATTACTTATTGGTCATAGCAGTGGTTCCAAGTGGGGTAGATGGTGGCAACCCTTCTTCACATCTGTCCTCCACCTCCTCATCTGTGCTGCTGTTAATATATTTGTCCTGGCTTTGTCTGTCATGTGTGGTTTCGGCTACTACTACAGCTAGCTGGATGTTGATGTAATTCTACTGCCACTACTACTAGGTGTCAAAGGTGCAGCACGTATAGCAGCAGCAGCACCAGAGGTACTCGTCATTTCTAACACAACCTGTGTTGCTGTATACTCAAAACAGGTGTGAATAGCTGAGTGGGACTTGGACTTTGAAGAGGTGATGATGCTGATGATGACTGATAGGGTGACTGTGTGCTTTTTGCCATCTGTACTTGCCCAGGGTTAGACTTTCCAATGGCTTTCTCAAACACTTTATAAACAGACACAGTGTTCCTCAAAAGTGGTGGAAGATTCAGCATTTGACTTTCTGCTAACCTTATAGCCAAATCATCATCCTCACTCTCAACTTCATCTGTATCTGAACAAGAGAAGGATGCTTGAGGGATATATTCTAGATATGCATCATCATCAGTCATCATTAGGTCATCCTCAGCAGCATCAGCATCACCTGACAGTTCTTGCCCACTACTACCCTTATATTCCTCTAAGCTTTTGGAGGTCTCAAACAATTTCCTTTTACTTTTACTGTAACAAAATTCATTACTACTTTGAGGACAAGTGTTTTAGTGTCTTACTGTCTGATGCAGCAGGCTGTTCAGCTGCTACACCTTCCTCTATTAAGCTTTTTCCAGCATCATCAACACTTGTTCTTCTTATATGATTCTATATTTCTAATGGCACAGGTGGTGCTGGACCTAGTTTTACTGGGACCTTGACAAACTGCATCCTCCCTTGGAGTAAAGGGATCATCATTATTGATTGCACACACTGCAACAACCATTGCTGCAGTAGGTTTTTGGACTACTACTTTACTCTCAAGTCCCTACACTGCTCCACCCTCCCCCTTCCCCTTGTGCATTTGGTGGACATTCTGCAACTACACTGTGTTTTTTTCTGTACAGTGCACAACACAACTGATGGAGCTGTATGATGCCTTGCCTAAGCCCAGTCAGCTGTCTGTCACTGTCACCAAAGATGTTTTTTTTTTTATTATTTTTTATTTTATTTATTTTATATTTTTTAAGTTGTCCACCCTGTTGTCTTATCACAGTCTGTAAAAAAAAATATGTAACTGAAAAAGAAAATCAACAATTTCTTTCCCCAGACTTTCCCACCCAGCACAGGGACAAGAACAGCAAGATCAACAAGCAAATAGGTTGCCTGAATCTTTCCTGTCAGTCACATGGAATTTTGGAGTATTTGGGGGACAACCTCCTTCCTCCCTTCTTATCCCCTAGAGTGCCCCCAGGCTCCCCTAATACAGAGAGCAAAGTTCCTACCTAAATGACCTCCTAAACTAATCTTCAGTTCCCCTTTATTTGCCTATCTCCTCTAGCTAAAAAACATGCTGCTCTCTCCTCTCACAAACACAGAATGGCTGCTGTGAGAGCCTGACTGCCTTTTATACGGCTGTAGAAAACTTTTGTGTGGTGTAGAAATATTTCTTCCAATTGATTTCAATAGGCAGAAAAGGTAGGAAAAAGCAAAAAAAAAGGGCACTTTTCGCGGGAAATTTTTCGCCAAGTGGAAAGTTCCATGATTTGTCGATTTCAGCTTGAGGCGAAAATTTTCACCCATCCATGCTCACATGCTCTACTGCTTGTTCCTGCTAATCTTCAACCAACTCTAACCCATTTCAAAGCTCCTGTTTCCTTTAATCCATCGATGTGCAACCTGCAATCTGTTGTAGTTGCTGCACTGAAATTACCATCATCCTCAAGTAGCCAAGGTCCATTGAGGATGATGGGAGTTTTAATCCAATGTTGCTCTATCCTGCAATAAACCATCTGATTCAGGTACTGGATTGCATCTGAGGCAGGATTCAGGAAATATTCTTCTGATGAGAGTTTCTAAATAGCCTTGATCTTTCCACACACCACACCATACAATAAATAAAGAACTCATTAGGGGAAGGTGTTGCATTTAAGGAAATTGTAGTGAAACAACAGTTAGAGAGCCAAAGATTGCCCGACTCTGCACTAGGGTTACAGTCATAGAATAGAAAAGCTTCACAAATGGAATAAGGTATCAGTCTTATATACCATCTATTTTGTTTTCCTCAATATTAACTGGATGCAGCATCAGAAAGGATTGGGGATTTAAAAACTTATAGCAGCTTTTAAATATCCAGGGAGGTTACATCAAATCTTTAGCTAGAAAGGTCAATGGGTGGTCCTACCAAGACATGACATTTATAACTTACTTGACAATTGTGAAGAGCAATATATTCAAAATCTTGACAAAATCAACCTGAGATAAAATTATTATTATTATCACCTGTTATTTGGAAAGCATCAACAAGTTCTGCAGAGTAGTGTGGTCACTGAATGTGTTTAAATAAGACACAGTGAACACCTCTAAAAACAACAGGTGGCAAGACGCATGCAAGTGAGTGCTTACCACCTGCGTGGAATGCTTTTATAATGCCAAACAAAGGGACTCATTCAGCCATAAAGTATATTTTGTTTCCTTGTATGGCATTTAAGAAAAACATTTTATGTGAAAATTCTATTCCTTTCACATATTATTTAAAACATTGCTGAGGTTTCTTATTTTGCAACATGATGTGGTAAAGTATGTTCTATATATGTTCTATATCAATGGCAGGCAAGTGCCCTAACAGTCTCATATGTGGCCCTCATGTTCACCAGTGGGACACACGTTATGGTTACAAATTTCAGTTATTGGTTGACAAAATTAGATTAACCCCTTATAGGAGCAGTAAACTTTTTTTTAATGGAAATGCATATGTTATAGAGCTTTTCTTGCCGAGTAAAACAAGATCACTCCTACTGTTGTTTTATTCAGAAGTTACAAAAGTTCAAATAATCAGAAGTTCATTTACTGTGTTTACTTCCTGATAGTTCTAACTGACAGGAAGTGACTCATCAGTTTCTATCACATTCTTTGGAGAATTGTATGCCACTGACTTTCTTCTCAATTAGAATGTAACAGAATAACTAATTGGAATTTGATCACTAGAGGGCACTGCTAATGTAAATAAACATGGGTTTAAACTGTAATAACTCTGGAAATATGCATCTATCAGCAGTGGGAGTACCCTTATGTTACTCAACAGGAAATGCCCTACAATATATATTTTTTTTTCATAAAAAAGTTTACTGCTCCTTTAAATGTTAGAGAGTTCTCCAACGCAATGTTTCACAGTTTGTTGGAGACCTCTTTAGCACCCAAGTAGTTAAAGGGATAGTAATACTTAGTTTTTTCTTTATTTTATTTTGTAGGCATTAAAAAAACATGAAGAATGATATAAGTCTTATCTCTCAAACCTTTATGGTTTAAGAGATATTCACAAGCAAAGTTTCCCCCTCCCGCCCTACCTAGTGTAAGCCATCTCTTCTCAGATGTGAATCTGGTTGTAAGACCAGACAGATAACAGCAGGGGACAATTTTCTTTCTATTAGAACAATGAAAGCCCTGCCCCCCTTGACAAGTTTTTCAGGTTTTTCCTTTATCTTAAGTGAAGATTGTCCCTCTCTGCAATCTACCTGGGCACCTCCCTTCTGATCTGGCTGAAAAGTGTTACATCAGTAAAAGGGGCGGGAGGGGGATACTTTATTATTGAATTACTCTTGAACTACAACTCTGACAGAATTTAAATAACACTCTCCAAAGTCCAAATACTATGATAATTAATTAGAGCTGCTTTTATTATGAAACATTACTATCCCTTTAAGGATGAAAAAGGCAAGTGTCATTTCCACTGAGACAAAGGCAAAAGAGTGTGTGATATTGGGGTTGGAAATATGCTGTGTGTGATGTGGTAGAGGGAAATGGTCTTCTCTTCCCACTCTACCAGAGAACAGTCAAGGGGACACAGGAAAAACCTCTGAGGGCTGCATTAGGGCAATACTGTTCTGCACAAATATGTTGTTCCCAACCAATTTGAAAACTATTTAGTGGAACTGAAATAGAGAACAGAATTCTAGCTGTTTTCATAATACTTCCAGAGATAATAAAAATAATTTACCATCATGGTTAGTGGTCTGAGATTGCTGTATAGTGTATTCTTCTTAAAGGGATAACAATGGAAAATGCAAGTTTATTTATTGTAGTAGTTCCTAACATGAAGGGAATGTGAATTCCTAGTGAAGTATGCTAATTAGTTATATTAGAGGCCAAATATATAATTCACTGTGTGAGGATTCTGTCTAGATTCATTTACAGTGCAGTGTGTTGTAATATTAACCTTCACAATTATCATAAGCTGACTTGTGTCCCACCAATAAACTAGACAATTTACTGATACCTCACTGGCATTCAGTGTCAAAGTCTTTGTTTAAATTAATTTTGGGGTTGTTTTTAGGAAAGAAGCTACAAACATAATACTGTTTTTCCCCATTACTTTATTTTACAATATCCAGTCTACATGTTGAGTTACAGTTACAATTTTCTTAAAAAGTACTTTGTGTTAAACCTATTCGTTATGCAGACTTCCTGACAACTAAATGACCTACTTTAGACTTTATGAAAATCTGGTTCTAGAGAGAGGTGATAGTGAAGTAAAAATCCCAGGTAATTTGAAGTAAGTAGAATGTGCAAGGAAGTGAAAAGAGGTTGCAGACGGATAACATTGTAAGGTAAAAAAATAGCTGTAATGATGGTACAGAACATAGCAGTGGGAACTAGAGAGCCAGCTGAAATCAACTCTAATCATTGGAACAAGGTGGTTTAATCAGAACAGGGAAGGAATTGCAAAGTAGAACTCCACTGAGATATATATTTGTGACAGTTATGCTCTTTAGAACTCAAGTAAATGGGGCACTAGAATGCTGGTTAGGGCAGGGATAGCATTAGACTAATTGGAGCCGATAGAAGAATATTTATTATTATTAATATTATTATTTAATTAAGTACCAAACAATGTATTATCAAAGTGAAAATGAAACTTTTGGAGCCCCACATCAATTTTTTTTTCTTGTTGTCTCCATCCCCACAGGTAAGAATGTATCTGATATGACAATGCATAATACATAACTTTTGAAAGATTTAGGAGTACTTATAGACAACTGACTTCACAGCAGTGTGCAGTGTCACTCAGCTGCTGCAAAAGTCATTAGGGAACTATCATGTATAAAAAGGGGGTATGGACATGCATGATGGGAATATGATTCTACATCTATATAACACTGGAGTACAGTGTTTGGAAGTACATCTTAAAAAATGCATTAGTGAACTAGATAAAGTGCAGTGATGTGCAACAAAGTCAACAGAGGGATTGGAGGATCTGAGTTACTAAGAGAAACTAGCCAAACTGAGTTTACATTAGAGAAAAGATGTGTAAGGGTTGACATGATTACCATTTACATACATATCTGAGGTCAATACAAAAGAATTCTATGAGAAATTAATTACTGAAAGAGCTGAGAAAAAAACAAGAGATCATCCATTAAGACTAGAAGAAAGGTGGTTTTTCCTAATACAAAGCCAGATATTTTTTTACACTAAGGGTATTAAGGTTGTGTAGCTCTTTGGGCAAGATGTTCAGAAAGTTGTAGTACCGTAAAATCTCGGGTATAATACGCACAATTTTACCCCATTTCACCTTATGTGAAGTGGGGGGTGCGTATTATACACGAGAGTTATTTTAAAAATAAAAAAAAAATTGAGCTGACAGATTCCCTACCTTACTTGTCTCCACTGCAGTCCTCTCTGACAATGAGGCTTAGCGTAGGTACTTCCTTCCACTGAAGTACCCATCTTCCCAGCGGGCGGCAAGCTTGCATTTGCCGCCCGCTTCCCTCATGGGCTTTCAGAACCTTCCGCTTCTATTACCATTGGCTGGAGGCGGAAGGTCCTGAAAGCCCATGAGGGAAGCGGGCGGCAAATGCAAGCTTGCCGCCCGCTGGGAAGATGGGTACTTCAGTGGAAGGAAGTACCTACGCTAAGCCTCATTGTCAGAGAGGACTGCAGTGGAGACAAGTAAGCGCATTGGGCCGCGGAAGGGAGGGAAGGGTTCCTGACAGCTTAACTTTTTTTTTCCCTAAGAGGGGAAAACAAGGGTGCGTATTATACATAGGCACTCTTGTTTTCCCCTAAAATCTTAGGTATAATATACACCTGCGTATTATACACAGGTGCGTATTATACCTGAGATTTTACGGTAACTGAAATTGCCTGTAATCATAACAAGAAAGTTCTTACACCATGATCCGTCAATTCTCAGACATGTTTTTGTAATTTTTTTTGCAACCAATTCCTCCATCTCCGTCAAAGGGAAAAAGCTGTCTTAAAAGTGGGTGTGGTTTAATCTTCCGTCAAAATGTAAGGTATTTTCAGAAAAAATATTAGTTTGAATGTCATTTTTTTGTCTGATTAACGTCATTTGTTTCTTTGAAAATTTTCCTTTCAAAGACAAAAATAAATTCTTTGTTTCTTTGAAAATTTTCGTTTCAAAGACAAAAAAAGTCTTTGTTTTTTTGAAAATTTTCATTTCAAAGACAAAATCAAAGACAATTTATAAGATCAGAATTTTTAAAGGCAATGTTCATCAAGATTTTCTTACTGTCATCTTTAATTCTTTAGATACATTTTCAAACGTGATGAATTTACTTCTGAAAATATTGTTCTTCTTTTACCACAAACTCATGATCCAACAAGTTTTTCATTATCACGACTTTCTGAACATCTCGGCGTTTGTCTCAGGAAGTTGTGGCAGCAGGTACTGTAGATGTTTTATACAAGTACTGATACCTTTCTAGCTCAGAATAATATTGAGAATTATGACAGTTGGTTTCAAAGCAGATAGAATGCTGGTACAGGGAACTATCCAACTGCCATTTGGAGTCAGGAAATACTTTTTTACTCATTTGGAGCTTTCTTGTAAGTGCCTTAAATAAGGGTTTTAGTGTTCCTCTGAATCAACAAGGTTATAAAGCATGGGATGAACTTGATGGATGTGTGTCTTTTTTCAGCTGCATTAACTGTTACCATGTATTTTAACTTGGAATTCTCATTTTAGAAAAATAGTGCATCATTATTCATTAATACGCACACATACAATTAGTCATGAAAGGGCCTACAGATTTTACTCCTGCTTCTACCCATGAGATGAGCAGGGAACGCAGAGAAATTACTCCTTAACCCTTTGAGTGCAAGAGTGGTATCCAACACATTGCAACACAATGTGTTGAATACCTCTCTGGCACTCAGTGGGTTAAGATGGTATGGGGAAGAGAAGCTCAAACCTGTCCTCAGGCCCCGCCTCCCTCCTGCGGTGCAGGTTTTATTTTTTACTCACGTGAACACATGTGGATCATTCAGTGGCACATTCATTCTGAAGGATCTGCTTGCGTTAACAACAATCTTTTGTATTTAATCGAGGATATCCTGAAAACATGCATTGTTGGTGGGCTCGAGCACAGGTTTGAGTGCCCTTGGTATAGATGATTGCTGCTTTTCCTCCACAAGCACATGTGGGTGTAGATTTTATTAACCCTTTGAGTGCCAGTGGGGTACACAACGCATTGCTTTGCAATGCGTTGCGTACCCCCTCTGGAACTCAAACTGTTAAGGTATTGAATGAGAGGGGATATCCACAGTTGATACTCCTGGGGACAGGGAACAGCTGATTTATCCTGCTACTAGCAAATGGAGGCTGGATGGGTAACTATATATCCATTAAATCCTTCTGAGAAATAGTACCCCCTCCTTAAAGGGATAGTAATGTTTCACAAAAACAGCAGCTCCCATTAGTCTTCTTTGTATTTGGGCCATGGGAGTGTTATTTCAATAATGTTAGAGTTGTAGTTCAAGAGTAATTGAATGATAAAGTTTTCCTTCCAGCTACTTTTACCTAGTGTAAGCCACCTCCCCTCAGATGTGGAATCTGGTCCACAGACCAAACAGCTCACAGCAAGGGACAATCTTCTTACTGTGAGAACAATGAAAACCATGCCCCCGAGGACAGGTTTTTCCCTTATGTTACTTGAAGGTTGTTCCTCTCTGTGATCCACTTGGACACCACCCTGCTGTTCTAAGTTGAGCAGTGTTACATCAATAAAAGGGGCGGGAGGGGAATACTTTATCATTCAATTACTCTTGAACTACAACTCTGACAGTACTGAAATAACACTCTCCATGGCCCAAATACTAAATGAAGATTAATTGGAGCTGCTTTTATTATGAAACATTACTATCCCTTTAATACACACACACACACCATATATACAGAAATATGTTTAGGTTTTCTTCTTCCCTAGGCTGATTCAAGTGCATGCACCCCCCACAAACTTTGCCACACCCTTAGCATTCTGTGGTCTCTTTGCCAGACCACACCCTTCTCTTAAAGACACAGAAGGTATGAGTGTCAGACTGGAGAGAATATTTTTATGAGACTATTAAGGTTACTAATATATACTCAAATAATTACCGTAAAATCTTGGTTATAATACGCACGATTCTACCCCACTTCACCTTATGTTAAGTGGGGGGTGCGTATTATACATGAGAGATTTTTTTTAAGATCTTTTTTTAATGCTGGAGATCCCTTCCCTCCCCCGGCGCTATCCGCTTTCATTATAAAGCTTACTGAGGTCTGTAGGTAAACTTCATGTGCATCTGGGTAAATCTCTGCGGGCCTTTGCTGGCCGCCCGCCCACTTCCTTCCATGGCTTTCAGGA
Organism: Rhinophrynus dorsalis; assembly: GCA_037306005.1. NCBI lineage: Eukaryota > Metazoa > Chordata > Amphibia > Anura > Rhinophrynidae > Rhinophrynus > Rhinophrynus dorsalis. The sequence continues at coordinate 223,391,165 of CM074724.1, read as the reverse complement.
CCTTCCTCATCCAGCCAATAGTAATGCCCTGTGTACCATTCGGAAGGTCCTGAAAGCCATGGAAGGAAGCAGGCTGGCGGTCAGAAAGGCAACCATGCCGCCCGCAGAGATTTACCCACATGCAAATGAAGTTTGCCTACAGACCTCAGTAAGCTTTATAGCTTTATTATGAAAGCAGATAGCGCTGGGGGAGGGAGGGAAGGTATTGCCAACATTTAATTTTTCTTTTAAGCAATAGGGAAAACAAGTGTGCGTATTATACATAGACACTCTTGTTTTCCCCTAAATCTAGCGTATAATATACACTTGTGTATTATACACAGGTGCGTATTATATCTGAGATTTTACGGTAGCTTTAGGTGAGCTAAAAGTGAGTGAAAAATCTGAATTATGAAGAAAGACCATTTGGGCATATTCAGTTTGGGGAAGAGGTACCAATGAGGAGTTTATGAACCCTGATCCTTGAAGTCTTAAAGGGATAATAATACTTAATTTTATCTTTATTTTATTTCGTAGGCATTAAAAAAACATTGAGAACGATATAAGTCTTATCTCTCATACCTTTATGGTTTGAGAGATATTCACAAGCAAAGTTTCCCCTCACTGACCAAAACGGTCAAGTCTGCCATCTAGCTGTCAGATTTGGAATCCGGTCTGCAGATCAACCAGTGGCTCTTCTGCAGAGCTGAGAACGCAATATATAAAAATAACTATTTTATTGGAAGGGTCTAAAAAGTGTGCTTGCAAACTAGGCACACTTTGTAGACTATTCGAATTAAGTAGTTCTTTTTATATCTCGCGATCTCGGCTCTGCTGCAGAGCCACGACCGGTCCGCTGACTGGATTCCAAATCTGACAGCTAGATGGCAGACTTGACCGTTTTGGTCAGTGAGGGGAAGCTTTGCTTGTGATAAGATTATATTGTTCTTCATGTTTTTTTAATGCCTACAACATAAAATAAAGATAAAACAAAGTATCACTATCCCTTTAAAGCTTTAAAATAATGCATTTTCATTGTAAAAATTAATATAGGCCCAAAGAGTCAAAGCCTCCAAATCAGCTGTCTCCACCAATTTACTGCACTTGGCCTAGGCCTGCTTGGTCTAGGTTTATAATTTTAACTGCAAATAAACTGCCCCCTCCTCAATATACACACAGTAAACATATATCATTGTATCATACAGTCATGTAATTACTTGGCAAACATGCTATAATTACCATCAACATTAATGCTTAGGGCCTTTTGCAGTAAACAAAACATGATCAGTTCTGGAGCATACCGACTGTACTATAGGGTGGAATATAAATTCTCAAAATGTGTATTGATTTAAATGAGGCTTTTATTAACTTGCATTGCGGAGTCTATGGGATTTTGTATCCCCATCCCATTGGTAGTATAGTTTATAAGCTCAAGAATGGCATATTTAATGCTTTCTTCATAATGCTTCACAAATGTTAATCTATATGTGGGCGACCTCCACTCACAATTCTGCTGGGGTCCTTAGGGGTCTTACATTGCCTTGACTTGGTTTCAGATGACAGGGTCTTTTTAAAGGGATAGTAATACTTCATTTTAACTTTAGTTTATTTTGTAGGCATTCAAAAAACATGAAGAATGATATAAGTCTTATCTCTGAAACCTTTATGGTTTAAGAGATATTCACAAACAAAGTATCCCCCCCCCTGTTCAACCAGATCAGAAGGGAGATGCCCAGGTAGACTGCAGAGAGGGACAATCTTCAATTAAGATAATAGAAAAAGCTGAAAAACTTGTCAAGGGGGGAAGGGCTTTCATTGTTTTCATACAAAGAAAATTGTCCCCTGCTGTTATCTGTACTGTCATACAACCAGACTCACATCTGAGAAGAGATTGTTTACACTAGGAAAAAGGGGCGGGGAGGGGAACTTTGCTTGTGAATATCTCATAAACCATAAAGGTTTGAGAGATAAGACTTATATCATTCTTCATGTTTTTTTAATGCCTACAAAATAAAATAAAGTTAAAACGAAGTATTACTATCCCTTTAAGCACTTTGAATGCCAAAGCGTACCCCCAACACATTGTAAAGCAATTCACTATATACCTCTCAAGCATTCAGTGGGTTAAAAACCACACTCAAAGGGTTATTAATGACCAAAATAAACTTGATGCTATATGTTAGATTAGTTACAAAGCCCGTATACACGGGCTGATCCGGAGTGGGGAGCTCCGGATGGCTCACAGCCTGTCTGTGCTCCCGGCTCCTGGGCAGCAGCGGAGGTGTCACTCAGTTTGTCACTCAGCCGCCTCCACTGCTGC